>CM029400.1:5625000-6250000 GCA_017139565.1 Luffa aegyptiaca
TTTTTTTGTTTTTTTTTTGTTTTAAACTAAAATTTTCATATTGCTTTGTTTTTTAAAAAAAGTCATATTTTTTTCAATACATAAATCATATTCTACTATGGTCTTTAACTTTAGGGAAAATGGGTGTCTTTAATAATCTCTTCGTAGTGATATAGTCTACTTTAGATCTAAATTGACACATAGTTTTACTTTTAGTGTTAGACAAAGATGTTGTTTTTACTTTTGTATCACAATCTCACTTCCATGAAATTTGTAGTTACGTAGTATTCACACCCAACTAAAAGAAATAACAAAAAAATCATTTTCTTTTTTTTACTATAAAAGACACTCTATCAATAAAGATGTTATTTTTAATACACATGATCTAAAATCACATTTTAGTAGATGTGCGACAGATTTCTTAAATCATGAAGCAATTTAATTATATGTCTAGCTTGTTGTTATTTTTTTCAATCATCAATCCTCAACTCGTACTATGGGTGTCACATCTACCAAAATTTCACTAAAAAAAGAAACCTTATGGTACAATTAATAAATTTTTGATATAAATGTTTTAAGACCACATTTAAATTAAAATACAAAGATTTGCAAAATCCTCACGTACGATAGGGTTTGTAGTTTATGGTCGAAATTTCCAAGACACAGATTCAATGTAACTGAAATGAACAAAAAGACAGTTGTTTAGATTGGTGTCGGCCATTACTCATATATTTGATTAAAAGACTAATTATCATCAAAATTAAATTGTCTTACTCTAAACTTTAAACAAATGGAAGACACTTGAAGCCCAATTGTACAATTTCACAATCATTCTTTTAGTCTTAATTTAATTGTAACGCTTAATTATATTGGCTAAAATAGCCTTGTAGTTGTGCCACTTGATTGATTTGATTGATGCTCAAAAGCTTGGGCACAAACCCAACTTGTTTAAGTTCATTTAATATGATTCTTTCTTTGGTTTTTTTTTTTTCTTTTTAAAGAAATAAAAAAACCAACTTTTTCCCCAACATACAAAAAAAAACTTGGCCTTGAGAGATGTATTTGCCTCCCCAATCCAAATTGGAGGACACCAATAAAAAATGATGGACAAAAACTATCATAATAAAGCTTTAAACTATAAAGAATTAAATGATACCAACTATTGAATCAATATTTGAAATATATGAAAAAGTACATACTTCCTTTTTATATATATATATATATATATAAGTCTAAGTATTTTCTATCAAGAAGTTACTGTTTGGTAGGTAATCCGAATTCTGTTTTATGTTTTCAGATTTACTGAATTCAGTGGATATACGTTTGGCAGACGCGTTTTTTAAAACTGTTTTCGGATTCTGTGATCCAAATAGTGGAAATTCTGAATACAACTTTTTTATGTTTTCAGTGTATCCAGATTTTGAATTTGAGATTTTTAAATGCAGAATTAAATTAAAAAAGATAAAAACTTTAGTAAATATAGTATTTCATGTTATAAACTCAATTTATTTTTGTGAAATTAAATTTGTATAATATAATGTATTATAAATTATATGATATTGTAAAATAATAATTATAAAAAATTTTTAAACATGCATTCTATAAGCGACTTGTCGAGTCTACGAAGCTTTGCTTCTTGTAGTCGGCCCGTAATGCCTCCCTTCATTTGCTTGCCTCCTTCCAGCTCAGATATTGTAAAATAATAATTATAAAAAATTTATAACACATAACATGTTTAAAAATTAATTAATAATAGTTTATATTCAACTTAGTATTTAGTTGATAACTACAAATAGTTTATGGTTTATAAATATATTATCAAACACATTTTGAACAATTGTTTAAATTGGGATCCAATTTTTGAATCTGCTACCAAACACATATCTGAAAACATGAAATACAATTCTGTTTTCCTTGAATCCCTTGTTTTCAAATTTCTGTTTTCAAATCATGAACCAAACGCACCCAAAAGTTTGAATCTCCTCTCAAATTGAATCTAATTTTTTTTAAAAAAAAAAACATGCACATTTTTTTATAGAGAAATTTGGAGAGGGAGGTAGCCTTCAATATATATATTTTTGTTATCATTTTCTTAGTTTGAAGAAAGAAATTTGAGTTAATATACTCTCTTAATTTTAAAATTTTAAAATATAAACAATTAGAATAAATTTTAAGAGAACAAACATGATCAAGATGTCAGATATTTGAATCTCCGCTCTACACGTTGAATTCAAAAGATACACATTTTTTTATGGGAAAATTTGAATGGAGGTAGCTTCAATTTTTTTTAAAAAAAATATTTTGGTTGTCACTTTTTAGTTTGAAGGAAGAAATTCGATTAAAATACCCTCTTGATATTATTTAAAAAAAATAAAAAATAAAAAATTTAGAGCCACAGCAAGTAAGAGAAGAGAAGAGAAGAGAAGAGAGTAAAGAGTGGAGAAAGACGTCATGTGATCTTGTGGGGTTAGTTGAAAGGAGCTTTTCCTGATGACCGAATGTTTTGACCTCTTCAATATACCATTATTCTCATCCATTATTGCCACTTCATTTTTCAAAAAGCAGAGTACATTATTTTTTTCCCAAAATTATTCAATATTCCTTTCCAATCTCCACAGCATCACAGTTTAATTCATGAAAAATCAATATCTCATCACTTTAATCATTGAAATCCAATTTCATTTAATTGGTCTTAAAATAAAGTTGTAGGCAATGTAAGTCAATTCGAGCCTAGCTTGGTAGATAAGGAATCAATTACAATTTCAAAGGTCGATGATTCAATCCCTTACTCTGCATGTTAAACTCAATAATAATAATAATAATAATAATAAAAAAGACCATATAAGTCTAAGACATTTTGGTATTGTATTGTTTTCAAATTTTAGAGGAAGTACAGAAATGGTCGTGCTCGTGGGTTGACTCAAATTTGGGTGTCGTTGTCATCTATGATGGGCCGTTGTCTAAAATGTGTTCCTCTTTTTGGAGGAATTGATCTGGGCCCTTCCGGCCCAGTTCACCTTTTTGAGCCCAATTAGAAAAACAACAACAAAACAGATTTTGGGCCATGTGGATCTAATTCGAAAGCATCAACGTTCAAGTACTATTTTGGCCGTGGTGTCTAACACTTCTTATTTTTGTTTAAAAGTTCATCGGATGTGGGATAGAATAGGGATCCAACCTTCAATTTTAGAGAAAGTATAAGTGTCTTAACCAGTGGATCGTGCACGTGTTAGTGTGGTGTCAACAGTCAGCACTGTAGAGCAATTGTAAAATAGCTCAATGTTAACTGACATGTACTCTCGACCAAAATGTTAGATGTTCGAATCTTTTCAACTCTAAATGTTGTTGAACTAAAAAAAATGTAAACACACCCAATAATGTATTCAAAATTATCTAATGAACTATAAAAGCATGAGTTATTATTATTATTTTTTTATAATGAATATTATATTTTTTTGTTGAAACTACTGCAACTACAAAATTCTCTTTCAATATTATTGCGTAGTTATAAGTTTTTTAAATAGAATTCCAAAAGAGCAAAGAACTTTCATTTAGTTCGGCAAGTATTGTGGTGGAGTATTTTGTTATCCAACTTTGAGATGGTAATCTACATTTTATTTACTAAATTGTTCCCAAATTAGTATATATAAAGTAAGTTAGGTCTGGTTTGATAATGGTTTTGTTATTTGGTTTTTAAAATTATGTTTGTTTCCTCGCAATTTATTTACTATTATCTTTTTTTTATTGTAGTTTTTACATTTCTTAAATTTTATTGACAATGATTTTTACCTTCCTCATGGAACATTTGAATTTTTAACCAAATTTAAAAAAAAAAAAATCATGATTTTAAAAACTACTTTATTTTAGTTTTCAAAACTTAATTCAAAGAAATGAAGTGAAAATATGTATTTATATGCTTAATTTTGAAAACAAAATTACGAATTCTGGACAATTTAGAAGTAAGATATTTTCCCCCCCTATGATCTAATCATCCAAAGCTACTTATTCAAGAAGAGGATGAAAAGAAAAAAAATTGGCTGAATTTTGATATGGATCACGAGAATTTTATTTATTTACGTCATGTTATTAATTAACAAGTGAATAAATGCCTGCCCATATCCATATAAAAGGAATAATAATGATGCATTTTCTAAGGTCGCCAGCCTGGAAAAAGAAAAAGTTTGTAGACAATATCCGTAAATATTAAGAGAGAGAAAACCAGCGATGCAGCCACGTGTCAGATTAGGTGTTTTGTTGATATCAATCCGAAATGTAATAATAATAATAATAATAATAGTCAATATTAAAGATTTCTCAAAAAAAAAAAAAAAAAAAAAAAAGTCAATATTAAGGAGTCAAAGTCGAAGATACCCCTCTCCCTTTCTTTTTTCACACTTCAAAAGATGCCTTCTTTCTACCCTTTTCACACTCACCTTCTCCTTTGTTTACTCAACTTTTCCACTTGGTTGCCTTTAATTTTAAAACATTATAGTTTAATCTTTCTTTTACTATTATTATTCAAATTATCGGTAAATTTTAAAACTATAATGTAGATTAATAATATTTTAACTAGTTCAACTACGTTTGAATAGATATTACATTTTAGTCAACCTGAACATAATTTAACTAGTTTAGACATATATCATTGACTAAAAAGTTTAATATTCGAAATTCTACCTGTACAGATTGTTGAGTTAAAAATATATATATCTATTTAAAATTTTAAACACTTGTTTTGATATTGATCATTACAATTTTTTATGAATAGAGGTTGAACGAAAGTATCGTTTCTTGTTGAACTCAAAAAAGAAGAGAACAAGTAAAAGAAAGTTTAATGAAAATAGAGTAGGTGACTATAGATTCTATTAGGAGGTAAACCGTTCAAAAGAAGAAAAATCTCCTCAATTGGTCCCTTGAGACCAAGTCGAAATAGAATACCGACTATCAGGAGAATACAACTTATTGAATTGAGTATCAACAGAGCCTATACACATATTCTCTTCTACTTAATTCCAGCAAACTCATCATACACCTGACACATATATTGGAAGGAAAGTGTAAATAGAGTGATTCATCCCATTATTAAGGTGTTATAGGTAATTTTGGACCACTCCTATATACAAGGAGCTGACGAGGACAACCCGACACAAGCCCAGAAATCGGACTGGAGGATGGACCCCGGAGGCGAAACGGGCCAATGGGTCGGGCCAAGGATGAAGGGATCAGGCTTTTGCCCCGACCCCCTGCTCGGCCGAGGCTTAAAACCCTAAGACATGAGAAGGTATTTAAACCCTTCTTCATGCTCTCTAGCTCTTCCATCAGTTTTCTGACTTAAGCATCGGAGGCGGTGTGGCCAGCACCACCCACCGGTGTGCAGGTTTACTATTTTGCAGGTCACGTCTTTCCCCTCTCAAACAAATTTACCGTTGGTGGCACGTGAATGTCAGGTGAGTTCTGCCTGTCCAGATTTTGCCGTCAACATAAGGTATGCAACACTACCTTAGTTCAGCTCAACATTACTTCAATCTAAGTATCACCACGTGTTGAGTATATACCACTACACTAGTGTGAGATCTTACTGCATGACAAATTAATTCCTAGACTAATTTGAAAGATGTTTATTATTATAGTGTTGAAAGGATAGAGGCCATGAGCAGAATTACATATCGAAATTATGTTTTTATTAATAAGAATTATGTAGAATAAGAGTTTCAAAAAAAAAAAAAAAAAGAATTATGTAGAATAAGTCCGAACAAGAAGTCAATTTATTAGATAAGTATAAAAGATATAACACGTGAGAAACATTTGATTCAGCCTCGATCATGTCATTCCTCATTCTTCGGAAATGGCCTCCCTTTTCGTGCTCATCCCTTGTGGTAGTTTAACATCTTTAATTAATATATATTTCTTTAAAGAAAAAAAAACAAATATATAAATATAAACATTAAAGAACTATAATAAATGTGAATTTATATAATTTATTTATGAGAAATAAATTCAACCATTTTTTTACAAATAAAATTCATAAATTTGTGGTTTAAAACAAATATATAGGATGAGAATTAAAATTTAAAAGGTTGTAATAACCTATACTCTAATACAACTTTGACTTTATAACATATTTATTTATTTATTTATTATTATTATTTTTTTAGTATAATCGATGTGAGATAGGAATGCTAAACCTGAACCTATGTTGTTCTAAAAAAAATAGTGATTAATAGTGTTTTTCTTTTTTTTTTTTTGAAAAAGTGATTAATGAAATCTTTCACAAATGGTAAAAGTGATCTTCTCATTAATTAATAAAATGTACAGAGAAGGGTATTTATAATATCCCCAAATAACAGAAGATCAGATAAAATAATATTAATACAAAAGATTAATACAGATATTAACAGTAGACTATATCCTCCCGCAAATGAAAGACCCTGAGAAAACTTCAGGGCATGAGTTTGGACCGCAGCAGAGAAAAACGAACAGAGGTGAGAGACTTGGTAAAAATATCAGCAAGCTGGGACTGTGTTGAAACATACTGCAGCCGAATATCATCTTGAACAACACGTTCCGAAATAAAATGAAAATCTACCTCAATATGTTTCGTACGACCATGAAAAACAGGATTTTTAGCTAGTTGGATAGCATATTGGTTGTCACACCAAATTAAAGGAGGATACGCAGTGAAAACATATAAATCTTTCAACAACTGACGAACCCAAAAGAGATCTGCTGCTGTCATGGCAAGGGCGCGATACTCAACCTCAGTAGAGCTCCTAGACACGGTTGACTGCTTCTTAGAGACCCAAGAGATTGGATTTTCACCAAGAAATATCACAAATCCAGTCGTTGATCTCCTGTCCAAAGAGTTGCCAGCCCAGTCTGAGTCTGAAAAGGCAGTGAGACAAAGACCTCCACAAGATTTCTGAAACAGAATGCCACGGTTCAAAGAGCCATTTAAGTATTGTAAGACTCTTTTCGCAGCAGTTAAGTGACAAGCAGAAGGGGAGTGCATGAACTGGGACAATTTACTCACACTGAAGGCAATATCCGGTCGAGTAAACGTAAGATATTGCAAAGCTCCAATAATAGCTCGATAAGCTTTATTGTCCTCAGGAGAACACAAAACATCACCTACATCATTGAAAGAGCACAAGGAAATAGGTGTAGAACAAGGTTTGCAGCCAGTCATACCAAAACGATGCACCACATCCTTGGCATATTTAGATTGAGTAACATAAATCCCAGCAGTAGAGCAAGTAACCTCAAGGCCCAAAAAATATTTAAGAACTCCCAAATCAGTCATATCAAATTTCATACGCAACTGAGATATGAGACTAGTGATGTAAGAAGAGTCATTGCCAGTAACAATGATATCATCCACATACAGGAGAAAATATGTAACCGAAGAACCATACTTTCTAATGAATAAGGAGGAATCAGCATTAGAAGCATGAAAGCCCAATGTAAACAGATGAGATGTAAAGCACTCAAACCAAGAGCGAGGAGCTTGTTTGAGGCCATAAAGGGACTTCATTAGTTTACAAACTAAAGGAGGTGAAGAGTGATGAACAAAACCCTGAGGTTGTTGCATATAAACCACTTCACGAAGTTCACCATGAAGGAACGCATTTTTGACATCTAATTGTCGTAAAGACCAACCATAATGTGAGGCTAAAGTAAGAATAATGCGTACCGTAGGTTTCTTGACAACAGGACTGAAGGTCTCATCATAATCAACACCTTCCTCCTGATGATAGCCCTTAGCTACCAAGCGAGCCTTATATCGAGCAACACTTCCATCAGGGTGTCTCTTGATGCGATACACCCATTTACAGCCAATTGCACTCTTGCCAGGAGGTAAATGTGTAAGAGTCCAAGTACCCTGTTTTAATAAAGCATCATACTCTTCAGACATAGCCTTTTGCCAAATAGAGTGTTTAGAGGCCTGAGTGTAGGAAGTAGGCTTGGTATCCATACAATTATCCGTCAAAGTAGTGGCAGCAACAAATACTTTTCGCTTAGAGATGCCAGACTTGCTACGGGTCTGCATAGGATGTAAGTTACTAGGCACAACTACTGAATTAGAGGCATCAACACTAGAAGCTGCATCAACATGAGGAAGAACAATACTCTCGGCAGCAGCAGCTGATATAGTCTTGGCCACGCCATTGGAAACATCATGAGAAGGGGCAGCAGCTGCACTTATAGAACTATGAGTAATAGCAGTTGGTAAAACAGAGGATTCAACTCCCAAATTATCATACGGTTGTGTCACATCACTATTAAGGAGAAGGGATAGAGGGATATTAGTAGAAGTGGAAGAAGTTGAGGAGTTAGAAGGAGAAGAAGGCAAAGAGACAGCAAAAGGAAATGAGGTTTCATCAAAAATAACATGTCGGGAGATGAAAAGTTTACCACTGCTCATGTTATAGCACAAATAACCTTTATACTTCAAGGGATAACCGAGAAAAACACATCGAGAGGTTTTGGGTTGAAGTTTATGATCATTATAAGGTTTAAGGAGAGGATAGCAAGCACAACCAAACACTTTGAGGTGTTTGTAATCAGGAAGGCGATGAAAAAGAAGCTCAAAAGGAGATTTATGATTTAGATGAATAGAAGGAAGCCGATTAATGAGGAAGACTGCCGCAGCAAAGGCATAAGACCAAAAGGTGATGGGTAAAGAAGCACGAGTCATAAGACATAAGGCAGTTTCAACAAGGTGACGATGCTTGCGCTCGGCTACACCGTTTTGTTGAGGAGTGTAAGCACAAGACTTTTGGTGGAGAATACCATGAGACTCAAGGTATGAAGTAAGATCATGATTTAAGAATTCACCTCCACCATCGGTTCTAAGGATTTGAATACGTGAAGACAATTGATTTTCAACAAAGGGCTTAAACTTTTTAAAAATGGCAGAGACATCAGATTTACGAGAAATAGGAAAGAACCAAGTATATTTTGACAAATCATCAACAAACGAAACATAGTATTTATAGCCATTTATTGAGATTGTAGGAGCAGGGCCCCATACATCGCTATGTACAAGCTGTAAAGGATAGAAAGATACAGATTTGGAACTAGAAAAGGGAAGTTTGTGCATTTTCCCATACAAACAGAACTCACAAACACAAGGATTCGTGCTACAGATAGGTAAATGTAAAGAATGAAGAATGGAATTAAGAACTTGTAAGTGTGGATGGCCTAACCGATTATGCCAAAGAGTAGAAGAGGACTTGATACCAACATGAGCAGCAGAAGAACTCTCCAAAAAGGCTGAAGCAGAGGCTTGAGAGTTGTACGGATGAATTGGGTAAAGGCCATTTATGCTAGGTCCTTGGAATAAAATTTTGCCCGAAGGTTTGTCCTGAACAACAAATTTGTCATAATCAAATAAAATAGAGCAATTGTTATCCACACAAAGTTGGTGAACAGAAAGTAAATTGGTGGAAATATGAGGGACACAAAAAAGGTTAGAAAGTTTAAAGGAGGAAGAAGAAGAGTAAGGGATAGTGCCACAACCTGTATGAGTAATCGGAAGAGAATGACCATTTCCAACTGCAATATTCTCTTCACCATTATATTCACTGGAGATCGATAAATTTGCTAAATCAGATGTGACATGTGCATTGCACCCTGAATCAGCAAGCCAAGGTGAAGAAGACGAATTGTGTGAAGCAAGATACTGATTATTCTGCACAGGAACCATGGCAGCAAGCTGAGGAGGAGGATGTCTGCCTTGAAAATTATAGTTCATCTGATTATAGCAGTCTAGAGCCACATGACCAAGACGATGGCCAATCTGACAGGGCAGATGATTATCAGCAGAAGAGGACGAATTTGAAGTGCCAAAATATTTTCCACGACCTTGGCCAGAAGGAGAAAACTGAGAGTTGTTCAAACACCCTTGACCACGCCAGAATTATGCCCTTGGCTACGTCCACGACCTCTGAATGAGGGAAATTGACTGGCCTGATTTGGACGAAATTGATTCGACTGACTAGAAGCATACATTGTCGTAGGCTGAACAACTAAATCATCACGCTTCGATTGCTTTTCTAGGGCAGATTCCTCCGATTTAAGTAGGACATGAAGTTCAGCAAAACTCACCGACTGACAGATCAAGTAAGCATAGATGTGCGAAAAGCATTATATTCAGCAGGTAGATCGTTTAAAGCATAGATCAACAGGTCTTCATCTTGAACCACTGATGAAACATTGGCGAGTTTGTCCTTGATCTCTTTGATGCGTTTGATGTATGAATCAATCGATTCGTCTGCTTTCTTGATAATTGATTGAAGGTCGGTCTTGAGATTTACAATATTAGACCGAGTAGAAGAAGAGTAATGTCGCTCTAGGGCTTCCCATTCTTCCTGTGACGTTTTGCAACCAACAATGTAGGCCAAAGCTTCAGGAGATAATGTGGCATTGATCAAGGTCATTAACGCTTGATCTTTTGCAAGCCAATCTTCATACAAAGGATTCGGACTTACAGTAACAGTAGATATTGAACCTCCAGATGACGATTCAACATTTGAAGAAGATGAGATCGTCTCGGATGGAGCAGGAGTAGATCCATCAACAAATCCTAATAATTTATGCTCCCATAACATGGAAGAAAATTGAAACTTCCACAAGACGTAATTCGATGAATCCAAGCGGATTGAGATGAGATTGCAGATATTTGCTAACAAAAAAATCGGAGAATGAAGATCCTTGAGAGAAGGAATAGCAGTAGACGCCATGGCGAGATCGCAGAGAAAACAAAAAAATATCAATCTGAGATGCGAAATCGCAGAGAAGATCAAGAAATCAAAGAAAAAAGAACTTGGCGCGAAGAAATCAAGGAAAGCGCGGAACAGGAATTGACGCTAGTCGTACTTGCTCTGATACCATGAAATCTTTCACAAATTGTAAAAGTGATCTTCTCATTAATTAATAAAATGTATAGAGAAGGGTATTTATAATATCTCCAAATAACAGAAGATCAGATAAAATAATATTAATACAATAGATTAATACAGATATTAACAGTAGACTATAATTAATAATGTCTTAGTTAGTTGACCTATATATCTAAATTAACATTTTATTTTAATTTTTAAACTCTTATTATTGCTTGTTTTGATATTTATTGTTATCCTTTTACATGAACGTAGTTAGCTTGATTTGCTGGAGTATTATTCACTCTGTGTTGAACTCAGAAAAAAAAAGGAAGAAACACAAAAATAAAAGTTCAAAAGTGTGGTGTTTATAAAAATAGATTATAATATATGATTTAATCAGTCTATTTCTATAACTCAAATTTTAACAAGTTATTTATTATAATAGTTTTGGAAGGTTACAGTGGCTTGATGGCGATTAGATATCTAAATAGTTTTATTTATTAATAATTTTGTAGAATAAGTCTCAAAAGACGTCAATTAATTGGATTAATATATGTGAGGAAAATTTAATTAGATAAGTAATATAATATAAAACATGTGAGAAACACATTTAATTCAGCCTCCATGTTATTCCTCATTCTTTGGAGATGACCTATGTTTGTTTTTTCTTTTTTAATTCAGCAATATTTGAGTGAAGGATTCAGATCTTTAACCTCTTGATCAATAATATATGTAATTACGACTGAACTATGCCTACTTTAATGAAATAGTCTACCTTCTCATCCTTGTAAAATTATGCTCAAAACTTTAATAAATATTTTAAGAAAACCAATAAATGTGAATTTATTTACCATAAATAAATTAAAGTATCTATTTTTTTACAAATACAATTCAAACAAGAAAAGTGAGATTTTAAAATGAAAATTGTTACTACTTTCTTTGTTAGTTAAATTATATTTAGGTTTACATCTCTTACGAAAGTTTAACATATATTATAATAGAGGGTGATTTACAAGAAATAAATGGTTTAAGAAGTAAAATTTAAAATTTTTTACCTCAACTTGATAACTCTATACTATAAATTTTCATAGAGAGGGACAAAATTTTATCTTTTTTATATCTTCAGTGGTGAAAATTTTACTAAGAAAAAAAGTTAGTGAGAAAACACCAAAATACTAACCCTATATAATTTTTTTATTCTAAGACCAAGTCGAGAGAAAGGACAACTCCATACCAAAATTTTGACAAAATTTTATCTTTTAACATTTTTTTTTTTGTGTGTATATATATAGTTAATTATGAAAATTTACAGTTAAAAAAAACACTAAGGAGAAAACATGAAAAGTATTAATTTGGATAATTTTCTTAATCTAAGACAAAACGAGGGAAGAATAATAATGGTCCTTTCCTTTTTTGGCTCCACTTTTGTACTAAGCTATATAGATTCAAGCTAAATTAGTAGGTAAATTAATTATTTTTCATATGCCAAATTCAAAGAAATAGATTTGTTTGAGTCAATATTCATATGGTGGTTGGATTCAATAAATTAAATTATAAGGTTTGAATCTTATAATTCGTCAAGACTGTGACACAGAGATGACCTTCCCCCAGGACAAATTCATACATAGGTTTTAGGTGATATTATTTTTATCTGCCAACTAATTCTCTACCAGTGCCACGTAAGACCCCGTCGCAGTCCACCGTGGCACGTTCTCCCACGCGGTCTCTTTCCCTCCCGCTCCTTCCCCTTTCCTTTCCATCTCTCTATTTAAACAAAATTTTCCCCCAATTTCCAAATCCAACCCAATCATTTCGTAACCCTAAAAAAGAAAAAGAACACAAGAAACAATCACAGCAATGGGGAACTGTTGCAGAAGCCAATCTTCTACACGGGTCTGGGCCGGAGAAGATTGGGGCTCCTTCACTTCCAAGCACGGCCGTGGCCGCGCCGGAAATGCCACCTCCTCCGGCGGCGATTCAGAGAAACATAGGCTACTTGGGGCGAAGACAGCAGCGTCGTCTTCGGCGACGGGGGAAGTGAAAATCAAGATGACGAAGAGAGAGCTGGAGGATCTGGTGAAGAAGCTGGAGTTGCAAGGCTTGAGTCTGGAACAAGTTCTTGGCCAGATGATGAACGGTGAAGATGAGTTTGAAGTTGAGCATCATCGCTCGTGGAGGCCTTCTCTTCAGAGCATTCCAGAGGATTGCTGAAAAGTAAAAACCGGAGAGATCGATCGGTTCTCTCTTTTCTTGTGAAAAGAAGAAATTGATTCATTCAATTGCACAGAAATTAATTCGTTTTGTTTTGTTGGAAATGTAAATTAGTTAATTATTTCTGTAAATTGTTAGGGCAGATTTGCATTGATTGCAAGCTTGAGAAGCATGTGAAGATTAAACATAAATTCACAGTTGAATTCAGATTTATTGAAATTTACGCTTGATTTGCTGGCGGATGGACTTTGTTATTAATAACGAGTGTTCTGCACTCAATTCTGGGGAAGTTTTGCCCTCGAATTTGGTTAAATTCATCAGGATGGTGCGGGTTAAATTCAGGTTAAATTACTATGGATTGAGCTGAATTAATTACAGCATGATGATTGATTTTTGGAATTGAACTAAAATATAAGGCTCCATTTGCAACTGAGAGAATGAATAATTTACGCCCTCAGTAAATAATTTTTTGTTTTTTGTTTTTTGTTTTTTCAAAAAGAATAATTTTTTGTTTTTCAAAATTAAGCTTATAGATTATAAACACTTAGGCTAAATTATAAAAAATACCCCTGAACTATGAGGTTGTTTCAGAAATGCCCCTGAACTTTGAAAAGTTTCAAAAATATCCCTAAACTTTGAAGATTGTTTAAAAAATGCCCTTACCCTTAATTTTTGGATGGAAACTGTTAAAGTTTCAGTTTAAAAAATACCCTTAAACTTCTAAAAAAAAATTAAAAAAAAAATACTCTTATTGAAAAATGCTTTTCTTTTTTCCTCCTCCTACGGTAAATTCTAACAATTTCCATAAAAAAAAACAACAAAGGTATTTTTGAAACATTTTTCAAAGTTCGAGAGTATTTTTGAAACTTTTCAAAGTTCATAGGCATTTTTAAAACAAACTTCATAGTTTAGGGGTATTTTTTATAATTTAGCCTAAACACTAAAATTGGAAGAAAACCTAAAAAACATTTTCTTTTCTTTCACTAGCTTTTCATTAAATTGCATTTTAATCAAACCTGTCGATTTTGTTAAATTTACCATTTTTTAGCTCAACAAGGACTGAGTTATAATAGTTTGATCAATTTGATCGATTGTACTTGACATAAATCTTATAATTTTTATTTATTCAAAAAAAAAAAAATCTTATAATTTTTTTTAAATTAGAATTTGCACCCTAAATTCTAGGTGCCTGTTTTCTCCAATTATTTTCAAGCATTGGCTCCTTTAATACTCCTTCCATCCAGTAGAGTAGAGTATGCTTAACACTTTATTGATATAATTTAAAATAGAACAAATGATTAAGGACAGCTCATTGACTCAATTATGGAAGGTTTGGAATAATGATCCTTTGTAATTAAAAGAAAAAAAAATTAAGAAAAAAGAAAAAGAAAATAAATAATCATCCTTTGTTTTGGAAGCTTGCTATATTATTCTAGGCTTAGGTGTGTAACAAACTATATCCAGTTTCCATCTTTTCTCATTTATATAAAAGTTGTATTTATTATTATTATTATTCTTTTAATCGAGATGATCAGAAATAAGAGATTTCATTTAATAAAAAATGTTGTGGCCATATGAGTTTTATAATTCATATGAAGTACCCACGTTTTCAATCTATTGAACTATTGTTGTATTGATATATATATATATAGTCTAAGTCTATATTTTGTATAATGTAATAAAAATTCAAATTCATATAACTTATGTTAAGTTTATATTTTGTAAATGTGTTGTTTGAAATGAAAGTGGTATATGTTATAAAATGATTATATTTCTAATGGTCAACATGAACATAGTTCACCAACAAGAGCATGACTCAACTGACATAACACTTGAATCTCGATTATGAGGTCGAAGGTTCAATTCCCACCCCTACATGTTGTCAAAAAAAAAAAAAAACATGAACATAGTTCAACTTATATAAAACATTTACCATTGATCAAAAGGTCAAAAGTTTTGAATCTCATCCTACATATTGTGAAAATGATTATATTTGTAATAGAATAGAATGACATTCTTACTTTTCAATTTTTTCCTCCACATCCAATATTCTAGAGTTGTTGAGTTTTCTTTTCTTTTCTTTTCTTTTTTTAGACAAAATATTTGATATAATCCATCCGAAAAAATGTGTGGTCCAAAACTAAGTAGATAGCCAATTAAATTTATCTGATATTCAGCTAGCTTTTCAATTCCTCGATCATCTTAACTCCAAGCTAGCTACTCGTTTTTGCTCCGAACTGGCTCGTTTTCAACTCAAATCGGTCTCGAGCTCATGATTTAGGCCTGCAACAATATTACCGTCAAAATAAAGCATTTTGCACATAAAAATCAACGAAGATAAGCAATTTAGGATGAGATAAACATAAACAAATTTGCTCTATCAAATCACTCACAACCTAAATCTTGCTAGTCCTCGAGCAAGCCTAAAACTATATAATATGAATGGTAGAGATTCAAATGTTAAAATTTATCATGCTCAAATCCCTGCGCAACATATGCTAAGTCTTTTGCCTAAGAGAAGCTAGTGCATGCTAACAAATTATGAGACAAATCAAGACTTTTCCAAGAATATTCTCGCGTGTGAGTTGTTGAGTTTTCTATTATCTTCTCTCCAAACCATTTTTCCACATCCCATTCATGGACATTTAAGATGATTTTTAGCAAAAAAAAACCCAATTTAAGAAAAAACAAATTGTCCATTGAATTGATTGAAACCGACCAATCAGTTAAACCAATATTTTCTTTTTTCAAGAAAAGAAATTAATATTTTCTCGATTTTTTTTTTCGATTTTAACAAACAAGATTCACGAGTCAAACATTTGTGATTGCTAAAAAAAAATTAAGGTTATATTGAGGGCTATGCACAAGAAAATTTAATACCTGCCACCTACACTGCCCATCTCTAAATGCACAAACCTACTATATAAAATAGACACCATTTTCATTTCAGATGAATAATTGCCCATTCATACTTATAAATGTCTAAAATAAATGTGCATTTAAATTTTTCACAAAAACCTGCTTCATTTTAAATGCACAAAAAATCATTCAATTCTCCGTAATTATATCAAGCTGCATTAACTTCTGCAATATTATTTAAATGCTCCAAATAACATCACTTATTTCAAAAACACTTATTTCAACACCCTATTATTGCATATTTTAAATAATTTCTTGTCAATGATTATCAGGGTTCTAGCTAAATTATCCAGACAGTGATGAGAAATGCCTCTGTCTTTTCAAATTTCAATAACTTTTTTTTTTTTGGTAATTTCCCTATCATATCAAATAAATGAACCCTAGAGCATTTTTTTTTCTTATTTAAATCTCATTATTATCCTAGATTCGAGAACTTAAAATATAAAAAATTCTGACTCATCCTCTTAAAAAATGAAAAAAAAAGGTTGTAAGTTAAAAAAAAAAAAAGTTTATACCAATTCATTATTAGTCACGTCAACGTTATTTAAGAGTGATATAGAGTTAAACATAAAAAAAACAATAATTTAAGAAAGAAAAATCATCTGTCAAAATGTGTAAAAGGAATGTGCAATTCTGCTGAAAGCATTAAAAACCTTTCCATTTGTCAAAATGAGTGTAACTCAATGATAATTGGTATGTACTTTCAATTAATAGATTAGAGGTTTGAATCTTATACTCTCAATTATTGGGAACTAAAAAAAATAGGGCCTGTTTGGTAACGTTCTCGTTTCTTGTTTTTGTTTCCAATTTTATTAAGAAATCTAAACATTTAATAACTATGTATATTTCTTGTTTCTCATTTTTTAGAAACACTCCCAAAATTAGTATAGAACTTTTGGGAACAACTAAAACTAGTTTCTCCTTTCTTGTTCTTGTTTCCAATTTTTCCAAACATAAATAAGAATATAGTCTTATTATTATTGAATGTATAGGTGTTAGGGTCATGAAATTTTATTTTTCTTTATTAAAAAAATGAAGAAACGGAAACAAGAAACGAGAACGTTACCAAACGGGCCCATAACTTTTCCATCCTAAGTTGAAATCTCCAACACTTATTTAATATGTTATTTTAAACAAAACCTTTCATTTATTGAGTATTGACTTAGGAAATGCATTCAAATTAAAGGGAAAATATCTAAACTTGAGTTGATAAACATTGTATTTTTACATTCTAATAAGATACCTTTTAAAGAATTGCTAAAAAAAAAAAAAAAAAAAATCTATATGTGTTTAATGAATTATAAAAATGCGTTTGATTAGAAATTTTGGACACTAAAGCTAGTTTTTCATTGAAATTCGTGGAGTTATACCATAATTGATTGATCAAAACTTAATTTTGAGGCAAAAATGATTTTCATTAAAATTAACATGTTTTGAAACATTTTTTTTCTTCATTTTTATAAAATTAATAAGTGAATGGGGAAAATAAACATTGTAATCCTCATCGAAGCCTAAATTTTAAAATCTAAAGTTGATTTTTATTCAGGCTACATGGAAAAAATAATAATAATAATAATAAAGAAAAAGGCCAGCCGGGTCGGAGGATTCGGATGGTGAATCGGGTCGTTTTATGAACCGAAAACTCGCACGCGTGGAATTTGGCACGCGTGAGAGACAGAAGGAGTGGAGTTACTCCTCACACTTATCACGCGTGCGAGATATTAAAAAAAATATTAAAAAAAAAATAAAAAAAAAATAAAAAATAAAAAAGGTGGAAGAAGAGAGAGGTTAGGAAAAAAGGCAGCTGCTGCCATTAATGCAATTTCGTTCTTCTTCTTTGATCTCATTTCTATTTTTCTTTTCTTTCTTCCTTCTCTTCGTGTTGCAGATCTGTCCATCAGTGGGGCCATTCAGACAGCTATTACTTGAGCTGCTTTCGTCCCCACACACTTTGAAGCTCATTCATGGCTTCTCTACTCTCCTTCCTTTTCTCTCTCTTATTCCCTCTCTCTATCTCCCCACCTTCTCAATTTCTTCACTCACTCAACCACTACCACTCTTCCAATCCCATTTTTGATGCTTCTTAACCCCTTTTCCCTTTCTTTCCCTCTTCTTCTCTTCATTCCCACTTCCATATTTCTCTTCCTCCTGCTCTCTAGCTGCTTCTTTGGGAGTATTGGCAGTGGAAATTGAAACGAAATGGAAGACAGATTGTCTCTCAAGCTTCGCTTTCATGCCTTTCTTCTCCAGGCGTTGCTGCTGCTTCTCTGTGAGTGTTCCTAACTTTTGTTTTTGTGCATTTTTCTTTGTGGGGTTTGCCTCTTTTTGCTTGATCTGTTGCCTTTTCTCGAGCTTGTTGTTCTTTAAGTGCTACGGCCTAGGAAATTTTGTGCTGTTTGGGGAATGCCGTCTTTAATTTCGTACAATGTTTTCTGGGTTTGAGAAAATAATAAGAATGTGCTTCGAAAATTTAACCGTTTTTAGCTTCTGCTATGAGGTTGATTAAGTGCTGCATCTCTGCACTTCTTTCTCCACATTCTTGATTTGCTTATTTGGATAGGAATGGATAGAAGAGCTTTCGTTATAGAAATAACGAGCTTTTGATGCCATATTTGCTCTGTTATTAATTGAAGTATTGAACTTTTTTTTTCCCTTCTTTCTCTCATTTTATTAACGGCTGGATTAAATAATTAGTCAGCTGTCATTGTTGTGGTAATCTGTAGCATGCATATTCGTTTGCATGAGCTGATGATACAAAGCAAGATCTTATTGGTTTCTCTTCTAAATTTATAACTGAAGCATATATGGACAGTCTGACGTTGTAATTTAACTCCATAATCTGGAATTTATATTTACATGTTGACTTAAAATAAATTTTGAGGTACATGGTCCAGATTTTCTAGAAGTAATCTTGACACGTTAATCTTAGCCATGTTATTTATGTAGAATAAAGAACAATTAATGTATCGGATAAATGAGTGGGGAAACAAACTATGAGCAAGAAAGTAAATCCAAACCAAAGCATTATCTCCTTCGGATAACGTTACTACTAGTGTTCAAGCACAGAGGAATTGATGCTCCATTTAGTTTATTTTCATAAGACTTAAAAATGGAACAGTACCTATGAATTGAAAAAAAAAATAGGGAGAGTGAAGTTATTGAGAGATATTTGCAACTAGCTATTTTTGCCAAGAAGTTTTGTAGTCGAGTTACTTCTTAGAAGAGTTTCTGGAAGTGGCCCGTCCAAGGAATCATTTATCTGGTCAAAATTGCATAGCATCAAAACAGATTAATTTGGCTCACCCATTACCATAAAGAATAAAAATACTTGAATTAGCCATGGATGACTTTAGATTTTATATTCTTTTTCAAATGTAATTATTTTTAGACAAACAGATATTGTGTTATCTATTAAAATGGAATATGAAATAGCATGAAGCTGTACTAACCATATTTGGATTTCTCTGTAATCTTACCACCAATAAAGCTTCTACAGAAATTTCTCTCCTACGGATTTCTTGGAGATGAGTTCACCAAGATATCACTTAAAATTAGTGAACTAGCTCCTCCACTTGCTCTTGTCATTGTCAATATATTATCCATGTCTGGTATCTCACCATGTGGCAATAAAACCAATCAATGAAAAGTTTTGTTTACTTAATAAATCCTCTAAAAATGATTCTGTTCCTCTCTCAGATTAGAATGTTGAGGCTACTTAAAACTGCAGAACACCATTATACAATGAACTAAAAAAAGAGTGCATTTATATGTTGAATACAATATCTTATCTAACTCAGGTTTTTTTTCCTTTTGTTGCAGATTTCCATGAAACTAGTGGCACCCCATCAACTTATCCAATGCGGCAACTGTCAGAAGAGAAACCAATGGATGATATGTATCCAGAGATTGCACCGAGTGGGAATCCAAAGCCATTCATTCCTCTGCTTGCCCCTTCACCATTGGTACCCTTTACAAATACCACTGTCCCAAAGTTATCAGGTTTATCATTTTTTATAATCAGTTTTAATATATTATATGCTTGATGTCAATTGTTTGTCTAGAAAGAGTTAGTTTTTATTGATTTCCGATGATTCTTCTTTTCTATTTAATCCCTCACTTTCCTTACAGGACAATGCCTATTGAACTTTTCTGCAACTGAAACTTTGATGAGTATGACTGCTATAGATTGTTGGGCCCCTTTTGCACAACAGATGGCCAATGTTATCTGTTGTCCACAGTTGGAAGCTACTCTTGCTATCCTTATTGGTCAGTCCAGTAAAGATACTAATGTTCTTGCTCTAAATGGGACGCTTGCCAAATATTGCCTCTCAGATATTGAGCAGATTTTGGTGGGGCAGGGTGCAAGTGATCATCTTAAGCACATATGCTCAGTTCATCCAGCCAATCTCACTGAAGGATCTTGTCCAGCCAAAGATATTAGTGAATTTGAGACCACCGTCGATACCTCTAAGTTGCTTGCTGCATGTAATAAAATTGATCCTGTGAAAGAATGTTGCAACGCAATCTGTCAGAATGCCATTTCAGAAGCCGCTACAAAGATAGCAATGATATCTACTGATTTCGTGGGTATGCCTGGATCTCAAGTCTTGCCTGAACAGTCAGCCAGGGTTCGTGATTGTAAAACTATTGTCCTCCGATGGCTAGCTAGCAAACTTCACCCTGCTAATGCCAAGGAGGTTCTTAGAGTACTGTCCAATTGCAATGTCAACAAAGGTGAGCTTGAAGTGAATTTTTTCAAACAGAGATTTATGAAATTCTTGTGATATCACAGTATTATAATTCTTCAAATCTCTATGTATTTGTTTCATCTGATGCCCATTTGCCTTTTTGGTCAATGTCTACAACTTTTCTTTTACTTTTTAAAAGTAGAGTTTGTGTATCATTATATTCGCTCTGATCTATCACCACTCACTGCTGATGCTAATATCTTTAGCTCCCACATTATCTTATATGCACACACCTTCACGGATTTTCTCTCTGTGTGCTATTCTCAGTTTGTCCTTTGCAATTCTCCAACATGAGTTCTATTGCCAATGCTTGTGGGAATGGGGTCTCTAACCAGACAGCGTGCTGCCTGGCCATGGAAAGCTATGTAACACGTCTGCAAAAGCAGAGCCTTGTAACCAACCTGCAAGCTTTGGATTGTGCTGCATCATTGGAAATGAAATTGCGAAAGTCAAATATTACCAAGAACGTGTATGGCCTATGTCATATAAGTCTAAAGGATTTCTCCCTCCAAGGTCTGTAGCTTTTTTCGTTTTATATTACCAAATTGAACAATTCCTTCTTGAATAATTTCACATGGATTCTAATACTTTTTTCCTTTTCTTGCCCATGTTTTAACATGATAATGGTTCTACAACTTTGAGCATCTCAGTTGGAAATCAAGGTACTATTTCAAGGCATACATTATTGAAATAAGCTAAAAAAAATCATCATCTATAAAAATTTACTCATTCCATATTCTTGCAAGCTAACCTCCGATTACATCATTAGCTTTTGTTGCCTAAAAAAATTATTAGAAGTAATACTGTTAGGTTGTTTTTATGTTTTTTAACCACAAAAAGATTGATGTCAGTGCATGGATGCCAATGCATATTTTTAGCCAATTTTGTAAATTCAAATGATTCATTTATGGCCCTCACATTCACTCTCTCTCTGACTTACATTATCCTTCTTGGCAGAGTTTGGATGCCTTCTACCAAGCCTACCTTCAGATGCCATATTTGATCCATCTTCAGGGATCAGCTTTGTTTGTGATCTGAATGACCATATTCCAGCTCCATGGTCTTCTACATCTCAAATGACAGCTTCATCATGCAATAAGAGTAAGACACCTTAAATACTTCCAGTACTGGGTATGGGTATCTACTATAGGCCCTTAACCAGTTTTCCCATCTTTATAAGAAAAAGTCAACATATTGTTTTCTTAAATTTCTTACTGCTTGCCTTTTTCGACTGCAGCTATCAAAATTCCTGCACTTCCTGCAGCAGCATCTGCTCAAAATGGTATTTATATTCTTCCACTTCCTTGAACTAATGGTCTTCTGGAGAGTAGTTTAATTTCATCATTCTTTTTTTTAAAAAAAAAATACTTCTTTTATCGAGCGTATATCTGGTATATGGGTTTGTCTAGGTTAAATCTTAAGGGTTGCATAAAAATAGCCTATGAAACCTACTATTATACCACCCACCAAACACAATGTATACAAATGTGAATTTCTTTGATTCATGTTTTACACAACCATTCCACAAATACTGGTAACAAAAATGCAGATTATTCAATCTCAAACTTACCAGGATTATAAAAACTATGAAACTTTCTCAACAATTACCAAACAAGTTATTTTACTGTTTTTTACAAATTTTCGGATGTGTTTCAGTTGAAGTTTGAACTATATCCAGTAAAATACAGAATTTAATACCATGCTTTAGGATAGGACCTGACATTCTGAGATAACAAAAGAGAAAAAGTCTTTAGTGAATCAGTGATAGTTATGTAGATATAGTATCTGGGTCAAAAAATGCACTTTTTTGCTAGGTTGGTCGACACATTCAAAATGCCTTTTTGTTGAATATATGTCAGGTGTTTGTGTGCAAATACTTTAATAACATTTTGCTTTAGTTTCATGAATCTGGAGTTCCTCAACTTTATGCCCCAACTGTTGCAGGCCTTTATAATGATGATGTGCTACATGTCTTGATCATTGCTTTCTCAGTGGCCCTCATGATGCTCATTTAGCTTTTTTTTATTGCTCTCTTTGGAGAAGACTGTTGTCAAGTCATCAAAAACAAGGATGCCATTTTCATGAAGCTATTGACAAAGTCTTGTGTCCTCAGAAGTTTGATCCTTGTGAATATTTTTAGATGGTTCTGAATGTGGGAGAAATTTGAGCTGGAAAGATGGTTTCAAATTCCTATTTGTTCATTCTTGCCTGTCAATGTAATAAAAAGTTTTGTAAAGATATAGTAGGAAAGCTGAGCAGGGTGGTGCAACGTTTGAGATTGCGTTGTATATTTGGATTGCCATCAAAAGAATCAATGATGGTTTTATTTTTCTTTATGTTATATATGGTGGTTATAGAACTTATATCCTTATTTTGCCCTCTTCATCAACTATAATTATCCCAAGGAGTTGAATTCTTTAGGGAAACGTTTAAGTTCAAATTTGAAGGAGATGCTATTGAAACAAGATCGATACCGACAAATATTCTATACGAAAAACCATAATATTCACGATGTCGATGAAAACACCCGTACAAATAAGGGCATGTCCATTCATGGAATATCTCTCAAGGATGTTTAAATATAACTTCCAAATAACTTCTCAGAAGCATGAGTATTTATAAAAGAGAGTTCTAAAAACCAGAACTAATCTTCAAAAGTAACTTTCAAACAACTTATCAGAAGCACAAGTATTCATAACAGAGAAAAACTGCTTGATTGAATCTTTTACCTTCATTTTCATTTCCCTTTCCAATTGGAGGCAGCATTAAGGAACCCTCCATTCATGAAACAAAAGCCCCAACAGCCATTTCTCTTTTTAAACACAGAACTTCACAAAACAAAGAGAAGGAAGACAAAGGGGGAAGGTAAAATTCAAACTCAACTAACCAAAGAAGGAAAGGCCAAAGTTTCCACCTTGGCTCTTCCAAACATGCTCTTACAAGTTCTAAGCTGTCCAAATTGCTTACAGATCCCAATTCTTGCTGTGGACAAACTCATTGACATGGCCTTCTTCAGCTTCTTCAACCTCCTTCCAATCCTTAACTTAAACTTCCTTATTCTGATTCTGAGACATGAGGGTCTTCTCCTATTACCATTGTTTGCCTGCTCCATTATCTTGTAAATCAAGAACTGAGCTTCCCTATGCTTTTTCTCTTCTGGGTCTTCCTTCTCCATCTTTGAATAACCATTTTGCTTCCTTGCCATCAGAATACTCATTTCCTCTGCCAAACAGAGCCTTACAGAAACAGAGAAGCTCCTAGAGAAAATGGTATCAAGTCAGAATCAAACAGATACATTCATTTCACAATGGCCATTCCTTAAATATACATAAAGAGACAGAGAGAATCATACAATGATGTAAGATAAGAGAAATGCGTGCATATTGTTTTGATTTGTTAAATTAAAAAAAAGTTAGAACAGAGCAAACCGTCCATGCGTCATTCTTTCCTCAGCAAAAACCTACTCTTATTCTTCTATTTGTATTTCTTTGTTTAAGGTTTTATTTTTTTTAAGATAAGACTTGAATCTCGTGATAGCTTTAAACCAATTAAATTTTGTTTATTAGAGTGTGACAAATGGATCGTGTGTAGTTGAATTATTGTGATGGCATTTCAGAAGCGTCTCCCCTTGTAATTTAATGGTGGTTGAAGAATTTTTTGTATTTAATAAGGTTCAACTTTCTTAACATATTTTAAATTATGTGGAGGATTAGAAAATGAAAAATGATAATGTCAACCACACTTGTGGGACTCAATTATATATGTATATATAAAAAAAAATGGAAATAGCAAGTAGCCAAAACCAAAAACATTATTTATTAATGAAGAAAACTTCAATCTGTTATTTTGGAGTTTGCAAGATTTATTTTGTTTAATACAACTGCCTGATCCTACTACATTTGGTTGCCAAGAGAACCTCGTAGGATGTTAAATCCTAGGTAGGTGGCCACCATTGATTGAACTCATTCCCTCTAAGCCCTTTATTTTTTCTATGGTCCTTATTGACCATTAGGGCCAACCCATGATGGTTAGGATTTATTTTGTTCATTGTTCATCAATCTCCATACTCAGATATGAAAAGAAAGTTTTTTTTGGTGGATTCAATAAAAGAAAAGAAGCTTGAATTAGGCTTCTGTTAACATTTAATGATGTGGGTAATTGTGTAAAGCATGTGATTGAATAGGCTGGATTATTATGGAGCTGTCTGGGTGTGAATCTTTACTATATTAAGCCAAAGTAAAGTAATCATACTTTTGGAAACACATAAATTATTGCATTATTGCATATAACCTATGGTTTAGCATTGGAAATAAACATATAATAAACTGAATAATTTTTGTAAAAAACTATGAACCAGCTGCCAATAGAGTCAGCAAGTAAGCCAAGCCGTCTGAATGAACAATGAACCTATTTCTGGATCCATGTGGCAATATTTAATTAGCTGCATCGGTCACCAGCTGGTGAGATACAAAGTCAAAAGATCCGACGTGTGAAGC
This sequence comes from Luffa aegyptiaca, assembly GCA_017139565.1. Classification (NCBI taxonomy): domain Eukaryota; kingdom Viridiplantae; phylum Streptophyta; class Magnoliopsida; order Cucurbitales; family Cucurbitaceae; genus Luffa; species Luffa aegyptiaca. Next base: position 5,650,237 of record CM029400.1, read on the forward strand.
CTGTCATGTGTAGAACAGACAAAGACCTGGCCGATGCCTGAAGGTTTCTTGAAGAGTCAGCTTGCCTACAGCTAAAGGGTCAGTAGAATTATTGAAAATCATTGAAAATTGTTTATACTTTCATTTATTGGGTTTCCATTATTAGTTCGATTCGGGTCACTCTCAAATTTTGTAAACTTTGCACCGATCCTGTCTTTTACAGTAGTATGATATTGTTCACTTCAAACAAAAGCCTGTGTAGGTTAACTTTTCTATTATACCGAATAGAAAAGTTGTTCTTATGTGAGATCTTCTATACTTCTAACTGATGTGAGACAATATTCGTATTCTCGATGTACACTTTAATATTAAAGACATTGACTTCGAGCTAAAAGTTTATGCGTCCATGTTGAATGGAGGAGGAGCATAGGGTCCTCATCCATTAATATACATTACTTTTTTCCACAATGAATGGTTCAGAATAAGCCCACAAGGAACATTAAAAATGAAAGTTGACCAAGTGTTTGAGCTTTCAGCGTCAGATTCCAGACTAGAAGTAAAGAGTTTTGACAAACAGAGCACGCTCTTGGGCTCTGTTTTATTTTGTATTTGCTTTCTTCTTCATGGATGTCGTCTGCAAGCATGCTCCTTACCCTTTTTTTTTCCAAATAAACAAGCGAAGTAAGTAAAGGATGATGTCTGTTTGATGTTTGTTTAAGTGCATAGTGGCATGGGGTGTTCTTCTGAAGGCATTGACTTTTGGGTATGTTGATTGCTAGCAATGACACAGACAAAGTAACATGGGAATCTGTAAAAAGGATATGTTTTTCCAATTTACATGGCGAGATTATTGTTGATTAATGTTTAATACAGTAATGAAGAAGCATGTAGATTGTTTTGTTGCAGGTCGATTAGACAAGATTTGATTACAAGATAGCATCGAGATTCTGGTTGAATTGGGAATTGCTTGGATGGATAAAGTTCTGCTCTGTTCAGTTTATTTTGAGTTTAAATACACTAGATTCATGAACCCTTCCGAAATTAATTGAATTTGGGTCAATTATATGTCTTATCTCAACCCAATTCATGAAAACCCATTAGATAAATATGCATGAAAAAGTGGACTTTTCATTAAGTTATTGGGCAAACAATCTGAGATTTATTTAAACACAGAAATCCAGTTCTTTGGAGTTGATGTCACAGCATATCGAAATGTAAACGATGTTCACACATGACCGGATTAATAGTAAGTGAAAAATTTATATATGAACAGCAAGTCTGATTGCGAGACCCGATCTGTAGCTAATAAATGCCTACTACAAGTTGATTGAACATTCCAAACTATTTACATTCTGCTTATGTTCTTGAGAGGCAGAAGTACATAGTCCAAGGCTGGTTTGTGGAACCTCTAATGCTAAATGATCTAAGCTTCTCAAGGTGATTAAACCTTTCAATACTTCTTAGTTTCCACCTAACCCACTGATCCTTCAAGCTTCAAGCTCATGAGTTGGTTCACCTCAGCACCAAACTCATCAGGCAGCTCGTTGAAGACGTCACGACAGAATCCGGATATCATGGCAGCCATGGCCTTTTCATAGTCTATTCCTCTCTGCTGAAAATAAAACAACTGATCTTCACCAATCTTGGAGGTACTGGCTTCGTGTTCAATGCGAGCTGAGGGATTCTTCACCTGTTAGAATCAAGATGGTGTGTTATTTAAGTGACTAGAAGAATTGGCAAGTAATAAAATTTAAAAAGAAACCTAATTCCAAGCACAATTTCTAATCTAGGTTTGATCATCTCAAGTATTTCATTGTTCAGACAGCTCTTGGCTTATCCCTACACATCCTCTTTCCAAGATGGTTATGGAAATCTAGTACAAATATGTTCCCATCAATTCATTTTTTTCTATAATTGTGAGTTTCAAAACCAATTTCCCTACATCTCAACTAATTTCAATGAACAATTATCAAACTCAAAAACATAGTTGTTAAGATCCTTGAAAGAATCTAGTTTCCTAAAAAAAAAAATCCTTGAAAGAATCTAGTTTCCTAAAAAAAAAAATCCTTGAAAGAATCTAGTTTCCTAAAAAAAAAAAATCCTTGAAAGAAGAAACCTGCTTCCAGCACAATTTCAACCTAGGTTTGATCATCTCAAGTATTTGTATTTCATCTTCCAGGCAGCTCTTGGCTTATCCCTACACATCTTTTTTGAGATGGTTTTGGAAATCTACTAATAAACACTTTCCATTAATTACCTTTTCCATTATTGCGAGTTTCAAAAACCATTTACACACCTCTAGATCTACAACTTGTTCTACATGAACCTATGGTGGTTTCATCAATTGTAGTCAAGTCAAAATACGAGAGATGACACCATTATTCACCTCCATTGGATTAGCTATTATGATATTTTCTCCTCTTTTCCCTGGTCCCCCCTCCCAAACCCACTACACACACACAAAAGGCCCACACCAACACACAGAGACCAGAGTCTAACCAGACAAGCATTTCATTAGAACTGACCAGGATAAAGAACCCTCTATTTCAAGAAACAAATAAAATAAAAGTGTTTCTGCAGTATGACCTCAATATCATATCATGTATATGTATTTACAACTCTATAATGCTGAGAAAACTGTCAAGAATGCCCAAAGTCATTTCATATAAACGGAAACATACAAGTATTGAAAATGAGTTTAGATGCTGCTTCGGTGCCAAACTTTGAAGTCATGATATTTAAACAAACGCTTGATAGGTAAAGATAGTGGCAGTCCATGCATGATAAGATTTTCATTTTCGGGAGAAATTTCAGAGAAGTCTTGCTACTAGTTCCAAATTGTCTTCTTATAAAAAAAATTTTAAAACTGTTTGCAAAATAACCACTAGTTACTTCTTCTGCACCAGTGGCTTTATTTTAGAAAGGAAAAAAAGCGAGGTACCATTTTACTAAAACGGTGGTTTTGTTTTTTGGACAAAGGTGCAAGTAGAGTTGACTTAGTGATGTAATGTTAGAGAAGCTTCCGAGAGGTTTCTGTTTTGAAAGAAGAGTCCAATGATGATTTGAGACTCTTTGAACGGTTTATGATATGGTAGGGTTTTTTGTGTGTGCGTTTTGTGTGTGTGCGTGTTGGGAGGGGAAGAAACCAAGCTTTCATTGAATAAATGAAAGAATACAAGGTCACACAAAAAAAAGTCCAAAAGGAACATGAGGCCAAAACTAGCTACAAAAAGAACTCTAATCTAAAAGAATAGACCAAGATCATAATTACAAAATAGCCTAGTGACCAACACCCACAAACAAGCATTAAACCTAATACTTTCCTAGACCTCCTCGCCCGACCTTTCTTTCTCTCTAAAGATCCTATTGTTCCTCTCTAGCTAAATACCCCACAAGACAGCAAAGAAATTGGCTTGCCACCACACTTTGTCTTTCTCCCTGAAAGGAGGATGCAAGAGCACCTCCTCCCTCAAATATCTCACATCCCTATGATGCACCCTGATAACCCCAAATGAAGTACTCCATCAGCACCAAAGGAAGTTAGCAAATTGGCACTCCCACAATAAATGTTCCAAGTCCTCCTCATCATGCCTCCTACAGAGAACGCACCATTGCGGGAACAAAACTAAGGAAGTGTGTCTTTGTACACGATCCAAAGTACAATTCTAAGTGTTAACCTTCCCAAGTAAAACTTGTCACGCAAAAGTGTGGAAGGAAATGTTTTAGGTCAAATGGTTTGATATAGGCTGTTTTCAGGATGAACAATTTGAAGTTTTGGCCACGACAAAAACTCAGTTCAGTACTTCTCTTTGAACTTCCAAAGAGACTTGATTTTGTAATTGCACAAGGGCATGCATACAAATAGATAAAGAAGTTAGGTTTAATGAGTAAGTCTTTTGGGGCCCTTCTGTAAATCCTCCCTTCGAACAAAGGATATCTCTTCTCCCCTCAAATAGTCATCTAATTCATCTAGCTCTTATCCAAACCAACTCCTCTTCTCTAGACTCTGGAGCACACTGCTAGTCCGTTTGGGCTCAACCACAGATCTCTATGTGACTACATCATTAAGGTTCACCATACCTTTGTTTGGCACACATGGATTTCATCCATACGAATAAGTTTGGAACATAACTCTGATATCAATTGTTAAGTACAAAATAACACCCAAAAGACATCTGTTGCTTCTGATTGGACTTTCTAGTCTGAATTCTCTGATAACCTTTGGCAATTATTGTCTCTAGCAACTCCACCACCACATATATACACAAAACCAAAAAGAAAGGGAATACAATATAAAATCATCAGCCAACTGGTGGATCTACACAGTCATGTTTACCACACACAAACCATGAATCAAATGCACAAAGTTACTAAGTGTAGGTAAATGTTGGCTTATAATTATCTAATGTTAATTGAAAACACACAATTCGTAACATAAAAAGGCATACCTGGATGTATGGGTAAGTGTTGGCAGCAGCATTGTCACCAATGAGCATTGAATCACATTGTGATGAGTTCTTAGCATTATCTGCTTTGGATTGAACCTGAACGAGCCCCCTATAACAGTTCCTTGAGTTACCAGCAGAAATACCTTTTGAGATAATTCTACTTCTTGTGTTCTTTCCTTTATGTATCATCTTTGTACCTGTGTCTGCCTGTTGATAATTATTCGTCAACGCTACTGAATAGAACTCACCAACAGTATCATCTCCCTCCAAAACAACACTGGGATACTTCCAAGTAATGGCAGAACCTGTTTCTACTTGTGTCCAAGATATCTTAGAACGAGCCCCAGCACAAAGGCCACGCTTTGTTACAAAATTATAAACCCCCCCTTTTCCTTCTTCATCACCAGCATACCAGTTCTGAACCGTGGAGTACTTAATCTCTGCACCTTCAGCACAATACAATTCAACCACCGCAGCATGAAGCTGATTCCTATCATAGGAAGGCGCCGTACATCCCTCCAAATACTCTACAAAACTCCTGTCATCAGCAACAATCAAAGTTCTCTCAAACTGCCCAGTTTCCAAAGCATTGATTCGGAAATAAGTCGAAATCTGCATCGGGCACTTTGTGTCCTTGGGGATATAACAAAATGATCCATCACTGAACACTGCCGAGTTCAATGCAGCATAAAAGTTGTCCTCGCTAGGCACAACTCTCCCCAAGTACTTTCTAACTAAATCAGGGTATTCCCTAATTGCCTCTGATATTGAACAGAAAATCACACCCGCCTTTTCTAGCGTCTGCCTATGAGTAGTAGCAATTGAAACACTATCTAGAACAGCATCAACAGCAACATTAGCAAGACGGTTTCGTTCATTTAATGGAACCCCGAGCCTATCAAAATACATAAGCAGCTCTGGGTCCGCCTCCTCAAGGCTATTCAAAGTGGGTTTCTTCTTAGGGGCAGAATAATAACATACATCTTGAAAATCAATTGGTGGGTATCGATTATCAGACCACGTGGGTTCTTTCATCTTTAGGAATCTCTCAAAAGCATTCAAACGAAACTCAAGCATCCAGTCGGGCTCTTCTTTTAGGGAAGAAATCAATCGAATTGTTTCCTTGGAAAGCCCCTTCGGAATCGAAAACGAATCGATATCCATAGTAAATCCAAATTTCTTATCGTAGTCGCGGTTACGAAGAATATCCTGAATTTTCTCATCAGTACTAGTAGATGACGGTGAGGGCTTACCTGTAGAAGTCGGACCGGAGTTCGCAGTTTTGGGATCGTATCCAACATCTGCTCGGACCCTGAAGGGCTTCGACTTCGAAATCTTTAAGTTAGCGATTCTGGGACTCTGCAGCTTTGGGAATATGTCTTTTTGTAATTCCCAAGTGGGCTGGTGAGGAAACCGGGAAATTCCATTAGCTAACAGAGAAGCCATGGATGATAGATAGAGAGAGCGAGGGAGAGAAGAATCGATCGATACGCAACTAAATTTCGCGATAACGATTCTTTTGCTGGGTTAGGCTGAGCTAAAGTGGACGAAAATCAGTGTAATTCTCTGGCCATAATTTTGGTGTCCTTACACATCTTCGACAAATGGCAATTGGCAACGATTGGCTTGTGGGCAACACGAGCCTTGAGATGATGGGTTCCTGACCCAAAAGAAAAGGGTCGAAAAACACGAGAAGAAATTGGGGCTGCTGGTAAATGTCTGGTCTTCAAAATTTTAAAAGTTATATACCAAATAGAATTTTTCAGTAAAATAAATCTAATTCATTTTTATTAAAATGAGATACAATAAATCTTCCAAAAAAAAAAAAACAAACAACCAACCACTATGTTACAAACTTACAATAATATTCTGTTCATATCTCTCATCTCCATATAAATTATGATAACATTTTTTTTTATATATACGAAGAAAGAAAGCGGCACCCAATGGGAAAAATCGAAAATTTCCCAAATGAAAATAAAACTTGTTAACATTTTATTATTTTCCTTTTAAGTTTTGTATCTTTAAGAAATAGGATATTTGCACCTACCATGGAAGTATGGGAAGTAGTAATGTTCTATAATGATAGTGTTAACACGAGATGCTTTTTTTTGTTTCCTTCGACAAAACCATTCAAAGTCGAGAAATTTATCCAAATGACTAACTGAACTTTTTATGATTGTTAAGTATTATTCAAATATTACATCTTAAATTATCCTCTTTTTGTTGAACAGTCTAAATTTTCCTTATATAGTATTCAGAAGGAATGAAATTAATAATTAATAATCATTAAAAAAAAAAAAAAAAGTATGATGTCCTGTACAAAATGTCAAGCTAGAGATATTAATAATTGCATCAAAGAAACTGCATGAATGCCGTTGATAGATGTGGTTTGAAGTGACAGAGGTATTTGGCTCACCCAAGTACATACAACATCCAATTGTAATTGTAAAGACTACAAACTTAGGGGCCGTTTGGCCCACTGTGTTGGTTATAATAGTGGGGGCTATTATAACCAACCCAATGTTTGGGGCACCAACAAAAATAAGGGGTGGAGTTGGTTATTTTTCCCCTCCGTGTTGCTACATTAACACTATTCAACCCACCCCAATTATTCTATCCATTCTCTACCACCGACAACTTTTCCGGCGACCGGCGTCGACTTTCCGATCACTTTTCCGGCGATCACCGACGACTTTTTTTTTTTTTTTAATATTCTCTTCTCGTTTTCATTTCGAAAAATATAAAAAACGAAAAATAAAGAAAATAAAAAAAAATAAAAAAAAGGTAGAAGAAATAAAAGGAAAAAAGAGAGGAAAAAAATTTCAATCGCCGAAAAATTTGTTGGTGGTCGTCGGAAAAATCGAAAAAAATTATAGAGAGTTAGATACTAGGTTGTCTTTGTATAAATATGGAGTTTTATTACATAATTACTTTTGATAATGAAGTATATGAATGTTTACCTTCATCGTACCATATTTTTCATTCCAAATTATACTTATCGTATTTAAGTTTACCGTGATAATAATAATTTTTTTAAAAAATACTACTCAAGCTTTTATTTCATATGATTTCTATTTTATTTGATTCTTTTGATAATGAAGGTAAAATGAGTTTTGAATAAGTCTTTACCATTTTTATGTTGGAAATACAGAAAAACAAATATGGTTTTTCTATATGAAATCATAAAATTACTTATTTTGTGAAAAAAAACATGACTCTGAAACAAAGAAAATCAACCTTTATCTTAAGTTATTCTTGTTTCCTTTTAAGTTAAGGACATAATTTAACCCTATACCTATAACTTTATTATTATTATTTTTTTTTACCGCTAAACTCAAACATTTTTCTTATTAATATTTGCAAAATATGGTATTTGACGTACAAAGTTGCATGAGGAAAATAAACAAAAAATTCAGGAAAAAAAATAATTAGTTTGAACCTTTGATTCAGAACCTAATGTTAAACATATCAACATTGCAAACACAGACTATTTTAACCCATACTAAAATAATCTGCATCCCAAACACAGACTATTTTATCCCAGACTATAATAATCTGCACCCCAAACACAGACTATTATAACCCCCAGACTATTATAATCCCCCAGCTATTATAACCAACCCAGCGCCCCAAACAGCCCCTTAGTAACCAATTACGACACTATTGTAAGCCTCACAAAATTATTAATTTCTAATCCAACACTATATCATAGATCCCACAAATTTATTAATTTCTAATCCAACACTTTATTATAGATCCCACAAACTTATTAACTTCTCAAACAAAACAACTCCATATTTCATAATTACAACTGGAACATTTTTTATAAAAGCACTTGAAAGGTAATTTCAAACCGGTCCAAAATATGACACTCACAAGCGCAACCATACCAACACTACTGCACTGAATCCAAACAAAATTCTGCAATTAAATGAGCTTGGACAATAGTAGTACTAATTAAGAGACCAGATGAAAAACCCCCATATGCTGCAATACTCGAAAGAAAAAAGAGGCAAAACAAAATCCACAGAAACCGTAAATCAGTAGAACATGGAACTGCTCGTTCGCAAAGGCAGTGTGCTTTTTCAGATTGTCCCTCTTCAACGGATAAAAGATATAATAATAGAAGTAAAATAAACGACACAGTACATAATCAAACTTCTAAAGGAAAGCACAATAAAAGAAGGTATTTCATGTCATCAAGGAGTTATTGGTAGAATAGGAGAAAAGAGTTCTTCAGAATGGATGAGGGATGAAATAACTTTTCCAAAATCTTTAACCAATCACATAAGGGGAGACTCGGTAGGTAGGGGGAGGAAGCCAGGGCAAAGTAAACAAAACTTCAAATCTACATGTATCCTCCTTGCTGCTGCTGCTGCGGTTGCTGTGGTGGTGGCTGCTGGTAATTTCCATAGCCGCCATAGCCACTGTAGAACATATTAGGGTCCTGCGGTGCCGGAGCATAGCTATAGTTTTCGTATCCTTGCCCATACCCATAATAGCCGCCACCGTTCCATTGGTTAGGATCCGCCTGAGGCTAAAAGGTGAGAAAACAAACAAAATAACCAATTGTTCTGGAAGCACTATAATCAAAAACCATCCTCGGACATGAGAAGAATACAATACTACTACCTGTTTATTTGAAGGACTACGTCCCCATGAAAGTCTAATGTTCTGACCACCAATTGGTGTTCCATTCAGCAAGCGTAAGGCTTCCTCAGCACAGTTTCTAACATATAACAAAATGAAAGTAAACACTAAATGTGTCATCACCAATTCAAGGGAGATTAAGATGTTTGGATACATTTTTAAAATTACTTACCTGTCGGAAAATTGAACAAAACCACATCGTTTTCCTACAGGTATCTTTACATGCACTAATTCCCCATACTGACCAAAAACTTGCCTCAAGTGATCGTCTGTGACATTAGAATCCAAATTCCCCACAAAAATCTGCATTATAGCCAATTAAGAAATTAGAGAAAGCACATAAAATTACATGGCACAAGAAAAATAGTAAAGTACCCACAGTTGTATTATTTGGATCATTCTCATTTTGAGCCCCTTGAGGATTCTGGTATGAAGCTGCATGTGCAAAAATTAAACGAACATAAATTTGCTTTTCAACTTGAACTAAACAGTTCAAGAGTTGTTATCTTATTTTATAAACATTGTTGCAGAACACATTGTAAATTTTTGTATGTTAGAACCCATGCTTTGATAAATAATATGCATGGATGAAATAAAAAAATATCCATTACTAAAAATTAAAAAACAGAAGTCAAAAAGTAACGCATGCATAACCACATGACAAGGCATTCTTTTCTTATCATAAAGACAAAGCCTCCAACAATATAATCGAGGGACAAGCAAAATTTTGAATTGCATAATCACAAGACGTGAGGCAGTTTTGAGGCATAGAACACATTGTAAAACCACATCAATTATTAAAATTAGAACTACAAAGGATACTCAAAAAATTAGGGAAACAAAGAATGGATACAGAAAGAAAAAATTAAAAACAAAGAATAAATTTATGAAAAAAGCTGGAGAAAAATACATTGAGAAAGACATGTCCATTATTTAAAAAGAACTAAAAAACAGTGCTTGACATCATTAGGAAACTAGAAAAACATATTTTAGAGCAATATTTGTTGGAAAATGGTAAAACTAGAAAAAAAATAGTTTTTAAAAAAAGTCTGAGGTGGCAGCAGCACCTAAGAAAAAGTAAAAATAAAAAATAAAAAATAAAAATAAAGGAAAGAAAAACAACCAGTTCTATCCTAGCTGTAATAATTAACAAAGAAAAGATAAAGGGAAAAAGAGGAAAAAAGAGAAGGAACCACAGTGGAGAAGGAAAGGGGAAAAAACTCATCATCTTTTGCCACCTGCTATTTCTAACAGTTAAAATTTTCAGTTAGTGTAAATAATGTGTCAGATTGTTTAAATCCGAAAGGTAATTAATTCATTTCTTACTCCTAACTTTGAAAACATTGCTCACATGAAGGCTAGAATATAAAGAAAAGAAACATTCATACCAAACATAGAATATAAAAACAGTAAGTATAAGTAATTCCATATCCTATCGGGTAAGAAAATTCCATAGAATAAAACAGAGTAATTAAAAAAGAAAGGGATATCATAAAGCATCACATCCAAAAGACTAAATATAACAAATAGTCTCCCTAACTTTTGACTCAATCGACAATATTATGCCATATTGAAAATCAAGCAAAGCTTGGCCGATGAATCACAAAAAATGATTCAAACCAAGCAAACAATGTGAAACATAAAACAAAAACTAGAAAAGATGAAAGTGGCCAACCATTACATACATTAGCAAGACCAATTGATACAATCCTGCTTACAGAAGAGGTACATACAAAGTTTACCTCTATATAACTAGGTCCAACACGTTAAAAGAAGAATAGAATTCCAAAGGAATGATGATATGGACTGCCGGGCTACAGAAGGTAAAACTAGGAAGACATGAGAATCTATGCAGAACTAGAAATGCACTAAAATTCTTTTGTAGGTAATGGATTCATCTGCATACACGGGATCCAATCACCAATGAGAAGAAATTCTAGGAAAGTAAATCCCGCAAACCCTAAATATGAGGAGGTGAAGTACAAGTACAACCTATGTGGCCAGCTATAGCTGCTGTAGAAGGAAAGTTCAGAATCAAACTAGCCTGCTATCCCAATCACTGGAAATTTCAATAATTCATCTAGCTAAAGAACCTAAGTGGGCTAAGCTTAAAAAAATTTTAAAGGAATTAGACTGAAATGCCAGGGAAAAAAATTACCCATGCAAATGAAAGGAAAAACTAAACGTTGCAGAACTAAAGGTGAATTTAAAATTTAAAAAAAAATCGTAGCATAAATATGCCACAAATAAAAAAAGAAAAAAAAGAGGTAAGACATTGGCGGGAAAAAAACTGACCTAAATGGAACAACGTACTAAAGGGTAAGCATGTCAGCTGAAATCAGTAGCGGACCCCAAGCTGACAGAGCCTTTTGACACCCTGCTTAAAGAAAAGAGGAGTTTTATAAGTTTATGAATCTCTTTAAAGTAGTTACAGTGACCAAAGTTCGAATTGGAAGTACACTGAAGGAAAAGGCATGAAAGGCTACTATTCTTCCAAGGTATAACGAGGGGAAAATTTAAATGCTGGAAAACTAAAAATAAGAGTAACGGGGAGGAGAAAAGTCCAACCAGAAAATAAAGGCGGCCGGATTTCATCTTGGCATATTGAAAGCAAAATGCATATCAGAACTCTAAAGACAATCACATACATACAATGAATGAATGCGCAGAATATGCTCCACAGAAAATCTTATCTCTGTTTTAATTTAAAAGAAATCCCCTTTCGGGGGGGTTAGTGGTATTTACTTTTCGCATATTGCTGACTGCCAGAAGTGTTCTTGTTCGCGGCAGGTCCAATTCGCATGGGCCTGGATGAACAGAGGACACCATTCATCTCAGTCATCGCCCGCATTTGTTCAGTCTCGTCTCCGAACTTAACAAACCCATAACCTTTAGTGCGTCCAGTGAGCCTATCGATCACAACTTTGGCACCCTTAACGGATGTATAACGCGCCCTAAATGTCTCCTGTAGCACGTAATCAGTAACATCACCAGCCAAATCCCCTACAAAAATTGTGTAATCAGGAGAGTCATCTTGTCGCTTCTCCCCTGCTGACGCCCAGTTCAATCTAAAATTTTGAGCCCCATTGGGCATCGGGGTGCCGTTATACGTTTGAAGTATTCTTTCTGCAGCTGGACGTGTTAAAAACTCAATAAAGCCGTAGCCCTCGGACTGGCCGGTTTGCTTGTTCCGAATCACTTTCACGGAGGAAATCTGTGGATATAAACATCATTAATTCTAAACAAAAAAGAAAAAAGAAAATTTGTAACCACTTCATGTCTACAAAAATCACATTGCAATAACATGTCTGCACACAAATCATCATAAAATCCAATTAATAATCATTAAACTCCATCATCTTTCACTAACAAAGATACAAATAAATACATACACACACATGATCTCAACTGGGGCAACGTTCTTTTACGTACCTCGCCTGTATGAACAAAGCAATTGAAAAGATAGTTCTCGTCCATCCAGTACTGCAAGTCTCCGATCCAGAGCGTACGGACCTCGTCCGGGTTGGCTGGTTGAGTCGGTTGGCCCTGAGGCAAAGTGACCGGCCCCGTCGGCTGAGCCCAAATCTGAGGGACAGGCGGCGTTTGAGGCGGCTGAGGCGGCATCATCATGTAAGGAGGTTGCTGTTGCTGGTACTGAGGGGCTTGGTGAGGCATGTTGTGAGGGGCAACACCAGGTGCAGGCTGCATCGTTTCGACGAAGGGATACAGAATCTCCTTAATATAGAGAGAAGGAGAAAGAAGGAGAGAGTTTGGGTGTCTCGTCTGAACCAAGAGAAACCCTAACCCTAGAAGTCGAAAACGGGCGGAAGGGAGGGAACAAAAAGGAAGGGATCGGAAGGATTAGATTTATCTTTTATAAAAGGAAAAAGAAATAAAATAAAATAAAATAAAATTTTTTAGATATGTTATCTTAAAGCTTTGAGGCCGTGATTTTTCAGAACAGTAGGCCCCATGTCCGTATTTCAACAGGTCCAACGTCGTATTGACGCTCGCCAATCCAGCCAATCAAGAACCGAGATTATGGAAGTCCTGATGATACCGACCGCATGGGAATATTTTGTTTTTCGGTTCAATATCATAAGCTGACCTATTCCAACGATGTCCGAAAAATGTCCAATCTAAGAGGCTATGTGTGTTGTGGATAGTTGATAAATATTATAAATTAGGAGTTGTCCCCTGATTTTAGATATCTTATAGTAGGTATTCTCTTCGCACATTAAATTTGTTTTTTTTTTTTTCTATTTTAGAAGAAACACATCTATATTATAAATGAGCAAAAGCTCTCTGAAAAAACACCTGTGAGACAGGATCCTCCACTAGTGTATTGAACACCATAAGTATCATATTCATTTAAAAATTATAACCATTGAGAAAAAGTATTAAACTCAACCCCCTGAGGCATTAAGATCACGGGCTTTGTGGGCTAGCTTGTGGGCCATCACATTATGCAATTTCGATACATGCTTGATCGACTCAATGAAATTCACCATTTCAAAGACGTCGTGTCCTTTGTGATTTAGAAGACGAACAACTTGCAAGACATCAAGTTCTACTCGTACTTTGGAGGTGGTCATCGGAATCGATAGATAGTCGATGCCTTGAGCCGACTGATTTTCCATGGACATTTGATGTTTTTGTACACGCAATCAAAGGGGTTCCATTCCAATGCCTAAGAGAATCTAGACAATTCCTCCTTGCTTCTTATTTTCGCACCACGTTGCATCATAGTTTAGTTTCTGAATGCCTTCTAGAATCGGAATCCAAGTGGTAATTGAAATTTACATTCATGCGATTGAAATTTGAAAGTTTAAAAATCGGCTTGATTCATATTATTTAAATTTAAGCAATTGCTTTACATTAACTTATAATTTTTTTAGATAATATTGTTAAGGTAAAATTGCATCCTCTTTGTATGGATACTTCTTTACGTGCAAATGTGTCTCTAATGCAATTTAGTAGGTCTATTAGACATTTGCCAACCTAATAAATGTCAAGCGGAGCAAACCATATAGACTAAATCAAAGAGGCCAATCATGAGGGAGGTCTTTGTCTCTCTAGGGATTTTTTTTTATATCTAAGATAGATTCAAGTATTGACATCTTGTGACTTGTGTCACTAGACTAACATGATAGTCGACATAGATTCAAGTATATGGATTAATCAGGTTGTCTCGATTCCTATAAATAGTGAAACTCACCTCATACTTAAGTACGTGATATGACTTTTTTCGTTAGACTAATTGGTACTATTTCTTCAAACAAGTTTTTAATCGAGAAAAATTATGCATCAATTAGATGAAATTTTAGTTTTAAATTTGACCAATTGTATTTTTGAACTTCCAATTCAATTCAATCCATTAGAATTTTAATTTTGAATAAGTATTGGAAACTTAAAATTGTTTAAATGAGTGAATCTTCAGAGATTTATTCAATGCATTGTTCATTTGTCAAGCCTAAAAAGAAGGCTTTTAGAAGACATGTTAGGTTCGTGTTCAATTTGGAGAATTTTGAAGATTTATTCCATAGTCAATCATGTGCATCGTTTGTTAAGAATTGATCTGCCTTAGAATCAATCAATTTTAAAAGATTTTTAGACAAACATTTTCTATTGAACATAAAAAAGTAGTGAAAATTGCTATTAGCAACAATAATCTAAGTCCATATAATTTCATGAAATTAAAAATGCATTAACCTTGCCAAATTCCATGTGAATTTTCCCTTTCTAATTCTATAAGCTACACAAACTTGTGCTTCTAGAACAAGTCAAACACTTCAAAAATCGAAACAGTCAAAGAGTGTAAATCAAAAAGTTTCATGCCAGAATCAGTCAAATTAGCTAGGCCAACAGGAAACATATGTAATAATTCACTCACGTAGAGCTTTAAGCAAGGAAGATTAACGAAAAAGTTACAATCAGATAATTCAATTCGCTTCCAGGATAGAGATATGATCCTACAATAGAACAAATAACACAACACGCAAAACCTCTAACACCAAATATAACACACACAAGT
Organism: Luffa aegyptiaca; assembly: GCA_017139565.1. Lineage (NCBI taxonomy): Eukaryota > Viridiplantae > Streptophyta > Magnoliopsida > Cucurbitales > Cucurbitaceae > Luffa > Luffa aegyptiaca. Next base: position 5,665,351 of record CM029400.1, read on the forward strand.
GACATCATGTCAACGGAGTCATTCAGAATATTTTTGTTCAGAATAGATGAGAGTAACGTCAGAAAAATCTTCTACCAACGACATGCAGAAGTTCGGGGTTCTCGTTCGAGGGGCAGGACACAAGAAACAAAACTTATCACCTACATATATCCTCCTTGTTGCTGCGACGGCTGCTGCGGTGCTGGTTGCTGGTAGTTTCCATACCCACCATAGCCACTGTAGAACATGTTAGGATCTTGGGCAGCTGGAGCATAGCTATAATTTTCATATCCTTGTCCGTACCCATAGTATCCTCCGCCTCCTCCATTCCACTGATTAGGTTCAGCCTGGGGCTGTAAATTTACAAGAGGATTGTAAAGAAAAGTTACACTATTTACTTCAATATAAATACTAGAAAATAAGTGAAGTACAATACTAATACCTGTTTGTTAGAAGGACTACGGCCCCACGAAAGTCTAATGTTTTGCCCGCCAATTTGGGTTCCATTCAATACGCGTAAAGCTTCCTCGGCGCAGCTTCTAAAATAGTATTTTTTTTAAAAAAAAATACTCATGAGCAAACACCAACAGTTTTTTTTTTTTTTTTTTGGGGGGGGGGGGGGGGGGGTGTTCCATAAAAGCGTTTGAAAATGCCAACCTGTCTGAAAATTGAACAAAGCCACATCGCTTGCCTGCAGGTATCTTAACATGCACCAGCTCTCCATACTGACTGAATACTTGTCTCAAGTGCTCATCTGTGACATTAGAATCCAAATTTCCCACAAATATCTGCAATAAGACCAAATAACAACTCAAAAACATGTTCATAAGATTATATTGCTATTGAAAATTACTGAAGTACCCACGGTTGTATTATTTGGATCGTTCTCATTCTGAGTCCCTTGAGGATTCTGGTATGAAGCTGCATTTGCAAATATTAAACTAAAAATGATATCTTCTAATCAACATGAACTAAAATATTCCAGAGCTGTGTCATTTTTCCTAAAAAAGACACTGTTCTACAAAACACTTTAACTTAATGCTGTCATGTCACAACACCACGATGGTGAATAATAGTAATTAAAAAAATTAAACCAAGATACATGCAATACTAAAACAAAATAAATTCAAATTGACTAGCAAACCAAGATACATGGAAAAAACACAAGTTTTAATTAGATGTAAGACACATCCCACTTCTTAAAATTTGCTTTGATTAATTTTTGTCTTACTTATCTTTCACTGAGACTTACACGTTTTACGCCTCACAGGGAGAAGCACAGCCAACGCCTCTATCTATAAAGGCGTAAGCCTCGTTTTGTTTGACAAGAGACATAAGCTTTGAAGCCCTTCAAAGCTTTCAGCTCAAACACTTACGAAGACATTTACACGAAGACCAGAATATAAAGAAAAGGAGACACGCATACCAAACTAACGAATGCAAAATAGGCAAATAAGTGACTCCATATCCATGCCCATATCAGATGATATAAAATCCATAGAATAATACACGAGTAATTCAAAAAGAAAGGGATATTATAAAGCATCGCATCCTAAAGAACTAAATATCAAATAGACTCCCAAACCTTTGACTCAAGGCAACCATATTCTTATTAAAAATCCTGCACACTAAGATGGGCAATCAATCACATGAAAATGATTCAATCCAAGAAACAGTGTGAACCTTAAAACAAAAACTAGGTACATACAAAGTAGCCAACCACTATATCAGCAAAGACCAATCAATAGAATCCTATTTACAAAAGAGGTACATACAAAACATACCTGAGCATAAAAAAGTTCAACACGATTAAAGAAGAATAGAATATTTCAAAGAAAGACAATATAAAATATCGAGCTATAGAATGAAAAACTGGTAAGAATTGAGAATCCATGCAGTTTAAGAAATGTATCAAAATTCTTCGATAGGTACTGGATTCATCTGCATAATGGGATCCAACCATCAAATACTAAGACGAAAATATAGGAAAGTAAATCCCACAAACCCTAAATATTAGGAGGTGAAGGACAAGCACAACCTATGTGGCCTGCTGTAGCTTAGTTGAAGGAAAGTTTAGAATCAAACTAGCTGCTATCCCAGTAATCGGAAATTTCAATAATTCATCTAGCTAAAGAACCTAAGTGGCCTAAACTTAAAAAAGTTCTGATGGAATTAGACATTGTGAAATGCCAGGGAGAGAAAAAAAATACCCATGCAAATGAAAGGAAAAACTAAACGTTGCAGAACTAAAGGTGAATTAAAAAAACGTAGCATAAATATGCCACATAGAAAGTAAAGGGTAAGACATTTGCTGGAAAAAAACTGACCTAAATGGAACAACGTACTAAAGGGTAAGCATGTCAGCTGAAATCAGTAGCGGACCCCAAGCTGACAGAGCCTTTTGACACCCTGCTTAAAGAAAAGAGGAGTTTTATAAGTTTATGAATCTTTTTTTTCATAGTAGTTACAGTGACCAAAGTTCGAATTGGAAGTACACGAAGGAAAAGGCATGAAAGGCTACTATTCTTCCAAGGTACAACGACAACGAGGGGGAAATTTAAATGCTGGAAAACAAAAAATAAAAGTAACGGAGAGGAGAAAAGTCCAACCAGAAAATAAAGGCGGCCGGATTTCATCTTGGCATATTGAAAGCAAAATGCATAACAGAACTCTAAAGACAATTGCATACATACAATGAAAGAATGGTGCAGAATATGCTCCATAGAAAATCTGAGTTCTGTTTTCATTTAAAAGAAATCCCCTTTCGGGGGGTTAGTGGTATTTACTTTTCGCATATTGCTGACTGCCAGAAGTGTTCTTGTTAGCAGCAGGTCCAATTCGCATGGGCCTGGATGAACAGAGGACACCATTCATCTCAGTCATCGCCCGCATTTGTTCAGTCTCGTCCCCAAACTTAACAAACCCATAACCTTTAGTGCGTCCAGTGAGCCTATCGATCACAACCTTGGCACCCTTAACGGATGTATAACGCGCCCTAAATGTCTCTTGTAGCACGTAATCAGTAACATCACCAGCCAAATCCCCTACAAAAATTGTGTAATCAGGAGAGTCATCCTGTCGCTTCTCCCCTGCTGATGCCCAGTTCAATCTAAAATTTTGTGCCCCATTGGGCATCGGGGTGCCGTTATACGTTTGAAGTACTCTTTCTGCAGCTGGACGTGTTAAAAACTCAATAAAACCGTAGCCCTCGGATTGGCCCGTCTGCTTGTTCCGAATGACTTTCACGGAGGAAACCTGAGGATATAAACATCATTAACTCTAAACAACAAATATAATATACAAATTGCAACCGCTCCTTGTCCACCAAGACACATTGCAATAACACGTGTTCGCACAAATCTTCATAGAATCCAACTAATAATCATAAAACTCCATCATCTTCCACTAACAAAGAAAAAGAAAAAATATATATACACGCAACACGATCTCAACTGGGGTAGCGTTCTTTGACGTACCTCGCCTGTATGAGCAAAGCAATTGAAAAGATAGTTCTCGTCCATCCAGTACTGCAAGTCTCCGATCCAGAGCGTACGGACCTCGTCCGGGTTGGTTGGTTGAGGCGGTTGGCCCTGTGGCGAAGCGGCCTGCGGCGGCTGAGCCCACATCTGAGGGACAGGCTGCGCTTGAGGCGGCTGAGGCGGCATCATCATGTAAGGAGGTTGCTGTTGCTGGTACTGAGGGGCTTGGTGAGGCATGTTGTGAGGGGCAACACCAGGTGCAGGCTGCATCGTTTCAAAGAAGAGGGATGAAAGAAACTGTTAAATGTGAAATAGGGAGAGGAGTTTGGGGATCTCGTTTGAGCCGGAGAAACCCTAACCCTAGATGTCTGAAGCAGGCAAGCCGCGAGCGAGAGAGAAAAGAAAAGGATGCAAATGCTGGGATTAAATCGCTTATCCGAAAGGGCGTTTAGGCCGCGATTTTTAGAATTTGGGCCCCACTTGTTTCTGTCCATCAACGGGCGATCATCATACTCTTCTCTAAAATTGGGCCAATCAACAACCGAGCTCATGCAAGTCCGGATGATTTCGACCATACAGGATCGTTTTGTTGATTAGTACAACCAGATAGGTTTTTTTTGGGCTAAATTATAAAAAATACTCGTAAACTATGAACTATGGGGTTTGTTTAAAAAATGTCTATGAACTTTAAAAAGTTTCAAAAATACTCTTTTTTTTTAAACAATATGTAGGGTGCGGGATTCAAACCACATACCTTGTGATTATCAATACAACTTTATGTCACTTGAATTATGCTCTTGTTAGCTTCAAAAATACTCTTGAACTTTAAAAAAATGTTTCAAAAATACCCTTGCCATTAATTTTTTAATGAAAACCGTAAAAACCATTAAAAATGTTTCAAAAAGACCATTGCCGAAAATCTAGTCAAGCTCTTGAGATGATATGTTGAAAGAGAAGAAAAGCTCATAGTGTATGAATACATGACAAATAGGTAAAACTTCTCATTCATTTTCGTAGAGGGAGAATTTACTGTGAGAAAACGAAAAATATAAGCACTTTCCAATAAGGTTATTTTTAAAAATATTTTGAAAGTTCAAGGTATTAATGAAAACTGAAACTTTAACGGTTTATATCCAAAAATTAACAGCATGGGTATTTTTTAAACATTTTTTAAAAATTAAGAGGTATTTTTTAAACTTTTTAAAATTTAGGGGCATTTTTTAAACAAACTTCATAGTTCGAGGGTATTTTTTATAATTTAACATTTTCTTAATGGGGTAGGGAGATTCAAACCACACAGCTCTTGGTCATCAATACAAATGACAATTGAAGTATGCTCATGTTCACTCTTACTCAAGTTAGGATGGATTAAAATGATTTTTTTGTGTCCACGTAGATGTAGAATTTTGAAATTTTAAGTCAGTTTAATGACGGTTTTATTATTTACTTCTTATTTTGGAAATTATGTTTCTTTTTGGATAATTGTAATGGGTGGCAAAATTAAGGTAAATAATGGCAAATTTAGCAATTTTTTAAAATATTTGCAAATATGGCAAAATTTTTGAATTAATTTTTCATATCCCCATTTTACCCTTGGATTGAGCGCGCATCTTCGTTTTCTTCTTTCCGATCGGCGTGGATTTCTCTCCTCTCTTTTTGATTTTGGTAGGTTTCTATCGATAGAAGTTTTCTTCACTGATAGAAAGTATTTCTATCACTGATAGATTCTATCACTGATAGAATTAACTTTGTATCAGTGATAGAAGATTTCTATCACTGATAGAACGTTTTTCTATCACTGATAGAATCTATCAGTGATAGAAAAACGTTATATCAGTGATAGAAATCTTCTATCACTGATAGAATTAACTTTGTATCAGTGATAGAAGTTTTCTATCAGTGATAGAAGTTTTCTATCACTATTCTATCAGTGATAGAAGACTTCTATCACTGATAGAAAATGTTTCTATCATTGATAGAAGTTTTCTATCATTTATAGAATTAACTTTCTATCACTGATAGAACGTTTTTCTATCACTGATAGAATCTATCAGTGATAGAAAAAATGTTCTATCAGTGATAGAAGTCTTCTATCACTGATAGAATTAACTTTCTATCAGTGATAGAAGTTTTCTATCACTAAACTTCTATCACTGATAGAAAGTTTTTCCATCACAGATAGAATCTATCAGTGATAGGAACACTTTCTATCACCGATAGAATTAACTTTCTATCAGTGATAGAAAGTTTTTCTATCACTGATAGATTCTATCAGTGATAGAAAACTTTTTATCAGTCTCCGAGAAAACCGGTGAGGGGAGGAGTCGGATTTCGCAGGGACGCCGGATCGAAGGAACAGTCGGAGAAAAAAATTTCCACTTTGTTTTTCAAATACCCACAACTTAAAATTTAAAATCTCTTTCGATTCTGGCACTGATTTGACCATTTGGGTTTCATGGGAAATTATGTTGCTTTCCACTTCAATCTGCGGCAAAGGCTTGAGCTCTTCGACGACGAGGGTGGTTTTTCCGAGCGACGAAATCCGACAGTTTAGCGAATCGGTCAAGGCGGCGGAGCTGATGTTCGAGATGCCAAATTTCTTCGTCGTGAATTCTCAGTCGGTTCATGTTGGCCGGAGATTTTCGACTCTGATGGCGGATGAGGATCTCGAGATGGGTAATCTGTACATCATGTTTCCAATGAAGAAGGTGAATTCGGTGGTGTCGATGGCGGATATGGGTGCGTTGTTCCTCGCCGCCGAAAGGGTGTCCGGCGGGAAGAAGTGGCGGATCATTGGCGGCGGGGAATCTACTGTTTGTGTTTGGCCGGAGGTGGAAACATAGGTTTAGGAAGGAAGGGTATTTTAGTAAATGCGCGTTTCATATCTTCAATTTTTGCTATTTTTGCAAATTCTTTTGTGGGTTGTCATATTTGCAATTAGTTTGGCCCAGTTTGCCATTCTTGCAACCAGTCCTTTCTTTTTTCACATTTTCTATAAAAATAGATTTCTCAATAAAAAAAAAAAAAATTGATTTCTTAACCATTTTTCAAAACAAAAACAACTTTTCAAAGCATGGGTAGAATTTCAAAATGTTTGGCCATATAAAACTTGACTTCATTTTTCAAAACACTAGTAATAAGTAGATATCAAATATTGACCAATCGAACTATAAATTTATAGTAGAATGAAATCAATTAAATGTACCTAATTCGATTCTTTTATGACAATTTTAACTCAGGTCAACATATAAGTATCTTTTTAATTCAACAATGTAGATGTGAGAATTCAAAGACATGATTTATTCATAAGAATAGATGCATGGTGTCTCAGTCATCATAACATTTGTTTGACGTAAAAAAATGTTAAAGATATCGTTCAAAAGAATCACAGCAGACATTTTCAAGGAAAAAAAAGAATGATATTTACAATTTGATTTTAGTTGAACTATGCTGATGTTGACATTTTATTTTAACTTGTAATCTAACGTCTAAAACAACATATTAAAAAAAAAAAAAAAAATCTCACTTTGCCGAAAATGCCCTCAAGGCTGCTCTGCAACTTGCCAAAAGATCCAATCGTGTATTTAAAGCTTGGAAGAGAATCGTTAAAACCCTATCCACTCTCACAGGGCCCGCCAAAAACCGCTAAACAAAAATCTTCCTTCCTTGAAACTTGAAAGTATCAACAATGGAGATTTCAACTTCTCATCCAGCTTCCTTGCAGAGCTCATTTCCTCCTCGTCTCCTCTTTCCCTACTACCATTACACCGTTCCTCAGAACTACGTGCACTGGGTTCAAACCCCCGAGTCTCACATTTTCTCGGCCGATCTGCCAGGTAACTTCCGATTTTCCTATCCCTTTCTAGTTCTAGGTTTTTTTCGGTCATTATTCATTTGCTGAATTTCGGAACCGTTATCTGATTCGATTTGATGCGCAGGTGTTCGGAAGGAGGAGATAAGAGTGGAGGTTGAAGATTCGCGGTACCTGATTATTCGAACAGAGGCCGTCGATGGAGTTACGGTGCCTGCGAAGAGCTTCTCGAGGAAGTTTCGGCTTCCGGTTTTGGTCGATGTAGATGCGATTTCGGCTGGTTTCGAGAATGGAGTCTTGGAGATCACGGTGCCTAGATCGTTGCGGACAGGCTCTGTTATTCAGCCGACTGATTCCCCTGATCAACTTCAACTTCTTGCCAGGGCTGCTTGATTGGAATTCGAAAATCAACCGATCGATCGTTTCGAATTCGAACTTGCTGGTTCTGCCTTCTCTTTCCTTTTATTAATTTATCACGGATTGGAAGAATTGTGTATCGATATCAACATATTGTTGGATTTGGAAGTATATTCTTCTCTACCAAGTGATTGGGGAGAATCGATCTCAATGAATTAGATTTGTCTGAAGTCAAGTTTGGACTGCTTGATGGTATTCAAACGATTCTAAGAGTTTTCTGTCCAATGGATTACGTTTTTTATCAACTGCCATTGATAGGATGGAACACGTCTTTGTTATCGATTTGATCGGGCAGCCTTTTTGGAACGATAAAACATGTAATATTTTAATTTTACGAATCAGAACCTGTCAACTGACTTTATACATTTATCTCCCAAAAAAAAAAAAAAAAGAACTTTATAGTTTATACATTAGCATTACCAATGAGATGAGTTTCCTTAAAAAAATTACATTATAATTTTTTTTTTTTTAAAGAAACTCATTAAAAAGCAACCAACTACACAAAACTACCCTCATAAATACACGGGTAGAACCACGATGGAAACATCGGAGACCAAAAACGAAGCCTTACTTTCCACGAAGGGGAAGTCTCTTGGCGATAAAAAAAAACACACGATTACAAGCTAAATTGGCGACACAGTGAGCTACTGTGTTCGAATCTCTCCTATAATGACTTAATTTGATCTCCTTCAACCCAAATGCAGTTCTCGCGATGGCATCGATGAATCGATGAGCAACTTTCTAATTTATAACACTTGGAGTGTCGACATCTTATAATGGCTAAGTTAGCTTAAGTTGATATATAAAAAGTTGAATTGTTAGAGTGAGCATAGCTTAGCGATAATTGACATGTACCTTTGACTAAAATGTCAAATATTCGAATCTCCCTACTTCCAAATGTTGTTGAACTAAAAAAAATAGTTGAATTGAAGTATATTTATATTGAATAGGTTTCTTATTACATTTTTCACAATATATTCATAATTCATACAACACAATGAATTCATTGTCTGACAGATTAAAATCGTCTCTTTCAAAGCTGACTCACTCGATTCTAAAAAACCATGAGTTCATATACTACAACCAACGTTATGAAGTCATAAAATTCAAAAGCATCTTACCATTTCAACAAAGCTACTAGATTTTATTACTACATTTAAAATTATATCACAGGTTTGGTTCTTATCCTTGATCTTTTTTTTTAGTTCTAACAACATTGAGGATGAAGAGATTTGAATTACCTACCTAATTACCGCTGAACTATGTTCACTTTGTTTTATTAGTGAATTTAAAATTATATTACAAGTTTGGTTCTTATCCTTGATCTTTTTTTTTTGTTAGTTCAACAACATTGGGGATGGAAAGATTCGAACCTCTGACCTCTTTGGTCGAGGGTACATACCAATTACCGTTGAGCTATGCTCACTTTGACATCCTTGATCTTTTAAAGTTATACTTGTTATGTCTGTGAATTCTCAACATTACGTCTAATAGATTATTAAACTTCACTATCAAATTTGAACTCTAAATTTTGTGTCTAATAGATCTTTAATCTTTAGATATTATTTTAAACTTCAATAACCTATCATATAATTAATAATTTTAAACTTTATTAGATACTATTTAATTTATAGGGACCTATAAGACATCATTAATATTACAACCTCAAAAACCTATTGGATAATTTAAATTGTATACCTCTATATGAGACAATTAAAGTTGAGAGGTTGAGAGATTAAACCTGTAATTTAACCGCGGGAGATTGCACTATTTTTTCTGATAAAATGTTTAGACCAATATTTTTCCTAAAATATCCATAAAGCCCCACAAGTTGTCCCTCTTTTTTAACAACTTTACCTTTGTATTAATCAAACACCACTTTCACAAGAATCGATGCCCTTTTGGACTTCAGAAAGCACCAACCACTGCGGCACCAAAATCGAAGTCTGATTATCTTGGAGTCCCAAAAGCCAATCGTCCATTCAATCAAAATCTGCTGTAGGTATTTCCCAGACAAAAAGCTAGAGCATGTGGCTTCTCATAATTGTGGCCGAACATGCAACCAATCACATCAGCACCAAGGATTCAAGTTCAACATAAAATTCAAATGCTAAATATCTCCAACAAAAAACAAATCAATAACAGTTCCAAAAATGAGAAAAAAACAAATCAGTAAACAAAGTTAAACAACAACGCTATCCAGGGGTGTGGCTTGTGCATAAATCATGCACACCAAATACAAATTTCCTACACACAGACCTTCGGATTTCAAAAGACAAATGTCAAGAGCCTCGTCTGGTTAGCAGTGGTCATCTGCACACTATGGTTTAAATATACACCTCTTAATTCTATCGTCATAGTGCAAGCCCTAAAAAGAATCTCTCCATGTTAAGGTTAAAACTCGAAAGATCATTTCCCACACAACAAACACATGAATACTAGTAGTTAAGCTCAGCCAACAAATTTCAGGTTGCCTGGCCAAGCGTTACCATTTGTTATCAACTTTAGAAGTTCAACAACTTCTTTCAATCGTCTCTCTATGTTCTCTCTCCCATCAATACCTCGAACAATCCTGCATTAAGAACAGTGGGATTGAAATTTTCAGCACATGGATAAAAAGAAGAAAAGAATTGAAAGGATTGGCAATGAGTATGCGTCTAATTCAAACTCCTTGAGTTATAATCTTACCTCTTCTCATTGCATGCCTTTCTCGTAAGTTCCTCCGCAAGACTGTTCAGCCTCTTTATAAGGCCACTTGATTTGCGCACTGCTTCAATGCCTTTTTCATTTCTGCAGATCTTCTTTAGAACTTCCGAGGCCATAAAAAAGCCATCCTCCTTATTCCTGAATACAATTTATTGATAGATAGCACTTAGTTATAATGAAAAGAAAGAACTTAGTCTTGTCATGATTTTCCAAAATTATCTTGATGAACCTTAGCAGCTCCCAGAGAAGTACTTCCATAGATCCATCAGTGTCAATTAGCACTTCAATAAGATGGGGATAGCGTGACAAATTTCTTAAAGTAGAGAGCGCGTGCTTCTGGACTTCCTGATCAGGGATGCTTCTGCTGACTGACCGAATGAGCTTCAGCAAAGTGCTAATAGCTCCAACACCAACAAGAGTTTCGCAGCATTTTTGAGAATGTCCTGTCGCCATATCTGTAAAGCGGATTTGTACACCATGTATTTATTTTCAGTCAAATGATAAATGATAAGGCATATCCAGGAAAAAAGTGAATAAGTGTAAATTACACAAAGACATTAATTTGGTGCAATTGTTTTAATTAAATAGCATGCTCACTATAGAATCAGACACTTCATCCAAGCACAGCCATATTTAATTCCTTGAACATAACTTTTGTAGTCCATGCTCCATACTAAAGCCGTAAAGTAAAGCGTAAAGCAGAAATAAAAACTATATTAACCGTAACCCATACAAGGACAGCGGCAACATGCATAAGGGATACAAATTGTCATCAACATATTACATACCTAAAGTTGCACAGGTGTGAAGAATGCCTCTAACACTTCTCATGCTTAGCAATTCTGAAAGTGCTACAACTAATCTGTTTATAATACGCTTGCCATCATCCACATTTGCAGCAGAGTTTTGCACTCTTAAGCGCAGGTCTCGTAACTGCCCTCTTGATCTTTTCCTTGCTAGGTGACCTTTCCAGTGAGACTATCAAATTGCAGGAAAGATAGAATTTAGAAAAAACTACACTTGATGTCTAAAATTTGAGTTACCTATTGCGTAGATTTTGGGCTTCGGAGTTTGACAATTTTGCCCCAATTACACTTTTGTTAGTGACATTAATGAGAAAGTAAAATGGAAGTTAATAACGATATGATGGCCCAAGTAGCCCCCCCCCCCCCCCCCCCCAATCTCTTTGTTAGCCCATTGAGTAGAAGACCGTGAAATTTGAAGCTCGTAGCATATGGTTCTTCGAAGAGCATAGATTGGATAGACAAGGCGTCAATATTAGGAGTGAAGACAGACCTAGCAAGTAGCCACCTCTTCGACTTCCTCACTGTCGTGTGAATTCTTTTGACTGCATGTAATATGACGTTAAACAATATAGAATTAAAACGCTTACTTGGATCAACATAATATGATGTCTCTCTGTAGCAGCTCTTCGTCTAGATATCCACCCTCGGATATGAGACTGGATGATGATTGCGGACCTTGATCTTAATCTAAGCAATAAAACTCCCTTCCACCAACGTTGCAGTTTAAGAATTGAACTTAAAACTAGCTTCAACTCAAACATCTTGCAGCTGCCTCTGGAGAAATTGCTGCCGTTAAACGCTGAACGAAGTTCAGAAGCCGCACCTAAACATTAAAGTGGTGTGAGAAATGGAACTAAAACAAAATAAGGCTATCCTTGAACTTGTAGACACAATACCTAAGAGCTTCATTCGAGTAATTTGTCCCCTTAAGAATCGTTGAATTTCTATAGCTGCACGTCTCTGTCTATGAAATGCTATACGAGTAATCATGCATCGCGTAGCAGTCTGGATCTTTATGATGGCCTCTCTTTGCAGCAAAAATCCCTTTCGTGCCAGCCAACGACGCCAAAAACTCTATCAATCAAACAATGCACATCATTTAATTGTGTTATATATTTGCATTAGGGAGATAGAAAACACTTTTAAAACATAAATAGAACTTTCAAGAAATGATATAAATGGATCAAGTATATCAAGCCAAGATAGTCGATCAGAAGAAGTCCCAATAAAACTTACTTGAACTAGAATAATGAGACGCCTATGCTTATGACCTTCTCTCCTGGCAATCCATCCACGAACCGAAGATTGAATTACAATAGCAGATATCACTTCATTCTTATAATGTTTATGTTCTTTCCAACATCTTAACATACGAATATTTTTTTGAATTATTATTGCGGCCACCCTCAGACTTCGGAACTGCCTTCTCAACAACCCGCCACGAAAATAACTTTGAATTTGAACGGCAGCAAGGTGCTTATTGCAGAACGCTTCGCTTACCATTACATCCTTGTTCAGTATAGGACATGCGTCAGCAACTATTTGAAATTTAGATGCTTCTTTTATTTGATCACTAATGCCTATTTCTCCATCTGTGATTGATGTTCGATTTAGATGAGTTACTGCACGGTCATGTCTGTCTAAAGAAGCTACTCTGCTAATTTGGTTTTTTCTAACCATCCATTTCCTCGTTGCTCGTTGAATACATATTGCTGACCTATGTAAAGTCAAGAGGCCACGTCTGTCCACTGTGAGTGTGCTATCTCTCCCAACAATTTCAGTCTGTTTTGGTCTTTCTGTATCATCAATATAACAGCTTTTGTCAAGGTGAGTTTTATTATTCGACCATTTTAACTACATATTTAGAAACGACCCAGCTAAATGCGAAATGAAATACCATACCACATGAAAATACGTGAGCAGTATCTGGTTTTGTACAAGCCAATTTCTGCCTCCTTATTAACCATGCTTTGATGTATCTTTGTAAGAAGGAAATTTCACCCATCAAATTAATAAACTTGCGACGTTCAACCAACCTTCTGTAATATGATTGAATAATTCTAGCGGCATCTTCTGCAAAATTTCACAAAAGAATTCCGAACTATGGGTAATAGTAATCAACAATAAAGTTCAAATCTTATTTTAGTCCCTACCTTACCATAATTAGTGTTTAGGAAAGAATAATGGCCAAAATAAATGGTTGAAATATAAGAACCAAAATAATTGCTAAAGTTCATAGAAGAAAATAAGATTTAAACCTCATAACAAAAAAAAAAGATGAGGGGGAAAGATAATTGGCAATGTATGCTCAGAGGAAGGTATAATAGAGTCAAGCACGAGCCTAATTCCAATAAAAGCAAAAACATCGTTGTTCATCCAAATGAAAGAGTTAAAGAAAAGAAAAACAGTCCAATTAAATTTTTAATTATATCAGATGTCCAAATTTAAGGATTAAGAATTGATCGGTCAACAAAGAAGAAACTGGACCAACCAACGAAATATATACGCTAACTCAATCACAATCAAGTAAACATATATCAATAGGTGACATCCCAATTACCTCTTTGCTTTTGGTTTCTCTCTTTTCCTGATGGCAAGAATAATGAAGAGGCGTCTGGCGTTGAAAAGGATCTCTTGTTCTGTTCAACCATATCCTGCCACCATGCCCGAATAGTCTTGAACTTTTTGGCAGCATCTGATTCTGCAGGGAATGCCAGAATTTTAAGGCAAAAGAAGGCTATGCTTAAAAACAATGATTTCAGGTCAAGGCTATGCTTGTTTAAAAGAATGGATAAAATCGAAAAACATGAATATGTATTATGCAGCAAGTACCAATTGCACGTATGTTTAATGTCCTTATGAAGAGTAACATACAAAAAGAAGCAAAATGTTTACTCAAGCACTCCCTTCAAAAAATAAAAATAAAAAAATAATGAGTAAAAAAACAACCTCCAGTGCTTTGCACATCAAATCCTTCACAGTTTGGGGCGGCCACTGAATTCAAAACATACTGTCTGGAACAGAAATGTATTTTATTTGGGCTTTGACAATCGCAGTCCAACAGTTTATGGAAATTCAATTGATCCTAGAAAAAAGAATCAATGTGTTTCAAGATATGAAACATGCTATGATTTATGAACAAGAATGGATATCATCCATGCACGACGTGAGCATGTGAAACATTACCACACTTCTCTTCACAATCAGTTCTGATGCGAGGAAAGTCAACAAAATTATTACACTGCGGTCACTACATGCACCACCATACTCAAGGATATCACTGATTTGCAGAATCTGTCATAAGAAACAATATAATAAATAACTATGCCTTTACACAAGTGTACAAAGACGAGACACCTGCTAATTTTTCAAATTCAACAGTGTAGAAATAAAACAAATGTTTATGTGAAAATTAAAGGTTTGATTTCTGTCTTGGTCATGAAAATTCTTATGCTGAAAAATTTTCAAGCCGTAAGAGTTCTACCTTTATCAGAACAAGCATGCATGAAATTTTATCTCAACTTTTAGATATTGGATGCATAGTTAAACCATAATTTTAAGTTTTTTTCACATCCAACGGCATAAAACCACCACCATATTGTTCCAGTCTCCTCTTAATTTCTCTCACACAAGGTGTCATAACAAAAACATGCCCTTGGTAAGGCACGCAGCACAACTTTTTTGAGGTTTCTTATTCTTAAAATATACAAAGTTGCTTGGATACCTATATTTTTAAACAATCTCTTAAACAAAGCCTTGTTTCTTTAGTTTTCTATTATCTCATGCTTCACAATACTATATCTTTTTCCATACAATTTTAGAATTGTTTATTATGAATCGCCAAAAAAGGCACTTTTTTGCACCTTCAGCTTAAGTCCTAGAAGTATATTGTAGTAATTCACGCTTTAAAAAATATTGAATGCATTTTTCAAACACTAACCTCAGGAAAATCTCCCAACAGTGATGTTAATTTTTGCAATAATATGAAATTGTGTGCTGAGTCTGAACAATGAGTGACAGACATGATCGATTCCTCACCATTCATTTTCTGGGGATCCTGTAAGTAGATGGATACATCAAGGTAAGGCACAAAGAAGGCAATCCATAAAATAGTGGAGTGAGTTCTACAACTATCAAGTAGTAATCAAGTAGGATCCTGTAACTAGATGGATGCACAACCTTTGGAGAGCTAGAACAGTGAAGATCTTTTCGGAAGTAGTAATCAAGTAGGCACCATATTGCTTTTCCATCGACCAAAGAAGAAAAGCTGCTAATCTTTATATCATAGTTCTCGCAAACCACCTGAAACAATAGACTTTCAAAGTTTAATAAAAAAGAATAGGTTTCAGGATTGCCATATTTTAACAATGTGAAATAGTTAACAAAGCAGTCAAGGATGACAACTAGTTCTAACAATTCCTTGCAATGAGAAAGAGTCAATGTTTTCCCTACTAAATCTTTATGAAATTGGAACAGGTTGAAAACTCACCATAGAGGACAAGGCCACCTCAAGAATAACCTTTCAACTAAACTCCTTCATAAATTCATATATTTGAAGTTTGAATCAATGAGCAATGAATAAATTAACAAAAACAGCTTTCCTTTCCCCATACTAAATCTTTATGACCCCAATCCAAAGAACTGAAATTATTTATAGCAATGACAGTATTCTCATATTTTTAAAATACGTGCACTATATGTACGACTTCACTAATTGCTAAATACCTTTCACAACACACACATGAAAACTATCTTAAAAAGTGGAATGGATAACAACATAACAAAATTCGATGTGACAAACGGTAGGAAAAATGCTTGTACATTCCTACAGTTGATTTGGGTAAATGCATGAGGAAAACCATTACAATCTTCCCCGAACAACGGTAGAACATGGCTTGCGTTTGCATTAAGTGGAATACATGCACGACGATGGTCCTTTATGTGGTTCTAATTTAGTGAAATGAAAGCGGAAAGAGGATGGGACTGGAAGCAGTACCTGGATCCAATTCAAAATAACTTCCAAGGGTGTGGAATTGACAATTTCAGATTTTTCCTGTTGGATGGAAAAGAATGATTAGATATGAATCAAATTCATCTTTTTTTTTTTAAAAAAAAAGAATCTAATAAAGAAAAGAAAATAGAATTGGACGTCAAATGTTAACAAAATAATGAATCGACGACTGTATTTGAGACTGAACACGCGTTTAACAGTCTAACAAAGAGGAAGGATAATACTGACCACCCCACGAATCCTGCAGACTTCTTCAACTAGAAGGTTTTTGTTGACTATAAGAGGTAACTGCATGTTTTATGCAGAAAAAAGTAAGTCATATGACTTCTGGACTTGAGAGCTAAGAACGATCGACTCGCTGACAATCAATTACACATCACACAGACAGGTTGAGTGATTATCGTGAAAAATAAAGAAAGAGAAAAGGAGAACTTTAGAATACCTGAAGATGCACAAACATGTTAGAGAGCAAAGAAAGGATCATTTCCTTATCTCCGTTGGCAATATCATCTCCCACAATTATCATCCCATCCTCATCACATAATGCTACACCAGCCTGCTTAAGATACTGCACAGCCTTGCCACAGTTTGCCAAGTTCTTCTTATGAGTATCTGACGGAACTACAATTTTCTGACAGCAGAAATACAACAAAATTAAAGAATGGAAAAAAAAGAGACAGTTATCGAAAACTATTTTTTCATGAATGAAAAATGACACTACCGTCAGAATGGAATAGTCATTAAGCAAAATTTGAATGGCTCTGCAAAGTCGGACCCCATCTTGGATGTCTACACATAAATTGGTGATTTTGAATTCGTATTCAGAAAGGGGACACTGCAGGGGCACAAACAATGAACACCAAGTCAGCCAATAAGGTGAACATTATTATATTAGTTATTTTCAATTTCCTAAAAACACTATTGATGTTTGTGGTCACAGGCATAAAGACTCAGGTTAAATGGTCATCAGGTCATATCATATGGAACAACTACCTGAAGGTAAGATACTTTATACCCCATAATCACCAAATGTGCTAGCAGATTACCTTCTCCATGCATTACATCAGATGATAGGAAATCTAATTGCACCAAAAAATAAAGGTTATAATGTATTTTCAAACTTGTAAAATTATCGGCAAAATATGGGTGGAGCAATTGTTAATTACCATTAATCATTTGACGACTTGATTTGACGACAGATTGCACAATGAACAGTAAAGGAGAACCTCCATCCACGCCATCGATACCATACTCAAGAGGAAGACTGGTCTGGCACTTAGCTTTATCAAGGATAAGAACTAGCAATAAAAATCTTTTCAGAATAATATTACCCAATGCTTCATAATAGCCCGGTCTATATAAACCCTCAACCATCCGGTTATAAGAATATGCCTTCGCCAGACCAGAATGAGAAAAAAACTGCTTCTCCAGGACCATTTTCAGAAATGCATTATCTTGTTCGGAGTTCACTTCTTCAGTAGACAGCAAAGAATCACCACCAAATATGATGTATAATCCAATGTGAAGCCAAATTGGGTTGTAAGACATAAGGATTCTCGTGGTGCTCTCCTTCAGTCCAACGTCAGTTACAATGGGGCAATGAGCCTTCATTTTTAACCTTCCGTCATCAATATTCTGAGAAACAGAGCAGATATAGTATATTAGAAATTCCAATAAGAAAATTGAAGAACCCAATGTTTTATTACCGTGCAAACTACATCTTGATTGTGATTACAATATCACTGCATTTGTAGCAAGAATTAGAATTATTATTTGTAACTAAGCAAGATTTGCCTCCCAGAGCAATGGCGATGTCTCCATTTACTCAACGGGACATGTACAAGTATATTTCTAATTTGAGATAGAAATAATCGAGCTAAAAAAGTGAGAACGTTCCTCTAATAGCTATTTGTAACAGCCAGGCAAAAGAAATGGAGAAATATAATGGGAAGTGATGTAATTGAAACCGAACCTTAGACACTTGAGCCATGATGTCCAGAGTATCCTTGCAATTAGTCGAACTCAAGTAAACCCGCATTCGTTGCGTCAAATCATCAAAGCTACATACATCTTTCAACGACTCCCTCAACTTCACATACCTCGAATTCGAAAACCCAACTTCTTTTTCGGTGAAATCGCTAGTTGGAGTTCCCCACGACAAGTCTCTCTGCCTCTTCGGACATCGCCACGCCATATCAACTCCCACTGCAGCACGACGATTACAATCTCTCTTTCCCTTCCCCCGCGATTCATTGCTGCGTCCATCGTCGCCCGGAGATCCCTCGCATCCGCAGGATCTCGGGTTCTCAAACAAGAAATTGAGCCAAACCGTGAGAGAATTAGCTAAAGATTTCAGAGATTGTTCCTTCTTGACCTGAGCCTTGCGAGAGGACTGCGATTGCTCGAGCTCGAACGCCTTGAGTTTGCGGGAGGCCTTGGACCGAGCAGCGGACGAGGAAGGAGCCAGAGAAGGGCGCGGGCGGCGAATTGACGAAGAAGCGAGTGGAGTTCTCTTAGAAGCAGTGAAGAAGTGTTGGCATGGAGATTGAAGATTGGAAATGTGGGATTGGCGCTTGGGGGTTTTGAAGTTTGAGATGTCTTTGAAAATGGAAGAGGGAGGAGGTTTAAAAGGTGAAGGAGATGGACAAGGTAGATCTTCTCCTTCCATGGCTGTTTTAGCTTGATTCTCTGCAATTCTGGTTTGAATTTGAGAATTTCTTTGTCTTACACAGAGGAATGGCCTGAGAAAGAGAACGAAGTTGAAGTTGAGAAGCTTCTCCCGAGTGTCTGTGACTTTGTGTGTTTGAATTCAAAATGCGAGGGAGAGACAGCGAGCGTATTAAATATGAGAATAAACCTTTTTTTCTTTTTTCCTTTTTTTTCTTGGGATGAAAAGAGAAAATAAATCCTTTTTTTTTTACAACATAATAATACATTTATTTGTTATAATTAATGATAATAATAATAATAATAAATTTAATGATAGATTTTTATTAGCAGAAATCAACCTTGTACTGTTTTTCTTATTATTTTTTAGGGCAAAATGCACTTTTGGTCCCTGAGGTTTGGGATTGATGTCTATTTGGTCCCTGAAGTTTCAAAACATACACTTTAGTCCTCCAGGTTTGTAAAATCATTCTAAAGGGTCCCTGACTTAACTTTAACTTAACGGAATGCTGACTAGACCATTATGTGCTGACGTGGATATGATGACAAGCTACCTCTTTTCCCTCTTCTCATTTCCCTTTACCTCTCTATTTCATTTTTCCTACGCTGAATTTTCACCCCAGATTGCATTTTCCCTTTCGTTTTCCAGATTTCCCTTTCTCTTTCTCTTTTTCTTTCTCTGTTGGACGAATCAGAGGAATTAAGCTCTGAGATTTATTTACACGCAGCCTCTCTCTGTGTCCTCGAATCGCCACCATAACAGCAAGTGTCCTGAATCCAAGTTTGTGTGGATTCTGGGTTTTGATTAACATTGAGCTTATCAGTCTTGAATCTGGAGTAAAGAGTTTTGGATGGGTTTTAGGTTAAGTCACATGCTTGTCTTCATATTTTGTATTTTGACGTACTGATAATCGATCTTCCTTGGGATAAGGATGAGTTTTTATTGACTTAGTCTGTTGTTGAATCTAAGCCCAGATGAAATTTTCAGCGGTTTCTTGTCTTTGGGTTGTCTGGTTGCTTAGGAATAAAGGTGTTTGGTTTTGACGCTTTTCATATCTTTGAGTTGGATTGTACTAGTGAGAACGATGCTCCACGATTCAATTCGTGTGATTCAAAGTATGAATTGTAATGAACGGAATGATGCAAAGCAGCCTTTGGCTAGTTGGCTGGACATTCTAATTCTTCATATATATCGTTTAGAACATCCTTCTGGACTTCGCGGATTTCGACGAGTCGCCGAAACTTCAGGGGTATTTTTTAACCTTTTTTTTTTTTAAGATTAAGATTTTAGTTTTTTATTTTTTTTAATTGATTTGCCTAGTAAATAAATGAGGTAGTCTTGTCATCATATCCACGTCAGCACATAACTGTCTAGTCAGCATTCCGTTAAATTAAAGTTAAGTCAGGAACCATTTAGAATGATTTTACAAACCTGGAGGACTAAAGTGTATGTTTTGAAACTTAAAGGACCAAATAGACATCAATCCCAAACCTCAGGGACCAAAAGTGCATTTTGCCCTATATTTTATTGAAGGCAGAGGCCGTTGTTTATTAATTTGTTGACATACATCTTTGTCCTGAGCATTTTCAATCAAAGAAGAGGTAACCAAGAGTCTTGTACAAGATTACTCTAAAATGTCTGAATTCAACACTGAAGTATTAGAAGTGAGAGAGTTACCTTTCTTCCTGATATAATAAAGAGGATAATGATTCATGTTCCATAAAGAAGATTTGTGAGATGAAGGCATCTGAGAAGTCATCTGACCATCTAACGAAGTAGTTGAGGAAAAATTAAGGGCAAAATGCACTTTTGGTCCCTGAAGTTTAAGTTCAATGTCTATTTGGTCCCTCAAGTTTCAAAACAAACACTTTGGTCCTTAAGGTTTGAAAAATAGTTCTAAAAGGTCCCTAAACTAATTTGACCGTTAGTTGACTTAACTAAAAAATGATGTGGCAATTAACTTGTTGAATAGAATGTGCTGATGTGGAAATTTTAAATGAGATGGCAAAATATATTAATTTTATATTATTATTTTATGATTGAGCTGGCTGGGGTGGTCCTCCATCCTCTCCCTTATCTTTAGCGTCTCCGTCAAGATCCTTCAACTTCTTCTGCAAATGAAGGTCATTCTTCTTTTGGCATTTCAATTCATGGAACTCCATTAACATACTCCCTTCAGCTCCTCCTTTGTCGTTTCCCTCTGGTTTCCTGTGAATTTGCCTGATATCTGCCTCGCCTAGTAAATTAATTTTTACCACTAAACGAATTAAACTTGGTTTAATTTAAAATTTGTTGTAGCAGAGTTTTTTTTGCCCTTTTTTTGTTGGATCTCTGGGTTGAAATTCAAACTAAAGCTGAAACTTGGATAATGATTGGAAGGGATTGTGTCGCTGTGTAAAAGAAATTGAAAAATTATCAACCAAGTAATTTGAAGTGATTGCCAGGGATTTGAAGAAATTTGAAGATATTGCATTGCCGTGGAAAAATGGAAAACTCGAAAATGGTGTAATTAATCGGCCAAGTAAAAGAAATTGAAGAAAAATTAATGATTTACGGTTCTAGAGCTAGAAATCTTATCTGCACCATTTTCTTGGAGTACAAACGAGCTCATACCACATTTGGGATTTAGCTCGAGGCTTCAATGTTATTTTCTATCAAAAGTCTCGGATCCTCCGCTCTGCCGCCGTGCGAGTACCCGATGAGCCCTCTATTTTGATCCTCTGAAGTTTGAACGACCAAATCGTGGTGGTCAAACCCCAGCATGTCGCCTCCGCAACCATTACCAACCATGCCGCCGTAGCCGACGGCAGCAAACTGCACGAATTTTTTTTTGGTTGGATTTAATAAACTTGTCGGAGTATATGCTGAAGAGAAAAGAGAGGATGGATGGATGAAGGAGAAGGAGAGATGGAATAGCCACCTCAGCCAACCCAACAATCAAATAATAATATAAAATTATTATATTTTGCCATCTCATTCAAAATTTACATGTCAGCATGGTCTAATTAACTGGTTAACAGCCATGTCATTTTTCTGTTAGTTCAACTAACAGTCAAATGAGTTTAGGGACTTTTTAGAACTATTTTTCAAACCTTGAGGGCTAAAGTGTTTGTTTTGAAACTTCAGGGACCAAATAGACATCAAATTGAAACCTCGGGGACCAAAAGTGCATTTTGCCCTATTTTTTTTATTAATGATAGATTTTTTTGTTAAAATTATAGATGATAAATACAATTTTTTAAAAAGTTGAGAAATTTTTTTAAAAATCATCTCTAAATTGTAGAGTTTTTTTTTTTTTTTTTTTTTTCTCTAAATTATAGAAGTTGTTACAATCACTCTCAAACTTTCAATCGGATAAAATGACCTCTCTAAACATACGAAACTATTAACGTTTAAACTTTAATCAAACCCTTCTTAAGATTGATACATTTGGTCAATAATTTAATATTGTAATCAGCTATGTTCAAGTTGACAAAAATAAAATTTATTTAATAGTTGATATTAAAGTTTTAAAATTTTATAGAGTTAAAAAAAATTGAGTTAAATCGTCACGATTATATAGTGTACGAGCTTATTTATAAGCATCATTATAATCCAAGGGTGATTTGAGCATTTTGCAATTTTTAAGGACTTAAAAAAACTTAATTATGAAATTTAGTAAAGGCTAAATTATAAAAAAATACCCCTGAACTATGGGGTTTGTTTAAAAAATACCCCTGAACTTTGAAAAGTGTTTCAAAAATACCTTTGCCATTAATTTTTGGATGAAAACCGTTAAAATTTACGATGAGGAGGAAAAAAAAAGATGCATTTTTCAATAAGGATATTTTTTTTAATTTTTTTGAAAGTTTAAGGGTATTTTTGAAACTGAAACTTTAACGGTTTGCACCCAAAAATTAACGGCAAGAGTATTTTTGAAACATTTTTCAAAGTTCAGGAGTATTTTTGAAACTTTTCAAAGTTCAAGAGCATTTTTTAAACAAACTCCATAGTTTAGGGGTATTTTTTATAATTTAGCCTTTAGTAAATTTAAATGAATAATCGGTCAAAAAGAAAGTTCGAAAGTGGGGTGTTAACAACTCCCAATTTTTCCAAAAAATTGTTACTTCTTTGAACTTTTGAAGTTTTTCTTTTTCATAAATAAATTATTCTTACGGTACATAAAAGTAAGCTTCTAAAATACTATTTTAGTCCTACAGTTTTAAAAATTAACCGCTTTAACAATCCAACACTATCAACTGTGCTCTGTGTTGAAATTCAAAAGAACACATAGCAATCTACTATACAAATACAGAACAAAATCACAGACAAGAACATCAATCGATAACGATAAGCAAAAATAAATTACAAAGCGATTCTCCGAGTCCTCGACACTCTGATACTGATCAAACACAATACTTCATCTTACAGAAATCTACCTTTGCACATTTAGACCAAATAGAATGAGTTGTTCAAATCAGACAACATCGAGAGAAGAGTTACAAACTTTGTTCTCAGCCAACAGCTAACAGCCTGGCCTTTCTGGCATCACATGCCACAGCAGAATGCACATTTCTTCCAGTAAGAATCCACAACTCCCAGATATTAAAAAAACCAACCCCAAGGAGGTGAAGAAGTGTTTAGAATGCAACATGCACATTAACTAGCGAATGGGGTGGTATTGAGCAGATACTCTCTTAGGAGGCAATTTGCGTAATATGTAAAGGACTAATGCTGAAGGCAGAATTTCGACCAACTGTAAGTTCAGCAAAATGGTTTACATCAGCCCAGAATAAGAGGAATATATCGAAATGAGATATAAAATGCACGAACAAGCTTAGTAAAGTGAAGTACCAAGTAGTAGATGAAATTCAGAAGAGGGTGATCTAACACATCAAGTGATGCATCTGCGTCAAAAGCGGATAAAGCGACCTGCACTCAACGGTAAAAAAAACATCTTGTGAATCCCGTGTATCGTCAGAAAAGATTTGTTTCTTCAGCCATAGAAATCAATTCATTTATAATGTTTGTCACCCTCTGCTTAAAATTAGCATTCCCTAAAGCAGACGGTTTTTTCATTACTAGCGAAAGGAGGAGCTTCAACTATACCACAAAGCATCGAATGAGGAAGCAGGTAAAGCAAATGGCGGTTACAGATCCAACCTGCAATTATTTTTAAACAAGTATTAAACAGCACTGCAAGCATGATTAGGCGGATCTATAATATACATGAAAACCTACAAAGTACAGCAAACAAGCCTACAGATAACATCATGGATCGTACTTTAAACGATTGATGGAGCTTACCTTATCAATCATTTTCTATTATCTTCATTTATGTCAAATTTTAATATAGTTTACCAATTCCATATCCTGGGGAACAGGTTGGGATGTGGAGATCATAGCTATACGATATATATATGAAGCTTAAAAAAAGATCATTTTTTAAATAATCAGCTTAAGTTTAATGTATAAACATGCACACGTTGCAGAAACCAAATAATGTCTTCTAAACCTACTGCCCTAGTAAAGTAGTAATTATGGTATCTTGGTAACAAATTCCCACAGAAGAAATAATGGAGTTGGACCAGATAATTTGTTATATAAATTATACAAATCATTTTATCAGTTATCAGAATATTACATGCAGATTATAGAAGATAGAAATCTTGACAAATAACACAACTTTTTTCATACAGAGGGGAAGAAAAGGGCGTTTGTGGTTACAGCATGATAGAGGAATAATAAACAATGGACACATACCTCATGAAGCTTCTTCCTTCTCCCTTTAGATTCAATTGGAAAACGTCTAAGCATGAAAAATAATCTAAAAATTTTCATAGAAGAGAAGTAGTCAAAACAAAGTAATCAAAGATTATACAAAATCTAGATGCATTGAATGATATATCCACCAGACATGAAGCAGATACTCACCTTCCACCATATATCAAGAAGCCTACTGCAGCAATGAACGATACCACTGAGAAAATCAAATAAGCACGCAGTGGTTAGAAAGGAAAAAAATGATTAGCAATGATAAAATTATCTTCTACGAGAAGGGAAAATGAAGATCCAATCCACAAAACTTGGCCTCTTATACACAGGAAATGACTCACTGGGTACAAAGACTAACCTGCAATGAAAATTTTTCCAACGAATTCCACCACACTGTTGTCATTGACCCCGATGTATATCCAAATGCAAACCTGTTCACAGATTACTATTTAACTTTGAGTTGAGTTGAACACGTGATAACATGATTCAGCAAAATCCCTCAGGAATTTGGTTACTAAGAGCCTCCACAACGGTAAAAAATAATCATGACCGATCTCTCGCATTAGAAACAATAATGCACCTAAAAAAATTTCTGATAATTATGTGAATAAGTAGATGAAGACGAGCTATCAATTTTCTATGGAACACTTAACGCAAGAAGGAAATTGAAATTCCACTTCTGAGGATATTAATAACTAAGATCGACCATCTAAGAGAGTCCTACTAACCAATAGCATTACCTGAATTTCCATTATAACAAAATAACATATGAACAGGAGGGATGAAACTAACAGATAACAAAGATAGGATAGTGAAATCAGTATTGTTAAATGGATAGCA
Source organism: Luffa aegyptiaca (assembly GCA_017139565.1). Classification (NCBI taxonomy): domain Eukaryota; kingdom Viridiplantae; phylum Streptophyta; class Magnoliopsida; order Cucurbitales; family Cucurbitaceae; genus Luffa; species Luffa aegyptiaca. The sequence continues at coordinate 5,690,822 of CM029400.1, forward strand.
GTTTTAAGTATTATATTACAAGCCTCCAGTAGCAGGAAACATATTTCCCTGCTTCACACATACAAACAAGGTTGAAATTTCAGAAAGACACAGCCAATACCAGCAATTCCCTCTCACCCTTCCAAATAAGATTCTGAATTCAGTCAAGGATTTAAGTATAAATTGCTAGTGATTGAATTTCAAACAAGGGTAGCTAAGAGTAAGTGGTGTTAAATATACCTGTATGAGATATATCACACTGTTGATTGAAATATAAACTGTTCTGAGTTTATCTGTTGGCAGACTTCTTGCCTGTTCATGAAAAACCAATCAACCAAAAATTAGCAATCCTCATTGTGCCCAAATTGATGGCAATATCACTTATAGTTCAACCACTAAAAAAAGAAGACGGCCTTGATTGCAAGAAAGAAAATTTAAAAAGAAAATAGATAGCAAAACAATAAATAAAACTTGCCTGGTGGTATATCTCTGCCCAGAAGAGGACCAAGAGTGTATAAGTAGAGAAAAAAAGAAGACCAGGGAACTCCAATAATAACAATAGCAGAACCTGATTCAGAATTAGTTCACATACTTCAGTATACACGCTTCAGTCTTTATGGCACCTTTTAAAGATTTTCAGAGGAGATGGGACTAAGGACAAATTTATTATATTATGAAAAATCCATTAAAAAATAATAATAATAATAATAAAAAAAAAAACAAAGGTGCCGTTTGGAAATGGTGTTTGTTTATTATTTTTTTTCAATGATTTTTTTTTTAAAGTTTTTTTCAGTCAAGTTGTTTACAAAATAGCTCTTAACTTGAGAATAACTCTCGAGTGTCTCAAGAACAAACGAAGGCACAGGCCATAAACAGAAGTGAAAGTTCAAAGTTTTTTGTGGAAAGTTTTTTGTGGCAAGCTTGCTTCTTTGCTACTTTGTGGAATATTTGGCTCGAAAGGAATGGTTGTATTTTTAGAGGGGCCGAGAGATCGAGGGAGGATATTTGGGAATTGATTAGACTTAACACTTCTTTATGAGCATCTGTTAGTCGGATCTTTTATAACTACTCTTTGGGGCTTATTCTTTTGGGTTGGGATTCTTTCTTGTAATTAGGTTTTGGGGCCTTGGCTTGTGGGCTTGTATCTAGTTCTCGGGGCTTTTTTTTGTACGCCCTTGTTCTCCTTTTCATTCTTCTTAATAAAAGTTTGGTTTACCACCCTCCTTTTCAACTGGAGAGGTCTCTTGTAATCCTTCTCATGGAGGTTTCCCCCTTCTTGTAATTTCATACTATCAATGAAATTGTTTCTTATCCAAAAAAAAAAAAAAAAAAGAGTTTGGTTTCTTATTAAAAAAAAATGTAACCTATAAAAATTGAAAGAGTTCCAAATTTGCAGACCATTTCTAAAAATTCTTCCACAAAAGACACACCAATATGATGTGTCGTCTCTACAAAGGTTTTCATTATCCTCAATATTTCAAGAAAGCAATCTTTTATCTCGTAGAACAGCTTGGCGACAAGTAGATTAAATAACAATGATAGATGTCTTTTAGCCTAGTGTGAAAGAAATAAGAACTGAAAATGTGAGTCCAGGCAAATCACAAATAATTTTCAGGATTCAGATATTGCTCGAGTAAATTATCACAAATGATATCAAAGGTTCAGATAGTGCTCAACTAACTTTACCTTTGGTTGCAAAAGAAACACCTGCTTGTGGAGCCCAAACACAATTGCTCGTACTGAATCACGGAGTAAGAATTGAAACTATCAATCGAAACCTTAAAATGCCTCCATAGAGAATAAAGTTTAACAAAATTCTCATAATACCTCCATTGACAATGAAGTTCATGAGATGGAAAACTTTCTGTGTTGTCCAACCATATTCGGGAACTCTCAGTTCGATCCTTATCAATTGAATCTGCACAACCATACACAAACTAAATTCTGTATACCCAAAATCTAAACCAAACTCTCTATTCTATATCTCTATTTTTCTCCCCCATTCTTGCTGATGTGAACACGAAGTTTTGCCATTAAAAGCTTAAAAAAGTTCTGCAAACTTGGAGAAAAGCATTCAAAACCAAAAAAGTATAGGAATCAAATATTGTGAAACACAGATTATACTTGAAGGAACATGAAATTTTCATTCTCCTGGAGTTCCATTGAATAAACCATAGCCAGCGGGGTAGGTAAAAAAAGCAATTCTAGAATATGGCAACGCACCCAAACCTACCAATTGGCAATCAATTATGACCCTAGAACCAGCAATTTAAAACCAAAGCAAGAACGGGCTCTCGCACACAGCATAGCAGAGTTTTTAGATAGATGAGGTACGGAAGCAAGAGAGAGAGAAAGAGAGACCAGAGCAACGGCGGAGACTAGCGCATATATAGCACATAGAGAGTAAAAAATCCGATCCTGCCAAAAAGTAGACTCGTTGATGTCATTCCACCAGCTGGATGCCGTAACTCCCATCTCCATGGCCGTCGTCAAGTTCAGCTGCAATCTCGTCATTATCCCCTATAAATAGTAAAGAAGCTTTGTCACTAGCGCCCTCTCTCTCCGCCGTAGAGTCAGAGAACCGAAAATCCGATGAATTGAGACGACCAGGCGAACGACGGCCGGCGAGACAGCCACCGCAACGCCGGCGAGGAGAGAAGGCAAAGGAGAAGAGGGATTTTTCTTTGGTCTTGGCTTTCGCCCCTTTATTTATTTTGGTCGCTGTTTCCAAAGCGATCAATTCTTGAATCACGAAGGCTGTAGAAACAGAACAATTCTACTACTAATTCTTCCCTCCACATAATTTATATTTTATATTTTATAAAATACATGCTTTTATTTATCGTCATTTTTTGGTAGTCCTTGTGCGGAGCTGGAATCTTTTTTTTTTTTTTTCCTTTCTTTTTCTTTTTTTTTTCCTCTTACGGATATTAAATTAAAGTTAAAATTATAAATCTTGTCTATTTGACTAAAGTTTTTTTCATAGTTTTACAACTTTCAACTTCTGTTCTTTCTTTTAAAAAAAAAAACAATTAATTTGGATGTAAAATTGAATATCTAAGGTCACATTTGATAATATATTTTTTTTTTTTTTTAGTTTTTGAAATTTAAATTTATAAACTCTATTTCCATCTATACATTTCTTTAGTTTGTTAAATATATCTTTCCCATGTTTAAAAAAATCAAGTCAGAATTTGAAAAAAAAAAAACAGTTTTCAAAAAAAAAAAAAAATTGTTTTTGGAATTTAGCTAATAACTCTATTGTCTCCTAAACAAAAATTAAAATAATGGTAAGGAAATGATAAAAAAACAAGCATAATTTTTAAAAATAAAAAACCAAAAACAAAATGGTTATGAAACGGGACCTGATATTTTTCTTGATGATATAAAATAATCTTCATTAATTGAGTTGGATGCAAATTTACTCGATTTAATTTATATATTTAAATTATATCTCACCTGGATACTTTTTTTTTTTTTTTTTTTTACTTAGTTTTAAATTCTAATGTAGTAGATTATATTGTAAAAAAAACGTTGATTGAATATAAAATATCGATATATTTTTTTTTTAAGTATAAAATATCGATATTATAGTGACATGATGGTTTGTAATATTTTTACTGAATCATACCCATCAAATTGAAACTTTTAAAATCATAGAGATTAAATTGAAGCTAAATTTAAATAATATACCAAACTATAATAACTAAAAATCTGTAAATGGACATAAATTAAGGGAATTCCCGGATGTTTATGGTTGGTTAAATCCAATGGAAATCAGCACTTGGACGGCTCATCTTTTAATTTTTTATTTTCTTTCTTTAATGATAATGAAGTCACGTTAGGTTAGTTTAATCCAAATCCAATCGAAATCTCGATACATATATTAAATTATGCGGATTTTTTAACACCTTAATTAATGATTTTTCTTTTTAATCTTCTGTTTTTTTTAAATTGCATTCAGTTACTATCGGTTTTATATGGTTACTATTTTTGAAATCTGTATAAGAAATTAAGAATTTAAGATGATGATGAGATTTACTTGAAAAAAAAAAAAAAAAAAACTTAGGAAGTTTTTTCTTTTATTTTCTTCTCTTTTTTTAGCAAACGAAAACCACTCATACATGTATTTTCATTATTTTATATGTATTTTTACCTTTTAAAAGTATTTTTTTTTAATTTAAGTCAAATTCATGAACAATAGTATGTTTTTTTAAACCAACTTGTTTTTATAGTTTTCCAGAAGTTCGCTAAATTTTCTGAGGTGTTTTTAAAGAGGTTTTTTTTTTTTAGTTCAACAACATTTTAGAGTAGGGAGATTCGAAACTCTAATATATAATCAATAGAACAATACTAATTACTGTGCTTATATAATGTTTTAAAAATATTTAAAAAGGTAAATAAATATAGTTTTGTTAGTTTTGTTGGTAAACAAACGTGATTTTTTAACTCAAAAAATATTAAAAAAAATGTGTTTTTTAGAATCAAACATTCGATAACAAAAATTGGTCGATCTTAAGTGAAGACAGAATGTTTTTTAAAATGTCAAATAGTTTCATGTGTTTTAAACAAGTTGCATATTGCGTGGGCACATAAATTGTAAGTTGCTTTCTATTTTTTAAAAAATGTGTTTTTGTGGTTTATTAGTCTTTTGAAAGTTTGGAAAATGGCTATTATAAATATAATTTTGATCATTTCTTCATCGTGTGGTATTTTGTAGATAATAATAATTATAAATTGCAATGCTTGCTGGTATTAAATCACTGTCGTATAGTTGACCCATGAAAATATTTTCATTGTTGATTTCAAACTAAAAATCAATAAAAGGAGGAGATTGAACATATATTCAATATTAAGGTAAATACTAATGTTTAAAATGTGATTTTATTGAACTCAAGAAAAAAAAAGTGATTTTATTAAATTGAAAATTTATGGTAAAATCTACGCACCTTACTAATTTAAGGATATGTTAAAAAAAAAAAAAAAAACGAAATTAAGGTTATGATATTTTTTATACTTTAAAACACAAATACGTTAATTCAAGCTTATTATTATTATTATTATTATTGTTAATATTTATAATAATAATTCAAGCTTGATCTCAATGGATAATAATAGATTTTCTATTCTCGAAACTATACTCGGATTGAAATAATCTAATTTAAATGTTATTAATTATTTAATCCAACACGAACGTTCAACTGGCATAGAACTTGTACTAACGATCGAGAGGTCAGTGATTCGAATCTCCCACCCCACATGTTATAAAAAAAAAAAAAAAAAAAAATTGATGGTCTACAAAAAAAAAACGACTGTCCACGTATTTACTTATTTATTATTAATTTTGGCAAAAGTCCACATATTTATGTTGCAGCAATAATTCTAACATTAGTGTGTGTATTTTTAACACAGCCGGGCTAATTATTGGGCATTGTCCAATATTAATCCTTTTTCTTTTCCCTTCTTCCTTTCTGGCTGTAATATTGATCCCAATTATTACTTTTACAATCAGGCATTTATATCTGTCTAATCATTGATTATAAATATAATATAACGATGTAATAATATGCACACTGGAGTTAATCAGTTGAATAAAGTTGGTGAATGCAAGCGTAGGTCTTTCTTTTTCTTTTTCAAATGCAATATATAAAATATATATTTAAGTTTTAGATTACATATCGCCATCGGATCCGTGGCGCAATGGTAGCGCGTCTGACTCCAGATCAGAAGGTTGCGTGTTCGATTCACGTCGGGTTCAAATTTTCGATTTTTAACGGATCATTTTTTATGTTTTCCCAGAACTTTCCTTTTCTATATTTTCAATTAAGAAAAATTCCATCCAAGAGCTTCTTAAGGATAAAATAGTACTTTTCATTGGCTCTCGATCTCCACCGTCAATACGCCATACTTTTCAGTTGTCAAATGCTAACGACGGTGAAGATTAAAGGGCTCACCAGTCGTCCGTGTTTCACACCTGCACCAGATCGGAAAGCCCGCCTTCGTCTTCAAGCTCTCCTCCAAAACCCTAGACCTTCACTGTTCTTTCTTTCGCTCTGCTAATCATTCTCGAGCTAATGGCGCTTCTCTATCGCCTCCGTTACGCCTTCCCTTCGAACTCGACGTACATCAACTATCGTCTTCACTACCGTTCTCTCTCGACAATCCTTTCCCCCGATTCCACGAATCCTTTGTCAGCGAAACAGAAATCGAGGGCCGCACTTTCGCTACTGAAAGCCGAGGACAATCCTGAGCGTATAATCGATATTTGCCGAGCCGCTACTCTCACTCCAGAATCACACCTCGATCGCATCGCCTTGTCTGTTGCTATTTCCAAGCTTTCAGAGTCCAAGCACTACGATGGGATTCGTCGCTTCCTCGAGGAATTGAAGTCTCGTCCCGACTTGAAAAACGAGCGTTTTGCTTGCCACGCTATTGTTCTCTATGGCCAGGCCAATATGCTTGATCATGCTATTAGCACTTTCAAGCAAATTGATCAATTGGGTGTGCGTCACTCGGTTAAATCGCTTAATGCATTGCTGTTTGCTTGTGTTTTGGCTAAGGACTACAAGGAACTGAAGCGGGTTTTTATGGAGTTCCCTAAGATTTATGGAATCGAACCAGATCTCGATACTTATAACAGAGTGATTAAGGCGTTTTCGGAGTCGGGTTCGTCGAGTGCAGTGTATTCGATTATAGCGGAGATGGACAGGAAGGATGTCAAACCAAATGCGACTACTTTTGGGAACTGGCTTGCTGGATGCTACAAGGAAGAGAAGTATGAGGATATCGAGAAAGTCATGAAGTTGATGGAAAAATATGGCGTTCGGTGTGGAGTCAGTACATATAATGCAAGGATACAGAGTCTTTGTAAATTGAAGAAGTCATCGGAGGCGAAGGCTTTATTTGATGGGATGTTGACGAGAGGTATGAAACCAAACTCTGTTACATACTGTGAATTGATTCATGGATTCTGTAAGGAAGGAAATCTGGATGAAGCTAAAAGCCTTTTTAAGAGAATGATCAATAGCGGTTGCCAACCGGACAGTGATTGCTATTTCACTTTGATTTACTTCCTTTGTCGAGGAGGAGATTATGACACTGCATTCAAGCTCTGTACGGAAAGCATGGAGAAGGGGTGGTTTCCTAATATTAGTACAATGAAGTCTCTTGTTGATGGGCTAGTTAGCATTTCGAAGGTCGAGGAGGCAAAGCAACTTATTGGGCAAATCAAGGAGAGGTTCTCGAAGAATGTTGAAAAGTGGAATGAAATTGAAGCTGGATTGCCTCAATGAGGAAATTCTAGGAGACTGTGTAACCATCAATACCAAGCGAGTGTTCAGGAAAATAGTAGAGGATGTTCTTCGCTTGAGCTAATCACCCTCTGCATACGTTTACATTCGTGCAGTTAATTGTTTTGTCAGGAAGCTGTTATCAAAAAGGATCTTTTATATGACATTGGCTATGCAGTCAAGTCCACTTCTGAGAGGCTATGCCGAACATTTTGTTCTACAGCCAAAGAATTCTAATGTCAAGTTTTATGTTCTAGCTTATCCGCTGGTTGAAATTTGTAATGCTGTAGTTGAATGAGTTCTCTCACCATTGGTAGGTTTCGATCTGCCTAAAGAAGGGGAAGTGGGCTTGAAATGTGGTGGTGGCTGTTCCTATTAGGTTAGTAATTTATGTATTGATGGAAACCAGCTTGTTTTTAAGCAATTTTTCCTGTCAATAAAGAGAGAAACTCGACATTGGTTTTCTTATTAATCTGGTGATTCGATGTGTCTCCAAATTTAGTCATATCTTTCTTGTTGTAATTCAACTCTCTGCCATAGTGAATTTGGAGAGGAAGTAATTGACAGATAAAATACTTATGTTTCTTCTGCATATCTTCACATTGACTTTGGATGTATGTAATTGTCTTATCTAAAATGAATTACAATTGTATTCGCCCATCCTCGTGTACATTTTGACAATGCATTCCAAGTGAAATGCAGGTGATGCTGGTGCTAACTGTTACCCACCAGTCTAAATCATATAAATATTAACTGGAATTGTGTTCTCAAATGAAATCAAGAACTCTTGAATCTGTGGTGGATTGGGGTGGCAGGAAAGATTAGTGAAGACTGCAATATTGAAGAACTTCTAATATTTTCAAAACTCATATTACATCTCTGCACTGTTTCTCTCCCTCTCTCTATTTCTTTCTCATGGACCTGCAAGGAGAAACTTTTAAAGCAGTTCCTCCACACAATTGCAGGAAAAAAGTACCCCAGAGAAAAATTGAATAGATTCTCTTCCAAAACTTGGTTACCTTGGTGGTTGAACACCAGTTTAATTCCCTTGTTCCATTGCTCATTTTATTCATCAATTGCAGACTACAGAAGCCGGGGTCTCAAAAGGGATCGTAGGAAGTTTCCTTAAGCATCTGGAAATGCAAGCTGTAAAAAGCATCAACAACATCAAATAACTCTTCTTTAAGAAGCTGCTTGGTGGCTTCTCTGGCTAATCCCCGAGTCCAAAGATACATATTCTGATGATTATGAAACATCATCTACATGTGCAGGCTGTGGAAATCATTCTGAAGGATGGTATAACTGAACCCAGAAATCTTATTCAGCCGATTGCTTTCCGAAACATCGAAAGCCGAGCAAATTTTCGAGACAAAACGGTTGCTGGTTCGCTTCTTCTTCCTTCGCCACGACATTACAGAGTACCAGAAAGTGGGAGGGGAACTGCTGCGGCTAGAAGAAGCCATATCAGGTCCTTGAGGCCTCTGTGAGCTGCTGCTGCTGGTGCATCTTTCAAGCTCAATCTTGGCAAAATAATCAATTTCCTTCTTGACGAGCGATCCCACGGTGCCTCGAGTTCCAATGGCAACAGGAGCAGTTGCAGCCATTTTGACATGGGATTTGCAGAATGTGGTGCTGGGTTTATTACGTTGCATCTTTTTGATGTAAAGTTAAAGGAATGCAAAGAGAAAGAAGCTTTTGGGATGAAGGAAGTGATGTCGTGGGGTCCTTTCCCTGAAGGGGTGGGATTGCTTGCTTTGAGTCTAAGCCATCTCTTTTTTGATCTTTATAAAGCCATCTATTCGAGTAAAAGTGCTTTGGAAGAAATAGCAGCATCAGCCTGAGATTTTTATATAATATTCATTCTGAATGCTACGAAGAAGCATCGTAGTGCTCCCTGTTCTTGGTGATGTTCTGATACCTTTTCTACCAGTTTGGTTGTCCACATGATTTTGGAATTTTTTCCTTTTTCTTTTTTTAGAGTATCGGTTGTAAATTTAGGGTGAACAGTCCCCTAAAGAAAAGATTTGGGATAAACTAATTTATTGAGAAGATGTTTACCCCTAACGTAGTGTATACAATTTTGGTTTTTTTTTTTTTTTTTTTTTGGGAGGGGATTTGGTGGTTAAATGATCCCTATTTATTATCATATTATCATTTGAAATGTCTCATAAAAATGATTTCTTCGTTAACCCGAATCCTCTCTGGTTAAATCATCCCTAAAATATATTTTTGAATAAACTATTAGAGGTTCAAATCTGTTGCACGTTGAGGTTTACATTTCCTACCCCTACACTAAAGAAGAAAAAAAAAAGGTGGTTTTTTAAAAATCTCATAACAAGAGAGGATTTACTTTCGTTTAAATTAATTTTAGAAGAAACAGTTTAGTTTTATATTGGATAAAATACTCTATTCCTTTTTTTTAATAAATAAAATATTGGTTTAAATCTCATTTTAGTCCCTAAAATTTTAAGTTTGTTCTATTTAAGTCCTTAAACTTTCAAAACGTTCATTTTGGTCCTTGAACTTTCAAATTTGTTCTATTCTAGTCTTTGAATTTTCAAAATGTCTATTTTAGTCCTTACACTTTTAAGAAATAATCATTCTGGTCCTTGTTATGTTACTTTTATACTTCAAATCTGTTTTGCCTAATGTTTGACTCTAATTTATTTGACTTGAAATCATGCTCATATTAACAATCTAATACACATGCTCAAAGCTCTGTCATTAATTTGTTAAAATTGAAATAAAAGTAAGAACTAAAATAATCATTTTTTGAAAGTTTAGGGACTAAAACATACATTTTAAAAGTTTAGGGACCAATATGGAACAAACTTGAAAGTTTAGAGACTAAACCAAACATTTTGAAAGTTCAAGGACCAAAATAGAATAATCCTTAAAGTTTAGGGACCAAAATAGGATTTAAACCTAAAATATTCTATTCTTTTCCATTGAAGAATGAAACTTTTAGAACCAAAGAAATACAGTAATGAAACCAAATATATCATGATTTGTTGGTTGTACCTTTTATGTTTCATTTTAAAGAACAGTATGACCTTTTTTAAATAGAAAACTAAGATTAATGCTAAAAAAATAAAAGTGGCTTGTTGATTTACTCAATAGAATACAATGCAATTGAGTTGTGAAGATTTCTTCTGCACCTTACAGGAACCCACACCCACCTGATTGATGCTTTCCTTGACATTGTTAGGTGGCCATACTTTTGCTTTGATCATGCCTTTCCCAAATTAAAATAGGTGATGATCTTTCCCATCTTGCCTGTTTGAGTCTTGGTTTTGTCGTCCGTGAATTCATTTTTTCGTTTCACTTATTAGATAAATTGTTTGTTAAAAAACACATTTGATCTCCGTACTTTTATTAAAATAGTTATTTAGTCTATGAACTTTTAACATGTTATGATTGATTTATTTTCCAAGTGCAAATTGATAATTTAGGTATAAATTTGAACGAGAGTTTGATGTGGAGTCAACTTAGGTCCGACATTCAAAATAAACATCATGTTTGTTGTAATGAAATGATGCATTGTGAAACATATGCGGCTACCTTCACACGATTAACTCGTTATATACCATAATTCAAAAATTAAATTATGACTTCAATGAAATTACATAGATCAGATGTGCTTTTAACCTAAGGTAGAAAGGAAGAGGAGCATTTTGGTTTGAAGAAAAGAACTCAATTATGAGATTAAATAAAATAAGAGAAATAAAAGGGAAGACAACTTTCACATATTCATGATTGATCTAGATTGCGATCCAATGACAATTATCATATTATATTACTACTATTGTGGTTATCTTTTATTATTATTTTTTCTTTTTTAAAACATTTTATCATATAGAAAGTAAAAGAGGAAGTAGAGACACCTTAACTATGAGCATAGGAGGAAGGATCAGGCTATCAAACTTTTTCTAAAAAAAGGTCAAATAGATGCATACCTTATCTAATAAGCTAGACTAAGGTTTCAATATTAGCATTTGACTTAGCTCTTAAAACAGTGATTTTATACGTAGGTTCAATACTCTTTCATAATTTCAAATCTTGAATTTAGATAATATATTTGATATTTTAAATGAAAATTTCACTATATTATTATTGAACTTTCAAGAGTTTGTGACTATTTGATCCTATACTTTAAAAAGTGTTTAATAGGTTTTTATTAAACACAAAATTGAAAGTTTAAAACTTGTCTAATAGATTCTTAAACTTCAATGTTAATCCTTGACCTATTCAATATTTTTTTCTTTCTAAATTCAGAGATTTATAAGATACAATTTAAAGTTTAGGGTTCTAGACAAAAAATTCGATTTCATGTCTAAAGAATAAATTAAAATTTAAAATTTTCAAATTTGTCAAAAACTTATTGGACATAGATATGAAAGTTATGTATTAGACACTTCTAAATTTTAAAGACCTATTACACACAAAATTGAAAGTTTAAAAAACTATTTCTCTTTTTAGAGTTTAAAAACCTAATAGACCCAAACTTGAAAGTTTGAAGGATTAAAGTTGTAATTTAGTCAATTTTTTTCCTATCAAATCAAGAAATATTACCAGCATAAACACTGTAACCATGACATAGATTCAAATTTATCACCCTATATAATATATAATCAGAAAGCATAATAGATATACCCGAATATGTATCTCATATATGTGAATATAACTCAGGCAATGCATTAGTAATCCCTTATGAAGAACTACTTTATTTGAATGGTAATACTTTAAAATAAAGATTGTACACATAACTAGGTGGATATATAATATAAAATGGCATTTATTTCCTAACTAGCAACTATGGGCATCACTTTAACATTCGAACTTGCTATCTTACAAACACATCCTCCCCGATGATGGATACACTTCCAAGTTCCAACCATATAACTTTTTGGTGGTTGGGTATTCCATCGGAGTCTATATCCTTCCTTCGAGTAACAAAATACAAGCATAGTAATCAGAAAGTCCTCAAAGAAGAGGATTTATGTCCATTTACACTTAAATTTGCCTAAAAAAAAAGTCATCAGTGAACAAAGAAGTGCAACCAGAAAACCTTGAGTGCCTGATATCTATGGCATTCAAAAAATAGTTATAATGAACACAGAAAAAAGCCTCAAAATTGGATCTTCCCTCTTATTCTCTTAAATATTCTCTATACTCCAGTAAAAACCACCTACTTGCCGACTATTCCTCTTGCCCTCTATATTATAATCCTCTTTCATTTATTTTAATATGAGTGAGATTGATCAAGATGCTATTGGGCACTAGGGAGATGGCATGTATACCTCAACTTCCGATGCGAAGCAAGAGCGTGGAGTAAAGCAGCATTTACACTTGCACCCTCTCGGAATAACGAGTCGTACAAGTTACAAACAAACTGTGAAAGTTCCTCCTCATCATCATCCCCGGTATCCAAAGAATAATTTCCAATTTTCTCAGCATCACTGTCTTCCCAGTCACTCATGGGACTCGAAAGCTCGGCGTCATCATCTTCTCCCTCCTCTTCACCAATCTCGAACTTCCCATTTTCTGTGACATCATAGTCCCCTGCCTGGAATGTTGTAGATTGCATTTCGGGGGGTTCATTTGAAGAACAAATTACAGCTTTAGCCCCAGAATCCAAAAATGCTCTGATTAAGGCTGGGGTCGGCCCATAAGTTCCGGTGCAGAAAATGATCCTGTCCCTCCAAGCACCAACCTGGAGAAAATTCAGAAATATAAATAATGAATCGATCACATTAATGGAAAAATGAAATGGATAGAAGCGGATTAACTATTTACTTTCTGTATTAGAAGAACCCTATATTCAGAGAAAGTTACTGATTCTCTCTCCCTTCCTCAACCAAGCCAAGTGAAGGACGGACCAATCTAATGTCCATCAAATCTCTAGTATCATTACTGTTAGAATATAGTTGTGATTTAATTTAGCTTGATATGTCTGTTATGATTCCCTGTATTTCAATCTTTATATTGTTATTTCCTTAGAACTGTATTCTGCCAATGCCTTGACTACTGGCGGTTTTACATCCCTCTGTTTAATGAAATCTCCAGCAACTGTATCAGTGCTGGTTCATTCCAAATTATTTCCTTTTTCTTTGTCTCAATTGTACGCTACATACCGTAAAATTGCCTTACCTTGAAACTTAACTTATTAAAGAAAGCCTATCTTTAAAACTTATGCTACCTTGCCTAAATCAAACTAATAAGATTATGAGCATGAAACTTGAAAGAAATAATATTCTGAAAACCTTCATTGTATAGGTTCAGAAAGCATAGATTATCAATGGAAAAGGCAGTGTATCATCTCTTAAATTACCACTAAACTCAAAAACTTAAGTTTATAGTTTGCGGTAAATTTAATTATATCAAGACTTTAACATTCTTCCTCACTTGTGAACTTGGAAATTTTTGGTAGGTCCAACAAGTGGAAATCAATATTAATTGGGGGAGAAAATGATATTACAAGTGTTCAAACCTAGAATCTACTGCACTGTACCATGACCACCATAAAAGAAAGAAGAAAGAAAAAACGTGTACAATATCACTTTGGACTTCGTGGAGTTTTCTTCTCTTCTGTTTTAACAATGAAAAAACAACTTCTAGCGAGTACCATGAAAACAAATAAAATTCAGGCTACACTAGAAGAAAACAAGTATGGCAAAAAGTAGCAAAAAAAAAATCATAAGGAAAAGGTTCTAGTTGTTAAGAATAAAAAATAAAAGAGAGTAATCGCTAAACAGATTTTTAAACACACCCATAACCCACAGGGAGGCATAAAGTATGCCAAACTCTAGACCTCCTCCCAAGACCCCTCTATAACGTTAAAAACGCTCTCATTCATCTCTTACCAAATATTTCAAAAAAGTAAAATAGCAGCATGCCAAAGAACTCTTCCAGTATTGAAAAAAAGGTGGGTGCAACAGGACATCCTTTATCATGGTTCAACCATCTCACAGGGGTCAATCTAATGCCAATTATCCTCAAATTCTTTCAACAAAATGACATCTTCATACAATAACAATCCATATCTTCCCATGCTCGTTTGCAGGGGACACCATTGAAGACCCAAGACTATAGATGAGATTTTCTGGATTAAAGTCCACGGTGATAATCCTCCCAAGGACAAGTAGCCAAGAAAAATAACAATCACCTATGTAATTCTAACCTTCCATGACTGAGCGAAAAAGAGTGAAGAGGGTGAGGGGAGGAATGGCCAAGAAGATTGGAAATATGAGATTTTCCAGAGAAAATGCCCGAGGACAAAAGGGTCCATATATAGAACATATTGATTCAAACAAAGACCAACAAACATCTAGATTGGAAAGCAAGGAGGACAAATCATCGACTTTCATGTCAATAAAAGGTCCCCTAGATAGTTCTGACAAAGAGAACCACGTGAAAAAATCTAAAGAAAAGCAATTGGAGAAAATATGAAACAATCTAACGAACTTCCAATGTTCCAATGATCCTCAAGAAATGAACTTGAAACCCTCCCCAATAGAGAGTTTTACAACTTTAACTAATAATTAAACATCCATCAATTAACATTTAAGGTAAAAACTTTTCAGACATCTAAAATTAAAGAGATTGATAAAAAGAAAGATTTGAAAGCCTACCATCCAACGAACATCATCAGGTGATAAATGCAAGGAAGGAACTGTTCTACGAAACAAGTAAGCCCCAATTTCTTGGTTATCCTCGATAACCTTCAACACAAACATCAATTGACACTCAGAACTGAAGTTTTCTGTATTGTGACTTTCGACTATAACTAACAAGAAATCACAAGGAAGCAAGAAAATGTCAAGACAACATACTTGGGTTTGTCGTCCTAAATAACGATGGACGATTCCTCCAATTTGGAAGTACGGTTTGAGTGCCACCAGATCAGACACAGTTAAGACGTTGGTAAGCAATGATGCACCCTTTCTACGATGACTCCGCATGGCTGCCAACAAACTCAGTTTAACACTTTGTAGAAATTTCTCTGCAAGTTCTCCAGGTTCAGCGACTACAAAAACATCATTTCGCCAACTACATGAACAAAGAATAAGCAGGTCAGGACCAAATGAAAAGGCTGCAACTTAGTTCATAAACATTTGCCACATATGTTGACCTTAATATTGAGCCCGATGAGTCATTTTGAAGGGCCAAATGTACAATGCCCACTTGAGGTGAATTTTGTAACTTCTCATGTAATGCCTGTACAGGTAAGGAGAGTTCTCTGGGTCCTGAAGGAGACTCTGGGTTTAATGCTGCTCCTTTACCCAAATGCCCATCTAAGCTTAAAGGCGGAACCATATCAATTCGACCAAGCCTCTGTGGTCCAACATCGGGACTATATATAAGTGGGCTTGATGGAAAGCTTCCAGTAAACAAGGGTGATGTAAAAGGTGTTGGGAATGTTGTTGAAGGTACTGTCTTCAAAACCCCTGAAATTCCTTGCATAAGGGATATTCGAATTCCATTTTTGGAACAAAATGCTTCAAGTTCACGAGCATGATGCATAACTCTTCCTGCATCAGGACTATGGGAAGCTTCAATCAGTAGTACATTCCGTCTCCAACCCAAAGAAGGGCTATTCCCATCTAGCATTGGCATAAAATTAGTAGAATAACTGGTTAGTTCAATAAAATCCAAACAGAAAGAAACATTGAGCAGTTGAAAATGCTATGAACACAGACACCTGGCAATGATGCTGTCACCCTGGAGAAATGAAGTGAATTGAAGTTTTCCGACCACTTATCATCATGTTGGTAAGGCAAGATTAATCTCTCACAGGCATTCTTAAAGGCCAAATTATTACTTTGGATATACTCCTCAACTGCAGCTTCCAACTTCAGCCAGACTGCTGGATCAGTCTCGTCCAGTTCCATATCACAACGTTCATCCACTGCAATAGATAAATAAAATAAACGATGGATCATATGCACATCTCTATTCCCAAAATAGACATGCCACAGGATGACCCCCAAATTCCTTGGGTCATTTGGTGAAGGCAAATAACTGCAAGATTAAGCAAAGGAAATTTCACACAAACGCTAAACCAATTAACTGTGTGCATATTAAGATATCATACCTGGGTTAAACCGGAAATAATGTAGTTCAGGCAACATAGGTAACAATGTACTCAAAGCTTCCTCCACTCGGTCCACAGAGCATGCACTCTCAATAAGCACTTGTCCGGTGTCCAAATAACGCCACCCACCTTTCCTCACCTAAAATAGTCAAGACAGTTGTAGAGCATTAAAATAATCTATCTAATTATTCATACAAAAAGTAAATTACCTTCATTGGAGTAGAGCCACAGCCAACGGAAACTAAGCAGTCAATTCTTGTGTCAGGCCATAAAAGTTGCGCTTCTCTGATGGCAAAGATTGTAGGATTGTTTGCCACTATAGCTCCATCTTGCCAACGATTTACGTCTTCAAAAATTTCAAAGGACCATGAATGAATATATGAAAGATGAAGAAGTTGATTGAAGACAACATCTTTATCTTAATCTTTAATAGAATGAGAGAATCATTGTAGACAATTATGTCCACGCTACCAACATACTAAATTTCATTCATCTCATTAATAAACAATATTGCAATCAGTCTAACAACAATCGGGGGAAAGATTTATATTTCGTTCATGTCATTATGTCCACCCTACTCACAATGTTTTTATTCACCAGCAACTAGATTTCACTTGAAAATTGCAATTCATATTCACAACACCTATAAAAGATTATCACCAATGTTTTTATTCACCAGAAACGTTATTTATGTAATTTATTAATTATATTTAATCAAAATTCATTTAAAAGTTAGTTTGTTACAAACTAGAATAAAATTTAATAACCAAATGTATGGTATTAATAATTTAAAAAAAGAATAAAGAATATATTCACTTAAACAAGAACTAGGAGAAAATACCATCTGAAAAATCATCAAGATAGTAAGGAGCAGCAGACGATGCTCTTATAGCTTTCCATACTTGGTGCTTGCAACTTCCAATGAAAGCACTGCGCTTATAGCCATCTTGAGCACTGGCCAAAGGTGATCCAAATACAGTAATTCCTGAACTGTCTGAAATTGCCAGAGGTACCTCTGGTGTTCCAACAGGATACTGCACAAATGTAGAATGCAATGAGCAATTGCCATAATCAGATCTGGAACTATAGTTTACGCAAAGGAAAACAAGCTGCTTTAGTTAAGTGTCCACCAAAAAAAAAAAAAAAAAAACCAGGAACTATAAGGGTTTTCTTTGCATCGTTCAAGAATTGATTTAGGACTTCTGATTGTCCAGGCAGTTCTATTTCATGTCTCATTTCAATTATTTGGTGTCTTCCTTTGCTCGGAACAATTTCACTCATTTCCTCTCTCTCCTAACTTGGATTAAACCATGCAGCATTGATCAAATTACTTCCAATCAAAAGAGTCTGAATGTTTTTTTTTTCAGAACAAGAAATAACTTTCCGTTCATAGATGAAAAGATATGAAAAGTTCAGGGAAACAACCTCCAAAAGGGAGAAAAGAAAACAACAAACAACCAAAAATAAAAACAAGCCAAAACAGCAACCACCAAAAGAAAAAACCAACTAAAAGAACTTAGAGAAGCAATAACAGAGAAAAAACCCTTTCCATTGTGCTACAATTATCCTGTTGTGCATATCAAAAAGCTATCAGCTTTTCAAGGGAAGGGAAAATGAACCAACCACCAATAGAAAAGTTCAGGGAAACAACCTCCCAAAGGGAGAAAAGAAAACAACAATCAACCAAAAATAAAAATAAGCCAAAACAGCAACCACCTAAAGAGAAAATGAACTAAAAGAACTTGGAGAAGCAATAACAGAGAAAAAAAATCCTTTTCCATTGTGCTATAACTATTCTGTTGTGCATATCAAAAAACTATCAGCTTTCTGAGGGAGGCGAAGATAAATTTTCAGTGTAGCTATAAGAGCCATTTCATGGCTTTTTTGTGGCTACCAATGCGGAAAATTGAAAGGATTGCATTCAGAAACAACAGGAAATACATTTTTGCATATCCTATTGTGCATATGAAAAGAGAAAACTATAAGAATTCTGAGAGAGTGGAAGATAAAATTTCAGCATGGCATAATTTTCGTTTCATGGCTCCTTTGTGGTTCGCCATGCTGAAGGGAGTAGAACAGAACACATTCCTTTATTCTTGATTCTACGGGAAAGAAATTCATCCCTTGTTGCACTTTGTAATGTAATTTTGGTTGTACATCGTCTAATTCATATTGTGCATCCTTTCTTCTAATAATAATTTCTGAGCCTTACTTTTTTTTCCTTAACAAAAAAGGATAGAAAGCCTTGGTGTCAAACCTGATAATTGCGGAATAAGAAAGGCTGAGCTGGAACCATGCTCACCAAGGTTGATACAACAAATACTTTGGGGGGGTTCTTAACTGCAGATTCGATTAATAGGTCTCCGTCCTCATCTGTGCACATTTCCTTCAATAGCCTCTCAAATTGATCGGCGCTATGCTGCAAGACATCATCACAAGAGATGTTCCATCAGCTAATGGTGATAATAAAATGTAAACAACAAAAGTCTGCATTGTTATACATAAGAGCTTCCCATAAACTAAGATATATAGGTGTGAACCACCACATCATAGACAAAATGATGCAAAGATACTAGAAAATAATCGTACTTTAGATCCATGGACAACAACTCTAAAACTTTGTGAAGAACTTTTGTAAAGTTGATCCAGCTTTTCTCTCCAGGAAGCAGCTTCACTGTCCTTTGGTGTAGGCTCAGCAAAGACGAGCTTTCCTATAAACCAACATAAAATGTTTTACCACTAATCAATGACGGGCACAGAATATAACTACTACTCACCCTTGCAGCATACCTACCAAGATTTTTATATATTTCTTCACATTGATCCAAAGTCATCTGCTTAATACCAAGGGCAACAGCTAGCATGCCTCCAGTTGATGTGCCACATATAAGATCAAATAATTCATGTATCCGCTTTCCAGTTCCCTTCTCAATTTCTTTAAGTATTTGAACTGTAGCCAAACCTTTCATGCCACCACCGTCCATTGAGAGTATTCGCAGTCCTTGCTTTGCCACTTGTCTCCCTTTCATGGCACGTCGTAAATTTTCATTTTCCCCTACAGAAGGAAAAAAAAATCATTTTGAATGGATTGCGACGACACGAATTTCATATGTACAAGGTGAATTAGAGAGGGAAAAAAAAAGGAAAAAAAAAAAAAAAAAAAACAAACCAAGGATTGCTAAAGCTCGAGCTGCAGCTTTATTCACACGTGGATTAGGTGCAACAGTCAAGCGTAAGAGTAGTTCGCGCAACGTTTCTGAAGTAACTAGAATGCGCCGATTGTCTAAACAAAATGCCAAGTTTCCAACTGTTAATAGAGCTGACCTTTGCACCTGCAGAAAACAATTGTGAGAATTACATACAAAAGAGTAGAGAAGCAAGAGAGCTTTGGTATAATAACGAGTTCATAGACTTGCCTCCGGATTTTTCTGGGCACATAACAATTTCAATGATTTCAAAAGATCTTTGGTCAACATTTTCTGAGCTACAGTATCAGATGTGAAAGCCAACTTAGCCACAACGTGCAATACAGAAATTACTTCATCTTGCGAAACAGACTTTAGAACAGTTTTAATGGGCTGCATTATGTCTGCTTTCATCAACTGCATTGCAATGGAAACATCTGCAGCAAGAGAAGAAAGAGCAAAGCATGCTTGTACAACCTGCCAAAAGTAATATCTATTTAAAATAAGCCTAGCAGCAGTATCTTAATAAATATAAATAAATAAATATAAAGGAACGATCAATTTCAGAAACACAATCTCACCACATGACGGTTCTCACTGCTTATCATACTTATAAGCTGATGTATTGCATTCTCATCTTTACTGATAACTGCACGGTTTCCTTCATCTTGCATTATTTTTGCTAGGGCAGATGCCAGTAAAGGATGGTGGCAGGAAGAAAAACGGAAAATAAGGGAGAAGAAGGCACTAAGCTTATGTCTAGATGCACCAAAATAAGAGTTATTTTCCATCTGCATATATCAAAAGTAAAATCAATCAACATAAAAAGCTTTGTCTTATGAGTTAATGCAACCCTTTATTTGAATATTTGCATCATTGTGTTTAATACTACCTCTATTTGAACATCCACAGATCTCAAATTTTCATCTGCCACAACTCTGATATTTGCAAGAGAAAGATGGCGTAGATTGTGCAATGGCAAGATTTCAGGAAGAAATTCGAGAGGATTACCAAATAGTCTAAGAACACATAACTCAGCCATAGCCCTGTCATAAAGCTGGAGAAAATCATTAGACCCAAAAAAAAAAACTAGGGATCACCAAATACTCTTGAAACGAGAGGTATTAACAGTGTAAAGCACAAAGCAGAAGTTGCTGACTATCCAAAATAAGACAAATAACCTGAAATCGAGAAGAGGCCTAACGAGTTTGTTGTGTTCCAATGACAGCTCCACCAACCCAACGCACTGCCTCAATTCTACTGCTCAACATTTTTAAAAAAAAATCTAATAAATATGGCGGGAGATGTATCAAAGCACCTCATACTAGAGGCTCGTTTTACTTGGTCTAAATCAAGTTTCTACCATATACCAATCCCCTTATAAGTTTTAGAAAACCAGGCTTACCAGGTACGGAAATCAGAAAGTTGTAATCAACCCGGAGCACTTTCAAACTTTTGATCTCACCAAGCTCAGGCGGCAAAACTGATAGTTTATTGTTTTCAAGGTACAATTTCTCCAGGAGTGGCAGTTGAGTTAAATCTGCTGGCAATGCCTGGAATGAACACAAATAAAGATTAATAAACTCAACTTCAAACCATACTTCCAACCGACCACAGCAATCAAAATGATTGATCTATCAAAAATAAGGACAAGAAGCAGACGATTGTACAAATCAAAATCCAAACATAATTGAGCAATCCAAAGGAGCAAGAAACTGAAAATGTCGCAAACTCACATTGCTCCAATATACTAAAATTTGTTTAAACAAACTGGAAAAGCTAATGAAAACCGCCATTGTAATAAACATGCTCGCAGAAGGGGGAGCTGATTAGTAAAATAAATTGCCACAGACACTTACCGACAAACCACAACCACAAAGATTGAGCACGGTAACGGTTTTCCAGTGCTCGCCGGAATCAATCACCCCGTCGCCAGGCCCTGGCACCGTCGGAGCCAAAGTCGACCTCAACAACCGCGTCAGAACGCCGATCCCATCATTCTGCTGCCCCGATCCCGCTGACTTCGTCAGCGTCACGGCTCTAAGAGCCTCCCTCCTCTTCAAAACCCTCATATCTACATCCACATTCCGTGTTTCTTCATGATAATTCAATTCTACCTGCACAGCATCCTGCGGCACCGGCAAGGCAACCATGAGCTGCGACTGAAGCCTCAGAGCCACCTGATCTTCGTCATCCCCAGCCGACCAATCCAAATCAATCCGAAATCCAAGTTCCTGGCCCTGCGTCAAAATGGTCGACGACGACGATGACGAAGAAGAAGAAGAAGAACACGATGACGACGAGGAGACACGCTCGGGATTCTCCGCATCCTCTTCCGAACCATAATTCAGTTTCAAATGAAAAATCTCAGATGAGCGCTTCCATCCCAGTCCCCAGGACATTTCAACCAAATCGCAACTTGTTAACAAATTCGCGATGATCCAATCGACCAGTGGGCAACCAAAGTCAATTGGCACCTGGTTCACGGCATAGAGCCATTGCTGTAAAACACCAGAAAGAAGACACCGATCCCTTCCAAGTAGAATCAGAATTTCTCATAAGGGAAAATGGAGATTGATGAACGGAGGGAGAGTCGACGGGCATTCATGCGAGCTCGTCGTTCATTCTTCTACTAGGAGACACAAGGAAGAAGCTGACACAAACGCTTAAGCCTTCTGAGTTCCGATTATATATTGATTTTCCGTTTCCACAAGCAAGCACGCAATTTCGGTAAAATATGCGACGTCGTTTCGGTTCCTCAGCTATTCATTCGCCTTTGGATAAAGGGAAAAGAGAGGACGAGTTAAATAGAGCTATTGATTTACTTCAAAAAAAAAAAAATAGAGCTATTGATTAATTTTCTTTAATATCATTTTAGTTTCCGTAGCTTATTTTATTTACTCCATACTTTTAATAAATGTTTCTTTTAGTTGTTTCAAAATAAATAAATAAATGTTTCTTTTAGAAAATACTTTTTTTTAGTGGAAATTTGAACCATAAACCTATTGGTGATTAATACAAACTTGATGTCAATTGGGTCATGCTCATGTTAGCTACTTTTAATAAATGTTAAAGTTAATCTAATGTTCTTTTCAAAAAAAAAGTTAATCTTTTTTTTTAGCACAACAACATTTGGAGGTGGGTGATTCAAACCTTTGAGCTCTTGGCCGAGCGTATATGTCACTTACTGTGTTTTTTTTTTTTTTTTTAACAAAACAACCATTGCATTAGAAAGAACATCACGAGAAAGTACTTCAGAGACTTCCAAAGGCCAATCTTCAAACCAAACAAAATCAGCATAAATAAAAGCTAAAGATGCCATAATATGGGCTGCCATATTCCCCAGTCAAGGCGTGAACGAAACCTTGCTTGACGGGTCTTGTCGCAGCAACACACGAGCATCATCCATGAGCAAACCGACCTTAGAGCAGTGGCGGATCCAGGATTTTATATCCGGGGGGCACTAGTTCATATAAATGCAACTTTAGAGCATTGATACAATATTTAAATTACTTAATACCGATTAGGTTAAATTACAAGTTTAGTCTCTAAACTTTCGGGTTTGTGTCTATGGTCCCTAAACTTAAAAATGTGTCTAATAGAATCCTAAACTTTCAATTTTGTGTCCAATAAGTTCTTGAATTTTCAATTTTGTGTCTGATAGGTGTTATTTGACATTTTTCAAAATTCACAAGCTTACTAAACACAAAATTGAAAGTTTATAGTTTCATTAGACATAAAATTCAATTATGAATGTTTAGGATTTAAATTGATACAATTATTAGTTTGGAGTTTTAATTGAGCCCAAAGTTTAGGGGTAGAATTGATTTTTTTCCCTAATTTTTTAAAAAGAAACTTATAAACTCATTTCATATTCTTTTTAGGTTAAAATACCATTTTGGTCATTGTACTTTGGAACTTATTTTATTTTATTCTCAATAATTCCAATGTCCAAATATAATCCTTGTACTTTTAA
The DNA here is from genome assembly GCA_017139565.1 of Luffa aegyptiaca. Taxonomy (NCBI): domain Eukaryota; kingdom Viridiplantae; phylum Streptophyta; class Magnoliopsida; order Cucurbitales; family Cucurbitaceae; genus Luffa; species Luffa aegyptiaca. The sequence goes on from CM029400.1 coordinate 5,714,345, forward strand.
TAATATTAAAATTAGTCTATGGTTAACTTTTTCAAAACAAATTTAGTCTCTATTAGCTTTAACTTTCTAAAGTTTGAAAACATATTAACAATTGGTGTTTTTTTAAGTGAAAATTATGACTATTAGTTTACCATGTTTTAGAGTAACTTCAAATTAATAATGACTAATCTAAAGATTTATTGAAATTATTACATAGACTAAATTTGAATATATGAAAGTATATGAACTAAATTAGAATGAGTCACAAAGTACAAAGATCAACAATACTATTTTAACATTCTTTCTATTATATAGGTGGATTTAAATTCATTAAAGAAAATGAAAAATTTATTTATTAGATATAGTGATAAAAAACTTAAACAAAAACATAAAAATATATTTGTAAAAAGTTTAAATTATTCCTTTTGAAAAATCAATGTATGTTATTAACGTAAATAAAAAATGAAGATCACAACTGCCTAAAAAAATTGAACTATTCAAAAAAATTGAAAAAAAAAAGAAATAACAGAAAAAATCAAATATAAACTGCGTTGGATTCGAACTGAGGACCGGGCACAAGAACTATTAAAAAAAAAGGGAAAACTGAAAATACCCGAAAAAAAATGAAACATAGGCATGCATAGGAATTGAACCATTGAACCAAAGATCAAGTGGGGGGGGGGGGGGCACCTACACATGGAAAGAAGGAGAACCAACAAGCCAGAGATACTTTTTATTTTCATAATGGAAAATTATATATATATAATATAAAACATTTTATATTGAGGGGGGCACGTGCCCCCTTGCCCCCTCACAAATCCGCCCCTGCCTCAGAGACATCCTCAGATTTCCCATTCAAAATCTTAACTAACCTTAGAGAATCAGTCTCCACATGAAACCGCAAAACGCCTACTTGAAGAGCAATTTGAACACCTTTGATTAGTGCCCAGCCTTCGGCCACATCCACACTCCAGCAGCGAGGAAGACAAACAGAAGCTACCAACAGAACTTCACCCTTCGCATTGCGCAGAACAACGCCACCCCCAGCAAGCCCAGATTCAGGCCTAATCGAAGCATCAATATTTAACTTAAGGTCAAACTCTAATGGAGGCTTCCAAGAACAGATCGCCCCGCTAACAGAAGATTGAGACCGGCCTGCTGAAACCATCCCACGAGACGTTGTTGCACGCTGAAAAGATATCATGTAATCATCAGCCCACTGCATCAGATCTCGCTCCACACAATTCCCTCCCCAGATCTTAATCACGCAAATTTCATACTGCCCACCAAAACACCACTACAAGTTCAAAATCCAACAAAGCCAGCTTCTCCTTAACAGCCCACAAAATTGAATCAAAATTCAAGGCATATAAGGACTGATAAAGAGATTCAAACTTAGAGCAGTGCCACATATATTTGACAAACGGACAAGTCCAGAAAACATGAAGACAATCCTCAGAAGAAGCTTGACAGAACACACATAAGTTAGAAATGTCCATACCTCGTCGAAGGAAATTGTCCTTTGTAGGCAAACGATTATACGACAATCTCCACAAGAAAACCTTTACTTTACTCAGAACATTCAACTTCCAAATATCATACCACCATCCCCGCCATTGGGTATTATCAGACGACAACGGGCAAGCTTGACTCCGCAAGCTAAGCGCTAACCGGTAACCGCTCTTCACGGTATACAACCCATCCTTCTCAAAAGTGTCATATCAGTTGATCGTTAGCCATAGAATTCCGACAGGGAATCAGCAAAATCGAGTCACAATCCGAAGCAGTAAAATGCAGACGCATTTTCTCCTCATCCCATTGTCCTGGGGCGGAAAACAATTCACAAACACAGCTTGTCAACGACAAAGTGGGGAAAAAGTGGATTTGGAGAGCGTAGTCATTCAGTAACCAGTTAGACGAATAGATCATAGTTGAACTACCGTTACTTATCTTCCATCGACATCCTCTTGCTAACAGCTCTCGACCCTAAAGCAGACTCTGCCAGACAAAGGATGGTTGTTATCCCAACTCAGCCTCAAAGAACCCCAAACCTGGAAAATAGTGACCCTTCAGAACCAGCCCAATGAGGGAAGAAGGCTCACGAAAAATCTGCCAACACTGTTTAGCCAACAGGGTTTGATTAAAAAGCTTCATGTTCCGGAATCCCAAACCCCCCATACACTTAGAAAGACAAAGGGACTCTCATTTCATCCAATGAATTCGCCTGGACTCCTCCGAACCATCCCACCAAAAGTTGGCCATCAAACGATGGATCTCTCGAATCACGCCCTTTGGCAATCTAAAGCAGTTCATCGTGTAGCATGGGATAACTTGAACGATTGATTTAAGAATGACCTCTTTACCACCGGTGGAGAAGAATTTCCCCTTCCACCCTTGGAATTGCTTCCAGATTCTATCCTTGATGAACTTCAACGTACCAGAACGGTTACGAGGCATAAAAGAAGGAAGACCTAGGTATTGGTAAAGGCATGGCCCACATGAAACTGAAAGGATCTGGCTAACATACCACTGACAATCATCCCTCGTGTTCGGGCTAAATGCAACTACAAACTTCTCATAATTAATCGTTTGACAAATACACGCTCATAAAGCAATAAGATCTCCCGAACTACCCTACTCTCAGAAGCTTTTGCTCGGAAAACAGAAGACTGTCGTCTGGAAAAAAATAAGTGTGAAACTGGTGGACTAGTACGGGCCAACTAAAACCCCGATATGCAAGTGCATTGCTCAGCCCCACGAAGCATACTAGACAAGCCCTCGGCACAAAGGAGAAATAAATAGGGAGACAACGGGTCCCCCTATCGAAGCCCCTGAGATGTCAATTACTGTTGAGCTACGCTCGCTTTGGCGAAAAAAATTAATCTATTGTCTAAAAAATTTTAAAATTAATGTTTATCGTTTTTTTTTTCAAAAAAAAAATAAAAATAAAAAACATCTATATTTCTTTTACAACTTTTGAAAACATATTCTTGTTATATTATACTTGTATTGAATGACAATTATTGTTATTATTATTTTATCAAATAAAATAAAAATATGTTTTTTTTTAAAAAAAACTTAAAATTACAAAAAAAAAAAAGACTCAAATTAACAAAAAGACTCGATTTATTAATTACATTACTAAGGGACTGTTTGGGGCACTGAATAGGTTATAATAACCCCCTTTATTATAACCTATTCAGTGTTTGGGGCATCAACTAAAATAAATGGTGAGGTAAGTTATTTTTACCATCGATTATTTTATTCATTCTCTACAGTAACCATCATTCAACCCACCCAATTATTCTATCCATTTTCTAAAGTAACTCTCTCCTGTCTTCTTCCATGCGACTCCTCGACTTTTCCGACGGCCGTCGACCACTTTTCCGACGACTTTTCCGGCAACCACTTTTTTCATATTTCTTCTCATTTTCATTTTGAAAAATATAAAAAATGAAAATAAAGAAAAAAAAAAAAAGAAAAGAAAGAAAAAGAGGAAAAAAATTTTGGTCTTCGAAAAATTTGTTGGCAACCGCCGGAAAAGTCGTTGAAAACGTTGCCGGCATTAGGGTTAGAGGAAGAAGAAAATGATGAAGATGAAGTTTGAGGTTGAGGAAGAAGATGGAGATGATGATGGAAATGGAGGAAGAAGATGATGAAGATGAAGACGGAAATGGAGGAATAAGATGAAGATGATGGTGATGGAGGAAGAAGATAAAGATGGAGGAAGAAAATGAAAAAGAAGGAAAAAAGAAAAAGAAAAAAGCGATTTTTGGTCATTCCATATTAGAAACACTTACCAGTTTCTCAGTTGTCTTTCTACATATATAAATATGGAGTTTTATTAAATATGAAGTTTTATTATATAATTTCTTTGTACATAAACATTTTTTACGTTGAAAATACAGAAATGAAACAAATATGGTTTTCCAATATGAAATCATAAAATGACTTCTTTTGTGAAAAAATCATGACCCTAAAACAAAGAAAATCAACTCTAACCTCAGGTTATTTTTGTTTCCTTTTAAGTTAAACACATCATTTAACTCGTATACCCAATACTTTATTTTTTTTTTACAACTGAATCCAAACAATTTTTTATTGATATTTGTAAAATATAATATTTGACATACAATGTTGTATGAGGAAAAAAAAAGTCAGGAAAAAAACAGTCAACTTGAACATTTGATTTAGAATCTCATGTTAAACATATAAGCAATCCAAACACAGACTATTTTAACCCAGACTAAAATAATATGCATCCCAAACACAGATTATTTTATCCCAGACTAAAATAATCTACACCCCAAACACAAATTATTTTATCACAGACTATAATAATCTGCACCCCAAACACAGATTATTCTAACCTCCAGACTATTATAATCCCCAGATTATTATAACCACCAGATATTATAACCAATTCAGCGCCCCAAACAGCCCCTAAATGTGAACATTTGAGAGTATAACCATTAACTTTAATCACAATATGTACCTTGTCATTTGTAACTTTTGGTGATGATTTAAAAAGAAAAAAAAAAACTTTTGTTTAGATAATAAAATTATTTTTGTTTCTATCGAAACTTTTTAGTACAATTTTGTCTTGAACACGTTTAAATTGTGAATGATTAAATAAAGTTTTTAAAAATTACATTTTTCTTTTAGTTTTAAAATTTTAGCTTAGGTTTTGAAAACATATTTAAATTTTAGATAACAAAATATGAAAATATAGATGTAGATGGTTTTTTAAAAAGAGAGGGAGAAATTATAACTAGTTATGTGGCATAAATTTACATAGTTATATTTAAAATGCCGCACATTTATAATATCAATCATATTTATCCATTTGAAGATATCTTATTATCAATTTGAGACTAACTAATTCAAGTAAGTACTAATTACTGTCTCAAATGTTGATGGTTCAAAACACCACTTGCAATTGTTGAACTAAAAAAAATTGACACCCTACTAAAAATAAACTAAATCATAATTTTTTTTCTTCTAATAACGTTATGTTACCATCGATAAATTTAAATATGATCTAGTTTTGGCATGAAAATGTGTAAATTAAAATAAGTTGATAAAAATGAAATATTATATTTAAAAAATGTTAAAGACTTTATAGGAAAGACGTTACTAAACTTTTTAGTACCACCAATTGGGATATTAGAATGTGTGAACCTCAAACCTCGAGAGTATATGTCAAATTACTCTCCAGTCATGTTCATGTTCATTACTAATTTATGTGTCAACACTCACATATGGTGCCAACAAGAGAATAGTTGTATTAATTTTTTTTAAAAAAAAAGAAGAAGAAGCTAAAGTTTTACATTTATATCAATTATTCAGTCGACTTTAACTTTAACCATGACAATATCAATTTTTTTTTTACTTGCGGAGTGGGAGATTTAAACTTTTGACCTCCTGATTGAGAGTACAAAATTTACGTCAGTTGAACTATGTTCTTGTTGACATGACAATATCAACCTTTTAAATTGAATAATAATAATAATTAATAGGTTGAACTCGTGATGGACAATTATAATAATTTATCTTAGATTTTAAATTATACTTTTTGAATCAAAATGAAGTTGCAAACGCATAATTTTATGGCTTTTAAAAAAATATATATATGGTTCATCCTTTTTTTTTTCTTTTTAATTGATTCGTCCTAATTTTAAATTGTAGTTTTTAATCAAAAGGAAGGTACAAAAGTATAGTTTGATTTTTTATGGTTTTAGAAAAGGTATAGTTTTATGATGTAGACCACGCAACCGAGCAGCTACTAATCTCACGCAAGCAACACAAGAGGTGGCTATTTTAATAGTTAATACTATATATATATTAGAAAGTTTGAAGCGGTTCGTTATTTTTTTTTTTTGTTCAAAGTGGTTTGACTCTTCCATCTTCAAATGTTGGAGTACTTAAAAAAATGGAGATTCTTCTCAATTTTGAACAAATATGTCAAATAATTATGAATGGGATAAGTGTTTTTTTTTTTTTTTTGTTTTTTTTTTTTTGACATAATGAATAGGCTAAGGTTGAGGCAACGATGAGTATTAAAAACTTAAAAATGAGTGAAGGTCAGGTTTCATTGCGAATATTTCATTAAAAAAAAAAAAAAAAAGAAGTTTATTTGTGAACGTGTGTATATATAGTTCAACAGGGGAAATTTGAACACCTTTTAATTAACGGTACACGTCAATTACGATTTGAGTTTAAATCTCAATTGAGTTCTTTTTAATCAAAAGAAGTAAACGATTACAATTGACCGTCCAAGCAAACAAACATTTTGGTTCTGGTTGTTTTTTAATAAAATTGATAATGTGACTTTTAACTTTTAAGTATGTGCACTAACATGCTTATATGGACATATTTTGGAAACATAGAGATGAGTTTAACGAGTACCGATGGAAGGATATTAGTAGCAAAGTAATAACAATAACCTTTTTTTTTTTTACAGAAATAAATATTTTTAAATTTTAGACTCCCTTAAATAACCATTTGATTTTTTGTTTTTTGGTTTTTTAAAATTAAACTTATAAACACTATTTCTACCTTCAAATTTCTTTGTTTTGTTATACTTTCATTCCATGTTTTAAAAAACTAAGTCAACTTTTTTAAAATTAAAAAAAAAAATAGTTTTCAAAAACTTGTTTTTATTTTTTAAATTTGGTTAAGAATTGTTGACCTTGACAAATATGAAAACTATGAAAATTGTGAGAAAACAAACATAATTTTTAATAACCAAATGGTTATCAAACGGCGCTTTTATTAATCAAAATGGTTGTTTTCGAATGTTGACAGACTAAAATAAATAGTTTGAAAATTAAGAAACTAAAGTGTGATTATGATATTAGATAATGTTATTTTAACTAAATTTGTTATGGATTAGGTTATTTGAATCATAATTTGAGCTTGTCTGTGACTTTGTATATCAAAATATCAAATAAGCAATTTCATCCATTAAAGTCTTAGGACTGTTTTGCATTATCTCCTGATTTCCCTTTCTCGTGAATCGTAGGATGTAAGATAAAACTACAAATTTAAAGATTAAAATAGAGTTTAAACCTATCATTTATTTTAAAACATAAATAAATTTAAGGTTAAACTAATCTTTAAAGTTTGAATTTTGTATTGTCAAAAAAAAAAAAAAAAAGTTTGAATTTTGTATTTTCAAAAAGAAAAAAAAGAGTTTAAATTTTGTGTTTATCTGACCTCTAAATTGGTAATTTAACTCAATCATTTGAAAATCAAATATTAGATAGGGAGACTCCAATCAACAAAACAAAATAAAAATTTCAAACCCCGATCTTATTATTTTTGAACCATTAACCATGATTAAATCGATAATGTACACAAAATGGATTTTGTTTGGGTGTCAATTTTATAGATTAAATTGCAGAGTTGGTCCCTATGGTTTAAAGAAAGTTAGAATTTATTTTTCAAAAAAAAAAAAAAAAAAGTTAGAATTTAATCTTTATAGTTTTAAAAATTAGAATTTTATCCTTATAGTTTGATAAATCTTCATTAAATAGTCTCTACCGCTTATTCAGCCCTTTAAAATTTCATCTTGTCACATACTCAATCCGTTAGTGACTTCTAACAATCACGTTAGTGACTATATGAGATTTTATTAAATTATAGGGACAAATTTCCAACTTTAAAACCATGCATATGAATTAAATTATAACTTCTTTGTATTATAGATACCAAATTTGTAAATTAATCATTTTATAAAATTAGGAAGGATATAGAAATCATAATTTAAGAAATCAGTAGATGATTGTGAAAGTATTGTTATTTGAAGTTGGAGGTTTTTTTTTTTCCTTTTTTTTTTTTTTTCAAGTTCAACCATCCGTTGAGTGGAGATTTGACCTTTTGATATTTTCATTGATAATATATATCTTAACTAGTGGAGTTATTCAGATTAACTCTTTTTTTTTTTTAGTTCAACAAAGATTATCTAATTAAACGTTTCTGATTGACCTTTGTTCAAATAATTTGAAATTTAATTGACCAAATCAATGGGTTATTAGGTGTTATAAGACTAAATCATGTTAGAGGGGAATAAAAAGATTATTATTATTATTATTTTGTTGGAACGACCTAACTTATGCAACCTACTCGCTTTGTCAATTTGACTTTCCTAACCATAAGAGACTAGGGATGATTAAGAAAGTCTTAGTTCAACAATTTCCCATTTTTGTTATTTTTCACCCCTTAAAACAATGGGTGTGGGGGGTATGATTATTTTATTTATAATTGAAATAGTCCAAATGTTTTTCTTTTTCTTGTCAAAATAAAATATTGAGTTGATGGTTCAATCCCTAAAAAAGGGGTTAAATTCTAGTTTTGCCTAAAAGTAAAACTATAATGGTTTTCAATTGTTTCTTTAAAAACTAAAAATAGTTTTAAATTGTCATGTCTCTATCAACATTTTTGTGCAACAATTTTAATAGATATTATTGTCTTTGGAACTAAAAGTTTTAAGTTATATATCTTCAATCAAATAGTGAGAGATTCAAATCTCTTCGTCTCATGTGTTATTGAATTAAAAAAAAAAATTGTAATAATATTTTTTTTTAATATAGTAACAGTAATGTTTTTTTTTTTTTTTTTTACAACATGTGGAGTGGGGAGTTTCGAACCACATACCTCTTGTACTATGGCAGTTGAGTTATGCTCGTATTGACGTAACAACAATGTTTTTGTAATCATAGTTAAAACAACCTATATAAGACAATTTCAATGAACATATTTATTTAGTGGTCTAGTGGTAGAATATTTGAAAAGAATGAATATTTATTTAGTGGCCTAGTTACATCCTGAGAACTTTGAATAACATGACTAAGTTTCTTGCTCACGAGGCACATTGAATAAAGATAGATACTATCTAGCTCAGCGGTAATTGACATGTACCCTCGACCAAGAGGTCAGAGGTTCGAATCCCCCCACCCCAAATGTTGATGTACTAAAAAAAAAACTATCTTTATACCTCATTGAACAAAAAATAGTGCATTGTTCCAGGCCTGAACCACAAAATGCCAGGTTAGAGACGCTTGAGTGTGCCCACAGACCAACATTGCAAGCAAACTTAGGTTGAAAATATTTCAGAAAACGTGCAGCACACATATAAAATCTTTAAGTGCATCTACCCGTGGTTTGTTTGATAGTGTTTTGTTTATGTTTCTTGTTCTAATTTATATTCGTTTACTAAAATATTTTTCTTTTCTTCTATTTTTTATATTTTCATTTTTTAAAAACATTTGAATTCTAAATCAAAATTTAAAAAGCGAAATAAAATATAGGGAAAATTACTTATTTGGTTCCTGAGTTTTGAGTAATATGTGTGTTTGGTCCCTAAATTTTCAAAATAGACCTTTTTGGTTCCTGAGTTTTGAGAAATAGGTTTAAAAGATCCCTAATATTATTTTTCAACTTTTTTAAATCAATATTTTTGTATTATTTTTTAATATAGATTTAAAAATTTGAAAAAATAATATTAGGGACCTTTTAAACTTATTTATCAAAACTTAAAGACTAAAAAAGTCTATTTTGAAAACTTAGGGACCAAACACACATATTCCTCAAAACTCAGGGACTAAAAAGGTATTTTTTCCTAAAATATAACTAAACTAAAGTGGATTGAATATAAGTAAACTCAAGTTAAAAAGGCTATCTAGTAACAAATTAATGAATTTCAATATACAATTACGAGGTTAGCCAAATGAACCTATATAATAATTTTTTAAACTTTCAAGTGTGTCCATTTAGTATATCAACCTTAAAATATTCTATGCTCTTAATTTTCAATTTTGTGTACGATACATTATGATAGTCAACTTGACAACAAATATAATAATTCAAACTTACGACATTAGAAGTGATTCGATCACATACATAGTAACTCCAAATCGGTTCTCAAACGATCACGTGAGTTGACTAACTAGTGCCTTAAAAATGCGAGAGTTATTATTTGTTAGTTTTTTTTTTTTTTTTTTTTTTTAAGTTAAGCAATATGTAGTGGTGGGAATCTTTGTGTTTTGATTGGGGTTACAATGACTCTAACTAATTGAGCTATGCTGTCAAAGTAAGCATACCTTAGCGGTAATTGAGGGTACATACCAATCATCGTTAGTCCGATTTGGTTGCAAATTGTAATTAACCCTAAAAAAGAAAAACCGCTCATTTGTTAGTAATTGTGAGAGACCAAAGTAGAGGTCCGTTTAGAATACATTTTAATTTAAATGTTTTTTAAAAAACATTTTGTATAAAAATGGTTTAGAATTTAAACACTCATATGTTTGGTTGCATTTCCTCATAAATGTTTTTATACATAAGTTATTGTTTACTTAAAAAGTTTTTTTTTTTAAAGTTGGTTTCAAATGTTTCTCTCAAAGTGGTTTACTTACCAATCTCATTTTCTAATAACTCATTTTTAGTGGTTACCAAACATTAGAAATTTTTTCAAAATGGTTTATTTTCAAAATTAAACACTTAAACCAAACACAACCCCGGAAAGTTATCTTTCCGGGGAGGAAGGATAACAACCATCATTTTGCTGTCATCAGCTCATGCCCATCCCCGCTGCACAGCCTCCAAAGGATGCTGGCTTCCATGAACATAGCTCTGGTAGCCGCCAACGGTTGCCGTGGGCTCAGTACATCTCTAACCCTGCAGCGCACCTTGGCAAGAACTCGTGCTAATCTCAGTGCTGCTATTTGCGGCAATTACTTTGCTGCTCGGCGTTCTTTGAATTCAAAGAGCAGCGCGTTCCCATGCGACTCCTCATTAACAGATGTTACAGTGACACAAATTGCAACTACTTCTGCAGAAAATGGGTAACTGCAAACAAAATTTGTACCTTCTTGTTTATTAGTTGGATGACTAGTTTTATCTTGCTTTCAGTTTAGAAGTGAATGTCGGAAACGGTAATACTGTTGTTTAATTGTGCCTTAACTTTGTTTACTCTTAGGTAAACCGGAGGAAATCCTATAAATGTGACATTACGAGTAATATTGGCTCATGTAATTCTTCCTAATTTACCAATTTTAATCGTTTGAAGGTTTATTTTAATGGTCGTGGGAGATTTTATCGTTGCTCATTTGACCCATTTCAACATTTCTAGTTCATGTCTCATTTTTTTTTTTTTTAAAAAAAAGGAAAGAAAGAAGAAGAAAGAGGCACATTTCTAGTTCATGTAACTCGTTGATTTGGGTTAGGATCTTATTTTTCTTTGCGTATTGCTCGTCTTATGGTTAAAGTTGAAGAATAAAATAAAAATGAACCACATGAGTTGACTAATGGTTTATAAAGGACCGTGTAAAAAATAAAATACTTAGAGGAAAATGGATTCAAGCCATGATGATCACCTACCTAATAAGTGCAGTAGAATTGGGTGGTTGTCTTATGAGAATAGTCGAGGTGCTGATTCAAACATTCATGAATATAAATTTATTTAATTATTTTTTTAAAAGGAAGTTCGTGGCTGATGGCTCGAACTATATGCATTATATATGGACTATGAATAATGATTGAACTCATCTCCACTGGTTGGCACTGAAAAGTTGAAAACTTGTTGACAAAACTGACTTACTTGTTCCTATATATCAAAAAAAGCTTATTTGTTAGTAGCCCGGCCCCAAACTTCAATTTTGCTTTGTGCTGTCAGATAAAGGAAAGAAATAATGTTTCCTGGCACCTTTGTTGATTAGTCTCTTAGATGCCTAATGCACTTGCTGCAATCATGATTTGTTGTTGGATTTTTTCATTCTCCCAATTCCTGGCATTGAATTCCCTTTCTGTGATCCCTTTAGGATTTAGCATACTCAGGCTGAAATTAATTTCAGGTATCCTCAATATCATCGTTTGCTTCCATGTCCCTCATTCAATGTACCTCCGCGAGTTGAACATCTTGTTGTTTTGGAAGGGGGACCTGTGATGGAATACATCTCTAAATCCTTGGATCTTCCTCCTCTGTAAGTTCTACTATCTCTTAGTTGTTGATAATACTTGATGCTGGAACATAAAATTGAAATCTAATTAAGATGAAGCAATGAATTAATAGTTTCATTGTTTGAAGGTATGTTGCAGATCTCATTCATTTTGGTGCAGTCTATTATGCCCTAGTATGCCCACAGCCGCCACCAACTGCAACTCCCGAGGAAATTAGACTATTCAAAAAATTTACAGAACCATCATTTTTGAAAGGGCGAAAATCTATCAAAGGTAAAACAGTGAGAGAAGCACAGAAGACTTTCCGGATAACTCATATTGATGAGTTTGTGGAGGTTGGAACATACTTGCGTGTTTACGTGCATCCCAAACGCTTTCCAAGGTGAAATGAACTACCTGTTTTTCTTTTCTAAAACAAATGATGTTCATAGTGGAATGATTCTAGTTGAACCTTACAATCAATCAGGTGCTATGAAATTGACTGGAAATCAAGAATTATCGCTGTGACAGAATCCTATGTGGTTTTGGACAAACCTGCTGGTACATCGGTCTGTGGTTGAACACTCAAACATTGATCTCTGGCTTGAGGAATTATTTCCATTGCCTTCTATTTGTTACGACTTGGTTGTTGCATTATTTCTTCTTGTGACATTTTGCAAGCTTTGGTTAAGACTGGTGTAGGCATTTTGGTGATATAGATAAATTTATAGATCTTTCAACAACATGGCACCTCTGAGGCTCTAAGTAAAAAAATCGTACGATGTAAACAATAAACCTTGTAGAGGATGGCAGAATTTATTTATATCAATACCATCTAGCTGAACATTCAGTCTTAGCTATTAAGTGTGACAAATTTTTCTGTCAGGTTGGAGGCACTACTAACAACATTATAGAAAGTTGTGCAACCTTTGCAACTCGTGCTTTAGGATTAACATCTCCCTTGTGGACTACCCATCAGATTGACAACTGCACTGAAGGCTGGTAATGATGTTTCTTATATATATATATATATATTTTAAGTCTACTGCCTCTATGGGGAATACTTGTCTTGATTCATTTACACTTTTGCAGCATCGTTCTTGCTAGGACAAAAGAATATTGCTCCATCTTCCATCGTAAAATCAGAGTAAGTTTCATGGTCTTATTTCTTGAGTTTGATAATTGCGGTTAAGTTACTTTACTAACTGGTAAATTCATTCCAAGACAATGCTTCAAAGTGAAAACTCTATTCACATATTGTATTGAAGTTTCTCTTTTAACCACCTTTAAATCTCTGTTCATTCGCTCTTTTTCCAGTCTTTATGTGCGTTATAATTTGGATATAGAATAGTTAAGGCCCCGTTTGATAACCATTTGGTTTTTGGTTTTTGGTTTTTGAAAATTAGGTTTGTTTTCTTTAAATTTCCTCACCATGGTTTTCATTTTTGTTAAAGACACACTTGAATTCCTAACCAAATTCTAAAAACAAAAACAAGTTTTTGAAAACTACTCTTTTTAGTTTTCAAAAATTGGCTTGGTTTTTGAAAACATGGGAAGAAGGTAGGTGAAAAACCAAAGAAACTTAGAGTTGGAAGTGGTGTTTATAAGCTTAAAAACCAAAAACCAAAAACAAAAAACCAAATGGTTATGAAACGGGGCCTAAATATTCCCACTTAAAATCTTCTTCGTGCTCACCATAGTGGTAAAATATGAAAATACTCCTATTGTTTCTCTCTCTAACTATGTAGTCTTGTCCTTATGATAACGAGGTCTTTCAAGGGAAAAGGAGCGAAACTAGTCGCAAACTTTGCATTTGAGATTGCCGCTTTGCAATGGTGGTGGTGGTGGTGGTGGTGGTGGTGGTGGTGGTGGTGGGGGGGGGGGGGGGGGAATATAAGAAATAAGAATGGGTTTTATTTATTGGTATATTCATAATAAACAAGCTGCAAGAGCTGATGAGTTATTTTACATTTAGTGATGTTGGTAGAATATCCATTGTACATATTTCAAATTTATTAGTTAAGTTATCTGTTTCAATGTGTTTCATTTCTTATTTTGATAGGAATGCTTTACAAATTTTTTTTTTCTTAATAGGAGAAAAAGGTTAAGAAGCTTTATCTTGCTCTTGCTGCTGCTCCCGTGCCACTAGGAATAATAACACACTATATGCGGCCAATTAATATGGCTCCAAGGCTTGTTTCAGAAGGCAAGTATCTCGATCAAGCATTCAAATAATAATAGGATATTACTTTGAACTGTTTGTTGCAATTTTGATATCTTGGGGAACGAGTATGATAATTACTTTGCAACAATAAACTCAAGCAATTAGAAAATCAGTCTACTCTGTTCTGCCAACAAATTAATATGCAAATGACTGTCGTAGTCATATTAACATTTGAACTCCCTCCCAACCCAACACCTGGTGGTGTCACCCCCAGCCTCCAACCCTTCTTTCAATGTATCGTATTAAGGTGTGATTGGCAGTTTAAGTCCTTTTGGTGGCTTGATACATCTTCTGCTTGCAGATTGTATTGATGGATGGAACTTGTGTCAGCTTGAGGTGTTGGAATGCAGAGAGGTTTCATGGCCGGATGCTGATATTGAAGCAAAATACTGTATTGAAGAAAGTGGGTGGCCTTCCAAAAAGAAAGCATATGAATGCAAAATCAACCTCGTGACTGGTCGGACACATCAGGTTCTTTGTTAGCATAGTCATTCTGTTTCTATAGTTACTTCTGTTATTTGAAAACCATCAGAAACTCTTTCATTCAGAATTGGGACATCTTTGAAAATTGTTCTTAAAATAAATATGACCTTTCCTGACGATGCAGATTCGAGCACAACTAGCTGATTGTGGAGCACCATTGGTTGGTGATTCCATGTACATGCCTGCAGCAGTTGCAGAGACGGCTAATCCTGGGTCGAATCCATTTGGAAAATGTAAGAAAGAGTATACAAGTGAAGAAGATAAAGAAATTGCAGTAACAGAGTGGATTGCTCGGCATGGAAAAGAACCAGCTGTAGCTATTGGATTGCAGGCTTGTGAGATTTCATGGGATTCGGGGGAACACATTTACAATGCTGGGACTCCTTGGTGGAATCAGGAACAATTATAGCTGGATATTGACTCCAAGCCATCATTTTGCATTAGCCAACATTCTCCAAATCGGTAAGGTTATTCCCACCACCCGCAGCACACACAGAAAAGAGTTGAGAACGATACTCTTTATTTTGTATTGCTCTAAAATCAAGTCTTTCATTTACAAAGATATCCAAACCATCTATAACCAGCATAATAGACACAAATGAAACAAACAGCGTTCAATAATCAAATCAGTCGTGTACAGGCAATCACACAAGCAACTCTCATATAGTTTATGGCTTTGCTTGCTTAGATCACTTTCCTGGACGCAACTGCACTGACGTTGTTTCTATCAAATTCTGGGCAATGAAATTTTTGTACCAAAAGGTGGAAAGCCTTGGAGTTCTCTTCAGAGTGGCATAATCTACATGGTAAAGCCCAAACCTTTCAGTATATCCATTTAGCCATTCAAAGTTATCCAGCAACGACCAGGCAAAGTACCCTCTCACATCTGCTCCTTCCCTGAACAAGCACCACATTAAGTACAATCCAAACAAGCTTCAATTCAATCATGGCCGCACAAAGAGAAACTCTTGTTTTCTATTGGACCCTTGGATATAAACTTGTAGTTCAATTCAAATTTTTCATTCTTTATCTTCAATGGATGTAATCAAGTTTGATGTTATATGCATTAATTCAAAAGTATATAGTCTATGGGCGGTGTTCCTCGAAGCATTAATCTCTTGTCCTTTCCCAATCATTGAGTGACATGTAAACTCAGTTATTTTTCTACTATTTATTTATTTATTCTTATTATGATTTTGGCTTAATGCCTTTTTGCATGCCCCTTTTATAATTTATGGGTCAAAATGCCCCTGTTTCTGGACCAATTTACCCCTCCCTCAAAATAGTTATTGCCCAAGTGAAATCACTATCCAGAAAAGTACTTGTATGTTTAGTATTTATTTGAAAGATTTTTTGTTTTTTGAGTATGGAAGATAAGGTTTCGAAACAAAAAAGGAAGAGTGGAGAAGTTTATGGAGAGGTTCCTTGACCAACGGAGACTAGCTTAAAACAATCTAAAAAGGTTTTAAAAAATTTTCTCGGACCTCAGTCTGAGATGTTCTTGGCACTGATTTGTGATTTCATGGACCAGAGTTCAGGAAAATTTCCAGAGATTCTTTTTGAAAGAATAGGTAGTTGCTCTAAATTATTTATTTAATTATTAGGTTTACCAATGTAGGAATGTAGTATGCAACTAAAATGATAGTTTATTTATTTATTAGTCTTAAGAAAGACTTATCTTCCCATAGGAAAAGACATGTTCAGATGGACACTTTCAGTACAACCGGCTGTAACATTCTCTGTCGTCTCAACTACAAACATAAAACGAAGATATTTTTCCTTAAGAAGAGGGGGGGGGGGGGGGTGATAATGAAGAAGTGCACCAATGCCCTCTTCATGCTTTCAAATGTAAATTAGGAAAAGAAAAGGGAAAAGATGGAATCTATAATATATAAGTTATGTTATGGTGAGAGTGTTGGATGAAGAGAAATGAAAAGAAAGGAGAATTCATTTCCACCTTTCTCCATCTTGGTGTGTTATGTGTTCTTCTAATTTAGAGCATCCTAGACACCTTTTTGTGCATTGCCCTTTCGCTTCTAGATATTGGGTTTTGATACTTGAAGCTCTTGGTTGGTCATTACCATTGCCTGACATCATTTATGAGACTCTTGCATCTGTTTTCATGGGGCATCCTTTCCTTGGTACAAAGAAGATGTTGTGGCTTGCCTTCAATAGAGTTTTTCTATGGTTTCTTTGGGGCAAAAGAAGTAGGAGGATTATTAGGGACACTTTCTCAACCTTTGATAATTTTACAAATTTGATTTTCTTTCATACTATGTATTGGTGTAAATGTAAACACCCTTTTGCTGATTAAAATCTTTCTTCTTTGATTTCTGATTGGAGAGCTTTCTTGTGATGCACCTTTAGGTGGTTGGAGTTTTTACTCCTTTATTTCATTCATAAATGAAATTTTGTTTCTCTAAAAAAAAAAAAAAAAAAAGAAAGCGAATATGGATGGAAGAAATTAAAGAATTATACAATGTATGACGATAGTACTGTAGCATTGCTTATACCTCATTGATGTTTCTAAGGCACCAAGGTAACTGCTCATATAATCTACTCTTCTGGTATCATTGAGTAAATCTTCAGTTTGAGTATTGGGCTTGTCCTTCTCCCCATAACCTGCATGAAAATACAACAGTTTGCCGAGTGGAAACGTCAAAAACGTATCGTCAAAGGTTTAAATTCTGTCCTGTCTTCTAATCCACTTACCATTTTCTGTTATGAATATTGGTATATTATTGTATCTCTCCTTTATGTATGTAACTATCTTGTTCATTCCTTGAGGATTGACATATATCCAAGAAATTTCAGTCTGCATCAAAATGCAAAACATTCAAGTTATTTTGCTTGATATTGATGCTGGGTGTTGGAACATTTCAAAATTACTCACAGGTTCTCCTATTAATACTCCTTCCTTCATTGGTGTACAGAAAGCAAAACCTTCTATCTTAGACGACCCCCCTCCTGGTTCACAGGCAGAGTAGAGGCAGTCTTTTACGTAGAAGCTGGTATAATGATTGATGCCAATGAAATCTACTCCATTCTTCAGCTTCTTTTGATCTCGAGTCGAAAAGCGAGGCAAATCAAGTCCCAGAATTTCCTCCATTACTGCTGGATAGTTTCCAAATACCATTGGGTCCAGGAACCTGTATTTGAGTTTTAAACACTGTAATTTAGGGGCAATGAAATGATGTTGAATGTGAATGTTACTACAATGGAGGCCTTGAGTTTTACCAATTCATATAAAAAGAGTGAGCTCTCTCAGCTGCTAGTTTGTCTTCGAATGAGTCGCTTATGGGTTCATGCCATACTGCATTCATTACTATTCCAATAACACCTCCTTGTTTGGCCTGCAAACAAGATCAATCTAATTTAACAGATTCCCTTGGACCTTAAAGGGATAGATGATATCTTGATAAACTTGATAAACTGCTTACCTGATATTTTGACCTGTAAGTGTTGACAGCAGCAGCATGGGATAGAATCATGTTGTGGGCAGCTACTAAGGGTTCTCTTGCTGAGTCTCCACTCTTGCATTTGCCAAATGAGCTCGAGCAGCGCGATGGAGGGTACGTCCCTTTCCTGTAGCCACGAATAACCTGAACATTTGGCTCATTGAAGGTGACCCAGTACTTGACTCGATCTCCAAATGACTTAAAGCAGATATCAGCATAATATCTGAAGTCCTCTCTGAAAATAAGGAAGTGTGAGGTTTCTTTTTTCAGTAAAAGCAGGACTGATGGGCAAAAAATGTTCAAAACTAGCATCATACTGGATTTGGGAACTCAGCCAGGCTCCATATCTATCTTCAAGTTCCTGAGGGATGTCATAGTGAGCCAATGTCACAAATGGTTCTATCCCTGAAAGCAGAACACAAGAATGTTTATATGATATATGGGAAGAGGACAGTCCAATTTAAGTGTATCAACTTGTGAGGACATTACAGACCTCTTTGAAGAAGAGAATCAATGAGCTTGTTGTAGTGATCAACCCCAGCCTTGTTCACCTTCCCAAATCTTCCTTCTGTAAGTTCATAATTCCAAAAGATACAAGATATTAGATGCCAAATTCTAGTGCCAAGTTCTTGACTTGAAAATGAAAGCTTACTGGGTAGTATTCTTGCCCATGAAATAGAGAAGCGGTAGCTGTTGACTCCAATAAAATCCATAAGATCAAGATCCTCCTGTTATTTGTTCATTTTCCATAAAGATATCAACCAAAAAATCACAAGCCAAAAGAAGAGAGAGAGGGAGAGATGAGCTATCCAGCTGAAAAGATCTCAGAAAGTGAGATCAGTGAGTTTTAGAAGCTTGAGGAAAATGATTTCAGACACTAACCAGATAGCGATGATAATGATCAACAGCAATATCTCCATTTGTTCCATCCTTGATATTGCCTGCAAAAAAGCTCACACTCTCTCACTTTTAGGAGGAAGAAAAGAAGAGGGTTGAAGAAACAGAGGGAAAGAAGCATCAGAATGATGCAATTTGACCAATCTAACCAGGCTTATGAGTAAAAACATCCCAGTTGTTGAGACCTTTACCATCACTCAAGAAAGCTCCCTCAAACTGAAGTAAAAGATATTTGTGTAAGAGAAGAAAACAGAAAAGAAATGGAAGAAGAAAAAACAGAGTAACCTGATAAGCAGAGGAAGCAGTTCCAAAAAGGAAATTGTTTGAGAAAGATTTTGAATTTGTACTTTCTTCCAATGGTACGTGGCTATTGGTCGCCATGAAAGCAGAAAAGAACACCAAAACCTGGAGAAAAACTGCAAAAAGAACAACAGAAAACTCCATATTTGGGAAACAGAGCTCCTCTCACCATAGGCCCTTTGTTCCCTCTTACTGAAACGAACCTATAAGACGAAGAGGGCAAGTGGAAGTGCACTGATTAAGGTCACTGCAGCTGAAAAGTATGGGAAAACGACGTTCTCTTATGTTTCATTTTAAAGTCATTTTAGGATAATTATCTCCTCTATGTCACGTTTAAGTCCTCATAAAATATAAAAATATCATCAATTACATACCAATACAAAAATAATGCTAATAATAAGCTATATTTTACCGATATGTCTGTAAAATTAAAATGTCGACATCGACATCGACATGAATATTTTAATCCTTATTCTCGAGTTTATCAACACAAATATTTTAGTTATCTAAAATCACTTAAAAGACCAATCTAAACATAGTTTCAATCAATTAAGACACAAACTCTTAACTGAGAGGTCAGATATTCAAATCTTCCAATATCTTCTAAACTAGCAAATCTTATGGATGTCCCGTAGAAAAAAAAGATTTTATTTTAAAGAAAAAACAATTTTTTTCTAAACTATCCCAAACCAAGCACAATTTTGTTATTATGATAAGCACCACGTTAAAATGAAGAGTTGCCAAAAATGACACGAAATGGAAATGCTTTTGGGTATTAAAATACGTAACAAAATAGGCAAATTTTCTATTAAAAGTCATATTTAATTATGAGATTGGAATAGGATTTCATGAGTGGTGATAGCTCAGCTCCCCTGAAGTTCTTCTTAACAGGCAACCTACCGTACCCCACCACTCCAAAATGAAATTGATGTCAACGAATCAGAGCAATCTTGGACCAATTATTTGTTCAATAAAAGTACAAAGTGACAAGGAAATTGATGTAATGGGCAACCAATTGGCAATGTCAGTATCTTACCCAAAAGAAAAAAAAATCTGACTTTGTTTTAAATCTTGTTTATAATGTCCGCAAAGTAAACATTTAATGTTGTCATCGGCCTAATTATGATGCCTGATTGTCAACTTGATGTTGGTGAGAGGACCCCCAAATTTGTCAAAAACTAAACATTGAATTTAATTATTGAGGTAAGTAGAGGATATTTGTTGAATAGTAACATCGCTTTAGATGTTATTTTTGATGTATTTTCATGTATATGGTTGTTTTACTTGTTACTTTACTCGAGTGTTTTTATTATTATTATTTTTTAAAGCATTGGAAGGCAATTTGAATGGAATTTGGTGTTTCGATTAGACCATGTTGAAAAATACTCCAAATGGTTGCATTGCATTGCATGTGTTGGCTTTGCACCTATTCTTGGAGATCCTATTCGATATTTTTGGAGTTGTTTGAATTATAAGTCATTCTAATGATTTCTTTATATCTATGTATATAAGGGCATTTGATATCCTTCCAAACGGTTTTTTTTTTTTTTTTTACACGCGTGGATAATTATTGGATATCTTGTTCGATAATTTTGGAGTTGTTTGGATTAAGGAAATGACGATTAGAATAAAGATGAGAATGGAAAATGAATAGATAATCCCTGTTTAGTACAAAGGCTGAAAGATGAGACATGAGAATAAGTCATTCTGATGCATTCTTTATATCTATGCATATAAGGGCATTTGATACCCTCCAAAAGTAGGGATGTTCTTTATACTCATGGATAAGTACATTTGAACATTTTGCTTTAATATAATGTACAATTTCTCCAACACTTATCCCATTACTTATCGTCGTTTTACAATCCAACTCACATCTTATCTTATTTTGTCAAAATGTTATAATCTTAAGAATGAGATGACTTTGGGGGGGGGGGGGGGAGAGAAACCCAAAGGAAGAATATAAAGAAACAAGAATCTACATAAGAAATGGCCCAATTGGCCCAAATGGGGGGGAGATTTTTCTCTTCTTTTTCTTCTTGTTTTCTAAGTGAATTTAGAGAAAGAGAAGGCAAGGTGATAACATACTTACTTCAATTGACTTTTAAATGTGACCAGAAGATTATTATTATTTTTTGTTCAATATGAGCGAGAGATTCAAATATTTGATCTCTTGGTTTGAGAGTCTATTGACTTAACCAGTTGAACTAAATTTATGTTGGCATAAGATTATTAATATTATATAATGGCTCCATCATTTTTTTTTTTTTTTTGGTGTAGTGGAAGTAAATGTTAATTTTTAATTATTTCATTGTTGAAATATTTATTTAAATTGATTAAATTTACGTTTTATGATTAAAAGTATTTTTTTTATGATTAAAAGTATTTAAAAAGCCATATATTCTTTAGGCTATGCACATAAAGTAGTTATTAATCCTTTCAAGTAACCTGGTTTTCATTCTTAATCTTTTAAAATTGTCATTTTCTTTTTTCTTCATGTAATTAAAAATTCTCAATTGAATCATTTTTAAAAAATTATATTTAAATTTATTAATAGAAAACTAATGCATTATTAAATTACTATTTAATTAACAAAATGTGATATTTGGGACATGCCAATCGGAAGAAGTACTTTTGTTAATAAGCAAATCAAACTTTGTTGATGGACACATTCAGTTTCATGTGTTAACTACTACACAATGTACATATTATTAATAAAACAATAATTTAATGATATGTGAATTTTTTGTCAACAACGTTTAACCAATTTTTTTTTTTTTTTTTTTTTGAAAGCATCACATTTTAATAATTGGATGATCTAATTGACAATTCTTTATACATTGAGGGAAAAATCGAGAACTTTAAAAGATTAAGGTATTGGGGTTGCAAACAAAGTCTCACATTGAATAAGAAAAGGAATGATCATGGATATTGTTGACATATAAATTTTTCTTCAAATAATTGTCTAAGTTTATGAAATGAAAATATGCTAATTTTATGAAGTAGATTGAATTGGGTTCAATTTAAACCCGAATTCATTAAGGTAATTGGGTAAGAAGTCCAAAATTTCAAGCTCAAGCCCGTGGATGGGCCCAAATGCAATCAAACCCAAGCCCACAAAGGCCTTTTGAAAACTCTATAAATAGGAGACCTTGGCTCATTTGAGAGAACAACAAAAAGAAAGGAAGAAGAGAAAGCTCTCAGAAGACTTTAAAAATTGAAGCTCCTCCTGCAAAATCGAAGATCGAAGCTCAGATCCTCATCAAATCTAGCTGCAAAACTGAAGAACGAGGCTCCAATCATCTTCAAATCTCGCCGCAAAACTGAAGAACGAAGCTCAGATCCTCTTCAAATCCCGCCACAAAACTGACGATTGAAGCTCAAATTCTCTTCAAGTCTTGCTACAGAACTGAAAATCGAAGTTCAAATCCTCTACAAATCCTCCTGCAAAACCGAAGACTGAATCTCAAAACTCCCTGCAGACCTGAAGACTGAAGTCTACCTCAATCCATCCAAAAGAATCCAAATCCTTCTAAAGAACAATCCTTTAGGACTCTGAAGACTAAAGTTTCCTGAAGACTGTAAATCAAGCTAACTTGAGTTTGTGAGAGAAAACATCAAAGGATTGTAACTAGAGATTGTACTCCACTACACTATATAGAAATCAATACATATTTGAAGTCGTTTCACGAATCAAATTTCTCCCCAAAAATCTCCTGTGAACATGTATATAAGTGAAAATAATTATTTTCTTTAGTATGAGACATCTAGGGCGAAACCAAAAACAAAAAGCCACGTAGGCTAATACTTAAAGTGAACAATATTGTTACAAAGTGGACATATGTGGAGGTTCCCTTGTCGTTGAATGCATTTTCACTAATAAGGTTGAACAATAATGAACCTTAAAATAAAAAAAAAAAAAAGAAAATAAAAAGAAAATAAAATTTGAACAAGAAGCTACAAGTGAGTGTCTTCTCAAAGAAACAAGGAAGTAGTTGTTCCTTCCTTGTCTCGGCTCCATGAAAAGTTAAAATGTAAAATCGTATCATCTTATTAAGAAAATTTATGACTCCGCTACTCCCCTCATTTTAAAAGAGGTTACTCTTTCAATCATCAAACCAATTTCTCGTCATGGCCAAAAGGGCATAATATAAAACCAATTTTAGTCCGTACAAATAATTTCATAAATATTGTGAATGTGTTTGTATATTGTTTCAAAGTTATTCTCCATTCTTTCCAAATGCAACAAAATATGGCGCGGTTAGGTAGTTATTATTCAAGAATTAAAGATTTGTAACAAGATTAATGTAGTTTTACAAATATTGTTAGAATTTGAAACTAACCACAAGATTTTTTTTATAAATTTATAACCGTGAAAAAAAAAGAAAAAAAAAAAAAACATTGTAGGTCAAAGTTAAGAGAATACCAAATCGTTGACCTATGTACATAATCAGTTGCGTTGGATTTTGCAATTATGACGTAATTGTACTTTATATACAGAATGATGTTGTTATCTCAAAATTTCGAGTTTGCTCTTTTAATAAAAACACGTGTGTATAATATGTGGGTGAGTAGAATTACAAATCCAGTCACACTTAGAGCAAAGCGAGCAACTTAACGTTAATTGACATGTATCAGCGATCAAGAGAGATTCAAATCTCCCATCCTAAAAAAAAACTCCTATCACACGTGCATAGTTTGCTCAATATTCTTTATACAATGGGAGCTAAAAATACAGACATTGGCAATTGTAGTTTTTAGTTTTTAATGTGAGAACTTCTAGGGGTGTTCATTTACCTCGTGGGGCCGGGGAATCCCTGTTTGCACGGGGAATGGGGGAGGAAGTGGGGAGAAAATTTTCCACATCCTCTAAACGGGGGCAGGGACGAGGATTATATTCCCCGTCTCCATCCCTGACCCCGGCCCCGCCCCGTTCCCCGACCCCACCCTGCTCTTTTTTTATAATAATAATATTTATATATATAATATAATGTAATATATTTTAATTTATATTATTATAATATTGTGTGGTGTAATTTGTAAGTATAAATAGTAAAACTCTAGCTTTGTTGTAGTTGTAATTTTTAATTTTAGACTTGTTATTTTATTGTTGTTATTATTTTAAGATAAAGTATGGTTAAATTATAAGATAAAGTAACAAACCTAAATAAAATATATTTATTTTTAAAGAAAGATCTAATTGAAATAGCAACCAACCCTTTCTTTTCTTTGAGATCATTTTTTTTAATGTTTTTTCTTTTAATAATTTAATGTATATAGAGGTAGAAGATTGGATTTCAATGGAAATATGTTACATGTTTTAAGGATCAAGAGATATGTGTTCAACTGACATAAAACTTATTATAAGGACCAAGAGATATGTGTTCAAATCTCTCACCCCACATATTGTAAAAAAAAAAAAAAAAATCATTTGGTCAAGAATATAATACCTTAATCAACTAAACTATGTTAAGATTTATCTCTAAACAATTAATTTGAAACTTATTCCATTCTAAGATTTGACTAAAGAGAGGTGGAAAAAAAACCAAAGTATACTCTTTGCATGCTTCACCTAAAACCCTAAACTAGTAATTGAATGGATTAAAACTCTAAACTTTCAATCAATTTAGACCAATCGTTTGGGATTTCATTTTAAAATCATTAATTCATAAATTTTACATATGTTCGCAACTTCTTTAAATGCATAAATCGTCGTGATATTATAGAGAAATGTTGGAATAAAATAGATAGTAGCGACCTATCATTTATATGAGTGGTTTTTTATTTTCTCATTTTTCTCTACCTATTTTGAAAGAATTATGTAGTAATTTTTCTTGCTACTTTGATAGAATTTTGAGAAAATAATAATTTTATTTGAATGTTTTTTAACTGATTTTAAATGTATTCAAATGCCAGTAAGAGCATAGCTTAACTGTCATAAAGTATCTACTTATGATCAAGAGGTCATGAGTTCGAATCTTCAACCCCAAATGTCTATAGATAATAAAACAAAAGAACTTATAGATGAGAAAATAAAACACCATTTGATTATCAAACAAGATCTAAATGTTATTAAACGAGACCATCATTAGTTGAAGCGTTTTAATGTAGAAATTATTATTTTTTTAAATCGGGGCAAATAGTTTCCCAATTGTTTTTGAAATAAATTACTTGGCTTTAAAAGTAGAAAATCCCACTTTTTCAAAAAAAAAAAAAAAAAAGAAAAAAAAAGGAAAAAAAAGCAGAAAATCCCAATATTACTTGTTTGAAAACAAAAGGCAATAATATACGACCTGGGAATTGATAGTGTTCACCGGCGAAGAATTAAACTAAGCCACACCGTAACTCTCTCTACGGCGCTCTCTCTTGGTTTCTCTCTCTAGCTTCTTCTATGGTGGGAAGAAACCCTAATTCAATTCTCTTCCCTCCTTGGCGGGATAAAATTCTGAACTCAATCGATACACTTTGCATTTCATGAGCCCTTTCATGGAATCGGAAAAGCTCTTAATTTCACGAGGAAACCCTAGAACTGCAGCATATTCATCCGACCGCCCACTCCCCACCACCAGCGGCAGGGCTATGCCCAATGAGTTGCCGCAGAAGCCTCCCCCTTCAATTGCTCACCGGTTTAGAGCTCTGCTAAAGCAGCGGGATGACGAATTCAGGGTTTCTGGCCATGATGTTGTGCCCCCTCCTTCCACTGAGGATATCGTGCAGTTCTACGAGCTCATGTTGTCGGAGCTCACCTTTAATTCCAAGCCCATCATTACGGATCTCACTGTTCTTGCTGACGAGCAGAGAGAACATGGGAAGGGCATTGCCGACTTAATTTGTGCGCGTATTATCGAGGTTCATTTCTGTAATTGTGTTTTTCCTTTAATTTTAGTTGAGAAGATTCTTTTTTCGAACGTTTCAATCTCTGATGGTCTATGAAGGAAGTATGTTCTAATATTTTCGAAGGGACTATTATTTTCTCTTTTGGTGTTATTTGTCTATCACGTCTTTCTTATTTCCGATTTGATGGGGATTTGAACTCCAAAGTTTAGGCTTTTGTCTTCTTTGATGCTCGTATTTTCGAGACTACGCTTACGTTCCAGTTCATAATTTCAAATTTTCGTGCAGGTCCCGGTTGACCAAAAACTTCCTTCATTATATCTATTGGACAGTATCGTTAAGAATGTTGGGCACGAATACATTAGTTATTTCTCGTCTCGTTTACCTGAGGTATGTAAATTTTGGTTTCTGGTGTACACTTTTGTTTCTTACGTTTTCAATAATAATACAGATAATAGTTTGAATTTCATGAAGTTCTCATCAATCCTCTGTTCTTTTTTGGTACTTAGGTGTTTTGCGAGGCTTACAGGCAAGTTCATCCTAATTTGCACAATGCAATGCGTCACCTCTTCGGGACATGGTCAACTGTGTTTCCACCATCCATCCTTCGGAAGATTGAAGCTCAACTTTCTCAGATAACAACACAAGAGTCCCCAGGTTTGGCATCCTCAAGGGCTTCTGAGTCTCCTCGGCCAACTCATGGCATTCATGTCAATCCGAAATACTTGCGTCAACTAGAACATTCTGTGGTGGATAAAGTGAGCATCTATCTCTCTTGCTACTTAGAATACAATATTGCGTTTTTTTTAATATACAAATTGGATCAGTCCTTCCCCATCTAATGTTTGTGTTGGGGGTTGGAGTAGGTTGAGTTGTGTAGAGAAGGTGAAAAAGATAATACTATAAGGATTTTTTCTGTACATTGGTCGTTCTTTTTGAGGGAGAGATCGAGGATCTTGCTAGCTTTTGCTGTGGACCTTTTTTTTTGGGGGGGGGGGGGGGGTAGTGCCTTAGTTCTCCCATGATTATTAAATAAGCTATTGTTCAAACTGATTCTTTCACCTGGTCTAACATGAGGAATTTGGTGATTCGTTATAAACTAGATAGATTCTTAGCTTCTAAGGGCTAGTTGAACAATTTGACAATGCCAGGGTGGGAACTCAGAAAATTGGTAGAGTTGCTTCCTCAAATTTTCTTGGTAGTTGATTCTTCTCTCTTCCACCCTTTCTTATGATATAGAGTCCCACACGTTCTTGAAGTGCAAATTGATGATCGTTCATTAAAAAAAAAGAATTATTAGCTTGTATTCTATTTAGGGTCTATTTGGAATGATTCAAGTGCTTAAAAAGGTTTTTTAAGTGCATAGAAAGTGTTTTTAAGCACTTAGAAAGTCATTCCAAACAGACACTTAGACTTGAGAATATATGGCTTTCTTACCTAATTTCCTTTAACTCTTTTGGAGGCTTAGTGGAGGAATTTTATTGTGTATTGTAGACTTAGTCATGTCATTTTCTTAAAGCTACAAAAGATTAAATCTAAGATCAAGAGTTGGAATAAGAAAGTCTTTTGGGTGCGTTTTGACTAAAGGAATCCATATATTTTAAACTTTGTTGGGAGGTGGGTGGTTATTGGAAGATCAAGCCCTCAAAATAAGGTCCTTTAGAGTGCAGCTCCTTGACACATTACTTGTAAATAACGACTATGGAGGCCAAGTTACTTGTAAATAACAACTATAGAGGCAAAGATTCATATTAAGTGTCTGGCTGGAAGGGATGAAAATCTGGATCTTTTCTATATGAATATATGATTCTAAGAGAAAGGAGGAAGAAAATTCTTTTCCAGAGATGATGTAAGGCTAGTCAAATTTAGCAGAATCCTCATCGGTGAGGTATTAATACCTCTACTAATGAAGATGTAGCTACGACTAGGATTTGGCTTTGCAAGTCTAGTTATTAGTCTCTTTCTTAAGCGAGTTTATTGGGTGGAATCCTAAATTTTCTAGCATTGGGATTATATTATTGAAATTTTTTTGAAGAAGTTGATGTAGTGGAGCTTTTGCTCCTAGTTCCATAGGTGGTAGGTCAACTTTAGTATAGTCTGCTTTCATATCTTCTTATCTACCATAATTAATTTTTAGAACTCCTTGCAAGGCGATTCCAAAGGAATACGCCATTAGAGATTTCTTTTGGGAAGACTCGATTCTTATCCTTCTTTTTTGAGGGTGGGGGAGTCAAATATAGAATTTACTGTTTCAGACATTTCTTTAATGCCCGTGAGTGTCCAGACTAGATCGAGTACACCTCGATTAATCTCACGGGACAACTGTCTGACCTATTGGCCCTGCCAGATTTGGTTGCCAAAGAAACTTGTAGGATTTTAAATCTTAGATAGGTGGCTACCACGACTTGTGTCTATTCCCTTTAAGCTCCTTTATTTTTTTTTCACTAGTCCTAATGACTACTAGGCCAACCTATAGTGATTGACTTCCCAAGACATTTTGTAGGTTACTTCTCCCTACTTAACTGCCCTTGGGATCACATTGCTAAGTTGTCCATATTTTCAGACAATACTTTTCTTTCAAGCTGGGAGATGGAATTTCTATGAGGTTTTTGGGTGCAACTGTGATGATTACATATTTGGTGATGCTTTTAAAAGGTCGTATGTTTCGGCTAATTCCATAGAGGTTGCAGTCAGAGATTTGGAATGATATATTGAATTCATGAAATGTTTCCTTTAGTAGACCATTTAGGGGTGGGGAAGTTGAGGAGTGGGCTCTTTTCCAGCAAAACTTGATAATGTTATTTCTTGTCCATCTGGAGATAGAAGATTGTGGTTGCTCAATCACTTTGGGATTCTTTTATGAGTTTCTTATTTGGAATTTTTGCAGCAGGGGATAATATTATTCTTCAAGATTATGGTATGTCAATATGAAACGTAAAGTTCCCAATAAGTGTAAGATCTTCCATTGGTTGGTTATTCTCCGAGGGATGAATACGAATGATTTTATATAGAGAAGACATCCAAACTGTGGTCTCAGGCTTGGTTGGTGCTTTCTGTATCAGCAAAAAGAGGAAATTGCTGAGCACTTATTTTGGGATTCTCTTTTCTCTTGGTCTCTGACTCTCCATGGGATATTCTCTCCAATATTTTTGGTCTTTGCTCTCCTTAGCCAAATAACAACTAGGAGTTTATTTATTAGATGGTGTGCGGATTCCCAAGAGCCTTATGGCCTGTTTGGGTCACCAATATTAAATATAGGAGAGTTAAAAATCTTGGCTCTAAAGTCTAGGATAATAAATGTCTGTGTTTGGATAAGTAGGATAATTAATATCTAGGAGTTAAATGTCTGTGTTTGTTTTATAGTTTTTTATGAATTTTTTTAATTATTAGATTTAATTCAAATATTTATATTAGATAATTAGTTAATATATAAATAATAACTTAAAACAATTAAAATTAATTTACACATCAATTGGGAAGTAATGAGTAATCTTCTCTCTCCTCATTTCCAAAGAAAAAAAGTCCCTGGTAAAAAGTCCCATCTCCAAGAAGGATGATAAATTCCCATAGTTCATGGGATATTTATCCTTGGATAATGATTACCTTGGTTTTAAAAAATGAAACAAAAATGGGCTTTTAATATCATTGCCAAAATCCATCTCAGAGCCAATGAAACAACCATGGCCTTAGAGTTCCAATGGAAAAGAAATTCCGAAAGAAAAGTTAATGCGATTTTATTATCTCTGTTGTTTTTAATTGGGCTTTGCTTTCTGAATTATTATGTAATTTTCTATTTGAGTGATTCTAGCTAATAGGAGAGCCCTTTTATTACTCGGCTTATTTTTGGTGTTTCCTCTTTTTGTAAATTTATTTACCATTTATATCTGTTTCATGTTAGAAAAGGGAGGATGGTAAAAAAAAAAGAGGTAGACAGAATCATGTTCCTCATATTTTTTTGGTGATTATGTGGACAGTCAATTATGTTTAAATATGAAATCCATATCGTATACATTTTTCTTGCATCGCTTTATATATAAATGGTAAAGAAATAACATCCAAATATGTAACTAGCTTTTAGCTCTGCAGCATATCCAAGATGCAAGAGGGACTTCAGCTCTAAAAGTGCATGATAAAAAACTTGCTCCTGGATATGAAGAGTATGACTATGATCATGCAGATGTTCTCGAACATGGTGGAGCTCAATCATTTAATGCAATGGGAAACATGGGTCATGATTCTTTTTCTCTTGGAACAAATAAAGCAAATCTAAAGATAGCGAAATCGTCTTTGTCTTCAAGAATTGGAAACAATAGGCCTCTACAATCAGTTGGTGATGAACTTGAAGCAGTTAGAGCGTCACCATCTCAGAATGTATATGATTATGAAGTTTGTAGAATGATTGATAGAAATGAGGATACAAATAAATGGAGGAGAAAACAATATCCGGACGATAATTTGACTGGACTTGAAAGTACTTCTTCATATAATATTAGAAACGGACACGCACTTGAGGGACCAAGAGCTTTAATTGAAGCATATGGAAGCGATAAAGGAAAAGGTTATTTAAATGACAATCCACCACAGGTTGAACATTTTTCTATTAATGGTATAGACAACAAGGTGATTCCAGTAACTTGGCAAAACACTGAAGAAGAAGAGTTTGATTGGGAAGATATGAGCCCCACATTAGCTGACAGAGGCAGAAGTAGTGATATGTTGAAACCACCAGTCCTGCCTTCAAGATTTAGGACGAACAGATCAAATGCTATGTCTGTAGAGCCTGGAATGAGAAGCAATTGGTCTAGTCAGGTTCAGCTACCTACTTCTCTTGATTCCTCCATAGTTACTGAAGATGTGGTCCCATCAGCATCTGTATGTTTCCTGAACTTGTTTGCTATGTCATCTCATTATTATTAATTTCTGGCATTCTTCGCTTAATATTGAGAATGATATTGTTATTCATGTTATATGCTTTTTAAGTTCTTAATCAAGCGTTCTACTAAAGTTTGAAAATTTTCTGTTTAATTATGGACGTATTATAGCTTTAGATTGAAGTTTTCAGTATATTTCACGTTTTCAATCTTTCACAATTTTGCTTATTCCATCACAACATTAGTGTTCCGATCCTACACTATAGTTGAATGAACCTGTTAGATTCCCAGTGTATAAAACCTTTGTAATTGGTGATATATTGCCATTTTCTTCCACTAGTTCTTTTTTTTTTTCCTTTAATCACCGTCATCACTTTTTTTGAGGGGTAAGGCCCCATATCTGTGTTTAGTTTTGAGAGCATGCATTTGGCAACTTTTTTCCCCAATAAATTGTATGTATTGTTCTGTTGCGGAGTCTGTAATTGGATCTCTGCATTTCAAAAGTTAATTATAGTATGGGTTTTTCTTATCATCAGGATATTTGGAATATGCA
Organism: Luffa aegyptiaca; assembly: GCA_017139565.1. Taxonomy (NCBI): domain Eukaryota; kingdom Viridiplantae; phylum Streptophyta; class Magnoliopsida; order Cucurbitales; family Cucurbitaceae; genus Luffa; species Luffa aegyptiaca. The sequence goes on from CM029400.1 coordinate 5,745,881, forward strand.
CAATCACCTCTCTCATACATCCCAGAACCTCATGAACGCTAAAGGAACAGGAAGGAATTTTCAGATGCCTTTGTTAGGGAGAGGCATAGCTTCATCTGGTAGTGAGAAAATGTCTCCTTTTGTTGATAAACTTCTGACCAATGATGCTTTACATAGGCCCCCTATCGTTGTTTCAAGATTGGGTTCTTCTGGTCTTGACTCTAGCATTGAGCTGCAATCAGTTGTACAATCTATGGGCCCAAGGCATCCTGTGAATGTTCCTAACTCTTGCCCACCCTCTAGGCCTCCAATTTTTCCTGTACCAAGACACAATAAGAGCCAGTTTGAGTCTTTAAATGGTAGCAATTCTTTCATGAATCGTGCAAATAGGTCTTTTTTGCCTGAGCAGCAGATGAATAATTTGAGAAATAAGGAGCCAAGTCTAACAACTAAGTTGCCTCAAGTCGGCAATCAACATACTGGGCGTATTCCTTTGACTCAGGGAAACCAATTGCAGGCTATCCCTTTAAAACCTCAATTTCTACCATCTCAGGACATGCAAGATAATTTTAATGCATCAGCGGTACCTCCTGCATTACCACATTTAATGGCACCATCCTTGAGTCAAGGATACAGTTCACATGGACATCGTCCTGCTATTAGTGAGGGTTTGTCGAGTTCTGCCCCTATTGGGCAATGGAGCTTACCAGTTCATAACAGCCCCAGTAACTCTTTGCATTTACAAGGGGGACCTCTGCCACCTCTACCACCTGGGCCTCATCCTACTTCTGTTCCAACGATACCCATCTCTCAAACTGCAGGATCCCTTATTCCTGGTCAGCAACCAGGAACTGCATTTTCTGGCCTTATAAATTCTCTCATGGCCCAGGGTTTAATCTCATTGAACAATCAAGCTTCTGTACAGGTATACTTCTGAGTAATATCCCTCTTAATAGCTTTAGTTTGGGCATTAAATTTTTTATACTGTTATACTTTAACCACTAAGAGAGTTCTGTGTTTAGGATTCTGTTGGGTTAGAATTCAATCCAGATGTACTGAAGGTGCGACATGAATCTGCAATAACTGCTCTATATGCTGATCTTCCTCGACAATGCATGACCTGTGGCCTTAGGTTCAAGTCCCAGGAAGAGCATAGTAATCATATGGATTGGCATGTCACTAAAAATCGTATGTCGAAAAGTAGAAAGCAAAAGCCTTCTCGTAAGTGGTTTGTAAGTACAAGCATGTGGCTTAGCGGTGCAGAGGCTTTGGGAACTGAGGCAGTTCCAGGATTTTTGCCTGCTGAGGTCATTGTAGAGAAAAAGGATGATGAAGAACTGGCTGTTCCCGCTGATGAGGATCAGAAGACGTGTGCACTATGTGGAGAACCCTTTGATGATTTTTACAGCGATGAAACAGAGGAATGGATGTATAGGGGTGCTGTCTACATGAATGCACCTGATGGACAAACGGCCGGCATGGATAAATCTCAGTTAGGGCCCATAGTGCATGCTAAATGCAGGACCGAATCTAATGTGGTTCCCTCTGAAAGTTTTGACCAAGATGAACAAGGGGTATGTTTATATATTTTCTGTTTCTCTCCCCTAGACCAATATGAATATCTGCATATCATCTGTGTTTTCCTTTAATTTCCTTATCATGTCACTGGAAACATAAAAAAATTTGCACTCTTGAATTGCTCTAAAAGTTCATATAATAATGTAATTACGAGATAATTATGAAAAGATAGTAGTGCACAAGAAATCTACAATTATTTTTGGTCGCATGTAGATGGACTAGGTGCTTTGTTAGCTGCAAGATTTAGTGTTCTTTTTTAACTCTCATTGTTAATTTTTGACTGCAGGGAGTTAGTGAAGAGGGTAGTCGAAGAAAACGATTGCGGAGCTAGCCTAGATGGATTTCTATACTCTCGCTGTAGCTTATACAAGTTTTTCCCCATGATCGCTTGTTCTCACAGTAGTGTAGCTAGGATTACTTGGCTGATGCTTGAATCATTGTATATTAAATGGAAATTTTCATGCGCAATATATTGCAATCTAAAAGAGGCAACTCATCTTCTTTGCTGTGAAATTTCCTGAAAGTTTTAGATAAACAAATCCTTATTTAACAAGGGTTAGTAATTGGACGTTCGAAAGAAATGCTTTAGTACGGAAATATCTTGTACGTTTTCTCATTGAATGGATTCAAGAGTCACGATCATAACTTGTGATTCTTCATATAGATCAATAATTTGAGTGGGAGTATTAGCTGCTTGTTACATCTATGCTGTTTGACTTTAACATCTGCAGGGCGATGAATGGAGCTGTAGTTGCGGCTGTCACACCTTGCTCGATGTTTTGTTGCATTCAAACGGAAGCCAAGATACATGGAATACCATTGATTACTCTTGTTTTTTCTTTCTCTCTTTTTTTTTTTTTTTGGGGGGGGGGGGGTGGATTTCAAATTGTTATGAAGTTGGGTCGAGTTTGTACTGTGTTAATTCATGAACAATATAGTTTGTTGAACTGTTTGCCATGATATCTTGATCAATCCGCAAATATTGCAAGGACTTGGTTTTGTCTAACGACAGTGGATTCAGTTCTAACTTCTGTTTTATCTTTGCATCTTTTTATGTTCAAGATCCCAATTTTTGTCTTGGGGATAGGAAGAAGACTCGTTTTGGAGAAACTATATGAAATGATGGAAATTTTATTTCTAAGACATATCAATTACAGTCATAATGTGAATTTCTATATTTATATTATAGGTTAACGTTAACATTGCTACCCTGAATATAACTTGGTAGCATTTCCACTTCATCTAAACGATCTGAAATTCAAATCTTTATTTCTATATTGGTTTGTCAACAAAATTATTATATGAATATATTACTCTGTCATCCGTCTGAGTTTGAATATTAGGTGTATCTGGTTCAGAGAGATTCTCCTTTTTAAATCTTTATTTTCTTGGAATACGAGGGAACGAGCTTTCTGCAAACAGTCTTCAAAGGAGGAGGACGCAAGTTTTTATTTCTATTTATTATTATTATTCTTTTTTGTAAATGAAAGTTTAATAGAGATATGCTTGAGACTGATTTTGAAATAACCAAAATCACTTGTCATGCATTTTTTTTTTTAGTGATTTTGGACATTGACAAAAGTAACCAAAAAAACAATTCTAATTTAAATGAGATGCAGTTGATTTTTACAATAAATATTTCATTATGTACAAGAGATCTTTATGGCATAAAGTTTATGCATAGATTTCAAAAAAGGTCAGTGTTCATTTTGGGTTTGATTATGTGTTGGTAGTAGCCTTTGTTCTGCCCAGTTTCACACAGCCAAATCGTCTGATTTGTTATATGACATAAAACTAAATTCAACCGTTTTTTTTTTTTAAATCAACCTTTATTTTTATTTTTATTTTTTATTTTAAGAAATAAGACTTGTAATTTGGCCATTCTTCGTATTGGAATTACCAAAAAATTTAAAAATAAGAACCTGGAATTACCAAAAAATTTAAAAATAAGAGCCAAAATAGTCAAATGTATACTAATTTTCTAACGATTTATAACTTTTTTGAATCCAAACTAGATACTACAAATCTTGACCACTCATCCATTGTCTTTCAAGAAAATTTCTAGTAATATGGTAATGTAGAAAACTTTCCATAATTTATTGTTTTCCATGACAGTAGTATTTAAGAATAGTGTCGGCCCATGAAATATAATAATATATCATTTTCTTTTGAGTTCAACAATATTTGGGATGAGGAAATTCAAACCTTAGACACCTTCAACGAGGGTATATGCCAATTATTACCGAACTATGCTCATTTTGACAAATAATATATCGTTTAATAACATGTTAGATTTTTAAAGAAAGTAATAGGTATTCATGCAAAACTATAAATTTTCTTGTGCCCTTTCACACATCCAAAGGGACCATTTTGTTCGATTCTTTTATATCAACAAAATTTTCTGCCACATAACTTTAATACTAAGGAGACTTTTGAAAAAAAAAAAAAAAACTTTAATACTAAGGAGTAAGGAGTAAGGACACATCACTATCATCACGTTCTATGTGTTGTTATGAAGGAAGATAATAATAATAAAGAAAAAAAAAGAAAGAAAAAAAAAAGAAAAAATAAAAGAAAAAAAGATACGTCATTATCTTTATCCGTACCATTATTGACTCACATTTCTTTTTATGCTTTAAAATGAATTAAAAAAAATATCAAAAAAAGAAAAAAAGAATTTAAAAAATGTTGGACATAGCAACTTCCCCATAGTACTAAGAATAGTGGTAAAACTATTCTTAAAAAAAAAAAAAAAAAAAAAAAAAGTAGTAAAACTTTGAGGTAAAAAAATCTAGTAACTCAAATTTAAAAAATAGTTTGAAAATGTTGGAAAAAGTCATTAACACTTGACTAATTGTACATACATGCACGCCAAAGCGAGCTTAGCTCAGCGGTAATTGACATGTACCCTCGACCATGAGGTTAAAAATTGTACATACATGCACGTACAAACGCACCCACGTGCACACACAAATCAATTACTATTAGTCCCTACCCAACTCATCATGTTGAGTACTATTTTGTCTAAAAAACTGTCATTGCTTAGGTAAAAAAATAATAGACCAGTTAAAGTTTGAAATTGGAAATACTTTTTTGAAATAATAGACCATTTCCGGAAATGGAGGTGGACACCTCCCTCCTCTATTAAACAAAACAAAAAAAAAAAAAAAAAAAAAAAGAAGAAAAGTGGGAGAAGAGAGAAAAGAGGAAGAAAGAAGAAGAAGAAAAAAAGAGCCGACGATTGATCGGCCGCCGACAAGCGGTGGTCGCCGGCCGTCGGCCGCCAACGATTTGCTGAAGAAGAAGAATGAAGAAGTTGAAGAAGAGGTTGAAGAAAAGAAGAAGAATAAGAATAAGAATAAGAATAAGGGAGAGAGGGAGAAAGAATTAAAAAAACAATAATTTTATTATTTTAATATATTTTTATTTAAAAAAATTTTTAAATAATTTTTTAATAAAAAAATAGCACCACGTCAGCAAACGTTAGTTTCTAACAGAAAAATAGATAGAGGGACCAAAATGAAACTAAAACCAAATCTCAGGGGCTAAATTATTGAGCTTGAAAACTCAGGGATCGAATTGAAACCTAACCCAAACCTTAGGGACTAAAAATGTATTTTTCCCTAAATGCAAATATGGCAAAGTCAATCAAAATAATAGTAAAAATAGAATTCTAAAACTATTTGCAAATATAGCAAAAATGAAATCCAATCCATGTAGAAGACTAAAAACCCTGGCTCTTATCACTAATAGGAATCTGTGGCTGATAGATTACAATTGCCAGTGAAGTCTATTAATGATAGAAGTTTACCATTGATAAACTTCAATCATAATTGCAATTATTGTCGATTAGGTGTTTGTACAAGTCTATAACTATCATTATTGTTACAGTCTATCACAAATAAATTACGTGCGTTATGATTGAAGTCTACTAGCGATAGACTCCTATCTAGGGAAGGCAAAAATCCCCGCGGGACGGGGAATCCTTGGTTTGATCGGGTATGGGGGTCAAACCGAGGATCCTTTTCGGGTCCCCGGTTGGGGACGAGACGGGGATGGAGATGGTATCCCCGCCCCGTCCTCGACCCCGTCCCAAATAATTAATTAATTAATTTTTTAAAAAATATATATTATATATATTATAATTATTTACCATAATAATATTATTTTCATATTACTAATAACATTCTATAATTTTTTTTTTAAAATTCTTAAGTTTTGGTTTATTGTATTGTTTAGTTTATATTTTTCTTTTCCTTTTTCTTTTTTTATTTAATTTAGGTGTTTAAATTTATAATAAAACGTGTTTAATATTAAAAAAAACAATTATTTAAATAAATAAATAAATATAATACTAACATTAATATAAAAGTATGTATAATTTTAATATATATCTTAATTTTAATTAATTTTTGTTAAAAAATAATTTTAAAAAGAATGAAAAAGCGGGAAAAATTCCCGTGGGACCCGATCCCCGAACGAGGATTCTCCGACCTCGACCCCGATTCTCTAAAACGGGGAATGGGGTGCGGACGGGGGATTAAAAATCTCCACGTCCCATCCTCGGCCCCGTCCCGTTGCCATCCCTACTCCTCCTATTATTATTAAACCTCAATCATAATGTATGTAGTTTGTCAGTGATAGAATGCTATCTCTGATAGTTTCTAAGCTCTTCAGATTTATTTCTTTCTTTTAATTAGAGAACTCAAAAATATTTTAAAATTAAAAGTTTGTTTTTGTTTCTTCATAAGCAAGACATTAAACTGTTTCACATTGAAATTTTGAGAATTCGGAAACTTATTTTAGTTGATGAAGGGTCCGTTTGGAATACATTTTAATTTAAATGTTTTTCAAGAATGCATTTTTTAAAAGACATTTGTATGAAAATTGTTTAGAATTTAAACACTCATATATTTGGTTGCATTTTCTTATAGGTGTTTTTATACACAAGTTAATTGTATGCTAAAGACTCTTTTTAAAAAAGTTATTTTCAAGTGTTTCTCTTAAAATGGTTTATTTATCAATCTCATTTTCTAATAAGTCATTTTTAGTGGTTGCCAAACACTAGAATTTTTTTTTCAAAATTACTTCTTTGTAGGATCGTATGGCAACACTAGAGGGGGGGTGAATAAAGTTGCTTAATAAAATTTAAAACTTTTTGCTAAATTAAAAGGAATTGATTTAAACTAAATAAATTTAATAAGCACTATAAAGCATAAAGTATGCTAGAAATATTTGACAATTTTCCTAGGCATGCAATCTACTCATAAAAATGAAATAGCGGAAATTAAAAGAGTAGAGAGAAAGAGATAACACCAAGAAATTTTATAGTGGTTCGGAAATTCCTACTCCACTCCCCAAGACTCCTTCTTGGGTATTTTACTGCAACAGCTCTCTTACGGGTGAGAACCAAACCGACTCTTTTTCAGGTTCAAGAGTAAACCTTTACCGATCCTTTTACAGGTTCAGGACCCAACCTATACCGATCTTTTTAAACGAGTTCAAGATCAAACCACTAGGATCCTTTTTAACCGGGTTCAGGATCAAACCACTACAAATCCTTTTTCGGGTTCAGGATCAAACCACTCACTCAATTCCCAAGGTGCACCCACACCTTATTACAAGTTCCCAATGATAAAAGAAGAAAAGAAGCTCACAAAATAAAATACCTCTTGAAGGCTAATTACACAAGGTTGAGCACTCACAATAATAAAACCTCACAAAATAACAATAGGCCAATTTAGGAGCAAGGGAGGAATTTTGACAAGAATGGAGAGTAAGGAGACTTGAGAGTTTAAGACTTTGATGTCTTTGAGTGTGTGTTGGAGGAGAAGAAAATAGCTCAATTTATAGATGGAGGAATTGAATTTTGGCCATTGGATTAATTTCAAAATGGATGGTGAAGATTTAATTTTATAAAAAAGGAAATGATTTGAATTTAAAAATGAGATTGAGAATATATTAAGAGATTTTGAAATTAAGAATGAAATTTGAAAGATTGAAATTGGGAGATTTGAGAATAAAATGGGGATTTGAAAGGTTATGAAATTTGGAAAGAATTCAAATTTGAATGAGGTGTAATTTATGAATTTTGGAGAAATTTGGATGAAGGAAAATAAAAAAATGAAGCTAAAAAATTTCTCAAAAATAGTTGAAATGCTCTCCAAGATGAGTAGAATTTTTTCAGAATTTTTTTCACATTTTTTTCGGAATTTTTTTCGAGCCTTAAATAGACCAAAAATGGCTAAACTAGCCGTTGGCTGCCACGTGTCGCTCTCTGATTGGCTGCAATAAAAGAAAATCAAAATTAATAATAAAATAATATTATATTCAAGAGTTGACCATTTGACTTTCTTTATTATTAAAGAAATTCGACTGCCACGTGTCACAACTGTTGGGTTTTATGCCCTAAAACTCGTAGATAGTGAATGTAACCGTTGACCGGATATTAATGAAATAATATTGATATATTTTTCCATTAAATGTTATTAGTTATTTTATATTTGTTTTTGCCTAAAAATAACCCTAATCCAATAAACTAGACATCCCAGGCTGTAATATGTGTCTTGAACTATATGTAGCGACATATGGGATCATTGTTCAAGAAACAGCCTAAAGGGTCTATAGTATAGGGATAAGACTGGGTGCCTTATCCTGGCAACACTATGGATACGACCCACTTTGTATTTGATACAAACGCTATGATCCAACGCGTTCGTGTAGGAGACATGCGAGTGGAGGTATCCTACGCAATGAGTTTGCATAAGACTGGACCGCGAAATAGTAACCATTGGTTATAACACCGTTAACTAGTTGGTTTTCTATTTCACTAGGACAACCTAGACAACTTAGTCCTAATCTTGAGTTGATTATGGACTCCTGCTCATGAGAGGTTGTTCTTTGATTTGCATGGGTGAGAGTGACCAATACGCCGACTCAATAAGCCTACCATTTTGGGGACAAGACCGAATGGGGAGTTGGGAACATAATCGTACAAAATGGAATTCACTCCTTTTCGACTTTAGGGAAGCATATGAGTGTTCCCTTAAGTGGTTACTCCGAGTCTTGAACAAAGGGCCCTACCCTCTCAATGACACGAGAGAGTTTTCTGTTTGATGGTTGGACCACAAACAGGTTGTTCATTAGAGGAGAACTGGTACTTAAGGAAATAGAAGTAACCCGGGGGTAAAACGGTAATTTGACCCAGCTGGTGTTACGGACACTCGTGAAGGACTAACTAGTCGATATTGGTCTATATCCGTGGACACAGAAAATATGTCTGCAGTGAGAAGAGTGCAACTGTGAGTCTATAGTGGAATGTACACACAGTTAACGAATATTGATTAATTTGGTTAATGAGTTTGACCAATTAATCTCATATTGTTGGAGCTTCTGATCTGCAGGTTCATTAGGTCCCACTGGTAGCTCATAAAGTAATTTGAGGCAACTAAGTAATAAATGTAAATTGAAAATGTTCAATTTACCAAGGGAAACAAATATAATATATATTGATATATTATTATGAGAGAAATTAATATTTGAATTATAAATTTATGGAAGTTTGAAAGAGTTCAAATAATGAATTAATTAATTTAAGGCCTAAAATCTATTTGGACAAATTAATTAATTTAAGGCCGGAAATTAAATCTGTGATATTTAATTGGTGGTTAATTAATTAAAGAATTCATTAACCGGGAATTAATCAATTATGGAAATAATTAATCACTTAAGGAAGTGATTAATCATTTATGGAAATGATCTAATCACTTATGGAAGTAATTAGTCATTTGTGGAGAAGATTAATTAATTGTGGAATTGATTGATCATGGATTGATTAAATAAGGAATAAGATTGAATCAATTTTGGAAAAGATTGATTTAATTGAATATTTTATTCATGGCCTCTCTTCTATAAATAGAACACTAGACCTAATTGGTCAAAGACACTCTCCTCTTGCTCTTAGAATCACAAGACAAGACCTAGAATTCTCTCTAGCCTCCCTCTTAGAGAAAGACTCCCACAAGTCTTTTGCCTACTAGACTTAGAGACATACCGGTGTAACCTCTGTGGTTATTGTGTCAATCAAGAAGAAATTTTCAGCGATTATAAGACAAGGAGGCTGCTGCGTTTTCGATCGTTGGAGCGTCGTTGGCGAAGAACGGTCAAGTCTACAACGAAGGTTTGTAACGGTTCTTGCCATTTTCTTTAGAAAAGCATGAAAATAAACTTAGATTTATTTTTCAGCATGTTTAAACCAATTTTCCAGCAACTTTAAAGTGTGTTTAAAGTGTATTTGAGTTTTTCGTAATGGTATTTTAATGTTAATTAATATACGGCGTAAGATCCTTTTGATGTGCTTCCGCTGTGTGGGGACTTTTATTCCCTTCAACAACATCATTGGACCCGCATTGACACGTCATTTGCCACGTCAGCAAAATGGATCGTTTTGGATTGCCACGTCATCCGCCACGTCAGTGCCAAGTCATCAATTGTGACCGTTTGTGTGCCACGTCGGATGCCACATCATCATGGGGCCACGTGTCATTGCCACGTAGGATTTTCTCTTCCAATCTTCTTTTGCTTATAACTTTCTCGTTTGAACTCCGATTCGAGCGATTCAAGATGCGTTGGAATCGTCTTTCCGAGCTCTACATTATGAACACTTTAAAACACTAAAATCATTAGTAAATTAAAGTTTGTTATCATCAAAACATATATTATGATTGAAGCTCGTAAAGCTAACATTCTTTTCAAAATTAAACACTTGAAAAGTTAAACCAAACACATCCGAAGATGACAACGCTATCTTCACGTTGAAATTTTGAAGATTCAAACTTTTTTTTTTAGTTTTCTTTTTCTTCTATGAGGCAAGGATAACTATATTCGTTTATTTGTTTATCAATGAAGAATCATGAAAATGTAATCCACCTTTTTTAAGGCAAATATAATCATATTTGTTTATTAAATGAGAGATTCATGTGATCCAATCATTGGCTCTTAGGGGTATCTTTCATATTTTGAATTTTTATATTTTTCCCATAAAAAACAAGAAAGAGAAGATTAGTATTCAACCATTTGACCACTTTTTTTTATTTTTTTTAATTATTATTTATTTATTTTTTATTTTATTATTATTAATTAGTGATAGACTGCTATCTTTTATAGTTTCTAAGCTCTCAAGATTTTGGTTCGTTTGAAATATCTTTTAGTTTAAGTGTTTTTTAAGAATGCATTTTTTGTTTAAACATTTTGTATAAAAATATTTAGAATTTAAACACTCGTATATTTGGTTACATTTCTTCATAAATGTTTTTATACACAAGTTATTATATACTTAAATTCTTTTTGTTAAAAAAATTTGTTTTTAAGTATTTCTTTCAAAATGGTTTATTTCTTAATCTCATTTTTTAATAAGTCATTTTTAATGGTTGCTAAACACTATAATTTTTTACAAAACGATTTTTTTTTTTCTTTCAAAATAAACACTTGAAAAGTTAAACCAAACATACCCTTCTTTCTTTCTTTTAATTAGAGAACTCGGAAACTTTTTTAAAATTAGAAGTTTTTTCTTTTTTTCGTAAACAAAACATTGAATTGTTTCACATTCAAGTCTTGATAACTCATATATAAACTTATTTTAATTATGAAGATGAGCTAGAGTGTTATCTTAATTTTTTTTAGTTTTCTTTTTCTTATGAGGCAAGGATAATTTATATTCGTTTATTTGTTTATTAATGAAAAATCATGTAATCCACCTTTTTTAAGGCAAATATAATAATATTTGTTTATTAAATGAGAGATAATTCATGTAATCCACCCATGGCTCAGGCTCTTAGGATATCTTTCGTATTTTAATTTTTTATATTTTTTTCATAGAAAAACAAGAAAGAGAAGATTATTATTAAACTATTTGGCCACTCCTGTCTTTTGTTTATTTATTTAATAACAAGAGATCATGTTATGTTCAAGTCTCGAGTTTGACCCTTTTTTTTAGGAGTTTTTTTTTGACAAAATTTTTTGAGAAGATTTGACCCGTTGTTATTCAATATATTATTATTATTATTTGTATTTATGTTTCACTAATTATTCAAAATATGACTTAAGGTAATAAACTATTTTATTATACCACTTATTTTTTTTTTAATTTTTTAATTTCAGTTTACAACATTTATTTCAATTTACATTTTATATGTATTCCAATTTTAACCCTCAATTCGTTCTTTATCATTTTTTATTTCTTTCATGTCAAATATTTATTATTTTAAATTGAAACAAAAATTATATATATTCATTCGAAATTCAAATTTCATCACAAAAAATTATGTTCAAGAGATATTGACTAGTATGCAACTCATTTCATATTCATTCTAAATAATCAATCCTATTTTATAAGATAAATATATAGTTTTAAGCACTATATTTGTATTTTTATTTTCAATTAAAACAACAAGATTTCACGTACATTCTTTTTAACTAGTACAATACAAATGAACCACTCAAATTATATACATGGTGTAAATCGATTCTAATATTTCTACCCATTTCTTTCTAGTTTCTATAAAACATCAAACATGTTTTACAAAGAAATGGTATTGCAGGATCATTTCTAATCTAATCGGTAATGTTATTCAGGGCTGGTGGTGGTGCTGATAGTTGAAGACAATGGCAGCATCTTTATCACCACGGCCGCTGCAATTGACGACCACCTTGCAGCCGTCGCGCAGAGTTGGGCAAAGCTTATCAAGATAAGCAAACGCATGAGAAGCTTCCAGCGACGGGAAAATCCCTTCCAATTTGCAGAGCCGTTTGTAAGCTTCCACCGCCTCCGTGTCGGCCGCCGTGTGAAATTCAGCTCTTCCTGTCTCTTTCAGAAAGCTCAGCTCTGGCCCCACTCCTGGGTATTCCAGCCTGCAATCATTCAATTTCACAACCAAATATATAATCAATCACAACTTTTAGTCTCTCAACTTTGAGGGTAGTGTCAGCTGGTGTTATCGAATTAACAATTTTGCGTTGAAGAGCTTCATGAATTTTTTTTTTTTTTTTTTTTTTTTTTTTGAGAGGAATAGGTTCTTGAACAAGTTTCGAGTAAGTCCTTAAACTTTCATTTTGTGTTTAATAAATCTCTTAATTTTCAATTTTATGTTAAATCCTTACCTATTTGGCAAATTTTAAAATTCACAAGTTTAATAGATACAAAATCAGAAGTTTAAAATCTTAATAGGCATAAATTTTAAATTTATATTTAAATGATGGGTTAATTTTTAAAAATATCGAATATGCCAAGACCTATTAGACACAAAATTAGAAGTTCAACCACTTATTACACATTTTGAAAGTTCAGACATCTATTAGACACAAAATCGAAAGTTCAAGACCTATTAGATATTTTAAAAGTTGAGGGATACACAAAATTAAAAGTTCAGAAACCTATTAGACACTTTTTAAAGTTTAGGATCAAAATTTGTAATTTAACCCCCCAAAAAAAAAAACTATAAAAGTTTGAAAAGGAAATGCTTACCCTACACCAACGGAGTGAGGGACCAAAATTTGGCCCTCATGATCTTGCAAGAGATAGCTGAAAGCTCCATGGTAAACCCCAACATGTCCTTTAGACAAAGTTGCAGAGTGCTTTCCACTGTCCAAACCAAACCCAGCGGCCTCAACGCCAATCAGCCGGACGTCCTCATCTTTGATGAACTCGTGGAACAGTCCCAAGGCATTTGAGCCGCTCCCAATACAGGCCACGAGCACGTCTGGTTTGGCTCCCCATTTCTCCATGGCTTGTCTCCTCGTCTCTTTTCCAATCACAGACTGAAACTCCCGCACCATTGCTGGACATGGGTGCGGCCCAACCACTGTCCCTGTCAGGTTATAGCTGCTTTCCAAGTTCCCCACCCACTCTCTTATCGCCTCTGACGATGCGTCCTTGAAGTTTCCCTCCACAGATTTCACCTAAAACCACAGTGCTTCATGTCAGTGACTCAGTTATCACTCCTTCGTAATTAATGGATAATAATCTTGAATTACAACAAAAAAAAAAAAAAAAAAAGGAAATCAACTTGAAATTCTTAATTAAATTGATAGAAAAAAAAAAGGAAGAAAAAAGTGAGCAGAGAAGGTGGCAAAATCTTGAAGAGAAAAGATTTAAAAAAAAAAAAAAAACTAGACTGGTTACCTTCACCAATAAATTCTCCCAGGAGAAAGAGGGAACAGAGAAAAGGAATAGTAGGATAAGGGCACAACTATAAGAAATTATTAGGTGCTTCCGGTGTATTGAGACTGATAGAGTATTGGATGTAAGAGAGATATTATATTGTAAATGTATCTTGATTTTGTATCCAACGGTTATTGGAGGGCAAACGAATTTGAAGATGTATGATCGACAGATTTAAAAAGAAAGGCTCATGGCACGAGAAGCCCCTAATGATTTCTCCACAACCATAGATTTTTGAATGGATGAGGCAAATTTTATGTTATAACATTTTCTTTTTGCTAAATAAACTAAATGGATCCATTTTACCTTAAACTAAATTTATGTTTTATTGTACTAAAAAAAAGTTATATCTAATTCAATTATTATTTTATTACTATGTTTGGACGTGTCGACATGTCGTTTTTTTTTTTAAAATGGACTTCGTTGATGGGGTGAGTTGGATTTTGAACGGGAATGAATTGTGAACCTCATTTGTCAATTAATTAATATACATGTTTAAATATGTTAATAAAATAGTGATTAAGTTATCGATAAGTTTTTTATCAACAAATTACCTAATTGAGATTTTTTTTAATAGGTTAAATTATAAAAAATACCTCTAGAGTATGAGATTGGTTTCAATTATACCATTGAACTTTCAAAATTTTCATTTTAGCCCTTAAACTTTGAAGTTTGTTTCAAAAACTTCAAAGACTAAAATGAAACTTTTGAAAGTTGAAAGGTATAATTGAAACCAACCTCATAGTTGATGGATATTTTAGATAATTTAACATTTTTAATATAATAAGAGAAAAAATGAAAGATTAAAGAGCGTAAAACTGTTATGTTGGATGTGATTAGAAGTACCTGAGCACCGAGCAACTTGATTAAGAGAACATTTGAAGATTGTTTCTTGATATCTTCAGAGCCCATGAAAATGGTGCACTGTAAATCATATTTGGCGCAGGCGGCTGCAGTGGCAACGCCGTGCTGGCCTGCCCCAGTGGCTGCAACCACGCTCTTCCGCCCCATCCGCTTTGCAATCATAACCTGCGCTATGGCATTGTTCATCTTGTGTGCACCGCAGTGGTTCAGGTCCTCTCTTTTTATGTATATTTCTGGGCCCTTTCCCTCTTCGTTTTTGTAGTGCTTTGTCAGCCTCTCAGCGTAATACAGCGGCGTCTCTCGCCCAACAAAGTCCCTCAGCGCCACCTCCAGCTCCTCCTGAACAGCCACAAAATTAAATTAAATTAAATTGTATTGTACAAATATTACCCGAAAATTAAGAACAAAAAAAATTTAAATTTAATTTTAATTTTGGGACCTGGAATTTGGAATCGTTCAAAACCAAGTTGAACTCGGCTTCCAATTTGGCCAAGCAAGCGATGAGAGATTCGGGCACAAACTTGCCACCGAATTTCCCAAATTTTCCTTCGTTAGTTGGTTTTTTGGTCTTCTTGGGATCATCGGTTGCAAGCTGCATCTTTATTCCTGGGATATTATTCTTTGTTGTCGTGAAATTGGCTGACCCAATTCCTTTTCCAAGCTTTACTTGCGATCTGCCTATGGCTGTGGCTGCATCTAATTGGTTGGTGAATAGAGCATTCTTCACCACGTTGCATGCCATTATTTTCAGGTATGTTTTTTGTTAATGTAGGAAAATTGAGAGAGAAGGATTCGAGTTATGTGTCAAATGGAAGACACAAGGGGTTGTTTATATAGAGAGGAAAGTGCAGAGTCCAAACCAATTTTAAATTTCTAAAGGCACATGTTTATAGCAAGGGGAAAGGGCAAAAAGGTAATACCAATAACCTATGTAGGTCAACCTAGAAATTAGATACGTAGGTTGTTGGTCCCATTTGTTTGGGGTTTTTTTAGAAAACTACAAAGAAAAAAGAAAAAAATTAGAGAAAGAAGGGAGTTTGAAAACAATTTAGAGTTGAAGGGTGTTGCCTCTGTTGAGCCTACGCGACACCCTCATCCGTACTAGACTTTACTTATTTTTTATTTTATTTTATTTTATTTTATTTTTTAATTTCTTTGTTTATGTCTTTATTTATTTGTTTATTTTTTTTAATTATTATTAGTATATTAAATTTATTTTATTTGATGATTATGGCTTTTTAAAAATATTAGTTTCCATTTCATTTTCCAAATAATGAATCTAATGATTATGTTTTTTTAATAATTGTTTTTTTTTATTTTAAATTTTGCATTTTTTAATATATATCTCTAATTTAGATGTTTTGAAGTTTGCATTTTTTTTGTTGTTGTTTATATCATTTTTTTTAATGCAAAACATCACGTATTAAATTCAACTAATGTTACGAATAGATTTTTCGAAAATTATTATACATTAGTTTCAATAATTTTTCGATAAAATTTTATATTGTTAAAACATAATTAAATTTATGTATACATAGAAAACACAATTACATTTTAAAAACTAATCATCCTTTAACATTTCCAATTCAATTTCAAGTATAATTAATTTTAAAATAAGTATATAGATTTTTACTTGCATTATTGCATTTAAAATAATATTTATTTTTACTTGCATTTAAAATAAATATATATGGCTTTATAATACAATGCAATGAATTACTAATCTAAATTAATTATATAATTTACTAAAATTGTTAGTCAATGGTTATTCTTAACGGAAGAAAAAATATATATATTCTTGTAGAAATTAATAATCTAATTATTGAGATAAAGTTAAATGTTTTAAAATATGTTAATAATTATTTCTAACAATAATAAATTTGAAATAAAAGCTCTCAATTTTTTAAATATCAATTATGTTTAACTTGAGAATGATATTGCTAAAAGATTTAATACGTGATGTTTTGCATTAAAAAACAATGATATAAACAACAAAAAAAAAAGTGCAAACTTCAAAACATCTAAAATAGATATATATTAAAAAATGCAAACTGTAAAATTTAAAAAAAAACAATTATTAAAAAAACATAATCATTAGATTCATTATTTGGAAAATGAAATGGAAACTAATATTTTTAAAAAGCCATAATCATCAAATAAAATAAATTTAATATACTAATAATAATTAAAAAAACAAACAAATAAATAAAGACATAAACAAAGAAATAAAAAACGAAAAAAAAATAAAAAAATAAGGTCTGTCGCGCCTCCCAAGAGGCGGAACAATACGAAGGAGGGTGTCGCGTAGGCTCAACAGACGCGACACCCTTCAACTCTAAATTCTTTTCAAACTCCCTTCTTTCTCTAATTTTTTTCTTTTTTCTTTCTAGTTTTTTAAAAAACCCTTTGTTTGGCCTCAGTCGTTACGTGTATGGCTGAGGTTGACATTAAGGAAAAGGATTGTCCCTAGCCCTTAACCTCACATCATATGACCTTATATCTCTTAGCCTATGAAAGCTTATATCTTTCTTTTTCTAATATCCCGTTTTGATTGGGTGTGACTTCAAGAAAAAAATTATACATTACTATGTAGTATTTTATTTTCTTTAACCACATTACTATGTAGTATTTTATTTTGTGACTGCAAGGACAGAGGCGCGATAGACTGGACCGTGCATGCATGACTCGAATGGTTCCACGATCTGCATCGGATTTCAACAAATTAACCAAAAATGGCCTATCATTTATCAAGTACCTAGAAGCTAAAGCCATCTTGGAAGGCTTGAAGATGGTGAGTGATACCTGTCTTCGGAACAACATCCCTTTGGAAATCGAGTCTGACGCCATAGAAGTCGTCCAAATTCTTTCAGGGACGGCGAAGGATTTATCGGAGACGAAGACGATTACGGACGCCATTCTCGATCTCTCATCTCGATTTCAAGATGTCTCATTTAGACATTGTGGTAGAAATTCCAATACAGTAGCCCACTGTGGGGCAAAGTTTGGTTGTAATTTTGTTTTTGATGTTGTAGACTCTCAGGCAGCCTCCCATT
This sequence comes from Luffa aegyptiaca, assembly GCA_017139565.1. Lineage (NCBI taxonomy): Eukaryota > Viridiplantae > Streptophyta > Magnoliopsida > Cucurbitales > Cucurbitaceae > Luffa > Luffa aegyptiaca. The sequence goes on from CM029400.1 coordinate 5,763,572, forward strand.
CGTGGGAAAAAGGGCAGTTGTTTTGGGCTCCTGATCTTCCTCCTTGGTTCTTTTAGAGCATTAAGAAGGGTAGTTGTACTGGTTAGTTTCTTTTAATGAATTTCCATCTTCAAAAAAAAAAAAAAGCACATATACATGATTTGTCATTAAAATTATCATTATACATTACTATGCACTAAGCTATGCTCACTTTGACCTTTTGACTTTTTGGTTAAAACTTAGTTTCATAGTTTTAACCTTTAAGTTTGCATTCTATTTTTCATGTGATTATTAACATTTTGAGAAATTCTATTTTAATTTTAGAATCTTCGTCAGTTTCAGCGAGTACAGAATCCAATTCTTAGCTTGCTGCTAAAAATCTTCCACAAAGGACCACATGACTAATTTTAAAGGCTCAAATTTTCCAGTTAGATTTCGAACTTGTTAGCTTCCTCCCCTATTCATGTAATTATTAAACTTCCTTAAACTATCTATTTTTCTTTTATGTTATTTTATTTTACTATATTAAAAGGTGGATTAGTTGAAAACCATTTATGCACATATTTTTCCTTTATATAGTTTAAAATTTTCAAACCTATACATAATAATGATAGTTTATATTTATTTATTTTATTATATTACTTAAAAGGTAATATAGTTGAGAATCTCTTTTTTGACATATTTCTTGGTTATATAATTTAAATTTTCTAAACTTATCCATAATAATAAAGATATTTTATATTTACTTATTTTTTATTCACATCCAACGGTTATTTTGACTGTCTTAAGGAATAATTTTGCCATAGTAACGGGGTAGGACCAAGAATGCCCTCTCTCTCTAGACTCTAAACCTGTGGGACAAATTTCGTACTATATATTTGTTTTCAATTAGTTTTATAAAAATAGAAATAATAAAATATCAATAAGGATAAATTGCAAAAACCACTCCTAAAGCAGGGCAGTTGTAACAATTATTGCACCCCTAAACTTTTAAGTGCTAAAAATTAAACCCTCAAACTTTCAAAATGATAAAAATTGAACCCCTAAATTTTAAAGGTAAAAATTAAACCCTCAAACTATGATAAACTTAAAAACTAAACTCTCAAACTATAAAAATGTAAAAGTGGAATCTATTTTAGTTAGTTTCTCTCTTATATTTCATTCTTCTCCCTCTATTTTCTCTCTCTTCTTTTTACCTCTCCCTTGATCATTCTCCTCCCTTTAATCTCTCTCTCTACTTTTTCCCTCTCCTCATTCCTCTCATATTTCAAGGGCTGGTTTGGTATGACTAATTTATCCTAAAGATTAGGGCCAAATTCTTGTCATATCGAAGAAAAATTAGAATTACTAAAGAAAAGAAAAGTGTGTTTAGAAAAATTAGAATTACTCATAAATAGTGTTGAAAATTATTTACTTGAAGTGTGGATGTGGAACACGATTATAAATTTACATCAAATAATTAATGACATATAATTTTAGGGAATAAAAATTTCTCAGTTGATAAATGTAACTACATTAATAAATAAAACATCAATAAAATAAGAGATAAGAACTGGTTGTAATTTCTGGATTGAAGCACGTTAATAAACGTTGTCCATAGAGAAAGATGTGCTCTCATTAGCACGGAGTTATCAGACACTCCACCCCAAAGATACAACAATGCTTCAAAAGAACTTGTATGTAGCTAAGTCATTCTTATAAATCCCTGATTGCATATATGCTAAAAAAAATCAATAACAAAAGAATATAATTATGGTTTTGCAGAAAAGTGAAATCAAAAGATCAACTACACGAGTGAACTAGTGAGAATAGTTCCATTATAAATGACTCTCAAAGTTTTCCTTTATAAATTATAATTGGGAGACTTCTTAGCCAAGTCAGTTAAACTCCTAGACATTTCACTTCCTATTTAACAGGTCAAAATAGTAGAGTAAAATAATGAAAGAATAGTAAAATTTAAAGATCTTGACAAGATCTAACACATCAGATTTATTTATTTATTTTTTAGAAACATCCACCACACGTTGAAAATACTAAACTCGTGAAACTAATTTTAGAAATAGCTTATAAAATAACTTGTAAATCTAAAACTCTCGTGAAAATGACAAGTAGGTATCTTTCCCTATTACAAGAATGACAGAAAGTCATTTTTTCTTTTTCTTTTTCTCTTTGTTTGTTTGTTTTAGGGGAAGAATAAAACACCATAATGCATTCAATGTTGACAAAGTGACAGTGACAACCTAAACAAATGACCTATGAAAAAAATACACACAAATTATATATAATTAAAGTCTTAAATTGTGGAAAAATAATTGGTCAATGTCAAACCTGCAAATTCAATGTTGGCATTGGCAAGCAAAAGGCAAGACAACCACGAAGAAATCATCTATCTGAAAATATTGCACAAATGAAATGAGTTATAAAATTACGCGTCAAAGTTCATAAAGACTGAACTTTTCAACATCCATTGTCAACGTTACTCTCGAATATCATATGTAATGTAATGCCTGATGTATATGGTTATTTTAGATTTTGATTTGAATGTGTAAACCGTTTCAATTTTATTATATATATATAAAACTCTCTTTTAAAAACATCTATCTATACTATATATAAATCTATACTATATATAATCTATATCTATACTATATATAAAATCTATACTACTATATATAAAAGGGGCTAAGAGGGGAGAATCTTTACTTTCCTCTTTTGCCCTTACAATTTTAATAAATTCCTATTTTAACCTTCACTCTTTGTTGATGGGGTGTGATTCTTCGGGTCAAGGTGTCTGTTGAGAGAAATTTGTACAATCAAGGTAGTCTGTCAAACATGACTATTCGGGTTATTGTATATATGAAAAGTGAATTTGAAAGTAATATTATATCATTAGTTCGAATAGTTGCAATTTATAAGTTGACGGGATGCGACTATTCAAGTGGATGTGGTTAAACATTTAATCGATTTATCCAATATTTGTGTATGTATAGGTGCATTCATTTAAAAATTTAAATTAAAATATATTTTAAAAAACTGGTCATTGATCATGTCTTTCCAAAAAGCATCAATAGTATATATAAAAAATAAACATATTAGTGTAAAATTGTTATTTCTTTTTCACTTTTTCTTAGAAGTTTCTTCTTATGTTTCTGTCACTTCATGAAGGAAAATCAACAAGAATCCAACAACCAAATGAAATTGTAAGTCTTCAATCATTTGTTTGCTTTAATTTATTTTAAAAAAAATTTGTAATTTATCATATAAACTCTTCTTTTCTTCAATTTCATTTCATAGAATCTTCATGTTTATCACTCAAATTTGACAAAACCTTTACATTAAGTATACAAACAAAGTGTTTAAACAACAAAAAATCATTTTGCTTAGTTATTTTACTCAAAATATTTTTTATTATGGTAAAAAATTAAAATTTTAGTTTCTCATCAACAATTAAAAATTAATAATAATAAATGAACGTATAACGTAACTCTTTTGTAAAGTTTCAAACTCAAGTCGTTTGTAAAATTATGAGCATATGAAGAGTATATGGGTAGGGGAGAAATTTTATTACCCTTTACTTAGTGGTGAGTTGAGAGAGAAGAGAAAACAATGAAGTTGTGAAAGATAACCTTTTAAAACTTGTGAATTAGTAGATAGAAGACAAAGAAATCGTAAAATATATGGGAGAAACATTGAAAAAGATATATAAATAATAAAACATATTTATAATTTTTTTTTTACATAATTTCAAAATAAATCTAAAGAAACCTTATTAAAATTCTATTACATTTAATAAATATTTTGTAGATATTCAAAGTTAATTTGTTTCTTTGACATGATATGATTGTCATATTTAAATATAGTTAAATATGTCTAATGGAAAAATAAATAAGGTTTAGTTTTGATCATATATATTATTTTTTTTTTCAATATATTATGTTAGAAATTCCATATTGTGTACCTATGCTTTCTTTTCCGCACAAAATAATTAAATTAAATTAAAATTATATAGTTAAAACATAATCATTGTTAATAAAAAAAAAGATATACATAATTTTGACTTTTGAAAAAAAATACTTAATTTAAACTTTCATATTCATTATATTTTTTTTTGGGACAATATATTCATTATAAATTAACTTTTTTAAAACAATGAAATTTCACGTGCACTGCACGACTCTTTTAACTAGTATTATAAAAAACTTAATGAAAATTGTTGTGGGTGATTCTGGACCACCCCAAGATCCAAGGACTCAGCAGGACAGCGCAACACAACACCAAATGTGGCGGGAAGCAGACTCTGGAAGGGAGAAAGCCGAAGGGATTGGGCCACCTCGGCCCAATCCCATGCTCGACCTCGGCCTTGGGCCGAGTTCTTTTCACCTCCGTTCCGTCCCAGCTGCACTGGTCCGTCCCAGTTTCACTCGGTTCAGCCCAAAATCGCCTCCGAACGCCTAAAAAACCCTAATTGAAGACATGTATAAATAAGGTCTCTCACACTCGAAAAAGGGTTCACAACTTTGACTACCAAAAATACACTCTTTTTGTTTTATCTGACTTAGGCATCGGAGTGCAGGTGGCTTACACCACACCGGTGTGCAGCGGTTTTGACTGGTCTTGCAGGTCACGTCTTCTCGGGCTTCAACAAATTCACTGCTGGTGTCACGTGAAGGTCAGGTGAGTTGCTTGACCAGATTTTGGCTTCAACAAAAATTTGAAAATTGAAGTGAAATTAAAAATTTTTAAATACTAAGGAAAGAAATTGTAATCAAACTAAATTGAGTTTATATAATTTAATTGGTTCCCGTTCATCTTAATTTATGTATTTAAAATGATGGAGAAAGAATTGAAACTAAACTACATGTATCATAACTAATCAATTGTGATAAATTGATTTAATTGACTATTTCAAATAAAATATAAAACTATAGGAATCAAGACACGTTTTATACCATAAAGATAATGGGTAGAATTGATATTGATATTGATAGTGGAAGGTCTGATATTGATTTAATTGAAGGATTTGTGGCAGAAATTGGTAGAAGAGAAGAAGACGTCGTGAAAAAGAGGAAGAAAAAAAAAATACCTTTTTAGTCCCTAAGTTTTGAGGGTTAGGTGTGTTTGGTACCTGAGTTTTCAAAATAGACTTTTTTAGTCCCTGAGTTTTGAGAAATAAGTTTAAAAGGTCCCTAAGTTTTCAAAATGGACCTTTTTAGTCATTGAGTTTTGAGAAATATGTTTAAAAAGTTCCTCATTTTATTTTTTCAATTTTTTAAATTAATAATTTTTATTATATTTTAATACTGAATGATTTTTTAAATTAACAAAATTAAAAAGTATTAATTTAAAAAAATTGAAAAAATAATATGAGGACTTTTTAAACCTATTTCTCAAAATCGAAGGACTAAAAAGGTTCATTTTGAAACTTAAGGACCTTTTAAACTTATTTCTCAAAACTCAGGGACTAAAAATGTCTATTTTGAAAACTCAGGGACCAAACGCACCTGCCCCTCAAAACTCAGGGACCAAAAATGTAATTTTCCCAAATTTTTTTTAGGTAAGCTCTGATATCAGGTAAAATCAGAAATATGCTGAATAATTTTTCCTTGATTTTATTCATACAATATGATCCTTTTAAGTATACATTTGAATGACCTAAATTAAGGCAAAAAATTAGCTGAAGTAAATTTTCAATATTTACAATGATGGAGCTTCAATTAAGGCAAAATTGATGGAAATGATTTTGCTCGTATTTACTATTTCTCCCTAATTCTTAATTGGCTTATGATCTCCCCAACTAATTTAAGCATTAAGCCACGTCTTTCCCCTTCAAAAAAATTAAAATATAAAATTATAGAAATCAAGACTAATGCACTTTTTTTTTTTTTTTTTGAGAGAGACTAATGCACTTTAAACTATAAAAACGAAGCTAATCAACTGTGATAAGTTGATTTAATTGACCATTTAAAACAAAATATAATATTATAGGAATCGAGACTAATGCACTTTAAACCATAAAAACGAAGCTAACCAACCATGATAAGTTGATTTAATTGACCATTTAAAACAAAATATAAAATTATAGGAATCGAGACTAATGATTTTTTTTTTTTTTTTTTTTTTTTTTTTTTTTTATAATTTTTTATGACAGAGACTAATGCACTTTAAAGCAAAAAAGGAAGCTAATCAATTGTGATAAGTTGATTTAATTGACCATTTAAAACAAAATATAAAATTATAGGAATCAGGATTAGTGCATTCTAATTTAAACCATAAAGACAAAGTAAAATATTTACCGAAGATATTGAAAAGTATTAAAAAGAAAAAGACAGCTCTTGATATAAAAAGAAGGGGGGAAAAATCTTTCCATTGAAAAAAAAAAAAAAGGAAAAATATACTTTTGGTCCATGAAGTTTGAGTTAAGTTACACTTTAGTGTCTGAGTTTTCAAACTCAACAAAAACACCTCGGAGGTTTGAGAGATAAGGAGCAATTTGGTCCCTACCATCCAGTTTGCCGTTAAATACTACCGAAATGCTGACGTGGCACTATTATTTTAATTAAAAAATTAATTTTTTAATTTTTTAAACAAAAATATATTAAAATAATAAAAATATTATTATTTTATTAATTTTTTTTTAATTCTTTCTCCCCTCTTTATTCTCCTTCTTCTTTCTCTTCTCCCCTTTCTTCTCCAACTTCTTCTTCTCCGCCGGCCACCGCCGTCCGCCGGTAAGATTTTTTTTTTCTTCTTTCTTTTCCTCCATTTTTCCACCTTTTCTTTTCTTTTTTTATTTTTATTTTTTATAAAGAAGAGGGAAAGGGAGGAGGAGCCTTTCCCTCTTCCTTATTAAAAAAAAAAAAAGAAAAGGCGGAGAAATGGAGGAGAAGAGAGAAGAAAAGAGAAAAAGAAGAAAAAAAAAATCTTGCCTGGCGAACGACGGTGGTCGCCGGCCACCGGATTGAAGAAGAAGAAGTTGGAGAAGAAAGGAGGAAGAGAAAGAAGAAGGAGAAGAAAGAGGGGAAAAAGAATTAAAAAGATTAATAAAATAAAAATATTTTTATTATTTTAATATATTTTTATTTAAAAAATTAAAAATTAATTTTTTAATTAAAATAATAGTGTCACATCAGCATTCCGTATTTAACGGCAAATTGGACGGCAGTGACCAAATTGCTCCTAATCTCAAACCTCAGGGTATATTTGTTGAGTTTGAAAACTTAGGGACCAAAGTGTAACTTAACCCAAACCTCAGGGACCAAAAGTGTATTTTTCCCAAAAAAAAAAAGTGAGCATTGATGAAAACATAAGAATTGATGCGCAACTTGCTAACCGCAAGTGTACGGGTCAAGTAATAATATAGTGTTTTCGTGTAAAACGAGTGTCGTCCTCTGGATTGGTTTTCTAGCAAATTAAGTACCGTGAATACTTTTGTTCAATTTTATTTAGGGATCAAAACTCAATGATAAAAATAAAAGTAAAGACTAAAAGCATAAAAATAAAAGTGGAGACTCAAATGGAAAGACTCTTAGGGAATTGATTTCATTGATTAAGATTGAGGATTGATTAATAGGAATGAATTGATCGTGCAATTATTCTACAAGCCAAGGAAACTTTTATCACGATTACCTCTCCCGAGTATAATTGATTCTCATGCATATAACTAACTTGATATCCCTATCTAAGTTCATTAACATGCAAGACATTATTCGGTTCGGTCCTTGTTATACTTCTAAAGTAATTCCAAATCCCGTCACAAACTTAGAATTTCTACTCTAGTCATGCAATTAAACAAGGTAAGTCTTAGGCCAAATCCTCCCTCCCGAGTTAGATTCAACACTTAAATCATTCAATTAGTGATCAAGTAATTGAAAGCATTAAACAAAATTGCATGAATAAAATAAAAACACATTCATACCTAAAATCAATCCAACAACTTAAACAATTACATCAAACCCTAAAACAAACAACTAGCAATTCATAGTCTTTAAACCATAAACACTAATTGAAAGAAAAGCCATAAAAACTACAAGAGGTAAGGGAAAGAGAAAGGAAAACTCGAATCCGTCGAAACCGACACGTCCCCGTCACGATCTCCACGTCTTCTCGCTTGATTCCCGCTCCTTGGCCTTGCTTTAGCTCCCACCAAAGGTCTCTAGTCGAAATTAGGGCTAAAATCTAACTAATTAGACTCCTCTAATCCGTAGCTGAAAAGAGGAATTTATAGAAAATCTGTCAAGTTTCAAACACATACTTCCTACAAATAAAACATAAAAATGCATAAATTTGGGCAAATAATTGTAAAAGACTAACTTAATTAATCAGAGAAAAATAGCTAGCTATGCTCGCTATCAAGAATAAAAGTATAACATTTTAAAATTTAGGAACCAATTGAAATTTAGGGACAAATGGAAATTAAACTAAAAGTAAGGTCCTGTTTGGAATACCTTCTAGTTTAATTGTTTTTTAATAATGCATTTTCTTGTAAACATTTTTTTTTTTTATAAAAGTAGTTTAGAATTTAAGTATTTGGGGCGTGTTTGGGCCACCATTTTCAGAAACCCGAGTTTCCAAGTCCCCTTAAAACCGTGTTTGGGCCTCCGTTTTCCCAAACCTGAGTTCCCAAATCGGACTTCAACATTGCGGCACTGTTGAAGTCCCCCTGAAATCGCGTTTTCTCCCTCCGTTCTCCATCAGTTCACGTTTTTCTCTTTTCATTCTCCATTCTCTCAGTTCGTCGGCATGGGTCTTGCGCACGAGAAGAAATCGAGAGAGAGAGGGAAGAGAAAGAAAGAAATCGAGAGAGATGGGAAGAGAGAAAGAAATCGAGAGACAGAGAGAAGAGAAAAAAAATCGAGAGAGATAAAGGGAAGAGAAAGAAAGAAATTGAGAGATAGAGAGAAGAGATAAAGAAATTGAAAGAGAGGGGAAAGAGAAAGAAAGAAATCGAAAGAGAGAGAGGGAAAGAGAAAGAAAAAAATTGAGAGATAGAGAGAAGAGAAAAAGAAATTGAGAGAGGGAGGGATAAGAGAGAGAAATCGAGAGAGAGAAAGAAATCGAGAGAGAAAGGGGAGGAAGAGAAAGAAAGAAGTTGAGAGAGGGAGGGAGGCCCAAGCGATTGAGTATCTTTTTTTTTTTTTTTTTTTTTTTTTTTTTTTTTTTTTTTAATTTTTAATTTAAGAAAACAGAAATAAAAGGAAGGGAAAGAAAAGAGTAATAAATGGAGAAAGAAAGAAAAAGGAAACATGTGTGATTTTATATGCCAATTTTTAAATATTGGACTTAATCACCTTTTGAGAACCTATATAATAATTAATTAAAAGAAAAAAAAAATAAATTTAATCAATTTCGAAGAAATCTAATTTTCTAAGTTAAAAATAATTAAAAACTAAGTGTCATTAATTTTCAAAGAGATGGTTCATTTGAAAAAAAAACATTTTTTCAAAGTTTGGCTTAGTTTTTTTGAAAAAGAATGTAACCAATTTTAATTTAATTTAGAAAAAATTGTATAATTTTTTTTTTAAAAAAAACAACTAGCATAAATTCAGGCGGTAATTGGCGTATACTTTCGATCAAGAGGTCGGAGGTTCGAATTCCCTCACTCCAAAAAAAAATATCATATTCCCAAAGGAAAAAAAAAGTGGACATTATTTTACTCCATTAAAAATGTAGGCATTATCTTATAATAAAATATTTTAATTGTTCCTTACAACCTATATAAAAAAAATTTAATCGTTGATATCAATGAAAACGTGAAGGTTCAATTTTATGAAATTAACGATACAAAGGCAGAACAAAAATGATAATATATTAACGGAAATTTAATATTAAATGGACATTTATCTTTGTTAAAAAAGACTAAATTATAAAAAAATACTCCTCAATTATGGGGCTTGTTTAAAAAAAAAAAAAAAAAACTCTTAAACTTTAAAAAGTTTAAAAAATACCTTTGAAGTTTAAAAAATGTTAAAAAATATCCTTATCGTTAAATTTTGAATGGAAAATGTTAAAGTTTCAGTTTCAATAATACCGTTGAACTTTAAAAAAAATTCAAAAGTATCCTTATTTCCTTTTTTCTTTTCCTTCCTTTCTCTACAAATGTTCCTCTATGAAAATTAGTGATTCATTTTTTCTATTTCAATACATCATCCCAAGAGCTTGACTAGATACTCGTGTTGAAGCTTCAAGATAACTTGTGTTTCATTCTTGAATTCTTTATGTCCTTGACTTTATTTTAAGAGAGAGAAAGAAAAAAGATGGAAGCATTTTCCATTAAGGGTATTTAAGAGATTTTTTGAAAGTTCAAGGTTATTACTGAAATTGAAACTTTAGGCTCCGTTTGATAACCATTTGATTTTTGAAAATTATGCTTGTTTTCTCCTAATTTGTTTATCATGGTTTTCATTTTTGTTAAAATACATGGGAATTCTCAGCCAAATTCCAAAAACAAAAACAAGTTTTTGAAAACTTTTTTTTTTGTTTTCAAAACTTGAGTTGATTTTTGAAAATATGGAAAGAAGGTAAGTACAAAACAAAGAAACTTATGAGAAAAAATAGTGTTTGGTAGGCTTAATTTTCAAAAACCAAAAACAAAAAACAAAATGGTTATCAAACGGGGCCTTAACGTTTTTCATCCAAAATTTAACAGTAAGGATATGTTTGAACCATTTTGAAAGTTCAAAGATATTTTTGAAACTTTTTAAAGTTCTAAGGTATTTTTTTTTATAATTTAGCCATAAAAAAAAGCGAACAAAAATGTGGGAATTGTCTTTTTGTGTGAAAAAAGAAAAGAAAAGAAAAAGTGGGCATTATCTATAAAGTATTTTCTATGGCCTATATACCTTATCTAATCAACATATCTCCTCCAGAAAAAAATTGAAGAGATATTTCAAACTGTGCGCCATTGTTGTTGATCTGTAGAATGAGGGCCATAATTATTGAATAACGATTAAACCCATTATTCATCATCAACAAAAACCCAAAAAAGTTTATATGATCTTCACATGCATTGCATCTTTAATAACCAGCCAATAGATGCATAAATACAACATAAATTATATAATGCTTGAATGTGTTCAATGGCTACCCTATTCATCTTTGTCAACATTCATTTATTTGGTGCAATTAAACGCACTTTTTTGTTTTTTTTTTAAAACTATTAAACGCACTTTAACTTAAACTTTTCCATCCACAGATAAGATTTGTGATTTCAACCTCTAAATCTACGTAGGGACATTAATTATTGAATGTAAACAGACTAAAGACGATAAGACACAGAAATGGTATCATGCTCATCAACTATACATAATGAATAAGTATGTGTTGCCAATTAATTAAGCCAATCTACTAATTAACAACCCTAACAAACTAGAATTAGAACTAATTAAATAGCACATTAGTTACACTAATACATAACTAACTAATTGGTTTCCAAAACCAATGGGTGAATATCCAAGAGGAGCCACAACACTCTAAACCTAATTAAAGACATGAAAACACACACCTTCCTTGTTCTAGCACCTATTTTGGCTCAAATTAGGAAAATACTTAGCTGCATACCAGTATGTAGAGATCTCTCTACATACCACCATTAAAAGGTTGACAATTAGGAAAGATAAACAAATTTTCTCATTTTAATGGAGTGTGTTTGACAATTACCAAATTTTCTTTCTTATTTATCAAGAGATTTTAATGGAGTCCCTACATACTGATATATATGCAGCAAAATATTGTTCCTCAAATTATACAATATCAACCATTGTTTTACCTTCAAACAATTTTCTCTTTCACTTCTATAAGAGTTCAACTTGGATACAACTAATGCTCTTCCATCTTCATCTAAGTAGTTGAAAAGTTTCTCTAACATAATCACATTGAACAAACACGTCATTTTCTGTAATCACTTTTTCTCCGATAGTCGGTATCAATTCAATAAACACTCATTGTCTATTAGCTAACTACTATCCCTTCGAAAAGATCAACTAATAAATTAATGTCCTGTTTGATAACCATTTCGTTTTTTGTTTTTGGTTTTTTAAAGTTGTGTTTGTTTTCTCTCCATCTTCTTACCATGGTTTTCATTTTTGTTTAGTAGACATTTGAGTTCCTAGCCAAGTTTCAAAAACAAAAACAAGTTTTTGAAAACTATTTTTTTTTTTTCAAAATTTGACTTGGTTTTTGAAAACATGAGAAATGATGTAGATAACAAACAAAGAAACTTGTCAGTAAAAATAGTGTTTATAAGCTTAATTTTCAAAAATAAAATACAAAAAACGAAATGGTTATCAAACAGCTAGATCTAAATGAACAAATTTTCCTAAAATAAACAAAAGAAATCCCAACAAAAAAACACAGTGAACCGAACCCTTGTGAACAAGATAAAATTTTTGGCGCAACTCTTTTCAAAAGGTTGCTACTTTTTTATTGCTAAACATTTGGCATATGAAGTCAATGTCCGAACCCATTACCATTGCAGCCTGCAATTTGGTGGCGCTTTGCTTGCTTAGTCATTTAGACAAACAAAAACAAAGCAAAAACAACACCCAAAAGGCAAGGATAACACAAGGTTCGTTTTTGACTCCCTCCCTTCTCTTTAATTTTCACTACTTCCCCTCTGTTTTTCTTCTCTCTTCTTTCAAGTTTAAAATTTTAATTTGCTGACCCAAAAAGAAAAAAAATAATAATAATAATAAATTGTCCGAATCAATTCAACGGCTGCTCACACATGACTGCAGCTCTAATCCTTTCGACGGTGCACTTGATGAGGCTGTTCACCGTCGCCACCGATCCCATAGACAGTTTGGCGGTTGGAATTGAATCCACCAATATCTGAAATGCAACTGTGAGCAACGAACCACCGGACCCGAACTCGAGAATTCCTGGAGGTCCATTGGGGCCAGGCCCATCCGGCCCAATAGCCCCATCGGGCAGTATGGCGAATCCGGATGGCAAGAGAGCAACATAATCAGGGTCGCCGCCGCTTAACACCATGTTCATGGCGATGGTGTCGACTGGTGCGTAAATGATGTAGCAGCCCGTCACGTCGCTGCAACTTTCTTGTAGTATCAGCATGTTGCTTTGGCTTGAATTTGCACTCTGTGATAAGTGATAACGACAGGTTTAGTTTTTTTTTTTTATAAATGTAAATTGTTTGAGGAAGAAGAAGTAAAAAGACCACTTACGTTGACACGAAGCAACGAGACGGAGTTTCCTGGGTTGCGATCGTTGCCAATGCGAGCCATTTCTTGGACCAAGCCACCATTTGAAAGTATATCCCACTGAGAAGGGGGAAAAAATCAGCTCAACAGATCATACCAGATAGAATATTTTTTTTATTAATTCAATAGGGGACCAGGGGATTCCAACAATGACCTTGGTCATAAGCAGATATATATATATTTTTTTTTATAATATGTGGGGAGGAGGATTCGAAGTACAAGGTTATGACAGTTGAGCTAAGCTCTTGTTGGCGTATACTTTATGTCATATATCATGTTAAATGATCATTCAATGAAATGAATAACTTAAGAAAATTTGATCTTTTATTCATAGGTTATAATTAATAATTAAAATACCATTTTGGTCCATGTAATTTGAGTTTTATTCTATTTCAATATTTCTACTCTCAAATGTATAATTTTAGTTCTTATACTTTTAATAAATCTTAAAATAAAGACTTTGAAATTAATTTTTATTGAAATTAGTTAAATAATAACAATAATTTTCATGCAATAAAAGATACCATGGGAATATGTTTTCAAAATTTATGAAGGAAAAATCAATAGAGGCTAAATATTTTTGAAAAATTTAACAATAAACTAACTACGTGGACTAATTTTAAGATTTATTGAAAGTCTACCGAAATTAAAAAATTGGACATTTGAAAGTATAGAGACTATGGAATGTAACTCAAAATACATGGATCAAAATGATATCTTAACTTTTTCCTTTAACTTAGTCCCTCATGTTTTAACATTTTCCAATTATACCTACGTACCTAAAAAGGATTAAAATTTATTAAGGTATTACAAATTTAGAGAAGAAACCTATGTTGTGATAAACCATTAAAATATAGAGGTTAAATTAGAAAGCTTTCCCCCTTAGTGGACCAATTTAGAAATTTCTGTAAACTCAATTAAAATTTTTTAAACATTTGGGACACATTAGAGACAAAAACACATGTTAAACCTTTTTAAACAAATTGATAATGTGAAAAGGAGAGGTTAATTACCTGGCTGCGCCTGTTTTGATCTCGGAGGAAATCGAAGACTCTGTTAGGAGGAATTGGAATCCAGAATGAAGTGGCTGCATTAAGAACAATGCCAGGAGGCCTGCCCGGGTCGTCGAGGCTCTTTCGAGCCATGACTCGAACGTCGTCCGAACCAATGGCGGATAATGTGGTCCAATTGTGAGCCGAAGAAGCCCCAACGCCACTGCAGAAGCTCGTCACCATCCTCTCTGCTAGCTTCATCACGCTCTTCCTCCCCTCCTGCCCTGTCACCACTTTACCCAAACAAAAAATTCCAATTCCAATCACACTTTCAATAATTTAATTTCACTATAACAAATTAAAATTTTAAATTTACCGCATATGTCTACTGCAGGAATATTGGCGGCCAAGGAGTTGGTGAGGCGCTCGCACTGTCGGCCCAAAGTAGCCACCCACCGTTTTGCGCCGAACGCAAGCCCACAAGTCACCAGTCGTTTGTACAAATTGTGCACTGCTCGGTCATCCACTTCCACATGTTCCACCCAAGTAACCTGATCGAATAATACCAATCAAATATTTTTGTTTCCGAGTGGGTAATTTTATTAAAGAATTTGAAAGGCTAAAGGTACAAGTTTAGAGACCTTTGAGTAACCATTTGGTAGTTCTTGGATCAAGCAACCGGACGGTCTTCTTCGAGTCCTTGAAATTGGAGTGGGGCGTAAATAGTCGAGAGAAACATCCACCACAGCCCATGTCCCCTCGGCCTGCTGCTGCTTGCAGTATCTCACGAAGTAATTTTGGCGAGTCGGAACCAGAGGAGAAGGAACCTGGAACTCCGCTGTCATCTTCACAAACAAAAACAACCCACTTACGAATTTTATTGTTACTCATCATCTCTAATTTTACAGAGCTTTGGATTTTGATTTGTTTTAGTAATAATTGTAAGAAAAAGCCATATTTTATTAATGTAGCGGGTGAGAATGAGAACGTACGACTTGTATAGCTCCATTGTAGTTGCCAGCAACTCCACTTGATAAGACTTCCAGGGTCAATGCTCTTGAAACTATGCCGCAAAATATGGTCGACCACTGATTCTGAAATTCATGTCACCATGTTAAGAAAATATTGAATTTTGAACTTGATAAAACCATAATTTTTTTAAACATATCATACAAAAAATTTAGACAATTACTAGACAGCTGAGTAAAAATAAATTTGGTTAAATTATAACTTTAGTTTTAAACTTTTAAGATTGTATCAATTTGGTTACTTTTTTTGTTTTTGGTATCAGTGAGTGTCCGGGCCAGCTTACGCGCACCTCAACTAACTATCTGATAGGTTTCAAAATAGTGGTTACTGAACTTAACAAACTGTCTGATAGGTTTCAAAACTTGTAATTTTATGTATAATAGGTTCTTAAACTTAATAATGTCTAATAGATCCTTGAAATTTCAATTTTGTGTCCAAAGGTCTATGACGTATTTGAGATTTTTAAAAACTAATCAATTTACTAGATATAAAATTGAACCTTTATGTCAATCGGGGCTCTAAACTTCCAATTTTGTATCTAGTAGACTTGTGAATTTTTAAAAAATGTCGAAAGGATCAAATGAATTATTAGACACAAGATTGAAAGTTGAGGGACCTATTAGACATAAAAGTGGAAGTTTAAGGTTCTACTAGATACTTTTTACATTTAAGGGACCTATTGGACACAAAATCGAAAGTTTGAATGCCTATTTGAAACTTTTTAAAATTCAGGAACTAAATTGACACAACCTTAGAAGTTCAAAGATTAAACTTGTAATTGAACCATTGTTTTCTTAGGGAGGAAAAAACTTTGTAATTGAACATTTTTCATATCAATTCTTTGATTTTGAAAACTTAGACGGATGGGATATGAAAGGATGATTAGATATTTTTAAAAGTGACCATTAGACGTCATTTTAAAAGTTTAGAGGCCAAACTTATAAATTAATCGAGCAAACGAGTACTTAAAATAGGTCACAATGATAAAGTAGTAAAGGGTAAAACTCACCACGTCCATGAGAATGTCGACAAGTTTTAGATGATTGAAAGCAACAATGGAGGATTCCCTTGAAGCTTCAAAGCTTAGCCCCAAAACTCTAGGGCCAATTCCTCTAGAGTAAGTCCTCAAGTATTCATCTTCGTTCAGCATTTCCATGGAGTTTTCACCAGGAACCCACAAGGGCTCTCCTGCTTGAGCCATTCTGTACACTTCTTCCATGGCTGAAACTGCAAGCTCAACGATTACTGGCTTGTCAATTTCAGTGGTCACAGACTTCAACATGTCTCCAACTCCATACATTTCCCCCAAGAAATCTGGTTGGGACTTCAATCTCCCAACGCCCAAATCAAGGGCTCTAGAAGGAACATGATGAGATGGAATATGGGAATGGGAAGCCCATGGCTTGCCACCATATTTGGTAGCAACTGTGTTTAATCTCTCGATCTGTTCGATACAAGAAAAACACTCACGAATCAATCAAAAGAACAAAACTCGTTTTTGTCCCTCATGTCAGGTTTCCTACAATTTTTTTGGATTAACAATTGGGATATATATGGATTCAAATATCTGACCTTTATGTTAAATGTATAATATAATTAATATAATTTTTTAACTAGTCGAATCGCAATAATTTTTGTTATGATGTATGTAGATTACCTCTTCTCTTAAATGTGCATTGTCAATTCTCAAATGTTGGCCATCAAAGGACATCTCACCAAGAGCGGCTGGACCTCCACAATTAGGGCAACTGGTATTGCTTAGAGCTTCCTTATACCTCATGTTCTCCGTTCTCAGCTTCTCGTTTTGAGCTTTCAATATTGCATTCTCATGTCGTTCATGTTGAGCCTTCATGTTTACAAGTTTAGAAATATTAGTGCATAATCAATTTCACATAAATAAAACAAAACAAGTAATTAAATTAACCAAGAATTTTGTTAAATCAATGTCAATTTAAGTTTATACCTTTGTGAATTTTTCTACCTTTCAAAAGATCATATAAATAAGACACAAGAAGTAGAGTTCAATAGTGACGTTATTGAGAGATAGGACGGGATACAAAGCTTTTTGAGTTGACAAAATTCAAAAGTAGTGCCATTAATAAAAAGCAAAGAAATTTATTATTATCATTATTATTTACACCAGATAAGAAATAAAACTATTTATTTGGGACCAGATAAGAAATGATCATATTTGCTGAGCTCTTATTTTCAGCCAAATTATATCCATGGGACACAAGTATATAGAATTTAATACAGAAAACTACATAGAAGTAAAATTATTAATTGTGAAAGATAAATGATGAGATGGGAATGGTCCGTTTATTGCATTATTTTTATATGGATGGATAAGAAAAGAAATATTAATTTGCAGTATTATTATTCGAGTAAAAGTTGGTGGACGTAATTAATTATAAGATTCGAGAGAAATAAATGCCATATTGAAATTGAAAAATGCAAAAATCCACTTGTGAAAAAGGTGCTGTTTTTTAGGACTAAACCATCTTACTTGTCGAGGCGACCAATTTTAATAATGATGGAATTTTCATATTTATCAAATTTTAAATATTGATTTTAGTCTTTTAAAAGAAAAATTGAAAAAGATAAATGTTAAAATGAAGAAATAATGGAGGTGAATGAGAATTGAGACCTTCATTTGGGTGCGTTTGTTTTGAAACCAGAACTTGACTTGGAGGGGTTCGAGCCCTAGCTCGCGGCTGAGCTGCTTTCTTTGCTTGTCATCTGGGTGAGGACACTCTTTGAAAAACCTGAAACATTTCCACCCTATCTTAAATGCCATCAAACCTATTGTACAATCTACAATCTACATATACAGACAGACACAGGGATGATCAAACCTCTCTCTTCGCTCGAAAAATGACGTTTTACACGGTTGGATATATAAAAAAGAAAGAAAGAAAGAAAATATTAATCTGAACATAGCTCAACTAGTTAAGGATATATTAAAAGATCAAATGTGTAAATATCTATTGCTCACATGTTTTTTATCTCAAAAATAATAATAACAACAACAAAAAAGATAGAAGAGAGAAAAATAAAAATTGTCATTGGATTATAAAAAAAATTTATTTTTATTTTTTTTGTAATAGCTTCTTAATTTTTTAATTTTGTGTTTGATAGATCATGAATTTTAAAAGCAGATTTTGAACTTTAAATTTTGTGTCTACAAGTCTTAACTTATTAAACATTTTTCAAAAAGCAAGAATTTATTAACCACAAGATTGAAAGGGTTAAGAAACTCATTCAACCGTCAACTAGTATAAAACTTGTACTAATGATCAAGAGGTATGTTGTTCGAACCTCCCATCTCCCACATGTCAAAAAAAAAAAAAAAAAAAAAAACTCATTCAACAAAGAATTCAAAGGGTTGGAGTTTGACATTTTTTAATATTTAGAAATCTATTAGATACAACTAAAGTTCTAGGATTAAACACCAACTCAACGTAGATGAGCAACTAAGACATTGTAATCAAAAGAACAATAGGTTTTTTTTTTAAAAAAAAAAACTAGGATTTAATTTTAAACTTGTAATTTATTGTCAATTAATAAAGAGAGATGCAAGAAGAGAAGATAGTTACGCTTCCATCTCCTGGATTTGAAGCTGAGTATGGCGATGGTAACGCTTCCTTTTATTACTGTGAAGATTTTGGTCGTCTCCCGAAGGAGCTTCCATGGCGTCGGTCACCGATCTACTCTCGAACTCATCTTCTCCAAATTTTTCCATTTCAGTTTCAAAATTTTTCTGGGTCATCTCCAATAGAAGATCCTGATGATCTTCAAAATCATGTGCTCCAAACATCTTTACCACTCCTTCTATCTTCCTACAATAATCTACAAACCCATTTAAAAAAATAAAAACAAATTGATCAGTGTACTGACCAACTTGATATTGCAGATATAATTAATGAGACGAAGCTCTCAAGTAATGATATCGGGTACTTTTATTAATTACACATTCAAATATTGATACAGTACTTCTCAACTATAAGAAAATAAAAATTTATACGACGGTGGATATATATTTAATTAACATGCAGTGTCTAAGATATAATTTCTTGTTATACATAAAAAAGATTGTTTTTCCGTTTCAGGTAATTTCTGTGCCAACCCCACAATAAGGGCAGCAAAATAAAGGGTGTCCTTTAAACGAGAGTGAAAAAAAAAAAAAAAAAACCCTTTTGAGAGATGCGAGAATGGTATTATAGGTAATCAATGTAATTTTGTTAAACATTACTGTAAAAGTTTGATCAATAGAATAATATTCCATGCAGGTGTTAAGAAAAAAAGAAAAAAAGAAAGATGATTGACCTGGTTGAATGAGCTAGGAGAGAGACAGAAGGCTGAGTTGTGAAGCTTAGTAAATGGGTGCCATGCATGTTACTGAGGTTGAACAAATTGGCTAAAAAGGCTCGATATGGATGCTTATTGGCAGGTATAGGACGTAGGTGGTTAAAAAAGAGGCCAAATGAAACAGAAGAACTTCAGTTTCTTCAGCCCTTTTTTTAAAAGAAAGGGAATCACAAAAACCAAGAACAATAACGTAAGGGGTGTCTGGGAGTTTGACTGAAGATTCCGATATTTGAAAGCCTTTTTCTCATATTGTCTGTGTGGAGTTTGTGGGAGAGAGAGAGAGAGAGAGAGAAAGGGTGAGGATTTTGATGATTGAAAAATGGATTTATAATAAAGGAAATAATGGGTTCAGAAG
This sequence comes from Luffa aegyptiaca, assembly GCA_017139565.1. Classification (NCBI taxonomy): domain Eukaryota; kingdom Viridiplantae; phylum Streptophyta; class Magnoliopsida; order Cucurbitales; family Cucurbitaceae; genus Luffa; species Luffa aegyptiaca. Next base: position 5,783,509 of record CM029400.1, read on the forward strand.
TGGGGGAAGAGAGAGGCTAAATAAGAGAGAGAAATGAAGGGTTTTGGAGTGAAACAGTTGGGGAGACGAGTGGAAGTGGCAGCGGAGGAGTAAATATGAAGGTGGTATTGGCAAGAGAGAGAGAGAGAAATGGAGTTGTGTTTTTGAATGAATAATGGTTGTTGTGTTGTGTTGTGTTTGGTCAGAGTGAGAACAGAAGAGAACAGAAGCCGGTACATATAAAACCATTTCAATTACAATCCGCAGCTTTGCCATTAAGATTATAAACCCACCTCCACCAATTTCTGTAACGCTCTCTCTCTCCTTCTTTACCCATTTCTTCAACCCACACTTCTCTCTCTCCTTTTCACTTTCTCAACTTCGCCTTCTCAATAGTGCTTTCATCAACTTTTACTTAAATTAACTTTCGAGTTTGTGTTTAATATAGGTTCTTCAACTTTAAAAACTGCTATGAGATCGTGAACTTTCATATATATTCTAAAATATTAAAAATTAACACATAGATTTTTTTTTTTTTTTTTAAGAAATTAACACATAGAATTGACTTTCAATTTTGTGTACAATATATATATATATATATATATATATTAATAGAAGATTAGGTTCCAAACTCTATTGGATGCAAAATTGAAAGTTCAAGATGTATTAGAAACTTTTAAAATTCGTAAACTTATCAAACACAAACTTGAAGGGTGAGAGACTAAATACTTATAATATAACATAAATTTTTTAACTTTCAATTTTTGTATCTAAACAGATTCATGAGTCTTAAAAGTATCTAATATAATTAACTTTTTAACTTTTTTAATCTCATATTTAAGATTGATTAGATATTTGTCAAAATTCATCCATCCATTCAACAAATTAAAATTGAAAGATTTATGGTCTTATGGGACATAAAGTGTTTTTTCTTTATCAAATAATGTTCATGGTTTTTTTGAAAAAAAATGTTGAATAGTTTAGTGATCTATTAAATATAAAATTTAAAATGGAAGGACTTGTTAAACACAAAATTAAAAGTTCAAATACTTATCAAACATTTTTTAAAGTTTATAGACCTATTGAACACAAAATTAAAAGTTTAGCATTCTACTATAATTAAAGATACAACCTTAAAAGCTCAATGATTAAACTTATGATTTAACATTTTGATTTCCTTTATAAAGTTTTTGAGATTTTATTGAGTGTTTTATAATCTTTGTAGGTTAGCTAAAAATATTGTTTTGAAGGACTCTTGTGTTGATGCCAAAATCTAGCTAGACAACTCACCTGAACTTCACGTGACATCATCAGTGAATTTGTTGAGGACGGGAAAGACGTGACCTGCAATACCAGTAAGAATCGCTGCACACCGGTGTGGTGTAGGCCACTTGCACTTCGATGCCTAAGTCAGGTCAACAGTAAAAAGTATTTCTGTAGTTAGTTTTTCGAACCCTTTTCCGAGGGTGGGATACCCTATTTATACCGGTGTCTTCAGTTAGGGTTTTCTTGGCATTCAGAGGCGATTTAAGGTTGAACCGTGTGAAACTAGGGCGGATTGGGACAACAGGGACCGAAAGGAGGCGTAAGGACTCGGCCCACGCAAGTGGGCCGAGTGATCGGCCTTGACCCAAGTCGAGGCCGACCATATGGGTTGGGCCAAGGCCTGATCCCTCCGGCCTTGACCATACCCTCTAGCATGTTCCTCCTCCGAGGCCCGTTTCCTGATTGTCTCCTTGGGCTGGTATCGCACTGTCCTTCTCACCTTGCATATCGGAGTGGTCCAAAATTACCTATAACATCTTGCAACGAATTAGATTATTTTTCATCCGTGAGGAAATTGTTGAGAGTGACTTAGCCTCTCTTTTGGGTCGTGGACATTAGATGTATGACATCAAAAAAAAGTTTCTTTAATATCAAGGATGGGTTCTTTGGAATAATGAGTTATTAATATCTCATATCCATGACATTATAAATATTTTTGAAAAAGGGTTTTGTTTTTTCCCTCTATGTACGAGTCAATTTTATTGATTTAAAGTCTATATACTTGAATAATGATGTAATTGTGGCTCTCAATTAGTTAAGTTTCTTTTTATTTTATAATGTAAACATTATATTACAAATTTAGGTCTGGGGAGTAGGTTTCTTTGAAATTGAATTCTTTAATTTCATTTGAATACCATGATTATGTCAATTTAATTTTTATTTAGAAAATTAAAACTCAATTTGTGAGAATTGCTTTGTAACTAAAAAGATAATAAAGTTTCTACTAAAGATGAATTTCTTTAAATTAGTTACTACAAAAAAAAAAAAAAAAAAAAAAAAAAAAAAAAACTGAAATAAATTATTGGTTAAATATAGCAAATAGACTAATATTTAAGGTTTTTCTCAATTTTATCTTTGATTTTTTAAAGGTAAAATTTTAAAACTCTCAACTATTTCATTTTGTAAAAAAAAAATTATAATTATTAAAATTTGTTAAATAAAGCTAAGCCATTATATTATTAGTTTGTTAATATATTTCGACATGTGAGCATGTTTACTTGAACATATCGCTTGGAAAAAAAATGGATTTTGTTAATTGCAAAGTCAACTTCATGTTGATGGGCAGATTAGGTTTCATAAGTCAAGTGACATCCAATTGAGTGACATGATCAACTTTTTGGTTCAAAAATATTTTAACAAATTGTTTATGAAATCATCTAATTGAAAATTTTTAATACATCAAAGGTGGGTTGGTTTAGTGTTCACTAAGAGACAATTGTAATAATAAAGATGGAAGAAAATGACTTCAAGTCATACTAGTCAAATAATTTAACATTTTACGTGTTACCTTAGCAAACAGATATAGTATACAATCAGACATTTACATCGTAAAATAGTTGAGGTGCTTACCAATTTAGGTTAGTATAAAGTCACAAATATCTTAAAAAAAATAAAAATGAAAATTTTAAAATATTTAAGACTAAACTGAGAAATTACTATAAGATAACTAGTCATCAAGGATTCAATATTCCCTCTTCTCAAAAAAAAAAAATAAATAAATAAATAATTCCCATACCAATATTTTGTTTTGGTTTTGTTTTTTCCTTCTGTTTAGAAGGCCTATGAGAGTCAACAGGTTTTTCTACTATGTCGTCTCGAAATTGTACTTTAAAGTTAAAAAGTCTACCCAATGGTTTGAGTAATTAGATCCTACATGTGACAACTCATTAACAGGTGGCGAATTTAAAGATCTTAGCGATAAAAATGCAAATGTAGATTCAAATCAAATAATCAATCATGGAAAATTACGTGCATTCATTAAGCAATAACTTAATTACATGCTACATCATTTATCACTTAAATTCAATTGGAACAATAAATACTCGAATGATTAAAAAAAATGAAGAAAAATTTAATCCAAAGAGAGAGAATATGCCAAATGATTATGAAGATGGAATAAAATAAACTTTTTGGTCTCTAACATTTTAACTTATATTAATTTCCATTTCGTCTTTGACTTTTAAAAATTAACTATTTTGATATTTGAAATTTGAATTTAGTTTCTATTTGGTCCTTGATATTTAAAAAAGAAACATGTTTGGTCCTAGGAGGTTTGAATTCGAGATTTGTTGTTGGGTCTCTGAAGTTTGAAATTGGTTTCTAATTGGTATTTGAGTTAGTTAGGGAAAATTTTCAAGTACTAGGATACTTCTTTCATTTATTGTCCACCACCCCGACATTCTTTTAAAAATAATGATGTGAGGTTCACCAATATTAAAAAAAAATATTTTAAAAACAGAAGCATAATGTGAACAAAGAGAGTATGATATTGTGTAGTACTAGAAATTTTCTGATTTAATTAGCTTATGTTAACTGGCACGTCGTCATTTTGTTAAGTCAACTAACAATGTCAATGTCATTTTTTGAAATTTCAAATATCAATAAAATTCTAAATTCAAATCTTATGAAGACTTCTAAAAACTAGACCAAATAAAAACTAAATTTAAGCCTTAAAAAAACTTTAAAAAGAAAAGAAAAGAATGTTTGTTTTCCTCTCTTTTGAATCATATGAAAATTTCCATATATCTAAATGCCTTTCTCACCTTCAATTTTATATTCTTTTTAATCTTTTCTAACCTTTTCTCATCCCAATCCTTCAATTCTTTTTGACACTAAAACATGTAATTTTATAAAAGTATGCTCAATTTTCACTTTGTCACTACAATTCTAAGCTTCCTAAAATGTATAATTAGCCCTCTTTACAAGTTAGTACCACAACGCTAATTAGATAATCAAAATTTCTCTAATTTCTTCCTTTTTACGTAAATGAGTTAAACTGTCCAAAAAGCACCAAGACTGGCAAAATATTGGGCAAAGTGATATAAGGTATTAAGCTTAAAAAATAATTTAACAAATTTATTCTGCAAATTTCTTCCCAATATTACTCTAAACTAAAAAATAAATAATTTTAGGGTAAAATATGCACAAAAGTTCGTACTTATTCTGGTGGCCCTTTATTTGATATACGTTTGGTCCTCACACGAAAGCTGCCTACAAATGGATCTAAATTAAATTATTGTGCATTCAAGTGAAGGAAGGCTTGGCATTTTGGTAGCTTTATTTTTCTATGGTTCCATTTCTTATCATTGTTATTAGATCTTTCTTAATTTCTCCTCTTAACCTAAGTTATAATGTGCTTTTATCCATTTAATATCGATCGAACTACCTATGCATTATATCGAAGTTGGGATTCCTTAAGTTTAAACTTCTCTAATGTGTTAAAAATATATATATATATATATATAAAATGTGAAATATGTGATGCCTGAGTAAAGGAGAAATACATGAATGAATTGAGAGAGACCACATTGAAATTTTAAAAAAAGGTAGGAATATGATTTATATTAAAAAAATATATATTTTTAAAATATGAATACATATGTACTGTTTCTTCTTCATATTTGTATATGTATGTTAAAGTAAATCATTTAAAGCCAACAAGAGCATAACTCAACTGGCATATAGTTGTACTGATAATCACAAGGTGATCTGTAGTTCAAATCCCCCATCCCATATTGTGGAAAAAAAAAAAAGTAAATCATTTAAATCTCCCCTCAAACAAATGTCATTTCAAGAAAAGAGAACATGGGTTTAGAGCATAGAAAATCAATATTAGATCAACAAATTTCCTTATAGATTTGTAAGGTAAATCATCACACATTTATCAACAAATTGTTACAATAATAGGTGCTTCCTTATTTCTACACTGATATAAATATAATATTTCCATTTCAAGATTAAATTTATATATGTATGGTTTTGCTTTTAAGTGTTACTCAAGCAACCATTAATAAAATGCAGAAAGTACTTAAAAATTCTCACGTGGGTCTAATTTATCTCGAATAAAATAGAATAATCGTAAGGCATTCTTAATGGGTGCAAGAAGGTAACTCTGATCACTCGCTATCTATTACAACAAGGCAGTCTTAATGAGCATTTAATGTTAGAACAAAAATATCATAATATAAAAAAAAAAAAAAAAATGATAACATTCTTTTCATCAAAAGGGGAAGAGAGGGAAAAAAAAAAAAAAGAAAAAAATCAATAATTCAAGTAGTGAATTTTCACTGACCAGTTTCACCCCGTGTTACACATAATGTCAACTAATAATAATTTTCATTTATTACATAGTTTAAATAAAATGAATTATGTGGCCTGCAAAAATTTCCTTATAATTTAGCTTTTATATCAATGAAGTTAATTTGGAAAAAAAAAATTGTGGTCCCACAGTTGCAGCCAAGCTTTTAAAGTGGGGTGTCCTGCAAAAGGGCAACCCCTTATTAGCAGGACACCCCTTATTAAAACAGAGCAGCTAATTAACTCAATGCCCAATATTGTTTGTTGTTTCTTGCAAGCATTCTAAGCACAAATATTGACTTTTACACACAGCTTCTTCAATGTTCATTTTCATTTCCACCTTTCTGATTTTCCAATGGCTTCATTGCTCTTTGAGCATCATTCATGTCTTTAATGGCACCATAATAATTTTTCATACAAATATATATATATATAAAAAATCTAGATCAACAAGTACTGGTGGCTTAGTTTTGTCAGTGGTTGATTAAATGAATTAATAAATTGAGAAATAGGGATTTAATTCAATATAGATATGAACTATTGATGTGAGTACTGATTTGGGAATGGGTTAATTGTACTATGTTGAGAGAAAATAATGTCATTAAAATATCATTTTAGTCCGTGTGTACTTTGAGTTCCGTTCGGTATAGTTTTAGTCCTTGTACTATCAAATGTCTAAAATTAGTGTATGAACTTTCATTAAATCTCAAAATTAGTCCTTATTGTTAGTTTAAAGTTAATTTTTGTCAAAGAATTTGATAAAATAATAATAATAATTTCTATTTGAGACGTGAAGAAGACATCATATGAATATGTTTCCAAAATTTTTAGAGGGAAGATCGATAAAGACTTTTTTTTTGGAAGGTTGACAATAAACTTATATATGCGCTAATTAGATTTATTGAAAGGATCAAATCTCAAAGTATAAGGACCAAAATAGTATTTTTCAAATAATATACCAAGGTTTGAGCTGTTTCTTATACCATGATAAATTACTATGATAAATTTAGTCATTTTATATATTCACCAAAAAATTTCTAATAGTACGGTAGTACATACTCCCTCCATTTAACACGTCATTTAATGATATAATATTTTATTCCATTAGACCCCACACCATTCCAAAATGCTTCTTTCATGGCAAACATTGAATGAAGATCTAAAATATGGAAAATTTTCTAGTACGACAGTATGAAAATTTTCCCATACATTCACAATGAAAATTTGAGAAATATTGTAGTTTGGTTTCATATTCCAAAAGTATGCAAGTTTTATTACTGGGCACAAGAAATTGTTTGATGATACTATGTTTATAAATTTATGAGCTGAGCTGAATTCCTGACATGAGAAAAATTGATATCCATATTAATAGCCAATATAGACACATGGTTAATTTCAATTGGTGGCCACTAGAAGGGGTGATAAATAAATAAATATTATTTGGGAAAATTATCTTTTGAGTCCCTGAGTTTTGAGGAATATGTGTGTTTGGTTCCTGAGTTTTCAAAATAGACCTTTTTAGTCCCTGAGTTTTGAGAAATAGGTTTAAAAGGTCTTTAAGTTTTCAAAATGGACCTTTTTAGTCCCCGAGTTTTGAGAAATAGGTTTAAAAAGTCCCTAATATTATTTTTTCATCTTTTTTAATTTAATATTTTTGTATTATTTTTTAATATTGAATGGTTTTTTAAAAGTATTAATTTAAAAAATTGAAAAAAATAATATTAGGGACCTTTTGAACACATTTTTCAAAATTTAGGGACTAAAAAAGTCTATTTTGAAAACTTAGGAACCTTTTAAACATATTTCTCAAAACTCAGGGACTAAAAAGGTCTATTTTGAAAACTTAGAGACCAAATGCACATATTCTTCAAAACTCAAGAACCAAAAAGGTATTTTTTTTTCCATATTATTTTGTAAAAGAAATCCAACACAGCAAGCTGGCCAACCAAAACCGACCCAACCGACATTGGTCGGCCGGTTTAGGGTGCTCACTACAAGAAAACGGGGCTATTGCAGCGGTTTTTTAGCAGCGGTTTGGCAAATGTGGCAAGGCTGCAACGGTTTTTAGCAACACATAACCAAACTGTTGCTATTTATACAAATTGCAACAATTTATTCCCAACGTTGTTTAAATTGTTGTTTTATATCTTCAATTGCAGCGGTTCACTGACGACGTATTTACAAACTGTTACAAATATGTCTATTGCAACACTTTCTTTGCCACATTTTTAGTAATTGATGTAGTAGAGTTTATTGCAACAGTTATTTTGCAACGTTTAAAACACCGTTGCAATAACTTAATGCATATACAACAATTTAGTAGCAATGGATGAAAAAACCGCTGCAGATATTGAGATTGCAACAATTTTTTTACAACGTTATTTAAAATGTTGCAAATCATTATGTATGTAATTGCAACTCTAATGACACATATATAAATTTCTACAAATATGATTTGCAATATTTGTAACCATTGTTGCAATAAAAGATTATTTATTTATTTTTTTTGGAGAAAAATATAAAGATTATTTTATATATTAAACAAAAGCCCACTTGTGACATCGTTAGTTTAATACAACTTATAACAATTTTATTACATGCAACATTCTTAAAAACTATTTCAAATCTGTGTATTGTAGTGGTTTGTTCATAAATTTTAAACAAACTCTACGATGTATATCTTGCAACAGTTAATTACTTATAAAATTATTATTAATTCAAATTTTATTATTTAACAAATTTGAATTCTTAGCTTGTTAACATATTGGATTCGCTAATTAGTTTATTGATTACCTATGTAAGGAATCTCATTGAATCTTAACAATAATTTTCACATTAAGGACTAAACCATTTTTAAAGTACAAAAACTAAATTGTTACTACCAAATTTTTTTATTTTTTTGACAACTGCTTCCACGAAACTTAAGGGACCAAACATGATTTTTAATATAAATATTATTGTATTTTAGTCCTTTTACTTGTTAAACAAACTTAACACTAACCTATGTTTCATCATTTACCTTATCAACATATGTTTAAATATACAATATTTAAATTTACACACACATATACAATTTATTTTATCATATAGTTATAAATAGTTCTATTTTTTGTTGTAATAATCATCTTGAGTAATATAGCATGGTAAATAAATAAAGGATAAATAAAATAAATTATTTGGATCTTTTTAGATTGTTTATTTTTTAGTTTCTAAAATTATTAAGAAGAAAAATGTTAATTTTATCTATAGCAAGTTTAAATTAAAAATAAAAAAATTAAAAATTAAAAGCTAAAAAAAAGGAAATAAGAGAAAATAAAGGAAACAACATTTAAGATACGTATTTTGGCTAAAACCAAATTCCCGCCTGCCGTCTTTTCCAATTCCCTATTCTTTCTTCTGTTTTCTATTTTCATGTACTTTTCTTAGTCGGCTGGCTTTTCGAATTCTGAAGTTCAATATTTCTCAAATCTCTTTTCAATTTTCATTTTCTTTCTCAAATCTCTCACTCTTTTTGCTGCCTTTAGTAGATTTTGGAATCTCTCTCAGCAGAATTTCTACAATATCTTTGAGGTAATTCTTTTTCTTCTCCTCATTCTTTTGAATGTTTAATTTTCATGGGTATTTTTCATAGTTTTGAAAACTCAATGTTTGCTTGAAATTTTCTCTTCTTGAGTAGTTGTTTTCACATATCAAGGACAAGTTCTCATGAAGCTACTTAGTGAAACAAATTTCGAACTCAAAGACTTCTTGATGATAAGTAGTTTTTTTTTTTTGAAACCAATGATAAGTAGGTTGTTATCTTTTTTTAAATGATGTAGGATTTATTAGGTTCCAATTTAGTATTAAATTCTATGAGTACTTCATGGTATTTTGTTGACTTGTTTTGTTTATGTACTTATTTAAGTTTATAACTTTTTGTAATTGATATTTTATTGAAATGTTTTGGTTATCATTAATCTTGTTGAAATTTGGTTTCAGATACCACAACAATTACTTTTAGTTATATAGTTTTTTAAATTGGTAAATCAATAAATTTTATACAAAATAAAGCTGCAAATTAGGATGTACACAAAATGGGGTGAACAAAAATGTTGCAGTATAAACAATATGATTGTTGCTATTAAGTTAATTATTGCAACAGTTTTTAAAGGCGTATGATAACTGTTGCAATATATTAAATAAATTGCTACAATGGATCAACTATTGCAGCGGTTATATAATGCTTTTAACGTTTCTAAAAATTGTTGCCAATTAGCAAAGGTCAACAAATTGTTGTTATTAATGACAAAATGTGTTGCAATAGGATGAACAATTGCAGCGGTTATTCAAAATGCTTGTAACACTTGCAAAAAAATGTTGGATTAGAAGATGTCTAATAACCGCTACTATATAATCTTACAAGTGTTGCTATATATTTCAAAAACCGTTGATATAGTATCAACAATAGCAACGGTTATTATACTCCTAGCGGTTAATAAAGTGTTGCACATTAAGCAGCAACAATCCGATAAACTGTTGCATTATGAGAGACGAAAAATGTTGCAATAGAGGATAACTATTGCAGCGTTTGTGAGAAATCATTCCAACATTTTTTTAAAATGTTGCTAGATCCCTTGTAACACCGCTTCTGCCAGCGGTTCTTTAACCGCTGCAAAAAGTGTTGCAGCGATTAATATCTGTTGCGATAGCCCAATAAAACCGCCACAATAGACCTGTTTTCCTGTAGTGGCTGATCGGTCAGGGGTTGGTTTTTTCATATAGCAAGACCAACAGAATGTAATTAAAAATATATATAGATTCCCCTTCCCTCTTTAATCATGGTCCGTGAGTAAAGGGAAGTTGCAAGGGGGCAATTAGGATTTTTCTAATGGTAAAATAGCACAATATAAAAATAATGGTAAATATGACAATTTATTAGAATAAAATTTCATAATTCTCGTTTTACTCCTATTTTATTTTTAATTATAATTATGTACGCGTGAATTCATAATTCTCTGTTATTCGTGTGAATTCAAAACTCATTCAAGCAAGCCATTTCTGTTTTACTTTCTCCTCCAATTTCTCCCTCATTTTCAACCTCCATTTTTTCTCTCTCTCCATCCATCTCTTTGAGTGAGAAATTGGAGGAGAAAGTAAAGGAGAAGAAGAAAACCTGAAATCGGAAGAGGAAATTAGAAGAAATTTTTTAATAAAAAAGAAGAAGAAATCAGAATAAATTTTTAAAAATACATAGATAATTGTTCAATTAAGGGGTCAAATAACTTAGGGCCCGTTTGATAACGTTCTCGTTTCTTGTTTCCGTTTCTTCATTTTTAATAAAGAAAAATAGAATTTCATGACCCTAACACATATACATTCAATAATAATAAACCTATATTCTTATTTATGTTTGGAAAAAACTGGAAACAAGAACAAAAAAGGAGAAACTAGTTTTAGTTGTTCCCAAAAGTTCTATACAAATTTTGAAAGTGTTTCTAAAAAATGAGAAACAAGAAACATACATAGTTATTAAATGCTTAGATTTCTTAATAAAATTGGAAACAAGAAACAAGAAACGAGAACGTTACCAAACGGGCCCTTAGTTACTGTACTAAAAAAACTTAATTACTTACTCCCTAAAAAAATTTAATTACAATTTATTATTTGAAAATATATGTTCAAAAAAACTAAAAAAAAAAAGAGGAAAAAGAAAAGGAAAGGAGACGTCGATTTGGGTACCAAATTCCGCTAAACAACAAGAAATTTTTAGGGGTAACTACATAAATAGACCTTATTAGAGATCCTTATTTTACTTTTGTCCAAATAGATCAAATATTATATTTTTGTCTAGTAGCTTAAATAAAAAAAATTGGTATAGTAAAATTCAATTACTAATATGACCTTCATTAATTGAAATCTTGTATTTGGAAAAAAAAAAACAAATAAATATGGAAAAAAAATTGTTCAGTTCGTATCTTTTTTTTAAATCCATAATGAACTCCTAGAATTATGCCTTAAATATCTTCTTTCATCCAAAATCTAATTCAAAATATCCTTAATCTAGATTCTACTCCAACAGCCAACAAATAGCTCAACTGACATAAAGTTGTACTGGTAACCACGAGGTCTGTGGTTCAAATCCCCCACCCCCATATTGTCAAAAAAAAAAAAAAAAAAAAATTCCACTCCAATAATCTCCATCACGCCCAATATTTCCTTCCACGAGACCCCATTGCTGAGCAATTATGTTGAAGACAATTTATACCTCTGGTATTTCTTTCAAAAGATTATTGGTGAGTTTTTAAATTTTTAATTTTTAATGAGTAGATAAACTACTTTTCGAGCGACGCAAACACAAATTGCGGCTCCTTTATTTTCATTTCATTTTTCCATGTTCAATTTCACAAATGGGTATGTTTATATTTTCCCTTACTTTTCAGTTTGTTCACTATTTTTCAGTTTTAACACCACATCTTCAATTAAGTTATAGAATTTTATATTATAACATTTTCAATTTAAAGGATGATATATTATATATATCTTTGCATAGATCGTTAATTATACAGTTAGCAAATCATATCTTTCATTTTTAGTGTTTTTAAGTAGTTAACATGTGCATTTAAAATATATCAAGGAATTTCAGGAATCTTTGAGGACCAATGCCAGTTACCAAAATCCCAAATTATATATATATCAAAACAAGTGGTGTTTATTCTATGTCTCTCAAAATTTATATACATTCAAATATGGGTATTTAAATATATATATATATATATATATATATATATATATATATATATTCAAGGGTATTTAATATAAAACCATTTACATCTTAAAATTCTTAAACATAAGAACACAGTACTACACGGAACGCAAACTCAAATGCTACAAACCATTAAATGTTGTGAAGATAAATGCTAGTTACCAAAATCTCTCTCTCTATATATATAACAAGGTGATATTTATTCTCTGTCTCAATTTATATACATTCAAACAGGGGTATTTAAACAATCATCCCAAACATCATATTATATATACAGGGGTATTATATTTAATCTAGCACCAATTACATGTTAAAATTCCTGAACATAAGAACATGGTACTACAAGGAATGCAAACTCAAACGCTACAAACTATTAAACGTTGTGAAGATAAATGCTAGTTATCAAAATCTCAAATTATATATATATATATATATATATATATATATCCAAACAAGGTGGTATTTATTCTATGTCAAAATTTATATACATCCAAATAGGGGTATTTAAAACAACCCTTGAAGATGCTTTTAGAAACGTTGTAGTCAACATAATCATTCCAATTGCCACCAAATAGCATGCATACAGGAATAACGTCGGAACCTAAAAAGTGAAAATATGAGGTATATTATTAAAACACCAGACTGGTAAATATCAGGTATTTTTTTTAAAAAAAAAAAAAATCTTTAAACAATTTCTAATGATATGTTTTAAATGCATATGTTAACTGCTTAAAAACACCATAAATGAAAGGTATGATATGTATAACTGTATAATTAACGACCTATTAAAAAAATATATATAATAGATCATCGTTTAACTAGAAAATGTAATGAAATACATTATAATATAAAACTCTATAACTTAATCGAAAATGGGGTGTTAAAACTGAAAATATTGCAATATAAAAATAATAAACTAAAAAGTAAGAGAAAATATAAACATATCGATTTGTGAAATTGAACACGGAAAATGAACCGCAATTTGTGTTTGGTCGATGATGGACGAAAATGGAGGAGCAATAACTGACCACGAAAATAGACGAAAATGAAAGACACGAAAAATGGTTGTGTTGGTCTGTGATTGACAATTTTGGAAGAAAATCAAATTACAGGAAAGGCGAAAAATTTGAATCCGTAGGTGAGCCGTCAAGATGAAAACATGAAGAAAAAAAAAAGTTGATTCATGCACGCATAACGCTACGGTGCGGTCAAAATGAAAACATGAAAAAGGAAATTATGAATTAAGAAATGAAAAATTTATTTGGAAGAAAACTTTCCAAAATTGAGCATACAAATTTCCTACTTATTTGGGAGACTTACGACTGGAGACACATGCTTTTGGGTATTAATAACAAAATTAATATATTTAATATTTTATATAATATAATATATTATTAAATTAAAATTATTTCAATCATTAAATGAAAGGGCATTTTGGTAACAAAATTATCTCAATTAATGGTAAAAACCTACCAATAATAATTTTAATCATTTAGGACATTTGTGAAAATTGATGATCAATTTGACCCATCCGCTATCATTTCTGAAATTTTTAGGTGTTCCTAGTGCAATGAGGCCCGTAGTTTTGCGTCGTTGGATGTAAGAGAGAAAAATAGCAAAAGTACCTCGATTTTGCATCCAACAATTATTAGGGAACAAACAAATTTGAAGACTTACATCCGACGATTTTAAAAAGGAAGTCTCATTGCACCGAAAACATCTAATAATTTTCCCTAGACAACAGAAGGGTTTAAATTTTATCCTCTCTTAAAAGAAAAAAAAAAAATCTATTATAATAGCACAAACTTTTTCCATTCACAATTTGACATATCATTAGGTGATATATTATTTTAGAACTAAAACCCGAACCATCTTGTAAGTGCCTTCGTCCAAAGGTGAAGATGTTGAAAGACAAAGTAAATAAATTGGACAGGAAAATAAAAACAAAAACAAACAGAAAACAAAATCATCCATTCATGAGCACAAAGCGCTGGAAATTTCTGAGGCAGTGTCGTTTCTTCATTAAATGAATTTAAGTAAATGGTCGGGAAGATGGCAACGTCACAACCAATGAAGTAACTTTGAACAGTGGTAAAGTTGCTAAGTTTGGTGGAAGCAAAGCAATGGTCTCTGCTGTCAATATCTCATACAATCCACAAGCTTCCAGCATTCATACAGAACCAAACATTGCGCAGTTGAATACTAAATTTTCCAGACCCATCAAATAAACATTTATAATCATCTGTAGAGTGGGGAACACAAGGAAAATGAACTAACAGAACAAATTCAAAGAAAAAGAAAAAGAAAAAAGTCAGCTTTTTTTTTTTTTTTTTCCTTACAGCATTCATTCAAAGTAGCAGCACACTTACATTTCCAGCATGGCTTTTTCTTCTTGAAATGAAAACAAAATGATCTGTTTTGAACCTTCTTAGACATGGCATCAAAATCATTCTTTTTACACATCTTCTGATGCCCATCTAGATTTCCTTCTCGGGGCGAAAAGAAGCCGAGTACTACTACTTTTTATTGTTCTTCTGATTTACACTCCCGGTCGAAAAAATTACACCATTCCTGATATGATAAAAAGGTGGACTGCTTCCACAATCTTTTCTCTACGCATACAGACTGGTTTTTTTCTATTCCTTTGCACAAGTATGAGAGTTATGGTGGTGGTTCTAAACTTGCAAATTGGGTACCATCTTGATTTCGCCGAAGGACGATGGCTTTGTCTTTGATGATCGAGATGATTTTGAGGAAGAAGATTTTGGAGAGAAGTTTCTGCTCTTTTTCTTTGGTTTTGTGGGAAGGTTGGGAATTTCTGCCCGTGGAAGTTCGCCAAACAAGTCCGATGATTGATGGCGTAACATTGCTTGATCAAAATCTGTTAACAGATACAAAAGTATAAAAATCCTTGATAAGCAATGACTCACCATTCATTTTTCTTTGTCCAGAGCATAATGTAGACACACCACAGCAACCAAACAATCACAGACCATGTGCAACTTCCATCAATAGTTCACAGAAAATTATAAACTGCCTATCAACGTCGAGCAGGGAGACCCGATAAAGAAGAAAAGGTCTGAGTAAGTGTCACAAAGACTGTCCAGAACTGGGATGACAGACTATCGAAATTTAGCGTTTAGTTCAAGTGTTCAACAAAAATCCAAGAACTACGAGAACGACGCCTAGGATGAAAACTCTGACAAGAAATGTCGACAGTGAAATGTACAA
Source organism: Luffa aegyptiaca (assembly GCA_017139565.1). Taxonomy (NCBI): domain Eukaryota; kingdom Viridiplantae; phylum Streptophyta; class Magnoliopsida; order Cucurbitales; family Cucurbitaceae; genus Luffa; species Luffa aegyptiaca. The sequence continues at coordinate 5,799,083 of CM029400.1, forward strand.
AGTGAAATAGAATAATAAATCCCAAATATAATACTGCCATCTCAACTGGAACTAACTATGATAACTTCATATTTAGACTGCAATTTCAAGCTCAACCGAACGAAATTGGGGAGTGGATCAGCTTATCGACATGGGTTGGGTAGATTCAACCATCAAAAGATCGAACAGATTGATGATATCACATTTTTCAATTGAATTTACCACATGGTTTTTGATATAAGTAATCAATCTGCCATCATATAGTGGACCACACGTATAATAAAATATAACTTTGTTCCTTTCTAAGGCTAATAAGCATCAATATTAACCCAGACAGAGAAGTGGTGGTCTCGTGACATAAAAGCCAAAATATCACTACTGGGGTAAAGAATCTTCAAAATCTGTTCATATCATAGAGCTTTTAGTCAATAAATTATGAAAGAGACATTAAATTTATTTGTTGTCTTCAACAGGTTAACCCGTGAAAAGCCCCTGTTTTCACTTGTCCACTAACAGAAAATACCTTCCATCCAATTGCACATGTTCCCAGTACCATTTCTCAATTCCCACTTTCCATCTACCGCAGTTTCTTTTCTAATCCTAAACTTGTTTTTTTCGGGCAAAAAGAAGCAATCCTGAGAAGAACAAAAGAAGCTACAATGGAAGGTGTCAAAAAGTACCAAGAGAAGACCATGTTGTAGGAGCTGTTACAGCAGTAGAACTTGAATCTCTTCTATCACTAATGTCGCCGAAAGACGACGCCGAGAAATGCTCCGGTGCCGTTTTGAATTCGTTCATCTGCCAAAACAAGGGGAAATTTTAGAGACCCAGATGGTTAAATTGTGCAAAGAAGCAAAAAAAAATTGAAAATCTAAAAGAGAGTGAAAATTTTGAGTCCAGATGATGGTGATAACGTACCCAACTGGGAGCTGTACCAGAAGGGCCATCCCATCCAATATGTGCCACATGCTTCACATCTGTCGGATACCCAATCTCCATCTCTCGTTCTTTCACCACTGAAATTGTTCCAATTTTTTCACATCAGCCCCAAAAAGATCAAGAACCCAATGAAAAGTTAAGACAGAAATTGTGTAGAAGAGAGGAGAAACAGAAGAAACAGAAGCATTACCGAAGATTTGGGAAATGTACTTGAAACTTTTGTAGATCCCTTTCAATTTGTTTGACATGATTTGAAAAATTAGAGTCCAATACAACAGCTGAGACAACCAACCCCTTTAAACAATAAGATTGGGAATCGACAAACAAAAATCCCCAAATAAGTTGGAGATTAATGGATTTTCTTTTCCTTTCAATCCTGCCAGAAAAGTAGACATGCTCAGCTCAGACAAAGCTTTGCGTGTATTTTTTAAGCACATTAAAATCAAACAATGCCAAGAGTATCAGAGAAGGCTGATTGCATGTGATTTCGAACCAACTTTTTTTTCCCCTTTTTTTCCGGCGGATGAAGAATGGTATCTAATAATTAAAACAAAAGAAGATACATTTCATTAATGAGGAAGATATGATTTGTAGACGCATTAAAGGGTTTCAAAATCAAAACCCACATTTCTTTTCCTTAATACAACAGTTCAAAATACAGAAAATTAAACAGAAAGGCGAGTAAAGGCGAAAATTAAAAAGACACGATACCTAAAGACGATGCTTCAAAATGGTAGAGAGAAGGGGTAGATTCAAAAGAAAAGCTTCTTCTTCTCCAGAAATTTGTGCTTCCTTCTGCTTCTGCACTTAAGTTCGATTCCTTAGAATGGATGAAGAACGATCCAAAGCATTCATTTGGGTGTTCAAAAAGGCTAAAAGTGAAGACCCATTAAAGAAAAACAACTGAGAAGAAAGGAGCAATGAAATGAAATGAGTAAAATCCAAGGAGTGAAGAAGATTTTAGTGTCGAAGAGGTTCATTACAGTGAGAGACAGAGAAATGATGGCCTTAGTAGAAGAGGAGAAAGGGCAAATTGACTATGAAAGCCCTCCAAAATGAAAGGTAATTGAAAGAATTTCAAGGACAGGACAAGGAACCGAGCCTAGACAAAATACTTAGAAAATTAGGTGTTTAGTCAGTGATAAGTTTTCTGTTCTTGTACATGTATGAGCCTATATTGCTAATCAGATGCTGTTTTGTGGGTCAATTAAAAAATGTTTGAATTTCATTTTCGTCCTCAATTTTGAAGTTTATTTTGTTTTAGTTTATAAACTTCTAAAAGATTAACTATTTTGATTGTAGTTTGATCTTATAACTATAGTTTGACTTATATTTATTTATTCAATTTTTTTGTGACAACGTGTTGGAAGTGAGGAAATTCGAATCACATACATCTCGGTCCTTAGTACAAACTTTATGTCAGTTGAACTATACTCATGTTGGCTGCTTACTCAATATTTTACTTCCAACCTTTATGGTTTAAAATGCTTTTAGTATATATATATATTTGAAGTCATGTAAAATAAATGTAAATACTTAAATTGTTACTTAAAAAAAACAGTTGAAAAAAACTTTAAAAGTTTTATGAACCAAAATCAATTAAACTTAAAACTTTGAGAATGATATTGAAAAAGTTCAAGATCAAGAAAAGTTCAATGACCAAAATGAAATTTAGATTTTGAAACGTACAATAGCATTTCTTTTAAATTAAATCTTAAGAAAAAAATAACGTATTCACCCTAATAAATAAAAAATGGCCATCTCTATACATTTTACCGTATCACAACATGATATTCGAGACAAATGATTAAATATTTTGAAAAAGAAAGAAAGAGAGGAAGAAATATGATTAAGCAATAGATTGATAATAGTATATCGTATAATTCATGTAATTTGGGTGAAGTAGTTTAGTTTTAGACAATAATTTCCACAATGTTGCAAATAAAAATAGGAAAAACAAAAAGGAAAAAGATATTGTGTTGGGACAATTAATGTAAAGGTCATTTTCTTAACCCAAAAAAAAGTCTGATAGTTTTAAAAAACAACCATCAAGTTGAGGTTAGGTGAGTTTTAAAAGTGACTTTAGGGAAAAGCTATAAGTAATTAAAACTGGCAAGTGAGAAAAAGAATGGCTTTGATTTAAGGCAAAAATGAACCAATTTGACTGCTAAACCATGCTGATTTAAACAAGTGGCTTTAGCTTACTGGGATTTTCCATTTCCAGCTGTTGCTATTTTTTTTCCTATGTCTAGCTGTTTCCCATTTTTATCTTTCATATTTCATTTTGGAAAATCATACTCTAAAATAAATACTTAATTGGGGCACCAAAGAAAAAGAAAAAAAATAATAATTTTTTTAAAAAATATTTTCCCTCCCTTAATAATAATTCAAAAAATATGGTTTTTTTTTTTCGTGCACGCCATAAGGATAACGAGGGGGTTTTGAATTCTGATATAAGACAATATTCTCTTTTGTTTTATTATTTATTGTAATTAACAAAATCAAACGTTTGATGTTTTTTTTGAGTTTGTTGAACGGGAAGGATAATACTTAGCTCTATAGCAGTACGTAGGGATCTCCCTACACACCACTATTAAGATCTTGACAACATGAGAAATTTTTTTTTTTTTTTCTCATGAACCTTTCTCTTTTTTAGTTGTCAAGATTTTGATCGGATATGTATCGATATCGGTCTAAATATTGTTTGAAGTTAAATTGGTGGAGGGGGCATTCTATTTGACAGCTGGTTTTAATGCTTGGGTGTGGTTGATGGTTGTTGGAGGCACGTCTTGGCCTTTGCTTCAACAGAGTGGTCTCTTGATATCAAACAAACCCATTTCCTCTTATGTACTTCTTTTCAATTCTGGCCCATTTCATTTCAATCTTTACATTTTTCTTTTTATTTACCAACTCTCGAAATTTTTAGATTTGATTTGTAAGGAAAATTGGAATATCGAGAATCACATGTTGTTCAATACTCAAGTGAAGAGGGGAGAAATGATGTTTCATGTCTTTGAGATTTAATATTTGGAGCTTGTGATTAGATTCTTTTTTTTATTACCATAAGCTTATCAAGTTTTTCTTTTCAGCAAAATATTAAATTAAGAGTCGCGATCGAGTCGAGTACAAATGTTTCTATATTGTTCCATGAATTTGAACTTGTGATCCTTCATTAATGCTTTGAATTTATTTTTTTATTTTTTAAATTTAGATTGGTTATATATATATAATCTACATATAAATATAAACTAGGACTTGCACAGTGAAAAGAATGCACATATATTAACCAACAACAATTAGGGTATAATGAGAATTTTAAGATTTCTTATATGGGTGATATGTTAAAATGACCCTTCATTCAAAGTTTGTTTGGTAATTTTCTTTAATTTTCAAATTGCTAGCTAGTTATCACTCAAATCTAAGGCCCCGTTTTATAACCATTTGGTTTTTGAAAATTATGCTTGTTTTTTCCCAATTTCCTTACAATGGTTTCATCTTTCTCAATGATACATTTGAATTCCTTGTCAAATTCTAAAAACAAAAACAAGTTTTTGAAAACTACTTTTTTTTTTTTTAATTTTCAAAATTTGATTTGGTTTCTGAAAACAATGGAAAGATGTAGATAACAAAACAAAGAAACTTGTGAGTAAAAGTGGTGTTTGTAGGTTTAATTTTCAAAAACAAAAAACGGAATGGTTATCAAACGGGGCCTAAAGAACTTATTTATGAAATATTTATTTTATTATATTCCATAGAGCATGAATCAAATAAATTTCATATTTTTTTTTTGAGGAAAAAAAAAAAAAAACCATCCACAACTTTTTATTTTAAAGAACCGCTGTCATAGATTAACTTTATGCAATGATTTGTATTCGTCAGTCACAAAAATATTTCTTAAAGTTGATAAAAAAAATATTAAATTTGATCTCTGAACTTAAAAAAAATAAAAAAAAAAATGATCTCTAAGTCTCAAACAACCATCCCATTTAGTATTATGGGCCTGACGAGAGAAATGGGGCCAGGCAAGTCCCTAACCTTAGCCCAGTAATTGGGCCGACATCCGAAGCCCAAGAATAATAAAGAGAGATTTGAAACAGAACATATAACAGAATAACAGAATCAGAAATTTGTATATTGAGATAAAGAACCAGAATACAAATCACATCCCATTAAACGACAGCGTTTCTCTGTCCAAATGTAGCCTCAAACAAGCCCGTACTAACCATAATTGAGGCGAAAAATGTCGTTCTGAACGAAGAGGTTGCCCTCTAACGTGGGTACCAAGTGGAACATCTGCAATATATATTACTTAATTTTCGTTAAAAATACAGATGAAAAATAAATAATACTAGAGTAAGAGTTGCTATGTTCAAATCCTGTTCGATGAAATTTAAATAAAAATTAACCTGACTGAATCTCAACGGGTGTTCTTCGTCGGGCAGCTCGATGCTGCCGCTGACGAAGATGAGGACGGAGCCAGGGACGGCGGAGGGCTGCGTGTCGACGGTGCTGACGACATGTCGGCAACGGTCAAATGGCAATTGCTGAAGCCTAGAGGAGATGTCGTCAAGGCCTAAGATTTGCTGGCCTTCGAAAGTGAGCATAGAGTCAGGCTGGTACAAAGAAGAAATAGAGGCTCTTTCGTTGTCGAACAATTGGTAATAATGTTCCACAAACGCCTTGCCCACTAAATCAGCCTGTTCTTCCATCTCTTTCTCTACTTGAAAGCTGTGAATTTTGATTGGGATGAAGTTTGTAAAGGCCAATAGACTTGTAAGTTGAAACCTTTTATTCTGTTGATTAATTGTTGATTTTTTTTTTTTTGATGAATTACTGGCATGCCCTTGGGATTGGCTTGGCTAGTTAAGGGAGAAGATGGGCAGAGGAGTCATTTTGGTGGGATGAAATAGGGAATCGAAACCGCTGTATCTGTACGCAAACAGAGGAATAAAGGAGATGGTAAAAGAGTATCAAAATTGAGGGCATCACTTTTTTCAGCCCTTTTGGCTCTGCAATTTTATTCTTTGCTTTCGCCAAATAAACTACATTCCAATTAGTAATTTCCACTACTAATTTTTTGTTTGATGCATTTTTTTTCTTGTGTAAGGAAATAAATCAAGGGATTTTTGGGTTTTTTTTTAGTTCAACAACATTTGGGGTGAGAGATTTTTGGTTGATAACGTACAAGTTTTTTCTTGTATAATATAAGCTTCAAAGGAAACTATTATGAAATAACAAATGCTTTGTAATTCAAATAGGTCTATGTATATGTGGATATTGATAATAATAAATAAATGGGCAAAATGCGCTTTTGGTCCTCGAAGTTTGGAGTTGATGTCTATTTGGTCCCTGAGGTTTCAAAAGATACACTTTAGTCCTCCAAGTTTGTAAAATCATTCTAAATGGTCCCTGACTTAACTTTGACTTAACGGAATGCTGACTGGACCGTTATTTGTTGACGTGGATATGATGTAAAGGCTACTTCATTTGCTTACTAGGCAAATAAATTAAAAAATAAAAATAAAAAACTAAACTATTAAAAAAAGGTTACAAATTAAAATTGTTTTAAACAAATAAGATGTAAATAAAAAAATCTTTAACCTCCCAGCCCTAAAAAATCGATTGCTTGGCCTACGCAGTAGCGTAAAGCATCTTGGAACCAATATAGATTGAAGGCAACCGAAAGTAGTTGTGATTCTAAAAGGTAACGTAAACTTTGATAAATAAATTATTGAAGGCAGGGAAGCACGCGGAGCTTTGGCCGGAGAAATCCGATTCCAAAGGAAAAAAGAAAGGAAAATCGAAGAAGAAAGAGAAACAGAGCGACTCCAAAAGCTCCGACGAAAGCAGCGACCATGAAGACGAAAGAGAGAAGGTGAAATTCGAAGTCCAGAATCTGACGAAAAACGGAGACGCCGCCGGAAATAGTCTTGTGGGGGAAGAACCATCGATTTTTTAGTGCTAGGAGGTTAAAGATTACGCGGAAATAATCTTGTGGGAGAAGAACCATCGATTTTTTTAGGGCTAGGAGGTTAAAGATTTTTTATTTACATCTTATTTGTTTAAAACAATTTTAATTTGTAATCTTTTTTTAATAGTTTAGTTTTTTTATTTTTATTTTTAATTTATTTGTCTAGTAAACAAATGAAGTAGCCTTGTCATCATATCCATGTCAGCAAATAACGGTCCAGTCAACATTCCGTTAAGTCAAAGTTAAGTTAGGGACCATTTAGAATGATTTTACAAACCTGGAGGACTAAAGTGTATCTTTTGAAATCTCAGGGACCAAATAGACATCAATTCCAAACCTCAGGGACCAAAAGCGCATTTTGCCCTAAATAAATAATAGACAAGTCATTGTTCACATGAGATTTTTTTTTTTTTTTGGTAAGAAATTTAATTTATGGACTAAATATAATTTAATTGAATTTGAAGTTCTTATAGTCTCTAATATTTATCCTCTAATTCATCCTCTTAACTGTAAATGTGTCTTGCGGGCTTTGAGCTTGTTATCGAGATTGAAAAGCTTTCACTTCCTTAAAGAGACATCTTTATTTTTTAAGTTTCAAATGTTCGAGTATGAAGAATTTCAAAGATTTTTTTTTTTTTAATTTTGAAATCTTCCTAAATTCTTTAGCGGGTGTTCAACCTTAGTTAGTTTTCTCTATACATTCTAAACCCCCAACTCTCTTGTTTATAGAGCTTTCCATGAGTATATTGTGAGTTTAGGGCGCTTCGATGGTTTTGGATCCAACCATTTGAATTTGAGCTTTTGTTAGTTTTGAGCCAAATTGTTCTTAGAGATTTATTTGATCTTGGACTCAATCACTATATGATCCAATTTATCCAAAGCTAAGCTTATTTGATCATGCGGTCATAATGAAGAAATCTGTCACTATTTGAAATTTATCATTCTTTTTGTCTTTAAATTTAATTTGGAGACACATGTTAATTTATTTATAATCTACCTCATATTTAACTATATATGTAATTTTGGAAATTTATCGTTGAATAATCATAATTATAGTAGTTCAAAATTTAAAAATATTATGTAAGATAAGGCTCTAGGAGAGAGAGAATATATGAAGATTGAGTCCTATTGAATTGAGTGGATATACATCTACAATGGGTTTGAATCCAATAGTCTATCTATGGTGAATGAGAAAGGAAGAGACTCATTATTCACAAACGTGATAAGGAATATGATAGAGCTTCTCTTGTTATCAACCAAAGGAATATCAAGTGTTTGAATTTAGTTTCATCCTTATCCATCTTTAACTTTCAAGAAAACTATGGATAGCACACTACCTTTTCACTTTGGGATCCTATTTGGAAATTTCCTTGTATGATATTTTGATAGAATTTGAATGTAATAATCAACATTCATACGTTATACAACAAAAAAGAAAATGTTTTTATAGATTCATACTTTCAACCGATGCTAAAAGAAAAGGTTAAATTACAATTTTAGTTTTTGTACTTCCTTTTGTAGGCAATCTTTGAACTTTTAGATTTGCGTCTATTAAGATACAATACCATATGGCTTCGGTTTCAGGAGAAATATTGTAGAGGATTAATACGCTGCCGTTTTGTCTAGTTTGGAGGTTTCTTATGTTGTGTATACGTGTCCATTATTTAGAGGATGGGAATATTTATTTGTTACACATGTTCTCTATTTAACCGATTCCACGGTAGAATGTAATAAACAAGCTGAACATTATTCAATCCAGTGAAATTCTTCCTACTGCTATTTGTATCTGCGTCTATTTGGTCATTAAACTTTGAAAAGTATCTAATAAATTTCCTAAACTTTCAATTTTATATCCAATCGGTCCATGAACTTTAGAAAGTATCTAATAGATCTTATTATTATTTTTTAAAAAAATCACAAACCTGCTGGACACAAAATTGAAAATTTAGAGTTCTATTAGGCATAAAAATTCAATTTTATATATAACAAATCAGTTAATTTTTAAAATAAAATATCTATAACAAAATTATTAAAGTACAGGAATCTATTAGATACAAAGTTTAGAAACTTAATTATGAGACGTTTTTAAAAGTCTAGAGGCCAAATAGACACAAACTTGAAAGTTTAGAGACTAAACTTGTAATTTAACCTAAAAAAAAAAATGAAGATTTCACATAAAAATAAATATGTTTATTAAAAAAAATCAATCAACTTAATTTCACATGGCTTTTTTACTCCTTTACTCCATGCCATTAAAAAATGATCAAATTCCACAGGACTAAAAAAATGTTTTACCTCTTATAAATATGTGTGTGTAGGTATATCAAATGGAAAAATGATTGAATCAAGCTACTATAATGAAATTGTCCTAACATTTCTTGGATATAAATTCGAAAGTCTACATGCGGTTAATAAGGGTTAGATAATTATTCAAAATAATTTTATAATACCTTTCTCGTACATCTAACGATGTAAAATTGTCAGTGACATTATATAATTTCTCCATTAAATGAGTCAGATTCCAAGAAAATACAGAGACATAAGTATATAAATGGGGAGACATACTTTAACTTATTTATTTTCTTGTATAATATATATCACTTCAATTATCAAATAATGGTGAAGAGTATGTTGTTTTTGAGCTAAACACAAGCTGAGAAAATATTCTTTAGATGGAACTTCCAACGCTTGAGTTGAGTTGTCATATGGCTTGAAGAACACAATACGATGGTACATGACAAATGAAGAAATATTAGGCTATTTTTCAAAGCCATGATTCAAATTTAGATGGCTATTTTTCAGAAAGATATGTGGTCATTTCATTTATAACAATTTTCCAAATAGATTTGGGTCCATAAACTTGGTAGGCCCAATTATGGATGTATTAACATTAGGCCCAATTTGCAGAACAAGTCTAGAAATTGGCTATGTTTCACCGACAACCTCCTGCCCTTCGCACGTGACTCCTGCTTCTCTTGCCACCCAATTTCCTTCTCTATTTTCTGTTCAATTTTGTTGGGTACTGATAAATACATTAATTAAGCCATCCATTCAACTTCATTAATATTTGTTCAATCATATTCAAATCAAAGACAAGCTAAAAGATCAATTCTTTCTCTAGAAAAAAACATCCAAGTGCCATCTATATGTTATATTTGAGCTTCGCAGTTAACAAAGTTTCAAGTCAAAAAAAAAAAAAAAAACATTGTTATGTACTTCTAAATATTTGTTTGATGGCAAAATTTGGTCAAGCGACTCACCTGACCTTTACATGACATCAACGTAAATTTATTTGAAGGGAAAAAACGTGGCCTGCAAAATAAGAAAAAACTGAACACTGGTGTGGTGCTTGCCACACCAACTCCGATGCTTAAGTCAGTCGGGAGATCGTAAGTGAAGCAAGTAAATTAAGAAATAGGGAGAAGGTTCAATACCTAGTTCAGTTCCCTTACCTTGGGGTTAGCCTCTTCTATTTATAGTTGAAATTAGGGTTTTCCCCCTTCCTTTAGAGAGGGAATAGCCCTAGAGATTGATTCGGGTCCAATGGGCCTCCGTGGGCTTGTTTCTCCTCTAGGCTCTTATCCTTCTGTCTTAATTAGAACTAAGTCCAAGTTCACCCATAACAGGTTTTAATCCTCTTTTTTTTTTTTTTATATGAGATCGAGAACATCTTTTATTTTTTTCTAAAAACATTTTTTATGTTAACCATAGACTTATGTCAGTTTTTTTTTTTTTTTTTTTTGAAAAAAGTGTTGATATCACATCTTGAATATTAGAAAAACTCTAGGAATCAAATTCTTAAATAGCTTTGATGTATTAAAGGAAAATGGTCCGAAAAGGAGGAATAAGGACAATATTGCTAAAACCGAAAAGAAAGTGAAAAGTGATGCAAATCACCGAATCCATCGCATCAGTCCAGGCAGAAACCAGAGTTCAATGAAAGAGACTTTAAAAAAGGGGAATGTGAAGGCTCCACCGCTTTCAAAACTCCATACACCGTCTAATTAGGGTCACTAAATACCATTATTTAACCAATCAAATCTCCAATAACAGCTGAACCATTCAATACACAACATTTATTCACTTTGTTCTATTCTTTTTATGCCATATTAATCCATTGGAAACTGTGTTCTTAGCATGTTGGAAATGCTTCTTTTACCCATAAAGATGTTCTTTGTTGAGGCATCTAAATGAATTTAAAATTTTATAACAATTTATTCGGTGCTCCAATGGAGAATGTGAGTTCCTTTTTTTTAAAAAAATCTTTTTGACTTTATAACCCAAATACAATATTCATTCTATTCTCTTCGGCATGTGATCTCAATTACAAAACCAGCTGCCAGATTAGATTAGATCTAATGAATTATAAAACCCATATGAAAAAAAAAAAAAATTAGAAGAAAAAGCCCTTCGATGATTGTGAAAATAACTGATCATGTTCTTGAGACAGCCCCAATGGGTGGCAGCCTGGCTGCACCTCTCTGTTCCCTACGCTTTATTTTACTCAGCTGCATCGCTTCCACAAAATTCCATTAATACCCATGTCGGCTTTGCATCTGCCCTCTTTTGTAATAAGCTTCTTTTGGGCATTTTCGTCAAATAACTATCTCCTCAGACCAACCAAAACTCATTGGACCAAACCTCCTCGGAGAGCCAACTCCATTTTTAACATTAAATTCGCTTGAAATTGCAAGTGAAATGTCCATTAACTTATGTGGGGGTACACAACCTTGTCCACTTCTTACCGTTGAATTATCAGTGCAGATCAATAATTTCAACTTCATTTCTAAAAAGAAAACAAGAAATATTTCGTTTTCAATTATTTAGTGCTCATTTCTTCCAAGATACATCTGAGAAACTCCATTCCTGATTTCTCAGCTTTCCACAGTCCCCTGTCCAAGATGGAGATGGAGATGGAGAGAGTTTCTCCAATGCGCATTCTTGTTTTCATAGCTGCACTCTTGGCCGCTGCTTCTTCTTCTTCTTCATCTGCAGATGATTCCAAAGCAACATTTGCTGATATGTTCGAAATGGCTTGCCCTGATGACCATTTTAAAACCTCTGAAGATGGCCAGATCTGGCATTTGTCCCTCGACAAAGATGCAGGTACTTATTGAAAGCCAATGGATATTCACGTCGCTTCCCAATCAAAGATCTCTTTTTGTATCATAACAAGTAATCTTCTCTTTCCTTTTTCTGTTTCCACCGACGAAAACAGGTTGTGGGTTTCAGACAAAGGAGCGATATAGATTTGGTTGGTTCAGCATGAAACTGAAGTTGGTCGGAGGTGACTCTGCCGGTGTTGTCACAGCCTATTACGTAGGTTCTTAAACATCCCTTAACAAGCATAAACTTCAAGCTTAAGTTGATCTTTCTTTTAAGCTGTGGCTAAGACTGAAAGGCTTTTGCAGATGTGCACAGAGAATGGGGCTGGACCAGAGAGAGATGAGCTAGATTTCGAGTTCTTGGGGAACAGGAGTGGGCAGCCATATCTTATTCAGACGAATGTGTACAAGAACGGGACTGGGAACCGTGAGATGAGGCACATGCTGTGGTTCGACCCCACAAAAGAGTTCCATACCTATTCCATTCTCTGGAACGACCACAGGATTGTGTAAGTTCTACTGTAAACTCAAGTTCTATTAAAAGGGTCATCCAAAAAGGACACTAGTTTTTCTAAGTTGGTCATCGTCCTCCATGGCAACAACCAGGACGATCTGGACACAAGAAATTCACTGATGTGGGCCATTTGTTCTCACAGTCATTTAATCAAACACCTGGTGGGTGGAGTGAATGAACCTTTGTGAAATGTCTCCCTTTTAGATCACTGTTTCAGATTAATTGTTATAAAGGGCTCCCACTCTCCAAATCCTCAAATAGAACAGCAACCCAGAAATCAAAAATCAAACAATGACAGATGAGAGATAAATAAAAAAAAAATCCCACATTTGCTTTGCTGGAGGAAACCCAAATGACTAACTCTCTTCTATTGAAATTTTGGGACAGGTTTTATGTGGACAGAGTACCAATAAGAGTGTACATGAACACAGACAAACCAAACAACTTCTTCCCGAACGAGAAGCCCATGTACCTGTTCTCGAGCATCTGGAACGCGGATGATTGGGCGACGAGAGGTGGGCTGGAGAAGACGAACTGGACAAAGGCGCCATTCGTGTCCTCCTACAAGGATTTCAATGTAGATGCCTGTGAATGGGAAGACCCATATCCGAAATGCGTTTCGACGACGACAGAGAACTGGTGGGATCAATACGAGGCTTGGCATCTCACGGATTCGCAGAAACTGGACTATGCGTGGGTTAAGAGAAACCTTGTAATCTATGATTATTGCCAGGACACAGAAAGGTTCCCCACTTTGCCCTGGGAGTGTTCGTTGAGTCCATGGGATTGAGATTTGAGAACTCAGAAGCAAGCAACCACATATAATTTTGATTTCTTTTTTGCCAAATTTTATGTCACTACTTTATCTCTTCACTACTACTACTAGCCATTGCACCGATTTTTTTTTTATTTTTTATTTATTTATTTTTATAATAATAGCACTAAAGAAACCAAGTTTTAAAATGTGAAATGTCAGCAAATTAAAATACATCACAAGAAAAAAAAAAAAAAAACATTTGGTTGAATCTCAAATTTTAAATATATGGGAGTTCATATTTGTATTGTAACTCTTCAATTGTCCTGGTATTAAACTTATATATACTTTTGTTACTTCTGTGAAATGAATTTTTTTCCAATGAGTTTACTAAATTAAAAACAAAATTGTGAGTCGTTATAAAACAAATTTCCTATAAAATATGCATTCTTCATTTCTCGATAATTAAATACAAAAAGAAAATCGTATTCTTCCGTAGTCATTTCAAATAGTTCACATAATCCTCAATTTTGCTATAAGATTTGGTCGGGAGGAACTGACCTTCAGGTGCCACCAACGGAGTCAGAAAACGGGAGGAAGAGCTAAAGAGCAAGAGGAGAAGTCGAGAATAGAGTTCAATGGTGCCTCTTTGGGTTCACCATTCTTGGATCGGATCCCAATTTTTTTTCTTTGGACCGAATACCCGTTTGGGTTTAATGGGCTCTGATACCATATTATATAACATGGGCTTCCATCTCAAAACCAATTGGCAATGAGTGGGGTGACCCATACATCTTATAACTTATGAGGTCTCCACTTATCTTTTTAATGTGGGATCCTCAACACAACCCGCGCAAGCGGGCCGAGTAAGGGGTCGGGCCAAGGCCCGACCCCTTCGGTCTTGGCCCGACCCATTAGCCCGTTTCGCCTCTTAGGTCCATCCTCCAGTCTGATTTCTGCCTGGTTGTCCTCGTCAGCTCCTTGTACATCGGGATGGTCCAAAATTGCCTATAACAATTGTCATCAAACAAATCTTCAATTTGTATTGTCAAAAAAAAGATCTTCAATTTGAGGGAATTTTTCCTGTTCTCTATGTCTTCCAACGCCATTTCTCCCTATTAAAATCATTGTGGCTTGGGAGTAAAGATTAAAATATCGATGTTAATAGTATGATTTTAATTTTACAAAATATCGATAGATTTATCAATAAAATATCAATATCAATAGATATTACTGTAAATTAAATAATATTCTTTTTTTAGTCTAACAATTGTAAGGGTGAGAGATCAAACTATCAATCTTTGTGATGACAATTGATGTCTTATTATTTATTGAGCTATACTCACGTTGACAAGTAATATAAATAATATTCACTCTCTTATTTTACTTTTAAACTATATTTTATGACTTAAATTAAAATTATAAATGATATTCACTCTCTTAATATCTTTCTTTGTTAATTAAAAACGATATAAATAAAAAGAAAACTTTTCATATTCTAACTTTAAAAATGTTATTTTAGGAATAATTAAATGCATAAGTTTAATAAAGGGAAAAATACACTTTTGGTCCCTGGGGTTTGGGTTAGGTTTCATTTTGGTCCTTGAGTTTTCAAACTCAACATTTTGACTACTGAGGTTTGGATTTTGTTACATTATTAGTCCCTCCGTCAAATTTTCTGTTAAACACTAACAGATTGGATTAGTTTTTATTTTTAAAAAAATTATTAATTTTTTAAAATAAAATAATATACAAAATACTTTTTTATTTTTTTTCTTTTTATTTTTTCTTTTTTTCCATCTTCTTCCTTAATCTTCTTCTTCTCCACCATTCAAACCCTAATCTCAACTTACAGCCATCACTACCGTCGGTAGCCGTCGTCAACGGCCGCTCGTCGGCGACAGCGACTTTGTTTTTTAATCTTTTTTTTTTTCTTTTTCTTCATTTCTTCTCTTTCTCTCTCTCTTGGTCACGAACAACAGATTCTTCGTCGTCGGAATCTTCGTTCACGAACCCGAGATTTGAAGCAGTAGCAGTTCCAGACGAAAATTTGAAGTCGTGCTGGAATCGTCGTTCGTGACCAAGATCAGAATCTGAAACGAAACCAGTAACGACATCGCAGCCGCTACCTTCGATCGAACGCCAACACCAATGCCCAGGATCTATCAACGCCTCGTTTCCCCTTTGGACGAATAATCAAACGTCGAGGACCACGAACGAACACGGGGTCCTTTTAGCATGTTTGATACTACTTCTAAGATTGAAGACTGTCCCCACAAACCAACACGGGGTCCTTTTAGCATGTTTTGTCCTCACTCACATGCTTCCTAGGAAAATTCCCAGGAGGTCACCCAACATAGAACTTCTCCAAGCTAAGCACGCTTAACTTCAAAGTTCCTATGATTGAGCCACCGAAAAGGAAGGTGCACCTTGTTGGTATAGGTAGTATCTATCAATTCTTTTAAGCTTTTCTTGAACATACTTTCATGTCCTCAGGATCCCTCTCATTCGGATGTGATCTCGGTTCATTCATGTACCCCTCCTAACTCGGGTGTTACACGTTTCAACCCAGATCTATTCGTAACGAACAAATAGTCTCGCAAATATGTTTGTTCAGTGGGTTTTAGGGGTTGTTTTACGCTGGTTTCAATGGGTTTTGTGCTGGTTTCAGTGGGTCTTTGTGCGGCAAGATCTGGGCTAGAACAACGAAGTTGAGGGATACGTCGCTTCCACTGCCATGTCAAAGCCAAATCTGGGTTGGAACGACAACCAGATCAGAGTTATTTTATTTTTTTTCTTTTTATAAAACTAGTGAAAGAAGAAAAGGAAGGGAGGAGGAGGGAAAAAAAAGGGGAAGAGAGGGAAGAAGAAGAAAATAGGAGAAAAAAAAGGGAATGTGGCGGCGACGGCGACAGTCCGACGACTAGCTGGTAAAGAAGAAGAAGAAGATATAAGAAGAGGGGGGGGGAGGAAGAGGAGAAAGTGAGAATAAAAAAATTATTTTTTAATTAATTAATATTTTTTTATTTTAAATTGGAGGGACTAAAATGAAACGAAATCCAAACGTCATGGGTTAAATTGTCAAGTTTGAAAATTTAGAGACCAAAATGAAACCTAACACAAACCTCAAGGAAAAAAAATGTATTTTTCCCTTTAATAAATTATTAATGACATGTGTTCATGCCAAAATCCAGACAGAAGACTCACCTGACCTTCATGTGACACCAACAGTGAATTTGTAGAAGCTGGGGAAGACGTGACCTGCAAAACCAGCAAGAACCGCTGTACACAGGTGTGGTGTAGGCCACACCACCTCCGATGCTTAAGTCATAAAACCAGGAGAAGCTAGAAAGTAAAGGAAGAAGTCGAGAATAAAGTTTCGGAACCCTTTTTCAGTGATGAAGAGGGGTTTAAATACCTGTTTTTACTCCTAGGGTTTTTAGGAATTCGGAGGTGTTTCGGGACGAAGCAGGCGGAACCGATGCGATCCGGGGCATCAGGGACTGAAAGGAGCCGAATGGCCGGCCTCGGCCTCTTGCCGAGGCCGACCATATGGGTCGGGCCATGTTGGCCCGACCCTTTGGTCCGGTCTCCCTCTGGGTCGGTTTTCTGGTCCTACCTCTGCCCGATTGTCCTCGTCAGCTCCTTGTTCGTTAGTGTGGTCCAAAATTACCTATAACAACATCCATGATTTGTAAATTTAAGATTTAGCGAAGAGACAAAATATTTTAAAAGTGATTCTTCCTTTAGCCACTTTAAATATATAGATTTTATAATTATGAGTGATATGATTTGTAAATTTTATAATATGAATTCAGCGAAGCTGTTCAGAATATGAACTCACTCAAGCACAAAAGATAGCAATGAATTTATTTAGTAGAAAGCAGAGTAAGATACATTATACATTATGATATATAGAATAATATTGTGGCGCTCCGATATTGGAAATTTGAGAAGATAAGTTTAGTAAGAACAATAGTTGGTTGCATACTGGTATGCAGGGATCCCTACACATACCACCATTAAAATGTTGACAATCATGAGAGAAATTTTTTTTCTTAGTTGTCAAGATTTTAATAGAATATGTAAGGAGATCTCTAAAGACGAAGACGTAGTACAAGGTGAATAGTTGATTGATCGGAGATGTTGTAGTAGGCAAAGGTTCGACCTTCCTCAAGTTGCCTTCCGACGAAGATCAATCGTTGTTGCCTCAGAGGGATTCCTTCCGTTGCCTCGATCTTCGCCATTAAGTTGTCAATGGTGTCGGAAGACTCTACCTCCATGATGGTTGTCTTATTGGGAAGGGACTTTACAAAGATTTGCATACTTAGCTTACGGGTTATCACCACGACGAATTCAATTCTTAACAAAACTATGGCTACTAAGCCTGAATTTATAGCTATCATAATTTAACACGTCATTAAAGAATATATTCATTTATTTTATAGAATTTACATAATTCTTAAATTTAGTCGGAATTGATCTATGGAGATGTTAAAATTCAAAAATAAAAGCATGGTCACTCAATCAAGTGTAAAAATATTTATTTTTTAAAAAAAGAAAAACAAAAATATAAAATTGATCGGTTAAATAAAAAATATATATTTATGGATAGAAATAGAATAGATCTAAAGCCCCTTTTAGGGGATGAGAATAAAATTTTCTTTTCGACGGTGTTTACTAAAATGTAGGAATGGAATTAGATCCCACCAATTTGAGAATCCCTATCTCACAAAATGGGTGGCATTTTTCCCCTAAACTCTCGTCCATCTCATTCTATTCCTTTATTCTTTAAGATATTATGTGGGGTTCACAACCTTTTTATTATTTACTTTACAACTTTTATCTTTTTTTTGACAATATGTGCGGTGGAGGGATTCGAACCACAAACCTCATGGTCGTTAGTATATCTTTATGTCAGTTGAACTATGCTTTTGTTGACCTTTACAACTTTTTTTTTTTTTTTGAGAAGACAAGTATTCATTAAAAGCCAGCAAAAACGCCCATTGGGCAGTCATTAGTGGGACAGGCACCCCCACCAAAGTTACTCTCATTCACAATATCCTCATTATTCAATTGGAGAAACCAGATAGGAAAATCATTAGACCAACTAATAGAAGACTTAGTTGAACCCGCTTTTTGGGCCAAAAAGTTGGTCATCTTGTTAGACCCCCTTGGAATGTGCCTAATATCCTTCACCCCCAAAACAGAGCAAAGTCGCTTGGCTTCCTCGACAAAAATGGAGATCTCCGTTAGATCCTCTTCCTTCCCCTCAAGAAGATGTACCACTTGAATGGAGTCAAGCTCGATAATCAACTTGGGCGAGGCAAGAGGGACCGATTTCAAACCTTCTACCACAGCACAAGCTTCCATCCAACTTACATTCCAACAGTTGGGTATATGTCGAAACCCAGCAGTCACCGTCGCTCCATCTTCCCGGCGAAGGATCCAGCCGACACCGCCAGTTTTCTTCTTATCACACCAGGATGCATCGCAGTTGAGGACCCAACAATCCGACGATCCCGCTGACCATCGTCTGGCCGAAGCAATCTGACGTCTGGAATTCTCCACGTTATGGTCTCGCCGTGGACGACTGTGAGTAACTTCTTCCTCCTCTAATTTAGATAATGTACTGGAGATTTGTTGTTGTAGAAATTATGTGCTGGGTTGTTGATTATGATGAAATATTTTGTTCCGGAAACACCAAATCTGCCAACATATGAGTAAGCTCCTCTGAATTCGCTCATGGTTCCATCCCGATCCTCCGCTTCCTTTCCCAAGGCTTTCGCAATAATCAGGCACAGTCCATCCAGACCTGTCCACAATAAACATATCATTAGGAAATTGAAAAAATAAAGCCCACATACCTCTAGTTTTCTTGCATTCCCAGAACAAGTGAGAAATTGTTTCCGGCTGCTTCCTGCAAAAAAAACAAGCGGGATTAATATCAAGCCCCTTTTTAATCAAGTTTGTTTTAGAAGGAAGGATATCGTTGTAGATTTTCCATCCACAAACTTTGATTTTCGCGGGTACTCTTATTTTCCAAAATTGTTTCCACAAGGCTTCCTTATAACCATTTCCTAAACCTGATGCTTCATTAGCACTTTGAAGTTGGATGCCCAATCTATAAGCACTTCTCACTGAGAACAGACCCTTGGAATCCAGATCCCATATTATTTCATCCTCCCTGTTGAGCTGACTAACTGGGATATTGAGAATATCATCTGCATCCTTTTCCAGAAACAAAGTTTTAACCAAATCCGCCCTCCAGGATCGAGATGCATCTAGAAGCTGAGCCACCGTATAATTCCGAGCATTCCTATTCGCCATAATTGGTGTACTAGCACCTTCCCTAGGGATCCATGGATCCGTAGCAGCCTCCACTTGAAGACCATTGCCTATACGCCACCTATATCCCTTTTTGAATAAATCTCTCCCCCACATGATGCTCCGCCATGTATAAGAGGGATTACTTCCAATATTAGCTTTTAGAAAATGACCCGTTTGGAAATAGCGACCCCTCAGCACCCTAGACAATAAACTCTCTGGATTACGGATTATCCTCCAACTTTGCTTTGCTAGCATAGCCTGGTTGAATATAGACAAATCTCTGAACCCCATTCCACCTTGCACTTTATGGGCACACATTTTTTTCTAGCTTCTCCGGTGGATCCTTTTCTCTGTCGCGCCAGCACCCCACCAGAACCTTGCACACATCGAGTTTAACTCGTTAGTTAAAGACACAGGAAATTTAAAGCAGCTCATAGCATAGTTTGGAATAGCTTGAGTCACTGCTTTAATAAGGATCTCCCTCCCTGCAGCTGAGAAGAATCGTCCTTTCTATCCTTGAAGTGCTTTCCAAACTCTACTCTTGATGTTGTTGAAAATTTCCTTTTTGTTGCGAGCATTCTGTGAAGGTAGTCCAAGATATTGTCCCAAACTCTCCGTGAAATTGACCTGCAAAACGTCCTTGACCTTTTGGATAAGATCCACGTTAGTGTTAGGACTGGTCATGAAGTTAGACTTATCATAATTAATAATTTGACCAGACGCTAATTCATAAGTCACAAGGATACAACTTTTATCCTTGTTGATCTTTACAACTTTTATCTTTGTTCTCTCATCTATTTAATAAAATATTACATTCTATTAATTATTTTACAACTTTTACTATCTCTTATTTGAGTTACTTATTATTTTCTTCTAATAAAAAATCATATAAATTTATTGTTTATTATACATAATTTTTTTATAAAATTGAAAATTGTTCTTTAATTTATTAAATATTTTATTTTAATTAGTAATTTATTATTTAATCTTTTTAAAATAAAATATTTTTATTAATATTTATTTGATTATTATTAAGTTGATTAAAAATTATAGGAAAAATACAAAGTTGTATTTCGGTATTCGAGTTTTCAAACTCAACAATTTTATCCCTGAGATTTGGATTAAGTTCCATTTTGGTCTCTCTGTCAAAATTTCCGTTAATTAAACCAATTGCTGACGTGGCGATGATTTTTATTAAAAAGAATATTTTAAATAAGTTATTATTATTTTTTTCTTTTTCTTTTTTCTTCTTCTTCCTTCTTCCTTCTTCCTCTTCATATTCTCCCTTCATCTTCATCTTCTTTCTTCTTTTTTCTCATCTTTTTCCTCTAACCCTAATGCCAACCACCGCCACCGCTACCGTTGCCTACCACTCGCTGGAATTTTTTTTTAATCTTTTCTTTCTTTCTCTTTTCATTTCAAAAAAATGAAAAACAAAGAGAAAGAAGGAAAGAGAAAAAAAAAAAAAGAAGGAATGAGTAAGAAGAGAATTGTTTTTTTAAAAAAAAAAAAAAAAATTGGTTACCAATGACGATACCCGTAGTGGGTTTGAATTAGGTTTAGAGAAGAAGATGGAGAAGAGGAAGAAGATAAAGAAAATAAAGAAGAAAAAGAAACAAATAAAAAAAATATTGAAAATATTTTTGGAAAAAATACACTCTTAGTCCCTAAGTTTGAGTTAGGTTTCATTTTGGTCTATAAGTTTTCAAACTCGACAATTTAGTTTTCGTTTCATTTTGGTCTCTCCATCCAATTTTCCGTTAATTACTAAAGGATTATTGACATGGCGCCAATTTTTTTTTTTTAAAAAAAAATTAATTTTTAAAATAAAAATATATTAAAATAATTTTAAAAACATTAAAAGGGATTTCCCTTGGTTCCAATCTCAACCCATCACCGAACCTTAAGCATAAGTTTTCATAGAGGCACATAAGACTTTTTTTTCTTTAAAAGAGGCACATAAGACTTTTATCAGATGTAATATGAAAATTAAAGCTTTAAAGGAATCATTTTTAAAAATAACTTGTGAAATAAAAATAGAAAGTTATTCTCTCTGTTTCAACTCTTTCTAAAACGACTTCCTGATTTTGGAAACAAGGCTTTTCAGTTTTTTCTAAAAGAATAAAAAGTAAAATGCCTTTCTGGTTTCGGAAATTGAACTCCACAGTTAATTTTTTAACCTAACGTTGTGAAAGTTTTAAAAATGGCAAATTGTAAAAACCATCCCTAAATATGGTGGTTGTTACAATTACACTCTGAATTTTTCATGCTAAAAATTAAACCCTCGAACTTTCATGAGTGAAAAAAATTAATGAGATTCTCCCACTTTTGTAAATGAAAAAAATTAATCCTTTCACATTTATTATGAAAGATTAAGGGAAATTAACAAAGTTGGGCCCTTCGAGTTTTTGTTTTAGAAAGTTGGGCCCTTTTTTAAAAGATTGATTTTAGGAACCCCAACTACATGTAAAATGTCCATATTACCCTCACAACCATTTCCCCTTTTTTACCGTCTCTTTCGTTTTCCCTCTCGGTTGAAATCGTTGAAGTCTCCCTCTGCAGTTCTTCTCTCAACAAATCAGAATTGCATTCAAGAAAAGTTTCGAACCTCAGAAAGAAAAGCAAGCAAAAACTTCCAAACAATTAAGCTTCTCAAAGATGGAAAATTGAGCTCACCACCAGATTTCAACAACTGTGGATCAGAATTCCCATGGCCTTCGGATTTGAAGCTGCGCCTTTCGTCAATGGTGAGATTTCTACTAGTTGGACGAACAAACAGAAATAGTCGCCCTCTCGAACCAATGGGTTTTGTAGGGTTACACCGCACAACTTTAGGGCTCGAAAATGGGAATGGGTTTTTTAGTTTCCTGATTAATAATTTGCAGTGGGAAGCGTTTTTTATGTATTGTTTCGACATTCAACCCTCTATGTGTGTTTTTGCATTTTGAATATTTTTGTAATCGTGGTTGGAAGAAAAAAAAAAGGTTTAAATCCTATTTTGGTTCCTAAACTCTAAGGATTATTCTATTTTGGTCCTTGAACTTTCAAAATGTTTGGTTTAGTCTCTAAACTTTCAAGTTTGTTCCATATTGGTCCCTAAACTTTTAAAATGTATGTTTTAGTTCTTAAACTTTCAAAAAATGATTCTTTTAGTCCTTACTTTTATTTCAATTTTAACAAATTAATGACAGAGCTTTGAACATGTGTATTAGATTGTTAATATGAGCATGATTTCAAGTCAAAATAAATTAGAGACAAACATTAGGCAAAACAGATTTGAAGTATAAAAGTAACATAACAAGGACCAGAATGATTATTTCTTAAAAGTGTAAGGACTAAAATAGACATTTTGAAAATTCAAGGACTAGAATAGAACAAATTTGAAAGTTCAAGGACCAAAATGAACGTTTTGAAAGTTTAAGGACTTAAATAGAACAAATTTAAAATTTTAGGGACTAAAATGAGATTTAAACAAAAAAAAAAAAGAAGGAAAACGATCAGCACGAAGAATCTTGGTCGAGATTCATGTATAGGGAGAACTCGAGGAAGATTTTAGGGACCGAGTTTTAGACCGTTTTGAATCGACCACGATTTCAACCAAGTTTTAGACCAAGTTTTGAACCGAAGATGGTTTTGATCGAGATTTCAACCGAGTTTTAGACCAAGTTTTGAACCAAAAGAAGATTTTGATCGAGATTTCAACCGAGATTTTGGGCATTTTATTGTATAACAACATCGTCTCTGCCAAAAAACTGGGTAAATTAGATGAAAATTACATTTTAAAAAGAAAATTTGAAAAAACATGAGTGTTTCAAACCCAATTAGAGACAGCTTCAATTTTTTATTTTCTTCTGATGGATGAAATTTAAAGAATTTTGTGTGTTTTTTTTTTTTTTTTTTTGAAGGAACCTTCTCTGTTTTTCTGAGAAGAATATGTCGGGTTCTTGAGAATAGAGTTGCAAAGTTTCTCCAATCCATGACAATCCCATGGAACCATTTTTGGGATTTTTTGTCTTTTATTTTCTCTTGAGAAATGAAAGGAAAAAGGAAAACGTAGGGAGAGAGAGGAATATTGTTAAGTACAGAGTGATTTTTGCCTTTTATTTCTCTTGAGAAATCAAAGGTAAAAGAAAAAAGTTGAGAGAAAAGAATATTGTTAAGTACGGAGTGATTTTTGCCATTTATTTCTCTTGAGAAATGAAAGGAAAAAGAAAAGTAGAGAGAGAGGAATAGAGAGAATCTCCATTCAAAATTTCACTTGATTTTATTGTAGGGGTATAATTGTAATTTCAAGTTCATGCTGACATCACTTTTATCTATTCAAAATTTCACTTGATTTTATTGTAGGGGTATAATTGTAATTTCAAGTTCATGCTGACATCACTTTTATCAACAAAGGGTCCTCAAAAACAACTTTCTACAAAATGGGCCTATTTTCTAAAAAGAAAACTTGAAAGGTCCGTAATTGTCAATTTCCCAAAAAAAGATTAATGAAAAAATATTCTTTCAGTTTCAGAGTCACTAAGTACAGCCTCCATGGCCTCATCAAACTCTGAACATAAATGAAAAAGGAAGAACCTTCACAATCCATGGAAGAACATCAACAACAACAGCACCACCATAACCAATCAGAAGAAAACGAAAACGAAAACGAATGGCATCGTCCTCTCTCTGCTCACTCTTCACCTCCCCATTCCCTTTCCAGCAGCAAAGATCCCTTGCCGCCGGTCCACTCTCCGTCCAACTCCGATTTCTCCGATCACACCTGTCACACTCAGTCGACGCTGAAATACAGAGAGTATGGAAAGTGGAAGAGGGAAGTGATGGCGATGTCGATGTCTCCTTCATACAAAAAAAAAATGAAATAACAAATTTTGAAATGAAAGACTCCATAGTCACTTTCGATCAAGCACAAAACCAGATGCAAAAGAAGAAAAAGAAAAGAACAATGGGTAAGTGGAGAGCTAGGCTAAAACTTAACTTAGTCTTGAACCTCAAGCAAGGAAAATACTGTTTTCAACGTCACCAATTTGTAAGGAAAATTATTCGAAAAAACCTCTCCTCTACACGACTTGCTGCTTACTTGATATTTGGTACAGCGAACCTCCACAAAGTTATTCAAATTCAAAAACAAGTTGGTGTCTAAGGATCACACTCTTTAAGAAAGTTATCCAATCGTATTGGTGGTACTGGGAATTCTAATCGTCTAACAGAAATGAATAGGTGTCTTTGATTCTTGGTTTCACCAAATGATGAGAAAATGAGATCTTTTACTCTAAAACGCGGCGACAAGTCCATCAGTATAAAAGCTTATTTCAAAATATTTATGATAACTTATCATCTCGATTAGATCTAAGTGTTAATCAGAACCCCCTGATAGTATAATTAGTCACTTCTTGGAGAGAACAAATGCTTCCAATTTATTTATCAGATTCAGAACCCACTAAACATATTATACATTAACTAATACTTAAAAACAGAATACTTCAAAAGTAAAGAACAGAAAGAAAATCCCAAATTCATTCACATGGCCTCAATAAGGCCACCACCACAAACACTGAGTTGTTTCAGAAGAACAATTTAGAAACCACCACGGAGACGAAGGACAAGGTGAAGGGTGGACTCCTTCTGGATGTTGTAGTCAGCCAGAGTCCTTCCATCCTCCAGCTGCTTTCCAGCAAAGATCAACCTCTGCTGGTCTGGAGGAATTCCCTCCTTGTCCTGGATCTTTGCCTTCACATTGTCAATTGTATCAGAACTCTCCACCTCCAAAGTGATGGTCTTCCCGGTCAGGGTCTTAACGAAGATCTGCATTCCTCCCCTCAGACGAAGGACAAGGTGAAGGGTTGACTCCTTCTGGATGTTGTAGTCAGCAAGGGTCCTTCCATCCTCAAGCTGCTTTCCAGCAAAGATCAACCTCTGCTGGTCTGGGGGGATTCCTTCCTTGTCTTGAATCTTGGCCTTCACGTTGTCAATGGTGTCGGAGCTCTCAACCTCTAGGGTGATAGTTTTCCCAGTCAAAGTCTTAACGAAGATCTGCATACCACCACGGAGACGCAAGACAAGATGGAGAGTCGACTCCTTCTGGATGTTGTAGTCAGCAAGAGTTCGGCCATCCTCCAATTGTTTCCCGGCGAAGATCAGCCTCTGCTGGTCTGGGGGGATACCTTCCTTGTCCTGAATCTTGGCCTTGACGTTGTCAATGGTATCTGAAGACTCAACCTCCAGGGTGATGGTCTTTCCAGTGAGGGTTTTGACAAAAATCTGCATGCCACCACGGAGACGGAGGACGAGATGGAGAGTGGATTCCTTTTGGATGTTGTAGTCGGCAAGGGTACGGCCATCTTCCAACTGCTTTCCAGCGAAGATCAACCTCTGCTGATCTGGAGGGATACCTTCCTTGTCTTGGATCTTGGCCTTAACGTTGTCAATGGTGTCAGAAGACTCCACCTCGAGGGTGATGGTCTTCCCTGTAAGGGTCTTGACGAAGATTTGCATGCCACCACGAAGTCGGAGCACGAGGTGGAGAGTTGATTCCTTCTGGATGTTGTAGTCGGCAAGGGTTCGGCCGTCCTCAAGTTGCTTTCCAGCGAAGATCAGACGTTGCTGGTCCGGGGGGATTCCTTCCTTGTCCTGGATCTTGGCCTTCACGTTGTCAATGGTGTCAGAAGACTCCACCTCAAGGGTGATTGTCTTTCCGGTGAGGGTCTTCACGAAGATTTGCATGCCACCACGAAGCCTTAGGACGAGATGGAGAGTCGACTCCTTCTGAATGTTGTAGTCGGCAAGAGTTCGGCCATCCTCAAGTTGCTTGCCGGCGAAGATCAAACGTTGCTGATCCGGGGGAATTCCTTCCTTATCCTGGATCTTGGCCTTGACGTTGTCGATGGTGTCGGAAGACTCCACCTCGAGGGTGATGGTCTTGCCTGTGAGGGTTTTGACGAAGATTTGCATCTAAATAGAATAAAACAAAGAGATCAGGTTCAATTCCATCCACAAAGCACTTAACAAACAGATGAAACAAAACCAAAACATGAACTACATCACCCCATATAGTTGAAAACCTAAATTCAATTTCATAAAACCATAATCATATAGTTGAAAACCTAAATTTCAATTCCATAAAATCAGAACAAACCAGATGTTTCCAGTCAACCTCATAAAAACTCAGCACGATCCAAAGACATAACAACCATAAAATTTCAAATAACCCAGGCAGATCTAACCACAAAGTATCAAATCCCCAGAAAGGATCCTCTGTTCAAGAATTTCCATAAGATGTAAAAAAGAAGCATTCCAAACGAAAACACTACAAATTCCATCTCTCAAAACAAAAGAACATGATCAAAGTCAAAGTAAAAAGAGGAACCGCCAAAAGAAAAAAAAGGAAGCAAGCGAAATACCTTGAAAGAATTTGCTTGGGGATTTAACGATCGGAGAAGAGAAGAGAATATCAATTGCGGAGAACACTAGGGGTGAAGGGCTCAATTTATAGGAGATTAGAAGGACAATTTCGTCACGGCAGCCAATGGATTATCCATTACTTTCCTGCCACGTATTTATCTAATATCTGTCATTCGCCGTTACCACCTCTCGCCCAAGGTATAAATGGAATCTTTCGAGCCAAATTCAGAAACGACATTGTCGACGTCATCAATAATACCAAAAAACAACTATTAACGCCGTTATAACGAAGTTAGCTTCCGTTATGAAGAAAATTCCAGATGTTGCGCGTCTGTGCTTTGAATCTATTCTTTTTTTTTTTTTTTTTTAATTTAAATTAAATTTATTCTTCTTCTTTTCGTTGCATTTATGGTTGTATAATATATGATATAATGTATTAGATTTTTTCCCTATTTTGTAATTTATTATTGTTGGTTAAATTATAATTTTGGCCTCTAAAGTTTAGGAATATAATTTCATTTTAGTCAATAATTCTAAAACTTTGCTGCTCACTTTAACAACAAAATTGATTAGTTGGATCTAATATTTTGAGGTAGGAACTGATTTTTTTAAAAGGAAAAAATTCGGAAATTGATGTTAAATGAATTTGAATCGTGAACTAGTGAGGAAGTCGGCAAGATTCCCTCGTCCCGAGGAATTGACCGTTCCGCTTCGCGAAAAGTCTTGAGCAATTGCAGTTGGGCCATTCCCATCGCAACTAGCCGACTCTCTACCCTAAAATTTTCTGGAAAATATCAAAATATCTACGGATATCACAAACTTCCAATCTAATTTTTAGATTTTCTCAAAAAAAAAAATCTATATTTTAGATTATATCAAAGATTTTTCTTTCTATTTTTATCGGTGTTTCTAATTAGTTTTTTACTTCTATATTTGGTCATGTCATAACTCGATTTTTGAGGATTTAAGGTCAAGTTTCCATAATCTTACCATAAGATTTTTTTTATTAAATGTAATATGAAAATTAAAGATTTTCTAAATGGGTATCTACTTTTATATGGTCATTCATGTATATATAGAAAAATCATTTTTAGAAATGGTTTCCAAAATACAAATAGAAATTTACTCTCTAATTGAATTCAATCTTAAACGATGATTTCTCGACTTTGGAAAAGCCACCATTGTTAGAAAATAATTCAAAAAATCCAATCAATGATGTTTCATTTAAAATTCTTGTTAGAAGCATATCAGATGAGTTTGAATAAGTCAACTTTAATTTTCCAAATGGGAGAAAAAGATGTTAACTCTTATCAAATTCTATTATTCAAAGTCAAACATCAACTTGAACAATTATATTATTCAAGGTGACTATATACATATAAATCTTAGAGAGGATGTTAAGAAGCAAAATTAAGATAATTACTTCGTTTCTATAATTAAATCACCAGCCGTGGATGTTTAAACTCATAAAATAATAAAATGCATACAGCACTTTCAATGCACCGAGTACTAAATTGAAAGTAAGAGATTCATGACTGAATATGCAGAGAGATACAATTGATCAGAACCAAAATTACTTCCTGTAACCACCATCTAAAGAACAGATTTGCGCAGGGGTCAAAATTTTGTATCTTTCAAAGACAATCACAATGAGGCTCAACTGGTACAATTACAAATAGTTTCGACTTTGAGGAAATAATTGGATTGCTATAGTATGGTAGCTGTAACTGTGTCGTTGAAGATCTTACTAATTCTCTCTAGCATGGTAGGATTAGGTGAACTCTTAACTGTTGCAGGTATTTCAAAAGCACAGGATTGTGGGGCAATCTTATCAGTCAGCCCCTATCTCCGGCGTTTCGATTCTTTTCGAATTTCTGACAGGTAGTTCTCCAAGTTGGTTTTTTTCCATAAACACCGGCGAATAAGTTCTTCTTTTGTCGATTCATCTGAGTTACAGAGTTCAAGCAATAAGAAATTAGGCATTGTAGGTAAAAGAAAAGCATAGGTTAACAATGAAGAGGCAGCATACTGAGCTTTGTATTTTGTTACAGAAAAGCATAGGTTGACAATGGATGGAACTCTGGATTTTTAAGAGAGCAAGAAATAAAATGGCTAACTATTCCTTTTGAACAAATAGGAGCATTCTGTTTTTGAGTAACGAAAAGGTTGAGCAGTGAGGGTCAAGGGAACAAATAATGGGACAAATAAAGAGCTGCATTAAATTTTTCTGCAAGAAAATTAGCAATGGAACAGTTAATTGCTCACCGATGTTTTTCCATGCATCAATGGAGACTCTGAGCGATCTTTGCGTCAGGTAAGAGGCATCTTCCCAAGAATATGGTATTTGTTTTACCTTGTATCTCCAAAACCAGCAACCAGTCCACAATAATAACTGGATCGAGGAGTCACAAGAATAAATGCTTGAGGTATATGAGCTAAATGAATAAAGCTCCACTCAGTAATAGAATGAAAACATCAAAATGGAAAATCTACGTAACCATAAAAATTTCTAGAACTTGCGAGGACAAAATCTAACCTTGCCAATAGTGTAGGGCAGAAGAATAAAACGAACACCTAGTAGTTCCCATACCGATGGCTTCTCAGCTCCTTTTATTTGCAATTCCAGTTCTTTCCCAAGATCTTCATCCACTTTTCTGACACAAACACACAAAAAAAGAAAAATAATAAAGATATGTTAGATTGAGAATCCAATATGAGAAAATGAAAAAACACAGAAGGCAATAAACAGTTAATAACAGATCAAAAGAATTCAGAATAAGTGAAATGCTTAAAGAGAAGCTTAAAACTGGACAGAAGCCCAATAAATTTGTGCATGAGAACATCGTTGGGCAATTTGAACTGAAGAACAATCCCACACATTTAAATAAAAACAGCAATAAAAATACTAGGGAAAAACTCCTTTATGACCCCCCCCCCCCCCAACTTGATTGAATGAGTTAAATTTAATCTTAAAATTTTAATTTAACCAAAATTTAATCTCGAACTTGAAAAGGTGTTAGAATGAGCCCCTCTTCAAAGTTCTGGAAAGTTTCCGAAAATACAACCACAAAATCACCCAATACTCAAACCAAGCCACAAAATCATGTAGCACTAAAAGCTCTAACCCACGCTCAAGTAAATAAGAATTACAACTTAAAGATTAAATTTGATTCTTTCAGCTAAATACAAGGTAAAAAAAAAAAAAGAACTTTTCCAGGAAAAACTACATTTATTTATTTATTCCTTAATTTTTCTGGTAATTAACCAACAATAACTCCATACTTATCCGACTGCTTGTGACCTTTCTTCTTGTTTGTTGCTCCTCCACTTCGTTCAAGTTCAAGAGCCCGTAATCTATTTTTGTAAGCAGGGGTCTTCTTGACCATGTCAATAGCCTATAGCATCAAGTAAATGATTCAGTAAAAGAAATCTACATCCTTTTGCAGATTTGGATAACAAAATGTGAATCTTAACTATACAAAGTTCTCAAGATCACATTCAAACAAAATTTGGACATAAATTTCCTTGTCATATGACTCAAAAACAGAACAGGCAAGATTACAGTCAATATCAAAGGCTTCACTTTTCAGACAGACCCAGGAATGTTATCAGCACCTAAAATTCATATAACCTATGAAAAGTTAGTCTGGCCATCCATCATTGTTCACCTAAAAACCATCATAAATTTTCCAGGTCAAATAACTTAGAGGTACTAGTACCTGATGATATCTTGTCCACTGATTCAGATATTGAAATGCAGATACAATCAGGACAAGGCCAACCAGCACAGCACGAGCATCCTAAAATGAGAGGAGAAAACCAATAAAATAATTACTAAAACCAACGAAAAGTGATAAATCAACTTAACCTAGTTATAAACCACATATTCTTTAAGCACGAGATAAATATAAAAGTTCTTACCGTCTTATGACCATAATATGCATGGTAATACCGAGCTGTGTTGTAAAATACCTAAAAAATGAAGAAATCACAGTTTAGTACATAAAGAAGCAGCCAGCGTCCATCAGCTAGCTAAACAATCACACAATCATAATTTGCTATTTGCTTGAGTTTCTTGCTTTTCTATAGAAAGCAAGATGGTACAGTCACACATATTACAGTCATCAAAGACCCAGTCTTTATGTGCAACAGCAGCCCAAAGACATACATATTCAAAACAAAGCTATTATCCATCCCAAGTGAAAGCTAACAATATTTTAGGTCTCTTTCTGGGATGAATTTCATAAAAGGTGAATTGTCTGTTGAAACCTGGGTTAAAAGAGACTATCTGTTGTTCATTTATAAAACTAATCAATGAATCTAATTGTAATCCTCATTTATAACTATTTTGTTTATTTATCAGCATTATCTTCATATTGTTAAAATGCCAAATGTCTGGCTTATCACTTATGTTTAGACCAGCCTCCAGGCAAGCAAAGCAAATTAGGTATCACATTAGTAGCTTAACAAAGCAAATTAGAAGACACCCAACAAAGGAGCGTACTGCTACTTCTAGTGAAAGCATAAGCCAGAGAGAACCCACAAAACCATCTACAATGGCAATGGCATGGTAGTAGTAATGATAGGTCTGAACCAGCATTTAGTTTCATAAGAAAAGATTGATAGTGAGAGCAAAACTACCTCTTCCGGATGAGCGATTGCATAATCATATTGCTCTCTCGTGGATTCATCTTTCAAAATCTGCAATCCATAGATAAGCTCATATATTTAGGAAAAGAAGATAATTAAAATTGAACAGCAATAAGTAACAATATAAGCATGCCGAAGAAAATAGAATCTACAATCTTAACGTTTTTGTACCTCATAAGCATTGGCAATCTTAACAAATTGCTTCTTCGATTCCGGATCCGGGTTCTTATCTGGATGGCTTCATCGAACACCAAAAAGAGAAATTCAAATGGAATGACAATGAATGACAAGAATAAATGGAATAGAAGAAGATAAAGACGGACTGTTTCAATGAGAGTTTGTAGTAAGCTTTCTTGATCTCCGATTGGGTTGCACTCTGCGATACTCTGAAATGGCCAGTTGAAAATCGAATTGGTTAGAAAGGTAAAAATTAGGTATTGTCGCAGTAACAATCAAACCCAAAACTCAAACAATATTAACATCATTAAGAATAACAAGGAAAATGAACTCCAACATACCCGAGGAGATCGTAACAATCGTCTTCGTCGCAGTAGATGGCCATGGACGGTGAGATGAACAGCAACATCACAATAATTGATACGATTGCGCGCCACCGTGTCGTTGCCGGTGGCGCCATCGTGTTCAGCCGTCGAAGCTGCAAGTTTCGATTACAATTGCGCTCCGAATTTGAGCTAGGGATTTGGCGCAATTGAAATTGTCAAATTTCCGTTTAAATTTACAGAATGACCTTCCTGTTACAGTTGTAGGCAAGAAATGTCAACTGATCTGAGGTAGATTGATGATTTAAGCGTTAAATTTCAGATCGAGGGACTGAAACTCTGGCGCAAATTAGTACTTCGCAACAGGAGGACCGTTGGATTGGAACCCATCATTTTAAACCGTATGATATGCATAATCTTCCATTCATTATCATCTGGTCGTGTATGGCTGGCAGGCTGGGGGAAATAGGATCCAAGAAGACATCACGCCATGGAAAAGTAAGGGTTTTATTTTTCAAAAAGGAAGGGTTTTATTACAAAATTAGTAGATACTTTTTAATTTTAGGTTTAATAAGTCCTTAAACTTTAAAACTCTCTAATAAATCTTTGAACTTTCAATTTTTTGTCTAATAAATTTCGATATATTTGAAATTTTTGGATATTTTTTAAAGTTTAGAAACTTAATAAGCACAAAATTGAAAGTTCGAAAATCTATTTGACACTTTTTAAAGTTCACATCTCAAAAACTAAACTTATAATAATAATAATAATAATAATAATAATAATAATAATAATAAAACATTAATTCGAAAATTAAGGTTTGGGGAGATTTCAGAATCCCCTCATCCCCTTGGGAGGACATGAATTTTATTTATTTTATATCTTTTATTCGAATGAAATGGATTCTACAAATATCCCTTTGGTAGATTCCTTTTTGAAAACATTTTTTTTAAACTATTTTTGAATTATATGATCCAAACGATAAAAATTACATTTTTATGCTTTCATATCTTGTTTTTGAATTTAAGATTTTAAAATCCATAATTACATTTAACAAAAAAATAATAATAAAATAACAACTTCAATAAATACATTATTTTCAAAAAAAAAAAAAAAAACTTCAATAAATACAGTATTTCATGTTATAAATTCATTTCATTTTTGTTAAATTAAAAAAATTATATGATATTGTAAAATAATTATTATTTACAAAATTTATAACATAAAACATGTTCATAAATTAATTTAATAATATCTCTAAAAAAAAAAATTAATTTAATAATAGTTGAGATTCAACTTAATATTTAGTTGGTAACTACAAGTATTTTTATAGTCTATAAAAATATTATCAAACACACATTTTGAACAATTGTTTAAGGGTATGTTTGGTTTAACTTTTTAAGTGTTTAATTTTGAAAAAAAAAAATCATTTTGAGAAAAATTCTATTGTTTGGCAACCACTAAAAATGACTTCTTTTTTTTTTTAGAAAAAAAAAACAACAACTAAAAATGACTTATTAAAGAATGAGATTGAGAAATAAATCATTTCGAGGGAAACACTTAAAAACAAATTTTTTAAAAAGAGTTTTTAAGTATATAATAACTTGTGTATAAAAACACTTATGAGGAAATGTAACCAAAATATGAGTGTTTAAATTCTAAACAATTTTTATACAAGATGTTTTTTAAAAAATGCATTCTTGAAAAACATTTAGGGTGTGTTTGGTTTAACTTTCCAAGTGTTTGATTTTGAAAAAAAAAAAAATCATTTTGAAAAAATTTCTAGTGTTTGGCAACCACTAAAAATGACTTATTAGAAAATGAGATTGATAAATAAACCATTTTAAGAGAAACACTTAAAACCAACTTTTTTTAAAAGACTTTAAGTATACAATAGTTTGTGTATAAAAACACTTGTGAGGAAATGCAACCAAACATATGAGTGTTTAAATTCTAAACAATTTTTATACAAAATGTTTTTTAAAAAATGCATTCTTGAAAAACATTTAAATTGGGAATGTATTCCAAACGGACCCTTGAACTAAAAGATATCCCAAACAGACCCTAAATTGTGATCTAGTTTCTAAATATGTTATCAAACACACATATTTGAAAACACTAAAAGTATTATAACTCTTCAAATTTTTTTTCAGATAACTAACCAAACACATCTTTGATATTCATACAAAATGTATATTTTCGAAGTAGAATATAATTTTCTTTTTTTTTTAGAGAGAGAAAGTTTTGTTCATTCATGTAAAAAAGCCACTTGGGCTATAATTTCTGGAATCAATCTCAACCAGAGAAAAATAAGTTAAGGGGATTACTGTTGTGAATGCAACCAAAGTCTTACATTGAATAGATGAAGGAAAAATCATTGGTATATAACTAATATATAAGTGAGAGACAATGTCTCCATTGATATGTGGCATTTTAGTCTTCTGTGTAAAAACCAAAAGCAAAGTCATGCCTAAAGTGGACAATATCATACTATTGTGAAGATATATATGTGGGGAATTTCATTGTCCCAACAAGTAGTATTATAATCATGCCCCCTAACTTAGTCATTATTGGTAGGATCTGCATGTGTTGAACAAAGAAGTTAATATATGAAAATTAAACCCTAGTGAATTAGAATTAAGAACTCTTTGTGTATGTGAACCTCTAATTCTCAAATACTAAACTCTCAGATCGATCAATGATTTCAATCCCAAGGGAATGATTAGATAAGGATTATCTTGATGATCAATGACTGAGAAGCAAGGAGAACTAGTTCCTACTCAAGGTTTGAACACTTTACAAGAAAATTAATCATACTCTTGAATATGTTTAGGTATGCAACTCTAGAACAAGAATTGCAAAGTGACAAAGCTTCATGGCTCTTAACTATAGAATCACTACTGATTTATTCAAAATTCAACCTACTTACATTGAAATTACTTAGGCTTTAAATAGCCAATTTTATGGCTCAAATAGTCCCAATGGCTAGAAATGAAAACCAAATTTAATATCCAAATTACCCCTCTAAACAAAAGGACTAAAATACTCTTACTTAAACATGCTTATAAGTGTAAAATTGAATACAACAAAACTCTTAAAAAAATGTGGATCATTTATTGGTTCATGTCAGAAGTTGTGAGCCTCAATGATATAGTCATGTGAGATCCCATTGTTGAGTTTCATCAAACAGGCCTAGAGTGCTCTAACTTTAGAGAAGAGGAGTTGGTCTAAATAAGAGTTAGAAAGATAGAGACTATTTGAAGGAAGACTCGGTGGTAGTTTTTTTAGCGGAGGATTGTTCAAGGAAGTGCAACCAAGTCCTACACTAGTTAGATAAAGGGAAGATAATAGGTATATAAGTGAGAAATAACATCTTCATTGATATGAGGCTTTTTCAAATGAGACCAAAAGTAAAACCATGAGGATTTTATATCCAAAATGGACAATATTATCATTGTGAAGATGTAGAGTGGTTGATTTGTCTCGACAACCACTAATTTCTAAATGTTGATGGTCAAATTTCACTTAGAAATTTGTCCTTCGCTCCACGTGACGATCAACGGTGAATTTGTAAACAAGCTGGAAAGACGTGACCTACAAGACGAACAAACGCTGCACACCGGTGTGGTGTAGACCACACACACTCCGATGCTTTAGTTAGCTTTGGTCGGAGAACACGTATAGTGAATTTAGGGGCTGATTTTTCATACCTGTGAGTGTGTGTAGCCCTCTTCTTTTAGATTTCCCCTAAGGTTTTTTCTTCCTCCAGGCTTTTGGGAGAGCCCCCGGGCCTTTGGCCCTGGTCGGCCTCTGCATTGGGCAGAGGCCGACCCTTACCCTCGGCCTCTCCCTTTGGCCGAGGCCGAGGGTCATGCGTTCCGGCCCCTTGCCTCGTGAACTAGGCTTGCTTTGTCTTCGAGCCCGATGTGTCTGGGCCTTCCTGCATGAAATATGGTTGGCTAATTTTTGCCCATAACACTAAATATATATATATTATCACTAGGTCTTATAAGATATGTAATATACAATACATTATGGTTTAGGGTTTAGGGAGAAGAGGTTTGAATGTGCATTCTCTTGGAAGCCAAGTGTCCTTTCAAAGGTCCTCCTTGAGTTGTCATTCCCCACCCTCCTTAACTCCTGGTTTAAAAGTTGAAGTCTCCATAGGAAACTGCTCCAAAAATAAGATAGGGAGTTTCCTCTTATGTATGCCATGCCTTCAAAATAATCAAAATGGAAATAAATATAATTAATTCTTTCAATGCTTAAGAAACAATAATTAAGGCTTATAAGAAATGGTTAGACTTTTTTTTTTTTTTACAACATGTGGAAGTGAGAGATTTGGACCACAGACCTCTGGGTTTTTAGTACAACTTAATGGTTAGATTTGTTTGACAACCATTGCTCTGTTAAAACCTTCCGAGTGACGAGTCTCTTAAATTTGTACATTTCCTTTTCCTTAGGCAACAAGCACATTTGTGTCCTAACTTTCTCAATGGATTTTCTTGTGATTATCTGTAGAAGTCTACCAAAAAAAAAAAAAAATCAGGAAGGTCTCGTTACACTACCCCCACCTATAAGTTCCTTTGTTTGTTATCTACTTTTTTTTTTTTTTTATATATATATTTTCAAAAGCCAAGTCAATTTTTTAAAACTAAAAAAAATAGTTTTCAAAAACTTTTTTTTATTTTGAAATTTGACTAGAAATATAAATGTGTTGTTAACAAAGATGAAAACTGTTGTAAAGAAATTTTGAAAAAAAAAATAAGCACAATTTAAAAAACCATATGATTATCAAACGACGAAAAAAAAAAAAAAGTTTCAAAAAGTTTGAGACATAGATAGATACAGCTTTTGCAACAGTTTTTGTGAGGAATTTCTTGCCCTCCAATCCAATAATGGAAAACGTGCTTCGTTTAGACTGTTGAACCACTTTCCAAACTTGTTCCTCTATAAAATGTAAATTCTCATCCTTATTTTTGGTTAAGCAAGCTGCTAAATCCTCATCTTTGCCTTTTTTTAGATCATACAATTTTAAATACAGAAAACTATGGAGGATTAATCATATTAATCTTTAGTTTTCTGTTTTACTTAAGAAAATATGTCGCTTTATTCCTTCGAATGTCCTGATTTTTTTTTCATTGAACTAAAAACTTGAAAAATATAAACAAGTAAGAAAAATTTGCTGGAA
This sequence comes from Luffa aegyptiaca, assembly GCA_017139565.1. Classification (NCBI taxonomy): domain Eukaryota; kingdom Viridiplantae; phylum Streptophyta; class Magnoliopsida; order Cucurbitales; family Cucurbitaceae; genus Luffa; species Luffa aegyptiaca. The sequence goes on from CM029400.1 coordinate 5,836,420, forward strand.
TTCAAACATATTTCTAAGCTATAATAAAACCGAGAGGTGCTTTTGTTTGGTGGGAAATTTAGGCAATTTTTTTTTTTTTTTTAAAATTTTTAGGCAAGAATTATTGTAGGCTATCTAGACATTTTTAAATGTCTGGTCTCTGGACACATCTTAAGATGCTCCTACAAAGATTTTGATGTCCTTTTTAATCCATAGTTACATTTTCCTATGATGAAGGCATCTTTTGACGATAATTTTACCCTTCGTATATATGTGTGTGTGTTAAAAATCACTTTTGGTCCCTAAACTTTCATAGAAGTAACAATTTGGTCCCTGAACTTTGATTTGTAACGATTTAGTCCTTGTACTTTCACTTTTATAACAATTTAGTCCCTGAACTTTAATAAAGTAACAATTTAGTCCCTATACTTTCAAATTTGTATCAATTTAGTCTCTATACTTTCAAGTTTGTAACAATTTAATCATTGACTTTTCAAAAAAAAAAAAACAATTTAATCATTGTCGCAAAAAAATCCATCAAAATTAAATGTCGATTTTTATTATTTAGTGATTGAACTTTGTAGCTTTATAAACATATTGGGTCCCAAATTAGTTAATTAATCTATCTAGGTAAGAGATTTCATTAAATCTTTACATTCATTTTTCATGATAGGGACCAAATCGTTACAAATTTGAAAGTATAGAGACTAAATTGTTACTTGTTAAAGTTTAGAGACTAATTTGTTACAAAAGTGAAAGTACAAGAACTAAATCGTTACAAAAGTGAAAGTACAAAGACTAAATCGTTACAAATGAAAGTTTAGGGATTAAATTGTTACTTTCATGAAAGTTCAGGAACTAAAAATGATTTTTAACCTATTTTTTTATGTATTTATTTACTTATTTCTATTTTTTTATTTTATAGTTAAAATAAATGAATGAATTCTACTCAAACTAGAAAAGTAAGAGGAGTACACAGAAATGACTATCACACATTCACTCCTTTTAAGAAAAGCAAGAAAGAGCAACGTGACAAAACCATAAAAAATAATAGTAATAAATAATATTATTAAGCAAAAATTCTACCTCCCCAATTTAATTTTTGGGACAAAATAAAAGGTCAATAAGTTTCACCATTTCACAATCTCAACCTAAAAGGGTTATTATTCAGAGGTAAAGACATTGATAATCTTTTATAGAGATGAGAGGTTGAATGTTTTACCCCACAATTATTTGTTAATTAAGTCTAGTATGTTGTATTGGTATGTTGGATCTAAACTCTTCTTCATTAAAATATATATTTTCAATGCAATAGTTAAACAACAAGGGGATCTTTCTATGAGATTAATTTTGCACTCGACTCGAGAGGTTTTAATTTTTTAAATCAAATTTGGGGAAGGAAGACAATTGACTAGAACAACAAGGTGCACCAAGGAGTTAGTGGACAATAAACGAATATTTGTGTACTACTCCTTGTTGGTTCCGAGAGAAACAAAGGAAGCAAAGGTTAGCCGAAACATAGTTATCGATTTTCAAAGATATAAATACGTATGTATATACAATATAGTAGTTATATCACAATTTGTATATTTGTGTATTTTGTGAATATGAGCATAGATCAACATATTTGAGATATCTATTTCTACATTATCATTGGGTAAGAATTGAGATACCAATTTTATGCCATTCAATCTATTTTCAATATTGAAATAGTTTTACATTAAGAATTCACATATACATCATACTTATATTTTCTTAAAATTGAAATTATTTTATATAAACACAATTAAACTTATTTAAATGTTAAATTATTAATTTGTTCTCTTGGATTCAAACCTTAGCCCTAAAAGTTTATAATTTTATCCTTAAAAAATTGAGGATTAATTCAATTATTGTCTCTTATATAGTTTGGTCAAAGCTCACATAAATTGTGTCAAAGCGAGCATAGCTCAGCAGTAATTGACATTATTATATTACATGAGCTTCCATCTCAAAACCAATTGACAATGAGTGGGGTGACCCTTGTAGCTTATAAATTGTGAGGTCTCCAACTAATTTTTTCAATGTTGGATCCTCAACAGACATGTATCCATTCTACTCTATTTTTACTTTGGCGTTATAAAATTCTAGTACGGCTAGTTAATACAGTAGCACCAGCATGACCTTACCTTAGCAACTAAGGTATATTCTTTTATCAAGATCTCGAAGATTCAAGTCTCTCTACCCGACATTTATTAGACTTGAAAAGAAGCGACCCATTGGCACAAGTAAATAAAAAGCGTGGTAAATTCTCATAAAACATGATAGTGATGTGGTAAAGAAGAAAACAAATGGCCAGGCTTGGTATAGCTGTAGTGTTGGTAGGACATGCACCAGGTACACACATTATTTTTGTAAGACCTAGCGTACACACAATAACTCAAAAGCCTTGCCCTTTCTATCTTTCTTTTTTTTTTTTTTTTTCCTTTCATTTTTACTCTTCATTAAATAATAATAATAATAATAATAATAAATTAAATTCTAAAAAAAAAAAAAAAAAAAAAAAAAGTGATCCTTCTGCTCCTGCACTCTCCACAGGACCAGGCATGCCTCTGCCTCACATGCTTTTTCTGCAAAACTCTCACATATTCTATCCACTTTTTTTCTCCCATTCATTTCCTCAAAATTCTTTACCCTTCCTTCACAAACATTCCAAATTATTATTATTATTATTATATATTTTCAAAACCTTGAATATTCGCACATGTAGGAGATACCTATCTCTGATCATCTCTACACACTTCTAAGTCGTTTCTACTCAAAGTCTTTATCAGTCGACGCGTATCAATCCCATCCACCCGTCACTCATCCCTGATTTTTTCTAGTCCAACAACACGTACGTGTGTAGATAAATATTCAAATCAGTTAAACTATGCTCAGATTGGACTTGATTCCTAATTTATATTTTTGGGACAAAGAAATTCAAATGATTAGGGAACAATGATAGGGTGATAATTTTGTGTGTTTTGGAGCCACTTGTGGGCTTGCCGACTAATAGGGTCGAATGTGGTGGAGCAGGAAGAAAAGAATCACATGTAGGATTTCATTTTCATGTGAAAAGAGATGGAAATTTAAGAAATTAAAAAATGGAGATATTTTTGGGAGGAATGCAAGGGAAGGGAAGACTTTTTTTTTCTTTCTTTTTTTTTAATTTTATTATTATTATTTAATTGTTAGAGAGAGAGAAAAAGAAAAAGAGTGGAATGAGTAGCAAAGATACTGGGTGTGGTCCTGTGCCCCCTTGGTTTGATTATGAGGTAAACAACCCACATGGCTTGCATGTCCCCTTCAAATTCCCCACTCTATACTAATGTACAAGAGAGATTATATATAATAAGGTTTTATAATATATACATGTATATATAAGGGAAATTAGAATAATAATAATGATGATGATAAATGTGAATAAAGAGGGGTATATACTTGGGCTGCATGCATGTGATTCTACATTTGGCCACGTATGATTGGACATGGAACGAGAGGAAGATATATATGATGTTTCAATTCAATGCCCGGGTCGGGTCCAGTACCAATCATGTGCCCTGTTTCTCAGATTTCACTCAACAAATAAATTATCAAAAGCTTCCACCTTGATGTATCAATCAATCAATATATATATATATATATATATATATATATATATATTTATATATGATGAATATAATTTCCAAGTTTCAAATGGTGCATATTCGACCAAGTCTCTGTTTCCGGTTATTTTTCTTTTACCGCAACAACGTTATTTTGTAATCGTGTGTTCAGCAGCAGTAAAAATTCATGGGGTAAATTAACAGTAGAATCGCTTTTTAAGTTTTGAATATATATATATATATATATATTTTGTATGATAGCACTGAGAGCCGCGTGTTCATTCTCTCTTCAACATATATGCAACCCTCTTTGTTCAAACCTCTAGCTCCCATCTTTTCACCTTCCAAATCATTGCCATCCTTTTCATTTTTTTTTTTAAAAAAAAGAGATTAAAAAAAAGAAAAAGATAGAAAGATACATTTTTGTGTGTGAAGAGCGTGTAGGAAGTACAGAATAGGTTTTTAGATATTGGAAGTGGTTTACGTTGAAGTTCTGTGTCCATTCATTTTTGCCACTCCCTTCATCTCTTATCTTCTCCACACACACCATATTCATATTCATTTCTTTTCATTTCCCTATATAAGAAACTATATCCCTCCTCCAAATTCCCCATCCCACTCTGTCACACTCTACCCTCTCCAAAACTATATTATATATCATCCTTTTCCTTCCCTTTTTCTTTATTACTATATACTTTAATTTCATCATTTCATTCCCCCCCCCCCCCCCCTCCAAAATCTCTGGAAAGAGACGTTATATATCCCTTCTTTACCAAGAAAACGTCACCCCCCCTCGCATTTATCCAACTCTCCCAGGTAAAAGAAATTTTAAAAAATAATAATAAATAAACATACATAGTCCCATGTAATATATTTTACATTATTTATTCACACTAGCGCTGGCTAATTTCCTTTTTTTTCTTGCAGACCCCTCGCCGACCGTCTCAAAACCAAATATGCTACACACCCTAAACCAGGTACATACTTCTTTATCATTAACTTCTAATCTCATTTCAATTATGTTTAGATTAATATTTCAACTTTCTTTGTCCCTAAGAAAATGGAATAAATTTTTTAAGAGGTTTATAAATTATTATATATATATATATTACTAGAATTGAATAGTTGAATAGTTAAATAAATAAAAACATTTAGTCAATAAAAGCCCTGGCCTACGGCTAGTCATTTCAAGAAATAAATGTTAATAAAATCTTGAATTATTGGTCAACAGACAAATTTTTTCTTCATTGTGTCGTAAATAATCAACGTTTGTGGCCACAAAATAATTAGTTTATCATTTAGTGGGTCACGGACAATCAAGCTTCGCTAAATACTTTCACTTTTCCATATAAAACCTAAAAGTTTCAAACCTGAAAACAAATCAATTTCTTTCTTTTTTAATTCTATATATCTATATCAAAAAGACGAAAAGGGTACGCCCTTTGCCAAATAGAAAATACAAAAATCCAATTTCTGTTCATATCTTTATCTTTTATCCTTTGATTTAAGCTTCAACTATTTTTGTTTAATAATCCATATGTGAGGGTAAATATGTAAAACCAAATCTTCTGAACAAGTAGCTAATATCCCTTGCATTGAAAATAATATTCTTAAATTTTTACTCTCGTATTTATGATATAATATTTTTTAAAATCTATTTGAGTATCTAATATTTTTTCCAGGTTGATCTTTTGGCTTTTTTCTTATATCACAATTTATTTTAATATCTCAAAGAAAAGAGGGGTCAAATTTGACTGGTCAAAAACTTTGGAAGCATAATAGAGGTGACATGGAATTCAAATTACGATCAAGGCACCTATTACTTCAACTAACATTTGATTTGATTTTGATTTAATATTTTGAAGATGCAAACAAAAATTCCACATAAAAACTGTCACAGTTTTGTCACAAACAATAGAATAGATCTACACTTTTTAGGGCATGAATTTAATGAAAAATTTGAAAAAAAAAAACCATTTGACTGAGGCAGAGGCACATGTAATATTCAGACATGGCCTGTTTATTACATGGCAAAACTGACACAGCACTGTACTTCTTCTCGTTCCTTCCAGCACCTGATCCCCTTAATTAACAAACGACATACAAATATTTGACTTTTTTTTTTTTTTTTTCCTGTCACAAAATCATACAAATATTTATTTATCTCTAAACTTTTCAATAACATTTTTTTTTAAATTAAAAAAAAAATATGTTATAAACAGTAGGGTTTACCACAATCATCGTTCTTATAACATTTTAAATAGAGATTCAAATACTGTTTTGGTCCACATGCTTTAATGTTTGGACATTTTAATTTTGGTTTCATTTAGATAAATATACTTTTACTTTGTATTTTGAAAAAGTTTCGTTTTGGTCCCGATCAATTTAAAAAGTGATCTTTTTGTTATTGTTTACAAAATTTTAACAAATTAAATTCTTCAAGACAAAAGTCTTTTTAAACAAAGTTATAGCTTACATGGGATTGTGGTTATATTTCAATAAATTTATTTGGTACATTGGATTGTGCTAAAATTGTGAATAATTGAAAAAATGATATTTAAAAAAAAAAATAAGCGACAAAAATACATTTTTTTCATAGTATAGTTACCAAAACGAACGTTTCAAAATTACAGATTAAGTTTTCAATTGGATAAAAACTAAAAGTATATATAAACAAAAAGGAACGATTTGAAAGTACGAGAATCAAAACGAACAAATGCTAAATGTCTGGGGATGAAAGTAGTATTTAAAAACTTAAATATTTTTTTTTCTCAAAAAATAATGTATTTTGTGTTTTTAAAAAAATTCAAAAGAAAAAAGAAAACCATGAAAATATTTCTGCCCACACACACTATATAAATCTAAACAACAGAAACCAAAACCAACAAGAAAAAAAAACAGGTCTCTCTCTCTTTTAATTTTCCCCCCTCGTCTTCTATTTCTCCGATTAATTTGTCTTGTTATGCCATTTGATTTCACCTCCTTTAATAACTCTCTTCTTATATATTAATTTTCCCATAAATCCTTAATTATCAGTCTGCAAACGTGGCCATGGACCCACCCTTTCACGAGGCTTACAAGACCCTCTTGGCCCAAACGGCGGCCGCCACCGGAAGCGACGTCGCGGCGGTGGAGGAATGGGAGCTGCCGGTGGTTGATTTGAGCCGTTTGTGGCATGGAGGGGCGGCGGAAGTGGAAGAGTGCAAAAAGGACATAATCAGAGCTTCTCAAGAATGGGGTTTCTTTCAAATTGTGAATCATGGGATTTCAAATCGCCTTCTGGCCAATATGAGAGCTAAACAAATCGACCTTTTCAACCAGCCCTTCGAGCGTAAGAGCAAAGAGGATCGGTTTTTGAATTTCTCCGCCGGAAGTTACCGTTGGGGAACCCCCACCGCCACTTCGCTCACCCAACTCTCTTGGTCGGAAGCTTTCCATGTTTCTCTCTCTGATATTCTCGGATCCAACGGCTCCGATGATCTCAGGTAATTACCAAAATTCTAATTTTTTTTTTTTTTTTTTTTTTTTTTTGTTTTGTTTGAAAATCCTTTGAACTTAATCAAATAAGAAACCCACTTAAAATCCCACATCATCGATCCAATCCAAAATCTACCTTTTTTTTTTTTGTTTTTACACATGTGCATGCATATAGCTAGAGACGTGCATAGACATGAATCCTCCTTTTTCATACCTACATAGAAATTATTCGAGAAATTAGAACAATGTGATAGAAAGATTCGATTGAGTTATTCAAGAAACTATTGAAGTAATATATCATAATCAGTATAGTTATATTTAAATTGACAAAATTTCATAGTATTAGAAATTGTATTTCGTACATGCATATAGTTAATAAGCTAAATGAATTTTTAATCCAATAGAATAGTTACATTGAATAATTTATTTTCCTTTCAACTTCTTATCTACCATCACTTACGTTCAAGTCGAACAATAAAGGAAAAAAAAGATTTTTTTTAAAAGGAATGGTATAAATTAGAGGGGTAGAATAATATATATGTACTTGATATTCTCCACAATCGGGTTTTAGATTAAATTCTTTGATACGATACATAGTACAGAGCCCAAATTTATAAATATTTGATCGTAAATGGTTGATGTAAAACGTTTTTGAAACAAACCACATCCAGCTCAACAATGGAACAATTTGCGGGAAAAGTTTCAAGCTTGGCGCAAAAGCTAGCAGAGATTTTGGCTGAGAATTTAGGCAGCACCTCAAAATTCTTCCTGGAAAACTGTGTGCCGAGCACGTGCTACCTCCGGATGAACCGGTACCCACCATGTCCGGTTCCGGCTCAGATATTCGGTCTAATGCCTCACACCGACAGCGATTTTCTGACGATTCTTCACCAAGACCAAGTCGGGGGCTTGGAGTTGGTCAAGGACGGGAAATGGATCGCCGTCAAACCCAATCCCGAGGCACTTATTATAAACATCGGCGACTTGTTTCAGGTAAATTAAATTAAATGATTTTATTTTTTAGAAAAGGAAAAAACATGTGGGGACAAATTAAAATGGATGGTGTTGGAAAAAGTTAAGGGTGTTTTTTGTTTGTTAATGTAACAGGCTTGGAGCAACGATGTTTACAAAAGTGTTGAGCATCGAGTTGTCACGAATTCGAAAGTGGAGAGATTTTCAATTGCTTATTTCTTTTGTCCGTCGAGTGAGACAGTGATAAAGAGCAGCTGCGAGCCTGGGGTTTATAGGAGGTTTAGTTTTAGGGAATTCAGGAATCAAGTTCAAGAGGATGTTCGGAAGCATGGCTACAAGATTGGCTTGCCTAGGTTTGTCTTATGATGAAAACACAATCTATGTGTGTTTTCTTTTTTTTTTTTTTTTAAATATAAAAGAAATTGTAAAATAAAATCGCTTCTAGTAGTCGCGGTTTTTGTAGATTTTGGGGTAGATTTTGGCTTCGTTAGAAAATGGGAACGCACATTTTATAAGTGCGTTTTTAAGTATTTGAGTGTGGTGGTCTCTTGTCTTTGTTGTAATGTAATGTAAGGTTGATCTCTACTGGCTATTAACGATAATGGCAATAGAGATGTGCAAAAATGAAAAAAGAAACGTAAACATCATTTTCTGTCTGTTTTTCCTTTGTTTCATATATTTTTTTTTTCTTTTGTTTGATATTTATTCGTGACTTTATCTACTTGTCTATCACATTAAGTTAACTTTATTTAATAGACACACCTTAGCTTTTTGTTAACTTGTCTTTAATCTAAAGTATTTGAAGGTTTAATAAATATAAATTAAATTAATCTTTTTATCTTTAAGGGTAAGTTTTAGAGTATATTTATTTTATGTCACTTAAGCATAATTTAAATAGCAAAAACATTATCTTAATTTAGATATTCAAATTTCTATCCTATACATTATTGTTGAACTATATTATAAAGGAAAACACTTGTTCACATACGATTTAAAATTATATGTATTGTCGTTGGCTATTGCTATTGCACTCAATAACCAGGTAGATCACTCACTATCAAATTCTTACTCCACATTATAAAGTTAACAAGATAGATAGATATGTAGGCATTTTTGTTTTATTGTTATGAATAATATTTATCTCTTGAGTATCGTTAGGAAAATCTTCTTAAGTGACCACTATTCAAGATTTGACCATTATTTATTGATTCGAAGAAAAAAAATAAAAAAAGAAAAATTAAGGAAAAAAAAGAAGAACTTTTCTCTCTCATTTTTTGCATTTTTATCTAGTAGTTATCAAATTTCTGGTGATCCTTATTTTATGTGAAATGGAGCATTATTAAGAACTCAAGATGTTGAATAAATTTGTGAAAAGGGAAATTTGAAGATATTTTGGTGTTGAACAAAGATGGAAGATATTTTGAAATAGTGAAGTGATACGCCGTTTTCATATTGTGAGAAGCATTTACGAAAACTAAAAGCAAGATCTCACGATGTCTTGTAATTGTGGGTGGAACTTTGCTAGAAATTCCTTCAATTCGTCTTCAATCTCCGCTGATCCATCGATCATTTGAATTCCTCCATTACAGCTATGGCTTCTTCCACCTTCAGCTGGTCCAGCATCCCTCACACGCCCAATTACCCAAATCCCAAACCCAATTCTCTCATCAAGAACCAATCTTCCTCCGAATCTGCTCCACAGAACCGTAAACCCAAGGGCAGCCCCCAATTGAATCGCTGGTCTAGGGCTCGCGCCTTGCGATCGGGGCACAAATTGGAGCGCCAGAGTAATCGGGCTGCTCAGGCCGTCGAGCTGCGATCTACCGATTGGCCCACTAACAGAGCGTCTTCGGAGCCTGCCTTTAAGGGAAGAGATAGCGACGACGATGTGGAGAGGACAATTGGGAAGTCGATTTACATGGTGTCCGATGGCACTGGATGGACGGTGGAGCACTCCGTCACCGCTGCCTTGGGTCAGTTCACTCACTGTTTGATCGACCGTGTTTGCCCTGTTAGCACCCATTTGTTTTCTGGGGTAATTCTGGATTTCTTTATAACAAATTCTGTTGTTTCTCTTTCTATACTGTCGAAGTTTTGACTCTTTTTGGTGATAATTGCGAACTGCTCTGAATTGGGTTAGAGAATTACTGTTTGTTCCAGAATGAGACATTGTAACCTTTTCCAATTCATATGTATTTAGGATTTTGTAGGAAGCCGATAAGGAATGAGACAAAGTCTTTTGAATTTTTTCTGATTTTTTGCTGTTACAAACAAAACACATACATGGCAGATTGATGATGTAGAGCGATTACGAGAGATAGTAAAACAAGCAGCTAAAGAGGGTGCTTTGCTGGTTTATACTTTAGCTGATCCATTCATGGCTGAATCTGCCAAGCAAGCTTGCAAATTGTGGGGAATAAAATCCAATGACATATTGGGGCCACTTACAGAAGCCGTTGCTTCTCATCTAGGCGTCTCGCCGTCCGGTATTCCTCGTGGGGCTTTTGGTAGTAATCTCCCGCTTTCTGATGAGTACTTTCGTCGGATAGAAGCAATTGAGTTCACAATCAAACAAGACGATGGTGCATTGCCTCAAAACTTGAACAAAGCTGACATTGTTCTTGCTGGTGTATCTCGAACAGGGAAGACACCATTGTCTATTTATCTTGCACAAAAGGGTTATAGAGTCGCTAATGTGCCAATCGTAATGGGAATCGAACTGCCGAAGACTCTGTTTGAGGCAGACCCTGAAAAGGTGTTTGGTCTGACTATCAATCCGATTGTGTTGCAAACAATAAGAAGAGCAAGAGCCAAGAGTCTGGGATTTAGTGAAGAAATGAGAAGTACCTATTCAGAAATGGATTTTGTTAGAGGGGAGCTGGATTTTGCTGGAAAGATTTTTGCTCAAAACCCCACATGGCCTGTGATAGGTATGCAGTTGATCAAAAGATAAAATGTTCTGCCATTTATTGGTGTTGCCTATAGATTACTGACTGTAGTTTTATCTGTTTGGCTTGTAGAGGTCACAGGTAAGGCCATTGAAGAAACTGCTGCTGTCATATTGAGGCTTTACCATGATAGAAAACACAAGTGTTCGATGCCGAGAATATCGAAGCGCTACTAGAGACATTAAAGCTAAGCATGAAGGCATGATAATCTCAATGCTCCACACAAGATGTCGCTCAATCTTGTTAGCCTCGACATAGACTAGCGCAATACAGGTGTTCTTTGATGTTGATGGAATGTTGTCTGAAATTTATTTATGCTATAGTTTAGCTAATGATGATAATCCAACGCGTCAATAAGGGCAAACCTCCACCATCTACAGTTACTACTTAGTCTTAACAATTGAAAGTAAAAGTTCCTATATTCGTTCTGTGGGCGCTGGAAGGACTAGGCTCGTTGTTTAATTATACCTGTACAAATTGCGAGGAAACAAACCAATACAAAGTCAATCACTTGAGCATGCGAGAAAGCTACATTTTTGGATGCTATCATGATCTATTTTTACATTTACAGTTCCTATAAAAAACCTCAGAGCACAGAGAATTTGCCTTTCTTGTTGATTTACGGACAGTGTTTTATCCAATTGTTTTCATGACTGTTGAACTTTAGTACCTTTATTGAATGCATTTCCTTCTTTTCCCAAACATGGTCTTGCAATCACTTCCCATTTTCAAAGTTCATGCTTTATAACTTGAAACAGTGATATAATATATATTCTTTACTTAACCTTTTGCCATCAGATTGAAAAGTAAAACCACACCCTAAAATAGGAATAACATAAAACCACTGTTGGAAAATCTTCAAGTGCGCATGCATTGAGTACATCCAAATACACTTTCTGTTTGTAGGACTGTAGCCCACTCTTTCTCACATGGAAGCCACAGAATACAAAGGAAATTTGGTCGAAGATGGGCAGCCAAAAAGTTGCAGACTTATAAACAAGGAATATTGGAGGAAAAAGGGGATTGTAATTTGTAAAAGTATTGAAGAGTGACCACATCAGCCACCACACAACCCTCCACTAATCTAAAAATAGCAGATGGAGAAATCCCTACACTGCTTCGAATCAAAAGCGCACCACGTTTCTGATCTGAGCTCTTCATCTGTCAATTGTTTGGTAACAAAAGAAAACAAAAAGAAAAGGGAAGATTCCATTTCTTTGTCACGTCTCAGTTTGTCACTTTCTTCCTTTTTCTAAACTAATGTAAAAGTGCTGCCGCATCCGAGTGCTAAGAAGGCCATGAGAAAACCTGCCGACTGCCTGTGCCTCTTTGCTTTTCAGCTGCCCTTTTCTCTTTGTCATCATTCTTTCTCTTTGTACAAACATCCCACATCATCTTCAAATCTGTGTTGTGTTGTTATTGTAGTTATTCTTATTTTGCCTGTCATTAGTCGAATCCCCGTCTGTCGGCGTCGGGTTTTCCGATGGCCAGAGTGAAGTATATCAGCACCATACTTCCTATACACGACCTGCAACAAAACCAGCACCATTTAGAGGCCATAGAAAGAAAGATGCAATTTTTATGGTTGCAGGGACATGGGTTTGTAGTTGGAGAGGAGATTATCGACTTACACAGTAGCAAAGAAGAGAAGAACTTTCTTAGGGTCTAAAAACCAGGAAGAAGGTGGCCTCCTGAAACTGTTTCTTCTAAGAATGGCTCGTTCAACCGGCGCCGCCGTGTTGCCGGTGGTTATAGTGATCTGATGATGAACTTGTGGGACGCCCAGATGGTCTTGTTGAGATCCCACCGCCGCCGCTGCTTTTTCCGCCATGGTAGCTCCAACTGCAACTGGAAAAATGCCACAATTTTGAATCAAACATCAATTCACAGCCATGTGACGCTAAAAGAGGACCCACTGTTTTCTAAATTCAAACTTATCCACCCTTTATTCAAATTTTGAACTGTTCAAGTTTCAAACAAGTGGAAATAATCTGAGTTAAGAATAGAAAATTACGATGCAGGGGTCAGAGAAATTTGTAACTGACATTCAATTCAACCAAATTCCCAGAAAATTTCCCTCAAAATTTCCCGGGAATCTCAACAATATGAGAAAAATCAGCTCCACCAACCAACAGGAAATACCCACCAAACGTGCACATTAAATGCAAATATATAAACAAAAACATTATTAATTCAAACATATAATTCAGTTCAGCAAAATGAATCAGAATCGCCCATCTCATAATACAGGTTGGCTCGAACCCACTACTGGCGCACATCAGGGGACTGGTGTGGCCTATTTGATCTTTTAATATTAAATTTTATATCAATGTTTGGTGCTGCCATTCAATTTAATATTATGGTATTATTATCAATAAATTATTCGAAACAAGACTGACACTAACATTAGACCAAAAATGAAAATAAAACAAAATTACTTTTTCTTTTTTGTTCTATGAACTTTTATTTTAATTAAAGACGATGATGGTACCTGTTGGAGATGATGAATCTCTATCCATAGCAGCGGTATTGCTAGCAATCATCTTGTCGCCGCCACGCTGAGACCCTTTTCGGGATAAATTTCTCTGCAACTTTAATTCATTTGGGAAGATTAAAAATCAACAAAAGGGGCAACGATTTTTCTTCGGAATTCGAATTTTTTAATCAAAATTGCAAAGAAAAAACGTACTGTAATTCTGGGATTTGTGGTGGATTCTTTAGTTCCGCCATTGGAGAAGCCATTCATATCGATGACGAAGCTATCTGAATTTGTAGTGTAATGCACTCCGTTTGGCTGACTGCAAACTGAAATTTTCTGGGAATTTTTCGTTTCTTCCAACTGATTAACTTCCCGGAGAGAAGCCGAATTCTGAAACGAAATTGAAAGCAAATCAGAGGAGAAAATAGAGGGAAATCAACGAAAGAAGAAACAGATCAAAACAGAACTTAAAACGCACTCACCAATTTGGGATTTTCCATCACTTTCTCGGGAGAGAGAGAGAGAGAGAGAGAGGCTGCGTTCTTCGTGAAAAATTCCGCACCGAATTGGGCAATTGGGTTCGACCAGGAAGCTACAAAGGAAACAAATAAAAGATGGGTATTTCAAATAAGTCAAAAAAACTGCAATTATTTATTTATATATGAATATTAGTTTCTGGGTAGAAACAGACTAACAAATCCCGTGATATAAAAACAAGAAAGCCAGATAAAAAAAAAAAAAAAAAACTAATTATTGGTTGTGACAAAAAAATATTTAATTTGTTTTTCCACAGACCTCAAGAGAACCACGAGAGGAGACACAGAGAAACTTTTTAAAAAAAGAAAAAAAAAAAAGATCTTTCTTTCTTAATCTTGAATAAAGTAGGCCACCATCTTCTTCAACGAAACTACAACACAAAACAAAAACAAAACAAAAGACATATCCACTTTCTTTAAACACTATTTCATTGCAAAATCAGCGAGAGAGAGAGAGAAAATTACTAACCTGAAACAGCAAAAATTTGTTCTGGGCAAAGCCGAAAATTCTGATACAGTTGAAACAGAGGAAGAGAAATGGACAGAAATGGCCAAAAAGAAAAAAGAAAAACAAAAATTAAAGTGAAAGAGACAAAGAACGAAGGAAAACTGGGAATCTGATCATGTGTGAGTGTGTCGTCGATGAAAGAAACTGCCGAATTTTGGATTTCGATCGCTCGTTTATTTTGTCATTTCATTCTCTCATCTGCATGTATTTATAGACACAGAGATCAATTAATATCAAACAAGATTAAATTTGGCTGCTTTTTGGTAATGATGATTTATTTAAGTTTAAATTCAATTAAGTTGCTAATTAATTGGGTTCAGCAGACATATTTGTTTTGTTTAACGATATGATAATGAAATGTTTTTTTGATTTAAATGTAGTAAGAAATCACGGTGACAGATTGTTTAATGTTAATGGAATGAATTAATTTAATATAAAAGATAAGTATGCGCATAGTGATTAGAATATATAATTGCGAGGATGGTGATGGAAATGGTTGCGTGTTTAAACTAATGTTTTTTTTAAGGGGAAAGTGGGTTGCAAATGTGATAGATCACATCCAATTGGCAGCCATTAATCAACACCAACCACATATATTGCAAAACTTGCCTTATTTAAATTATTTGTATTTGCTAATCTATCTATAGTTCAAATGAAAAATGGACTTTTTTTTTTTCAGTTCAATTAATTAATGATACTATACAAGTTCGATATTTGAATTTTCTTTCTACATGGTTGAACTCAAAATAAAAAAAAATGAAAAAAAAATGACGATATTTAAACTTGAACATTACTCAATTAATTTAGATATTAACTATTTTATTTATAGACTAATGATTTAACTTTTTTAATTGTCCAAGTTCGAATCCCTACTTCATTATTTAGATTGTAATACTTTCAAACAAGAAAAAGAAAAAAAAGGAAAAAAAAAAAAAAAAAAAAAAAGACAGACATCGATTTTTATAGTGAATGTTGTGGGTTCCAAATATCTATATCATTTTTTTAAAGGATGGTAAGTTCAATTTTCTTTTCTCTTTTGTTTATAATATATATTTATGAAATAATTTTCATTGTTTTTTTATGAATATATGAATAAAGCACTATTTACTAAACGTTTTTACCTATTTTTTTTAATAAAAAGAAATATTTTGAGAATTATTGATGATCATTTTAAAATTTTCTTATTTACGTATATTTTTTTAGTTGTTTCGAGGTTATTTTTTTTTTTTTTAAAAATATTTTTTGAAATTTTAGCTAAAATTTGAAAACAATAAAAACTATTTCAGATCGACTTTTCACGTTTTTTTTTTCTTTTAATTTCTTTGATTTAGACAGCTTTTGGACTTTTTTCTTTTTTTTTTTTTTTTTTTTTTTTTTTTTTTTTTATTGAAACTTTTGAAGTTTTTGTTTTGTTTCCATGCACCTTTAAAAAAAAAAATGAAATTTTGTTTCCATGCACTTACATTTATGTTAAGAAAGTATTTATTTGTTAGTTTTTTTTTTTTAGGAGTATTTATTTATTTGTTAGTTTGTATTTAGAAAAAATTGTTCTAGAAATTATCTCATCTCTCAACATTATTTCGGCATCTTTTAAGTCCTTTCAAAATTCATCATTTATAATTTCTTTTAAAAATTAGATGGAACTAACTTTCTATATATGGTGATTATTCTCATAATTACACAAAATAGTAAAAGACCAATTAATAATTTGTAATAATTAATATATTCAACTCGGTTATATTATGTTTCCAATAATGACTTCAATAATTAATCAAATGTATTATTTATAACAACATATGTCAAATAATTGATATATTAAATTGCTTAATTAATTACTATAGTTCTTGAAGAAAAAAAAAATATATAGTTTCATTACTAACCAGAACTTCAATTTGGTTTTCACACTATTATTAACCGTAAGAGAAATATTTATTAAACTTTTTTTGTATGCTTCATCAAAAAAAAAAAAAAAAAACACAATATTTTACTTGGTATATTATTTAATATTCTATTAAATATGATTCAATGATCATTGAATAATATAATGAGTATGGTTCAATAATAATGTATAATTATTGAATGCCATATATATATTGAATAAAAAAAATGCTATACATATAATGATATAGATAATTTTTTTAGCTCAAATAATTAAAAAAAAGTAGATATGTATGTAATTATAGCAATAAATTCTGTAATTTCTGATAATATGTGATAATTATAAGGTCAATCCTTGGATGTCCAATTAGTGGTTTGACTTTTATTTCATAAGCTTTCCCAAGAGAGAGATCGCTTTGCTTGCAATTGGAATTTGGAATTACAAAAATTGACGATTCATTTGACTTTGAATAATTATCTTACGCACATCACAATTAAGAAAACCACTTAATTAGCCATCAGCTTTAGTTATATCGCTGTTTAAATTATGAGGCCAATTCAATTAAATGTAATGAAAAATTAATTAGAGAAGTATAAAAATGTGCCGTATGTATTTCAAAAAAAAAAAAAAAAAATTGTGCCGTGTGTACAATACAGGTATAATTAATTAAGGATTAATTTAAAAAAAAAGGATTTATGGTTGTTTTCTTCAGAACTTAGTGCAGAAAATTTCGGAAGAAATGTATTATCTTGATCTACCTTTGACTTGGATAGTATAGTTTCTCCAATTAATTAATGGTTTATACTTTTTTTTTTTTTTTAATTCAATGGTTTATAATTACATGTACCCTTATCAGAGGTTCGAATCCCCCCACCCCAAATGTTGATGTACTAAAAAACAATTTCTTTCCCTAGTAGTCTCGATATATTTTTCCCCTACTAAGTTGCTCGTTAATCGTTTCCAGTATTTTTTCATGTTGTTGATAGACATTTTTCTAGCAATTTCTAACTCTCTAGTTGTCCCTTCATTTCATGTTGTGAGATTATTTGTTTCTTTGACAATATAAACAAATGGTTTAAAATATTGATGTCGATAGAAATGTCGAAATCTTAATTTTATGAAAATATCAATATCGATGGATATTCTTGAAAAAATTATTAAAAAAAATTATAAAAAATATTTAATTAATAAATAAACATTTTTTTTCGCTTTTTAATAAATTAAAATGCTTATTGTTTACCTTATATTCACATTAGTGACATTGTTTTTTTTTTTTTTTTTTTTTATTATTTTTTTTATTTTTATGTTTCATCGAATTTTTCCTGATATAATGAAATATTAATTTACTTCCTATGTTGATGTCAAACCTATGAACATGTGAAAATGCTGAGATGTCGATATTAATAGTTTATTTTGTAAAATATGACATTAATTAGCCCCTAATTACAACGTGATAAGCACAATTCTAGAACTAATACAAAACAGCCAAAGAACTCAAGGAAAGAGATGAACATAGAGGAACAATTTGCTTAAGAAATGGTGCAAAAATAATAAGAGGCAAGAAAGTCAAATAATATTTATAGGATTACAGAGAATTCCCATATAATTTGAAAGCTGTCTAATTTGTAATATTTTAGGATATGGTTAATATATGGTGATATGCAACATTAAAACTTTGGAGAGAGCACATGATGAGAAAGCAGGAAATCAAGGCGCATGTCATGGAGATTCATTCGCCCTTTTCTCTTGTATTTGGGATCTTACGACGTCGTATTCCCCTAATTTCCTTTACTTTGATTGGATTATTTAAGCAATTTCAATTGGGACACCCCTCAAGTTAGAGCTTATAACTTTAATCATTGTTTTGGATTTGACTTTTAGAGTCATTTGGATAATGCCAATTAATAATTTGATTTCGAGATTAGGAATCAAGAAAGAAATGATAATACAAGGATTTGAAGCAATTCTTCCGTTAATATATAATTCTATTATTTTTTTTGTTGAAAGCTTAAGATAACAAAATATAGCTAACTTTAGTATATATTCTAAAACTTTCTTTATCTAAAAAGACGATTATTCTTGTAATCAACTCTATCTGAAATTGGACAAGCAAATGATTTGGTTTCAAAAAGTTAAAGTGGGTATATTTTTACAAGTTCAATCATCTATCTTTTTCTGATTAGGATTAGTTTGAATATAGTTTACACTGAAAATATTAATAACCTTTTTAAGTTGATAGTTTGAATTTACATCCATACATTTGCATGTCAACATACGTAGAGAGAGCAAGAGAACATACGTACATCTCCCATTATCGGTAGACTTTTTTTTTTTTAATAATTAATAATCAATTTTTTTAATATTAAAAATTTTATAAGTCTCAAAATAATTTTAAGATTTAAATCCAATTTTAGTCCATGAACCCCATACTTTTAAAATCTAATTTTAGTTCATAAAATTTATACATTTTATTTTTTTTAACTTCTTAAAAATATTTATTTTGGTATTTGTTATGGTATTGCCACCTAACATATATGCTCAATCAAACTCGTCATTAGCCAACCTATGTAATTAATACTTCTCGATGTGCTAACTATGTTATTCATTTATTAAACAATAAATAATATAAATAGCATCAAAGACCAAAATGATTATTTTTCAAGTTCAAGGATCAAGATAATCGTTTTGAAAGTTTAGCAGAGACCAAACAAAATCCTAAAAATTCGAAGTATAAAATAGACCTTTTAAAATTTTAGAAACTAAAATAAAATAATCGTAAAAGTCAAAAACCAAAATGGGGTTTAAACCCATTTTTCCAAAACCTTATTCCGAAACAAATTCGATAAAGTTATTTCGAACTTCATCTTATTCAAGTTTCTATAACTTATTATTCCTAAAAGAAAAAAAAAAAAAAATACAACTCAGCCGACCCAAAAATGAACGATCTCAACTGAGCCCAAACTTCCTATTATGGTTGGGTTCAAATGGTACCACATTGATCTCCTTTTGTGGTGTGGTGTGGTGATACTTGAAATTGAAGCCAACAAAAATTAATTCTTTGAGTGAAAGTGAATTCGAGTGGATATCCATCATTTGCCTTTTCCCTCCCACTCGATGAACGACACCCTTTATGACCCGTTTGATAACCATTTGGTTTTTGGTTTTTGGTTTTTGAAAGTTATGCTTGTTTTCTCCTAAATTTCCTACCATGGCTTTCATCCTAATTAAGGTTGCATTTGAATTCCTAGTCAAATTTTAAAAACAAAAACAAGTTTTTGAAAACAACTTTTTTTTGTTTCCAAAATTGGACTTGGTTTTTGAAAACAAAGTGTAGAAGATATTGATACTAAAACAAAGAAACTTATAGGTGGAAGTATGTATATATAAGCTTAATTTTCAAAAACCAAAAACTAAAAACCAAATGGTTATCAAACAGGGTCTTAGAGTTCAAACTTCAAAGTTGTCCCAAAAAAAAAAAAAAAATCTTCTTCATCTAGATAATTCCAATATTACAGGTTTTTATTGAGTCTAAATGTAAATTATCTATTTAAACTTTAGGTAAATTAGATAATATGTCACATATGAACGTAAAGGTATAAATATAATAGGTTTATGGTTTTGATTGAGTGGTAATTTAATGGATGGTAATATAGATTTGATTTGTAATAATGATTTAGAATGATATAATTAATGGATGTGTGGGGGTAGAATATAAACAAAATGCCTGGTTTTCACTAAAACCCCATCTGCTTCTATTATTATTATTATTATTATTTTTCCTCTTCCTCTTCTTCTGCTTTTTTACTCTTGGGGTCAACTTTGCAAATCATAGGCTAAGGTAGAGTTTTTTTTTTTCTTTTTTTTTTTTTTTGAAGTGGTTAAGGTAGAGTTAACTTTATATATTGTTCTATTATGGTCTATGTCATTCTATCGGTGTTGAAAAATAAAACTAAAAGTTAAGTTCCATCAAATAGATTATAGTTTGACTTGTAGCTAGGGTGATTCATATTTAACTTTTTATACAAAATGTAGTTTGCGTGACTTGAAATTTAGATTTGTTTAGTGCATAAATAAGTAAGTTACAAATCCTAATTTGCATAGAGAAAGGACTAAAAATTGAGTTTATCTATTTGTGTTTGGTTGGTAGGTTTTATATTTATGAAATTATATAATATGAACTGTTGATTTTCAAGAGAAAATTCATAGGTTTTAAGAAATCTGTAATTGAGAGTAAACAATTGTACATTTAACTTCACAGTTGTACACAAAACAAAAGAATTTAGTTGGGCCGACTACAGCCCATATAGGTCGTACAAAGAGGGGAGGCGGACCCAATGGGCCAAGTAATCATACAATAGTCCATTGTTTAACAAACCTACACTTTAGAGTCAACCATATACCGACTCCATTTCATTCGACAAATATTCGTTTGATAGAGTTTTTGAAAATTGTTTTGAATTGTGTGATTCAAATAGTGAAAAATTTATATTTTTAGTATATCCATATTTTCAATTTGAAAAACATTAAAAAATAAAATTTTTGATAAATATAATATTTTATTTTATAAATTCATTTCATTTTTTTTAAATTAAAATATGTACAATACAATATATATAAATACATTATATTCTTAAACAATAATTATACCATATTCATAAATTAATTAATGAGGTCCCGTTTGATAACCATTTGGTTTTCTGTTTTTGGTTTTTGAAATTCATGCTCGTTTTCCCCCAATTTTCTTACCATGGTTTGCATCTTTGTTAAAGACACTATGAATTCCTAGTCAAATTCCAAAAACAAAAACAAGTTTTTGAAAACTACTTTTTTTAGTTTTAAAAAATTGGCTTGATTTTTAAAAACATGGAAAGAAGGTAGATGAAAAAAAAATGAAACTTAATGTAGAAGTAGTGTTCGTAAGCTTAATTTTCAAAAACCAAAAACCAAATGGTTGAATTGGGGCCGTTTAGATTCCAACTCAATGTTTAGTTGGTAACGATAACTATTTTGATATCCATTTTTTTTTTTAAATTGAGATTCAGTTTCTAAATTTTCTATACTATACCAAACATATTTGAAAATATTGGAAAATACAACTTGTTTTTCATTAAATTCATCGTTTTCAAATGTATGGTTTCAAATCACTAATTAACCAAACACACACTAATATTTTCATGTTTGATACATTATTTTCTTATCCTTTCCAATAATATACTAACCGTATAATTTTCTTATATATATATACATATACATATATATATAGATATTAGTTTATATATTTTATTATTAAATTGTTAAAAAAAATTCTAATAAATTTAAAAAACTTTCGATTTAATGTCTAATAAGTTTCATAATTTTCAACTTTGTATCAAATAGATTCTTCAACTTCAAAAAAAGTCTAATAGATTAGGAGATCTATTATATGTCAAATTGAAAACTCAAGAATTTATAGATATAAAAGTGAAAGAAGACCAATTAGACATTTTGTTTTTAAAATTTAAGAGCCTCGAACACTGGAAGATGGTGAGGGCTTACACCACTAGACCGTGAGGTTGTTTTACCATTAAACCACAACGTTTATAAATTTTATAAACCGTTGAAATTAAAGTTCAGTAGGAGCTCGAGCCTCTCCTAGACCAGTGTACATCTGCCATTACATCCGCTCAACAATTTAATGTACCACTGTCTCCTTTGAAAATGAAGGTTCAAGTCTCTAATTAACCTCGCATTTTGCTCAACTAGAAAAGAAAATACTAACCATATTGGGTTAGTTTGTTTGGCTGTCGTAAGTTTGTAAAATAAAAAATTTGGACTTTGAATATTTACATAACTTGGTTTTAAGAACTAATTAATTCAAAGTAGTGCAATGATTTAAAGGAAAAAAAAGAAGATGAAACATCAATCAAAGAAAGAGAACAAAAAGATGAGGGTTTTGCCCACTTCAAATTGAATCAGACTGGATTAATCAAGTGTAAGAAATGATTTATTTGAGTGGAAATAAGCACTCTATTATTTCCAATCTTATCATGAAGAATATTTACTTTGTATCATTATTTTATCTAGAAGTAAACATGTTTATGCATTCATTAATTTTCTTTTCAAGAGTACAACAGAGACCATTTTAATATAACAAAAAGTGAAGGAAAGATCTATAGCAACAGAATTGGATACTTTTAAGGCATAAACAAATCAAAACTAATACGATTAAAGATCCCAATGATAAAATATTAAAAAACAATAACTTGATTATACTAACAGCCTGCACTGCACATGATCCAAAAACACAAGAACCCAGATGGACGAAAAGAATATCAAACATCAATCAAAAACCATCTCTAAATCCCTCCAAAACTCAGCCTTCAAACTCCAACTTTTTGAAATAAATAGACGAGAATAAATCGATTGCTTCAACCCCATCTTTTTATTCTTTTCTTTCTTCTTCAAAAATCTCCCAACCAAGATATTCCCTTTATGATATATTCACTACTTAAACTCCACCACAAAATGATTCTGTTCATCACCACCAACAAGTTTTCATCTTTCCCATCCTCAAAATGCACAGTCCCAGTCACTTGCCGGTGCAGCACACCAACACGCCGGAGCAGCGGCCAATCAAACGCCACCACACGGCGCGCTACTACGCGCACCGCGTCAAGGAGAGCCTCACCACGCGCTTGTCAAAGCTCATATGCGCCATTTTCTTGAGCTTGTTGTTGATTGTGGGCGTCATAACGTTCATACTTTGGCTCAGTCTACGACCCCACCGGCCCAGGTTCTTCATCCACGATTTTTCGGTTCCGGGTTTGGGCTTGGATAACGGGTTCGAAAATGCCCAGATTGTGTTCAACGTCACGGCTCGAAATTCGAACCAGAACATTGGGATCTACTACGAGTCGATGTCCGGTGCGGTTTATTATAGGGACCAGAGGATTGGGTCGAGCCAGTTGCTGGATTCGTATTACGAGGGGCCGAAGACCACGAAGGTGCTGACGGCGGTGCTGAGCGGCGCGACGTTGAATGTCAACAACCAGCGGTGGATGGAATTTACTAATGACCGGTCCAAAGGGACCGTGGTTTTCCGGTTGGAGATTACGTCGACGATCCGGTTCAAGATATCCACGTGGGATAGTAAGCGCCACGGTATGCATGCTAATTGTGACGTGTCGGTGGGCCCCGATGGGACGATTTTGCCTTCTTCCAAGGATGTGAGATGCCCGGTCTATTTTACTTGATTTTAATAATATTTTTAGTGACCTAATTAACAATTTAATGCTTTTTCTTCCTTGTAATGTTTTTGATTAGGTTTGAATTTGGGTTTGTAAATTTGTTGGATTAATTGTTCGTGTGATCTTCTTATTGAGAATTTTAAAATGTAATTCAATTTCATCATTTTTATTCGTAAACTCATCTCTAAATTGAGTGAAAGTTCAGTCGAGAGGCGGTATATGTTCGTGATTGATGTAGTTTCATATTTTTACCATTCATAGAATGAAGTTAAAAGAAAAACTAGTATAACTACCACTAAATTACAAAAATATAAAAATGGTTACAATCACACTACTTTGAGTAATCACAACTCTAAAATTAGGAGTCATTAATGTCAAATACTATTTATTATAACTTTGTGTGGGTATAATTCCATGACAATCCCCATAGTCTAAGAGTAGTTCAAAGATTAGAATTTAGGGTTTTAATTACAATAACAAGTTCTTTTATCTCGCTAAATTGGATGACTTTTCTGTAATCCTTCTTTGTATATGTTTCTCACATACATCTTTAAATAAAGTATCCATTTTCTTAAAAAAGAATTATTTTTGTAGTTAGCGGGATTGAGATTATTATTTAACTCAAAGTTAAAGTGTTTTAAAAAAGCCCAAGTGGGAACATTTTCTTGGGAGTTTGAAGTAAGCAATCCCAACTCAATTTATTCCAAATAATGAATGACACAAAAGTTAAAACTTTACACCGAAGAAATCCCCTTTAAATGTCAGAGATGAAGCGCATATGATATGTAAAAAAAAAAAACAACACCCACAAACCATGTTCCTCCGAACAAGTAATAAAGCACAAAAAAGTTAACTAAAAGCTCCTCTTTCCAACCAACTCAAACACGACACCAAATTTGCTTACCTTTCTTCTTCACAAAGAAAATGCAACATTATCTATATATCATATCATCATCATTACCCTCTTTCTCAAACTCAAATTAATTCACACCCTCTCTAAAATGGCTGCCAAAAAATTATCCAAATGCGAGCTTTCTCTCTTCATATGGTTTCTACAAGTTGTAACAATTCTGTTATTTGCCTCTTTAGCCATATGGGCGAGTGTAACCCCCAAGACTCCAACTTTCACCATCTCCAATATGGATCTGAAGCCATATCAAAACGACAGCGCTCTTGCAAGAAGCTCCTCCTTAGCCTTGAATGTGACCATCTCAAATCCCAACAAAATGATTGGCATCTTCTTCGATGAGCTTAATGTGACAGTGCGTTGCAGAAACGAGAGTGTTGGGTCGAGGTCGCTCTCGGGGTTTTATTTGGGCCACAGGAGTGTCGATTCAGAAGTGGTTGCGTTGGCTGTGAATGCTAGCGATGGGTTGTGCTGGAAAGTGGAGACGAGTGTTGGATATAAGATTGTGTGGTTCAAGACGAAGCATCGAGGGTTGGTTTTTGAAGATTGTGTGCAGATTGGTCCTGATGGGCAAATGCTGGGAACAAGAGAAATGAAGTTGAGCTGAGTTTTTGAAGTTGGAACCTAACCCTGGCTTTGCACTTTAATTTCTTTGGATTTTAGATCCAAATTGTTATGTTTTGTTGGGTGTTTTTTTTTTTTTTTTTTTTTTCTCTCTCTCTCTCTCTCACAAGATTTGTAGTTTTTGTATAATTATAAATGTATGTAAAGAAAATTAAAACCTACTGATAATTAAACAAGATTTATGCCAAGTCACTATTAAATAGGTGTTGGGTTTTAAAATGACTCAATTTGAGACTTGTTTGGAAGACTATTTCAAAGCCCTAATTAGAAAACAAAAAATAGAAAAAGGGAGGAAAAGAGTACTGCAATGTGAAGAGTGGAGATATGTTTTTGGGCATGAAAGGTATACAATTATTTTGGAGCATTTGTGAAAATCCCCACTCGAATCTTCATCTTTTTTTAATGGAACATGTCATTGAAGAAAATTAGATGTAGTCGTGAGTTTGGAGCCAACCAATACAAACTTTGATGGTATTCTCATCTCTCTATAATATTTCCTTATTGTTTTTTTATAATTGTTCTTTGCTTTATCCAATGAAAGGGAAATTTCAAGGTCTACGATCGGATAATAGTTGCACGAGTTAAAAGTAGGATCACTCTAAAAACATAAATTTAAGGTTTAAATTAAAAGTTGAGTGGTTGAACTTCAAATTTGCGTCGGGTCATTCAACTTAAAAAATGTCTAATAGATCTCTAAATTTTCAATTTTATGTATAAAAATACTCTTGAATTTTAAAAAATGTGTCTAATTAAGTCTCTATGATAACCATTTGGGGTTTTTGATTTTTGAAAATTATGCTTGTTTTCTCATAATTTCCTTACAATGGTTTTTATCTTTGTTAAAGAGATATTTGAATTCTTAGCCAAATGTCAAAAAACAAAAACAAGTTTTTGAAAACTACGGTTTCATTTGATATCCATTTGGTGTTTGAAAATTATGCTTGTTTTCTTCCAATTTCCTTACAAATAGTTTTCATCTTTGTTAAGGATACATGAATTCTTAGCAGAATTCCAAAAACAAAACACTAAGGTCCCGTTTGATAACCATTTTGTTTTTGAAAATTAAGCTTATAAACCTTACTTCCATCTATAAGTTTCTTTGTTTTTCTAATACCCATTTTTCCATGTTTTTAAAAACCAAGCCAATTTTTTAAAACTAAAAAAAGTAGTTTTCAAAAACTTGTTTTTGTCTTTGGAATTTGGCTAGGAATTCAAATGTGTCTTGGACAAATATGAAAACCATAGTAGGGAAATTGGGAGAAAACAAGCATAATTTTCAAAAACCAAAAACCAAAAACCAAATGGTCATCAAACGGGGCCTAAGTGTTTGAAAACGAAAACATGGAAAGAAGTTAGATAAATAGTTATCAAATGGGACCTACTTCTTTTAGTTGTCAAAACTTGGCTTGGTTTTTAAAATGGAGTGACTGAAAGAAAGAATAGACATCTTGTAGAAGTATGTCGTAGCATGCTACATGCAAATAATGTACTAGGGAGAGATTTTGGGCTGAGTGCATGAGAACAACAACCCATGTGATTAACAGACTTCCCCAACAGAGGCTTGGGTTCAAGTCGCCATATGAGAAGTTGTTGAACATCAAGCCAACAGTTAAACATTTTCGAGTCTTTGGTTGCATATATATGCTATATATTTGTATCAGATCATCTGAGAAGCAAGTTTGAAAAGAAAGCAATCAGGTGCATCTTTGTTGGCTATGACAACCAAAGAAAAGGGTGGAGGTGCATTGATCCTGTTATTGGACGATGTTATACATCAAGGAATGTTATATTCGATGAAGCATCATCATGGTGGGCACCCGAATCAGAGAAGGCACCTATGGATCAGAAGTCTTTCAAAGAAGGATTAAATGGTATCGACGAGCGACGACGACTTCGTTGGCGAAAATGGAAGGCAGAGAGCACGAAATGAGGGTGAGGGGGGCTGTGGAAATGCAAGACACGAAATGGGTTAGGGCTTTTTTTGCCCTGATTTCTGCCGACGCCGTCACTAACGGTGTCGACAGAATATGTACCTCTCTCGACGTTGTTTTAACGACGTCAAGAGACATACAACCTCTCTCGACGCCGTCTTAATTGCGTCAAGAGAGATGGTATCTCTCTCGACGCCGTCTTGACGACATCTCTCTTGATGCCGTTAAGACGGCGTCGAGAGAGAGTAATTCTATTGTGTTTCTCTCGACCTCGTTTTCATTGCGTCGAGAGAAATGACTTCTCTCGATGCGTTTTTCTTGTGTCGAGAGAGAACGCGTCGACACATCTAAAATTTCTTGTAGTGATATATATATATATATATCGACCCCATCGAAAGAGCGACATGTCGCTCGACATTTTATACATTGTGTAAAAGTATATATAATTTTAATATATTTTTTAATTTTTGTTAAAAAATATTTTTAAAAAAGAACTAAAAAAACGAGGATTTTTTCCTACGGGGATCCCTGACCCCGACCCTGATTCCTCGAAACGAGGAATGGGGTGAGGACGGAGATGGGGAATGTATCCCCGATCCTGTCCCGTCTCGTTGCCATCCCTGTGATTTTGTAACTAGTTGGATTGATTAGTGGAATAGATTTAGGAGATTGGTCAAGAAGAGGAAAGTTCAAGATAAAAGAATATATTTTTTAAAAAAATACATCACCAAATATAATCTACCTACCTCGATTCGAATTTCTCCACTCCCAAATTCATTTAACTTCATAAGACATACAATGTTACACTTGATATATTTCAAATAATGGTATATTTCCCTTTAAAATAATTTAGGGTTAATAAAATTTTGAAAAATGATGACTTGTTCTAAAGTGTTTTTCTTTAGTTCAACGTTATAAGGAGCGAGGAGATTCCAATCTCTTGGTTGAGGGATACGTTGGTTGGATTAGCCAATAAAACAAATGTGGAATAACAATATTCCTATTCCTACTTATATCTCATTTTCACTATTGTTATCAAACATGCCCTTATTTCCTACTCATTTCCTTCTCAACTTGTCTTTTTGTGATTGACTTCTACATAGGAAGTGTTAATAGGGCAACGACCTTTCCTATCAGAAGGGTGGAGATTTTCCATGGAAAAATCTTGGAGATTTGTCCGGTGATTTGAACAGTCTTTATTGGAGTGCAATTTTTTTAGGGAGAACCTCTATTTAAATGGCTCAATTCTTAAAATTTCTAACAAAAACATGTATCTCGTTTTAACTTCTAACTATCGAATAAATATTTTATTTTATGTCCAAGTTGATTTACATTTTGTTCGAGAAGGTTGTAGCTCAACTTCATTTTGTCTCAACAACTCAACAACGAACTTTTTTTTTTTTTTTTTTTTTTTTTTATAACAAGTGGAGGTGGAGAGATTCGAACCACAAACCTCTCAATCATTAATACAAGTTCTACGCCGGTAGAGTTGTATTCGTCGATTTCCTATCTTGAATTAACATGGTCCATTGGATTTTTTTTTCTTATTCAAAATAAATAAATAACATTCCCATTGTCTTTTTCTAATCGATTATACTTTTTCTCCCACCTTTCTATTTCGTGATTTGTGAACCGGTTATAGTACCATCTCTCTTTATTCACACTCTAATTTTATTTTATAAATGTAATTTTAATGTTAGTGGACCTCATGTCATTTTTAAAAGAATGGCAAAAAATGGAATTTTGTTTTTCCATTATTTGCGTAATTTTTATTTTTTCATACCGGATTTTTTATTATTTTTTTTATTTTATTTTTCTTTCTTCTAATCTTTGTTTCAAGTTTTCCACTTTGTGGTTTTATTAATTTTAAATTTCAATAGTTGATTAATTCGTGCTATTAAGATGTGATTTCCAGATTTTCTCTTATAAATATATCATCTGATTTTTATATAATCTTTATTTACTTTAGATAATGAATTTTAGATCGAAGGTATTTTAGTCCATTGTTTATGTTTTTGTAACGTCGGCAATTAAGGTAAACTTTGTCTCTCTTTTATCCTTGAGTAATATTGGGTTAAGTTAAGTATTTGGTTATGTGGTATAGCTGAGGGGCATTTATGTAAATATATTGAAGTAGTATTGTTGCCCTAAAACCTTTTTTTTTTAAATTTTGTTTGTGCAGCCTCCACTTCCCTTTTTCTTCTTCACGTGCTGCAGTTTTTCTTTTCCCTTCCCTTTGCGTTTTTCTTCTTCTTCCTCCCCACCGTGAGACCCAACTCCCAGCCACCCATCACCTTCCCTCTCTCTCGAAGCTCCGACGCCGGCGCAGGTACCACCGGTGAGGCGTGATTCCGGCGGCGTCTCTCCAGCGCAGTGGGCGGCGACGGCGGCTTCGCTATTCGGTTTAGGTGAGTTCTTTTCGTTGTTTCTCTCGCGAAATCTCTCTCCCTCGTCGACCTCTCACTCCCAGCCCCTTCTCGCCTCTGTTCTGAGTGTTGTAGCAGCGTGGGTGGACGTGATTAGTGTCGTTTTTCCGGCAGCAGTACCATAGGCGCGGACATCAGTGACTGGTAGCCGTTTTCTGCATGTTCCCAGTGTTTTTAGGTGAGTTCTCACAGTGGGTAAGTTGGTTTGAGGCTTAGGTGGGTTAGTTCTTGCATTTAAACATTTACCCACTCATAGTTCCGTCCGTTCAACAGGCGTTCATTTCATAACCGGCGTTTCTAGTAGCGGTCTCTAAGCTTCTGTGTAGTTGGGCACTATCGGCAGTGGGTAAGTGTTCTAAGCTTGGGCTTTGGTTGGTTTTATGGTGCTAGAGGCTTACTCATTAATTGTGGCAATTGTTTCCAAGGTTTCGTGGCATTCGGGATTGTATTTGTCGTTTTGGAGAATAATTTGAGGGCTTGGACAACAAGCTTAGTTTATGTTTGTGTAAGTAGCTTTTGGACATGAAGTTGTTGCTTTTGGAATCATTGTATGCTTATTGGTAGTGAATTGAAGTTGGATAAGTTTTCATGCTTGGGTCAAATATTCATTTGGTATGTTGTATGCTTACTTGAATGTGGTTTAAGTGTTGTTTACTTGGACATGACTTAAGTTTGCTATGCTTGTAGGATTTAGTAAGTATGTTTGGAATGTTAATTCATGATTGTTATGGATTGTATTGTGCTATTGGAGGATGGGTTAATGTTCAATGGAGCTATGATTGGAGTTGGTTGTGAATTCTGACTCAGTGGTGTTTATAGAAGTGCATCATTATTGTTTCCAGGTGTAGAAAATTTTGGGTTCCCTGTAGGTATGCCGTTATGCTGCCGAATTTTCGGTAGCCTCATAGTAGTTTGGGAATCATAATTACCTTTGAGGAAAGGCTTAGAATAGGGACCTCGACCACGTTTTAGGGCCTCAGGTAGACTTATTAAATTCCTTAAGTCTTACATAGCTAGGGTGTGTTCCTTCCCCATCTCAGGACTGATAGAACTTAGTTACCAGGCACGTTTACGTGTGTTCTATTAGTTGACTGTTAGAGCTCAGTTTCAGGCACGCTAGCGTGCGCTCTCTCAGTTCAGGACGGTGTGAGCTTATGATCAGGCACGTTGTTCGTGCGCCATTTGGCACCAGGCATGTTTACATGCGTCAGATGCTCCACCGTATTTTTATCTTTACATCCAGGGGTGTTGTGTTGGGATAGGTGTAGTTCTGCTAGAGGTGGCCAGCTAGTCTCTAGTTTACTTACCTTAACCGACTGACCCACACAACACTCTAGTTGGCACAGGTTGGGGATAGGTTAACGCCCTAGTCAGAGCATGTTTATGTGATCAATTGTGGCCCTGGGGTTAGAAACCCGAATGTTCATTCCAGTTAGGTCCCTATGTCGCTAAGGCCCAGAAATTCAGGACTTCAGTTTCAAGTTAATAGATCTCATGTTTTCAGTTTCGGCTCTTAAGTGGGCTACTTACTGAGTATATTCTTATATACTCACCCATGCTACATGTCTTTCCTTTTCAGGTGGTACTTGAGAGCGTTGGTGATTGGCGAGAGTCGTGGCTTGGCTGGCTATGGGGCTGCAGCTGCAAGTTTTGTCGTTTTCCTTAGGAATTCAATTCCTTTCATTCCAATATCAGTTTCATGTTGAACCTTAATTTTAAACGATTGTTTTGTTTTCGTTCGAGGTTCATTCAGATGTTTTCTTTTCATTATTTGATTGAGGAACTTATTCACGTTTTGGGCCCTATTTGAATTAAATAAAAGACATTGTTATTTTCCGCTTTAAAGTTGCAAAGTTTTTCGCACTCATGCATGTGGTAGCGACCCCCTTTTTGTACGTTTTTATCCCCTCTGTAGTCGGGTCGTTACAGTTTTAGATTTTTTTTTTCAAAGGTTATTTTCAGATTCTCTCTAAGTCACTTATCTAGTTATCCCAAATTCAAAATCATGCCCCAGAGAGCTTCTGAAAGTTTAACGAGGTCCCAAGTTGGATTGTTTCTTTGGTCGAATCTGACCGTTTGATTTTTGCCCCTGTGGCTTCTTAATAATAGAAGTTTATTTAAAAAAAAAAAAAAAACTATGAATAACGAGACTTTTTTTTTTACAACATGTAGAGTGGAGAATTTGAACTTTCAACCTCATAGTTGAGGATACAAGTTTCATGTCAGTTGAGCAATGCACTCGTGTTAGCCTATAAAGAAACTGGTTCTAAAATTCTGAGTTCAAATGAAGATTTAGCATATCATATATCTTATTCCTTCAATATTTGGAAATGCTCAATTTTGCGACTTTCCTCTTCCTTCTCAGTTTCATTATCCATGGACATGCTCAGTCTCTTTACCGGTGTGGACCCACCAATTTCACCTCCAATAGCAGCTATGAATCGAGCGTTAATCTTCTCCTTTCGAATCTCTCCACCAACGCCCCCGGAATTAATGGATTCTTCAATACCTCCGTCGGCCATACACGGCCAGACGACACCGTTTACGGTCTCTTCCAGTGCCGTGGAGACGCCACCAACGGCTCCTGCCGAAATTGCTTAAAGGAAGCTACCACAAACGTAGCCCGTCAGTTCTGTCCCTTGAGCAAAGGCGCTGTGGTTTGGTATGACGACTGCTTGTTGCGTTATTCTGACCAAAACTTTTTTTCCATGGTGTCCACTGAGCCAAGTTTCAGCTTAGATAACGTCGATAGTATAGGCGTGGACACGCCTCGCTTCAACCAATTAGTGATGTCCACATTGATGGCCACGGCGGCTAACGCCTCTTTGGCGGTGGGCCAAATGTTTGCAACGGGAGAGGCAATTTTCACATCAAATACAACACTTTACGCATTAGTACAGTGCAGCGGCGATTTGTCAAATTCGAATTGCCAAGATTGCTTAGCACGAGTTATCAGGAGTATTCCGGGTTGCTGCAATAATAAAAAAGGTGGGAGAATTTTGTTTCCGAGCTGTTACGCTCGTTACGAACTTTACCCGTTTTACCAACTCACCAGGACCAATTCGGTAACGCCTCCTGCGCCAGCAACTCGCCCGCCCACTTCAGCAACTCCACCACCACCACCTCCTTCCTTAGGTCATCCTCATATTTTATTTCCGTTTGGAATATATTTTTCAAGAATGAAGTTACTTAAAAACTCTTTTAAAAAAAATTTGCTTTCAATTGTTTCTCTCAAAATGATTTATTTCTCAATCTCATTTTTAATAAGTTCTTTTTAGTAGTTGCCGAACACTAGAATTTTTTTCAAAATATGTTTTTTTTCAAAATTAAACATTTGAAAAGTTAAAATAAACATACTCTTAGTTTGCAATACCACACACTACCATTAAAATGTTAACTAAGAGTATTTTTTTTTTCATTTTCTACCTTTCTTTATTTTAGTTGTTCACATTTTAATAGTGATTATGAAGAGAGATATGGCTACACACCTAGTATGTAACTAAGTATTGTTCAATTTCCTTTCATTACACTCATTTTTTCAAGCAAATAAGTGGTTTGGGATAAAAATGATATTATTATTTTCTTATTTTTGATTTTAAACTCTCAAACTCTTATCTTATCTCTAAATTTGTAAGATTCAAAAAAAAAAAAAAAAAAAAATCTCTAATATTTGTGAACTACATTTTGGTCTTACCAACTTAATAGAAAAATGATGTAAGATATTTTATTACAAAAGTAGATGATGTGGAAGTTTTCAAAACTAAAAAATAGTTAAAAGATAATTTTAAGAAAAAAAATCTCCTTCTCACCGCTCCACCCACTCCTTTTAATTTCCTTGCCACATAAAAAAAATCTTAATATATAGACCAAACAAACTTTTTTTTTTCTTAAAAAAAAAACAAACAAACTTGTTTTTGTTTTTTTTCATGTAGGATGAGAATATGATCTACTGATCTTTTGATCAAGAGTACAAGCTTCTTTATGTCAATTGAGTTATACTCTTGTTAGCAACAATATATTATATATATGATTTAAATCTAAAAAATGCAAATCAGATTCTGATTTCAATCACAACAATTAAATCAAATTGGAACTTAAATGGATAGGTAAACCAAACAAGAACAATAATAAAGATAAAAATGCTGAATTTATAGTTCACTCAATGTGGGCTTCTCTACTATTGCAAATTCTTCTAAAATATCATGGAGAATTTGACAAGAGTTTACATCGCTCTACTGTGATTTCTCTTACTTCTCTACTATTGCAACGAATCAATTTGTTTTAGCAAGGGAAAACATATCCTCGGCGGTGATAATTGTAGCCATCGTGGTTCCAGTTACTGCCTCCATTCTGCTTTTGGTTCTGGGCTGGAGTTTCCTGCTCCGAAGAGTAAAGAAGAAATACTCTGCTGTTAAGGAAGATAGTGGTATATGTTCTTATAATAACTCTCAAATTCAAGTACATTAATTTCTGAATATACGAAGCCTTTTGTGCAGTTATCAATGAAATCACCTCTGTGGAATCTCTGCAATTTGATTTCAATACAATTGAAGCTGCTACTAACAAATTCTCAGTGGAGAACAAGTTGGGTGAAGGTGGATTTGGTGCAGTCTACAAGGTACTAAATAAAAATACTTTGATATATCTTTATTCAACATTTTCTTTCAGAAATACACAGTTCATAAAGCAGGAGACCAATGATGAAAACAGTGAAGCAAAGATATATATTTCCAACCAAAACCTAAGTACTTGTGAATTTTTAATTATGTTGTGGGGCAATGCAATTTCAGGGTACACTTGATAATGGGCAAGAGATAGCAGTGAAAAGATTATCAAGTAGATCTTTGCAAGGTTCTGAAGAGTTCAAAAATGAGGTTGTGTTGGTTGCTAAACTTCAACATAGAAATCTTGTAAGGCTATTGGGATTCTGCTTGGAGGGTGGAGAAAAGATACTTATCTATGAATACATTCCCAACAAAAGCCTTGACTATTTCCTATTTGGTTTGTTTGCTCATGGGTCTTTGTCTCTACGTTTATTCATTCACTTCATACTCTAGTTTGTTTGATTCCCTTTCTATAGAACTTGATTGATTGTCCAATATCATGTGCAGATATCGAGGGACAGAACGTGTTAGATTGGTTGAGTCGACATAAGATCATAAATGGGATTGCTCGGGGAATGTTATATTTACATGAAGATTCACGACTTCGAATTATTCATCGTGATCTTAAAGCAAGCAATGTCTTGTTAGATGAGAAAATGAATCCAAAGATTTCAGACTTTGGTATGGCAAGAATTGTTC
Organism: Luffa aegyptiaca; assembly: GCA_017139565.1. Taxonomy (NCBI): domain Eukaryota; kingdom Viridiplantae; phylum Streptophyta; class Magnoliopsida; order Cucurbitales; family Cucurbitaceae; genus Luffa; species Luffa aegyptiaca. The sequence goes on from CM029400.1 coordinate 5,871,241, forward strand.
AAATTGATGAAACTCAAAGAAATACATGTCGAATTGTTGGTACCTAGTAAGTTAACCATCTAAAGCTTTCTCTCTTCTAGTACACTAATGTTGCAAGGGAGATGATCTGATTGTCGTATCAATGAATTCATTAATTTATGCCCAAATTCTTGTGTTAATAGAGTCCTTTGGTAAAATCTCAACCTTTGGAAATACTGTTAATTTTTTTTTCCGTGTACTTAATGCTAGAATTGTCATTTTTTTTTTTTTTGATGTTTGTGATTTAGTGGTTACATGGCTCTGGAATATGCAATGCACGGAAACTTCTCCATGAAATCTGACGTATATAGCTTTGGAGTTCTAGTATTGGAGATTATAAGTGGAAAGAAAAACAACACCTTTTATATGTCAGGTCTTGCTGAAGACATCTTGACCTATGTAAGTCAAGGGTGAAGATTTTCAATTCTTACTTGTAACGATTAATTTAAGTACCTAACAAAGGATGGATTACAAAGTTGAACTCTTAACTTCTTCTTTTTGTCAGGCTTGGAAATTATGGAAGGATGGAACACCATTAGAACTACTGGACTCGGGTTTGAGAGATAGTCACTCAAGAAATGAAGTGCTTAGATGCATCCATATTGCTTTACTTTGTGTTCAGGAGGATCCCGGCTGTAGACCCTCCATGGCATCCGTTGTTCTTATGTTGAATAGTTATTCAGTTACTTTGCTTGAGCCTAAAGAACCAACATTCTTCATGCGCAGTAGAGATAATGATACTGCAGTAGATGGTGATCCATCTTCGAATAGGTCTCAATACTCTGCCAATAAAGTATCTATAACTGAATTGTACCCACGATGACGTGTGGCTTGTAGGTATAAATGTCTTATGTGTAATATGATAGTAACATGTATGTGTGTATCATGGTTTAAAAAATGTATTGCCTTCAATGGTAGATTAGTGACCATGATTAGACATTAAAATTTCATTGAGCTTTTATTTTATTTTATTTTATTTTGAAACACATAAAATGAGTTCTAAATCATCCTATAATAAATTTTTAATTATTATTTTATTTTATTTTATTTTGAAACACATAAAATGAGTTCTAAATCATTCTATAATAAATTTTATTTTTTCCAATGCTTAATTTCGTCGCTATTACACAAAAAAACTTCGGTAAGTTCCTATTCTCGACAGAAACATTTCGTTGGAAAATTCGTTAGGGTAGGCCTATCAGAAGAGCTCTACTCGTAATGGAAAAAACATTTGGTCGACAGAAGTTGTTTTGCCAATGAAATAATGATTTCATATGGAGTTTTTTTTTTTTCCTTTTTTTAATTAAAAAAATATGTAATTATTCTAATTTCGTTAAAAATTGAAAATATTACTCGAAACTCAAAAGGCAGTTGTATAACCATATTCTAGAATATACCCGATCAAACTGGGGATTCCCGACCCGTTTGGGGCAGGGCCCCGTCGGGACTCGATCCCGCGGGAATTTTAGCCACCCCTATTTTTAACCAAGATAAAATTAAAATTTTTAGGGAAAAATACACTTTTGGTGCACGTTCGGGTTATGTTTCATTTTGATTCTAAGTTTGAAAACTAGACATTTTTACTTCTGGATTTTGTTTCATTTTGGTCACTCTGTCTAATTTTCCATTTACTAACGAATGGCTGATGTGGCACTCAATTTAATATATTTTTTAAATTTTTTTTTATTTCCTCATCTCTCTCCTTCTTCTTCTTCACCACCATAACCCTACCGACAGCCACGACCGCCATCAACCGTCGCTCGCCGACAACTTTTTTTTTTTTCCTTATTTTCTCCCAATTTTCTTCTTTTCTTTTTCTTTCTCTTCATTTTTTTTTAAATAGAAAAAGAGGAGGGAGGCTTTTCTGGCGTCTGGAAAGATTAATATTTGATCCCCGTTTCTGATCATGTTATTCAACTGAGTTAATAGCATGGATTAAAGATTAATATTATTGAAAATCAAATAATTCAATTGCAAATCTTCAAAAATTAAGGAAAAGACAACAATTTTATAATACAAAGTACGAAAAATGTAATCTAACAAAATATCTGTTTTGCAAAAAAAGTTGAGGATTATATATATTAAATTGTATACGACTAATTACAAGAATGGTAGAGGTCAAGTTGTCAAAAAAAAAAAAAGAAAAAAAAAAAAGAAAAAAAGAATGGTAGAGGTCAAATATGGGAATTGAATAACATGATCCAACAATAATTTTGATTAAAAAAAAAAAAAAGGAAAGAAACGTGTTCTAAATTGACTTATTTTTTGGGAAAAAAATAATTAGTAGAATGTTCTAAATTGAGTTAGACTAATCAAAATTTAAGAAATTTAGTAGGATGAATAGACAGAATTAGGTTTTGAAAGGAGTAGGGATTCAATAAATTGGCTGCCAACTACTCACATTTAACATGGACGTGAACAACAACATTGCTAAACTGACATAAAACGTTTATCATTGATTAAGAGGTCAGAGGTTTAAATCCCATTTTCCACATGTTATATATATATATACTTATGTTATTCCAAAGCTACTTGATATAAGAAACTCAATCTATCCATAGAAGAAAATTCAATTCGTCCATCAATAAAATTCATTTCAATCATCATGTGGGATATCTTAAGGTTGGCGGGAAATTCTTATAAATGGCTAGATATAGAGTGTAGTTTTGAAAAATGACCAAACAGTTTTTTTCAATGAAAAATGACTAAACCGTTTTTTTAACAAATTTTCACGTGAATTATTCTTCCAATTATACCCTCAAGTCAATTTTCACGTCTCATCCTATATTTGAGGAAGTCCTATTTGATTTAATTAAAAAAAACAAATAACAAAATTATTTATCCCATGACTCATGCAATCGGTAGCTACAGTTTATATCTTCTCTCTTATCTATTTAGATTTTTATTTTTTAATCAATAAATCATCATCTTCATCGCCAACAAGAGCTTAGCTCGACTGGCATAACTTTCATAAATTTTGATAAGTCCCTGTATTTGCGTGATGAAGAGGAGCATGCAGATTCTGGAAAGTTTCCAAATTCTCCTTTCTTTCTCAAGTATTTCTTTGTTGTACCCCTATTTTTCCTCTGATTTTTCTTCTCAAGTATTTCTTTGTTGTATCCCTATTTTTCCTCCATAAATCTTGATTTTAATTTAGTATAAGATTTCTTAATTAAAATTTTTGTTTTCAAATTATTTTGTTTAAATTGATTCGATTATACGCTCGAGTCAATTTTCACGTCCCATCCTATATTTGAGGAACCCTATCTAATTTAATTAAAAAAATAGTAACAAAGTTGTTTATCCATGAATCAAGCAATCGATAGTTACAACATATATCTTATCTCTTATCTATTTTTATCTTCGGTTGGAATTTGTTAGATTACCCAAAATTTAGGTTTTCATTTCAATTTTCGAATAGATTTTTTAATCAACAATTCATCTTCCATCTGTTCTCAAGTTTGATCGATTACTTGGTCTTCACTTCTTTCCAACGTTGCCTCATATTCGTATTTTTTTATTCATATTCATTCTTTTATTCCCGAAAGTAATTTTACATACTCTTTGCAATATTAGATCCCTATATCCAAGACTGTAAATGCTTCAAATATAGTGTATATACAAGTAAATTATTAGAAGTCCCTGTATTTGCATGATGATTTTTCTTTCTCAATATATTGTATTTCTTTTATGTACCATTATTTTTCCTCCATAAATCGTGATTTTAATTTAGTATAAGATTTTTTAATTTAAATTTGTGTTTTCAAATTAAAGATAGATTAGTGTCAGTCTTATCTTTTTTATTTTGAAATTCATTGATTTAATTTGACTTAAATTAATTTGCAATTCATAAATTCTCCCCCTCACTACAAGAAAATACGTTTTCAGTGACAAGTTTTTAGTGGAGCAACAAAAATGAGCCGCTAAAGATGACTTTCAGCGGCACCGTAAATCAAATGTCGCAATTACATATTTTCAGTGACACGATAAAATTAGATGTCACCAATAGTTTCAGAGACGCGTAAACTCGCGCCACAAAAAGTTTTATTTTAGCAACATATTTATCACGTTGCTAAATGTTATGTTTGGTGTCACTAAATATTAGATTTTTTTTTTCTTTTGAAATAAAATATTAGAATATTAAAATAAGATTAGGGTTGCATTTTCTTCCTTTTCCCTCTCCTATTTTGGTGTCGTTATCCCTCTCTCACGAATTTTCCTAGCCGCCCAAGCTTTTCCCCTTTCGTTTCCTTCTCCTTCTTCAGTCGTGGGCCATCTTCAGCATCGTTCTTCACGAGTTTCAGTGGCGGCGCGACGTTCTCCGGCGACAGCAAGCGGCGGCGACATGGTGACTTCGATTTGCGGCCAGCAGGTTTCGAGCTCGAAGAAGCTGTTTTCACGTTTTTTTTCCAGCGATTGTGCAGTATGGGGCGTGACAGCACGTTTTTGGGTCTTTCGGGGTGTTTTCCGGCGTTTCGTGAAGTGGGTAAGTGTTTAGAAGTTGTTTCGTGGTTGATTCTTGAGTTTAATCGCTCACTTTTGCCTTCGTTCAGCAAACTTTTCTCTCTATTTCTGACGATTCAAGCAGTGAACATCACGTTTCAGTATCTTTGATCGAGTTTAGCTTTGGGTATGTAATTTTCAGCAAGATTTGGGTTGATTTTGAAGTTTAATCAATTACCCATTGACGTTAGCTTCCTTTTTCAAGGTACCCACCACGTTAGGAGGCTTAATCGTCGTTTTGGATCGGAATTGAGAGCTTGGACAGCAAGCTTATTGACTGATTTAGGTGAGTTTTTGAGAGTTAAACCTCTCCCAAAAGTTAATTATCTCCTTGTGCCTTTTTACTCAAAGAGGTTATGAGTTTTAAGTATGTTTTCCCTCTTTTGTGTGGTTGGTTAGGAGCTTGGGAGCTAAGGAGCATATTATTTTTGTCAAGCAAATTATCTATCTTTGTAAGTAGCTATTGGACCGACTTTCAAAGTTTAGTACCCATTGCATGATTGTTGGATTTGGTAAACATCAAGCCCGAAGTATTGAATTAGTTCTTTATGAGAAATTGGCATGCTAGCATGAGTTTAGTTGTGAGCCTTGAAACTTGCCTTTGTATTCCAATGGGTATGATAGTTCTTTGCAAAGCATGTTGTTGGCATGAAAGGTTGACTATTTAATTATAGCATATCTGAGATTGCTTTGTGGATGAATTAGCATCTTTTAGATTATTTGAGAGCATGCTCGATTGTATGTTTTGGTTGCTCTGAATTGATGTTGTTGTGTTTGGAGGGTCAATATTCGGGGGGTCAATACCTTGTTGTACTTAGTCTTTTTAACTAGTCATGTTTTATTTTTATGTTTATGGTTGGTATCTCATATCCTATGACACTCAGTTGCAGTTCTACTTCAGTTACTGAATTGAACAACAATGAGTACTAGATTTCAAGGGGAAATGTAACTTTTTTAAATCTAATCCTTTGATGAAGGCTGATTAGTTTAGTTTGAATTTGCGCATTTACATAATTCTTATTCCATGATTTACTTAGATATGTATACCATGTATGCAAACAAGAGTATTTATATATTAGTTGTGTTTTTATTCAAATAAAAAAAATTATTGTAATTTTTTTGGGTTAGATATATTACATATTCAAAAGAGGAGGAAGCTGTCCGATGTATCCAAAATGTAGATTAGTTTGTCTTGGAGGACAAACCTTTGAGGTTAGTGTATATATGAGTTTATAATAAATATTGGACCACATTTTGAATATTTGAGTATATGTGGTATGGACTGGTGAAAACTTTGTAATTTGCTCTCTGGGTGCCTCAATTTTAGGGCATGCTTTGGAACAACGAAGTATTGTCATGCTTGGTTGAGGAATGTGGTATGGATTTTATAATTTGCTTCTTTTCTTTTTCTTTTTGGTAGTCTTACTAATAGACAATTTTGTAACTTTTTACCTTTGATTTAGATCATAATGTTACCAACCATTGTTTCAGCCTTGCACCAACCTCGATTGTTTGTACTTACACGAGGTTGGTTCTCAAGAAAATAGTTTCACAAAAGATGAAACTATTTCAGCATACACAAGGTATGATAATCATTTTGTATTTAAAATTTCTGTTGTGTTTTTGGTGCTGGATTTCTCAAAGTTTTTTAGATTGAGATTCATTGCTTGATTATTTATTTATTTATTTTATTCAAAAAGTTAATTGATGTTGGACCCTGTGACTATCCCTTTGGCTTGTGGGAAAAAATATGTTGTTTGACTACATTGTTGTGTGGAATGATATAACAATGGTTTGCTCCTAATACATTTCATAGTTCTTTACTTTTTCCTTCAAGTAGATGACCGTAGTTCTATTGTAGATTATAAAATTTCTACTCGAATTTGGATCTGAATGAAGTCATCAATTCAAACCTTAAGAAATAGGTTATCCCTTTATCTACCACAATCTAATCCTTTGATGAAGGATGTTGGGAATATTGTTTCTTAGACAAAGTTTAGGAGGATAGATACTTATTTGCACTTAATTGTTTTAACTATTGTAGTTGTTGTGATGTTGATAAGTTTAGTTTCATTAAGTTGTTATAAATTTAGTTTCACTTGTTATGATTCAGTTCTTTTAATAGAGTTGGTTTAGGATTTTTTGCAAATGGTTTCCATGATATTTGGGATAAGTATTGTTTAGGGAGTTTATTTTTGTCGAGTTGTTTAGTTGAGTTTCGTTGTTTGAGTTGTTACGTCTTTAAAATCTTAACTTCAATGAACTGTTAGCACTCTTAATCAAATTTTAGTCAAATCTTATGTATTCTGTTTGTATTATTTAGTTATTATTTTAAAAGTATGTTAGAAGTTGTTATTCTGTTTTCGCTATGCTATTTGTAGGTAATGCTACCTATAAAAGGCACCTGTATTCAGAGTTCTAAATGAATGAGAATACACTACATTCCATCATCTCTGTAATTGTTACTAATTTTTAGTTAAGGGAGTAATTAGCAACTCGTTACTTTGTTATACATTGGATTCCCGTGTATTGTATGTTAGAATAAGAGTTGTGTTGATTACCAATATCATAAAATTCTAAGAAGCATAACAAGTGTTCAAAATACTGGTGAAAAAAAAGAAAGCCACACATTCATTCTTTAATTCATTTTAGCCTTGATGCAACTTCCTATGGAAATCAATATGCACATTGCTAATTTATGAAATGTTAGTTGATTTCTTACTGTGACCTAGAAGAATCCCTAAGTGAGTTTCTTTATGCATTTGCACCAAATGCAACCTTTGGTTTGGACCTTCTTAGAGGTGATTCTTTCCTTTTTCTTTTTTAAAAGCTCTTGGAGGTGTTTCACGTATTTTGTTTTTTGTAGTTTGGAGTTAAGAAGCTGAATCTATTTTATTTATGGTTTGTTTATGCCAGAGGTTTGTTATTCAATGGGCTACATAAATGCATGTTATATAGATGATTTAGGTGTATGGAACTTTCTCCCTCTTCTTAAACCCCTAACTTGTTCTCATGTGTTGGATTAGATTAATTGTTGTAGTACTTTGACTATCCTATAGCTATGGTAGTCATAGTTTAAAATTAGAATGAAGATAGAAAGTATTGGAGTTCATTATTTGTTTATGTTGACTTGGTATAACTTGAGTGTTATATGACTATCCTGCAGTTATGGTAGTCATAGTTTAGTTGTTATGGTAGTCATAGTTTCGTTGTTTGATTTGTTAAGGTATTGTGTTTGGGAGGGGGGATCAATACCTTGTTGCACTTAAGTTATTGTGTTTAGGGAGTTTAATTTTGTTGAATTGTTTAGTTGAATTGTTCCATTTGCAAAGTTGAGTTTCTAAGTTGTAGTTGTTAAGTTATTCTATTTGGGGGGTCAACACCTTGTTGCACTTAGGCCCTTTAACTAGTTATTGTGTTTTTTAAAGTTTAGTTTCACTTATTTTCCATTTAGTTGTTGTGGTTAGGAAGGTCGATACCTATTTGCACTTAAGTATTTTAACTAGTGTAGTTGTTGTGATGTTGATAAGTTTAGTTTCACTAAGTTCTTATACATTTAGTTTCACTTGTTTTATTCAGTTCTTTGAATAGAGATGGTTGCTTATGTTGCTAAGTTTGTGTTCATTATTTCTCATAAGTGTAGTTGTGTTCATGTTTTTTCCATGTTGAAAGTTCTTGTTGTAAGTTTTGTTTTATAGCTTTTGATGAATTGTTTATCTTGATTTGAGTTATATCGTCTCTAATTCAATTATTTATTCTCATGCTTACATATTTTATTTCCATTTTATTTTTCAGCTTGGATGCATGAATGGTTTGACAAGGCGCTTCCCCTTTTTGTATGGAAATGTGAAGAATGTAGGTTGATTTTTTTGTTTGTGATCTTTTGTTAGTCATTTTGATGTGATGTGAATCATTTTGTTAAACAAACTTCATCTAAACTTGAGATCATTTTAGAAAATGATCCGTTTGTATTAGATTCTAGACATGTTTCTTGATTATGGTTAATATATGAAGTAGTTCATTTTAACTTTAAATTGGCATATTATATTTTTTATTTGATTAATTGTAGAATTGTTAATTAGTTTGAAGATGGTAATATTATTTTATTTACAGGTTTACTAATTGAATTAACTATTTTTTTTTAAAATCATAAACAATTTTCTGTGACGTGTGTACTGCGTCACTGAACACAAGATTTTAGTGACGTGCTGACAATGTCACTAAATATCTTTTTCAGCGACAACGGGTCGGATGTTGCTGAAAGTATACGATTTTAGTGACGTGCTAACAATGTCACTAAACATCTTTTTCAGCGACAACGGGTCGGATGTTGCTGAAAGTGATCTTTAGTGACGTGTCCCCACGTCCCTACCTATCGCTTACACCGGCGTGTAGACGTCACTGAAGATGACTTTCAGCAACGTCTACAGTAGTATGTCGCAAATACTTACGACTACGTAAATACAACGACGAATGCAGCGACGAAGCTACGCGCGCCGCTGAAAGTTTTACCGACGCGTTTTTCGTTTCAGCGACATATTTTATACGCCACTGAAAGTGTTTTTTCTTGTAGTGCCTTTTTATAGTGTATTTTTATTTAATTAGTCTTTAGATTTAGATTTCGGTTAGGTGCATTTTTTTATGATTCATTGTAAAGAAAACTTACTTAAAATAACAGTTGACCATTTTTCAATTGATGTTTGTTGCACGAGGGTTTTCTTCAATTTCCTTAATTTGTCGATGAAATTCCAGTTGCAACAGGTAAGATTTTTTTATTTATTTATTTATTTTTTTTTTATCAATATACTGTATTTTTTATCTTCTCCTATTTTTTCTCCATAATCTGTGATTTGAATTAAAATTTTTGTTTTCAAATTATAATTTTAAGGTAGATTAAATCCATATTTATCTTTTTGATTTTCAAATTCTGTTATTGAATTTCGTTGAATTAATCTGTAAATTCCTAGATTCTCTCCTTATAGTGTATTTAATTTAAATAATTTTTGAATTAAGATTTCGGTTAGGGGCATTTTTGTCCATTTTGTCACCAAAAAAACTTACTAAAATTAGCATTTGGTCATTTTTCAAATTGTAAATTCGGATGATTTTTTTTCAAAACAACTATTTAAAAATGACCACTTATCTAGTTGTCCCTTTCCTAAATGCTCCTTTAGGCCATAACCCTTCCTATATTTGGAGAAGTATAGTATGGGGGCGGGACCTATTAAAAAAGGGGTATAGGTGGAGAATTGGGAATGAGCTTCAAGTGGAAGCAAACAAGGATCCTTGGATCCCAAAAGAAGGCTCTTGCAAACCCATCCTTACACATCGTGAAATTCAGAGCTTCACGGTGGCTCAACTTCTTAATGGCCAAGGAGAATATGGAATGAATCGTTAGTTAAAGTCTCTTTCATGGATTTTGATGCACATGCCATATTGAACATTCCTATAAGTCCTATGATGAAGGATGATGAAATTATATGGGATTTAGACCCAAAAGGGATATTTTCTGTAAAAAGTGCTTATAGGTTGGGAGTTCAACTTCAACAACAGTCAGAGGCATCCTCATCCAACTACAAGCTCACGAAAAATCTATGGAAGAGCTTTTGGAAGACACCAATCCTGCCTAAAATCAAAATTTGTGGTTGGAGAGTATATAACGATACACTTCTTACACTCTCATATTTAAATAACAGAGGACTAGATATTAAATCAATTTGTTATTTTTGCAGGGAGAAGACAGAAACCACAGTCCATCTATTTTGGGAATGTAAAATGGCCAAAGGATTGTGGCCGGAAATTTTCCGCTACACTAATGGACTATGTGTTTATGGCAGGAACAATTGGTCTCCTCAAGACTTTTTGGAGAAAACATGGAGGGACAGAGAAACGGGAAGAATAGAGACTGGAAAAATTTGCAAGAGTTTGGTTATTTGTTGGCAGATTTGGCAACAAAGAAATGACATATTCCGAGGAAATCCACAGCAGATTCAGAGTGGATGAAATCAAAGATTTAGAGATATTTGGATGAATTCAACATTAGAGATTGTTGAGGATCCCACATTGAAAAGATAAGTGGAGAACTCACAATATATAAGTTACATGAGTTACTCCACTCATTGCCAATTGGTTTTGAGATGGAACCCCATGCTATCTAATCTGGTATCAGAGCCCATTAAAGCCCAAACGGGTATTCGGTCCAATAAAAAAAATTGAGATCCGATCCAAGAATAGTGAATCCAAAGATACATGAGTAGATGGACTCAGACACGTACTGATGAGTCTTTAAACATGCGACCAGATGAAACGTATGAAACGTCTGAGATGGCTGAAATCGAGACTAGCAGACCCACGATGCAATGATTAAAACCTCACGGGAGTGTGTAATACTTTTCCTAGTTGGTTTTTAGATCTAAACAATATGGATATTGGGGTTAACAATAGCATTAGTGGGGGTGTCTGTCCCACAAATGGCTATCATTTTTAACTTCTATAAAAGTTACCTATTTTGTAAAAAAAAAAAAAAGAAATCATGTGGGATATCTAAAAAGACATAACTTACTTTTTTAAATATGTCATTAAGACAATAATAATTTAATAACACATTAGCGTTATGTTAACAAATAACTAAAAAATAAAATGTCTATGTTTATAATTTTTCTTTTTTGGAATAAAGTTATTGAGAATTTCTAATGTATTAAAAGTAAGATGGTAGCCAACCAGAATATGACTCAACTGATATAAAACTTGTATCTCAACCAAGAGATCAAAAGTTCAATCCCACATCCAACATGTTGTTGTAAAAAAAAAAAAAAAAAAAAAAAAATAATAATAATAATAATAATGTAGATTTTAAAAGATTAAAAATCAAAATAAAAACTACTACCTAGAAAGATTATGATTCCATTGATATATTTAGCTTTAAAAAATAAGCACTAAGCAAAATGGAAATTTCCACACCATCCTTTATACATATATATATATTTTAAGACCAACTTCACTGTTTAAGACGTCTACCACACGACTTAGAAGTCAAAACAGAAAATAAATAAAATAAGAGTTTTTTTAACAAGAAAAATCAAAATGTACAACAAACTTCAATTTTATAAAATAACAAATGTAACACCTGTCAATTTAGATCAGCCTGAATTTTAAACAATTCCCACTCCTCGCCAAACTTGAAGACGAACATGACATGAACAAACCCAGTTACTTCTCCATCAATGGCCTTACTCCATTTTCTTACATCCCTCTTCCTCCTCTGTTTCATTATCCATGGAAACGCACAGACTTCAGTTGAATACCCATATCGCAAGTGCTTTTCCGCCAATTTCACCCAGAACAGTACCTACCAGTCCAACCTTAATCTTCTCTTTTCAAATCTCACCGCCAACGGCCCTGCAACAAATCGATTCTTCAATACTTCCGTCGGCCGTACACCGGACGACACCGTTTACAGTCTCTTCCAGTGCCGTGAGGACGTCACCGACAGCATCTGTCGAACTTGCTTGGCCACCGTTAACAGAGACACAGCTCGGCTGTACTGTCCCCTGAGTAAAGGCGCTGTGGTTTGGCACGACGACTGCATACTCCACTATTCCGACCAACCTTTCTTTTCCACCGTCTCCACGGAGCCAAGTTTGCAATTACTGAATACCGCTGATATAGACGTCGACAAGGCTCGATTTAACCAGCTAGTGATATCCATGTTGAGGGCCACCGCGGCTCGGGCGGCCAACGCCTCTTCGGTGGGCAAATTGTTTGCGACCCAGGAGGCTAATTTCACATCAGATCTCACGCTTTACACATTAGCACAGTGTACCGGCGATTTGTCCAATTCAGATTGCGAAGAATGTTTAAGACAAGCTACCAATGATATTCCCAGTTGCTGCACTAATAAACGAGGTGGGAGAGTTCTGTTTCCCAGCTGTTTCGTTCGTTACGAAATTAATCTGTTTTATGACCTCCCACCGCCTCCACCTACTCTACCGCCGCCGGCTCTTCCTCCTCCTCCGCCAGGTAACCTTCGTTGTAATTTTTGTCCATAAGACTTGATTTTTTTTTAATGAAAGAAGATGTCAACGACGTGAATATATTGAACAGGGGAAAGCAGAACCTCAACGGTGATCATTGTGGCCATTGTGGTTCCAGTTACTGTCTCCATTCTGGTTTTTGTGGGCTGCTGTTTCTTGCGCCGAAGAGCAAACCTTAGGAAATATAAAGCTGCGAATGAAGATAGTGGTCTGATCATAACTCCGAAATTTTCATGTAGATTGGTTTCTGAAAATACGAAGCTTATTCGGGTATACTCTGTGCAGTTGTTGATGAGATAACCACTGTAGAATCTCTACAATTTGATTTCAATACAATTGAAGCTGCTACTAACAAATTCTCAGTGGAAAACAAGTTGGGTGAAGGTGGATTTGGTGCAGTCTACAAGGTACTAAATAAAAATAATTTGATATCTTTATTCAACATTTTCTTTCAGAAACGCACAGTTCGCAAAGCAGGAAACCAATGATGAAAACAGAGAAGCAAAGATATTTCCAACCAAATTCTTAAGTAGTTGTGGATTTTTATTTTTTGATTATGTTATATGGGGCTGCTTGTAATTTATGTGAATGCAATTTCAGGGTACACTTGATAATGGACAAGAGATAGCAGTGAAAAGATTATCAAGTAGTTCTTTGCAAGGTTCCGAAGAGTTCAAAAATGAGGTTTTGTTGGTTGCTAAGCTTCAACATAGAAATCTAGCGAGGCTATTGGGATTCTGTTTGGAGGGTGGAGAAAAGATACTTATTTATGAATACATTACCAACAAAAGCCTCGACTACTTCTTATTTGGTTTGGTCACAAAATCTTTTGTACCTATATTTGTTCACTCATACTCTAGCTTGCTTGATTCTCTTCCTCTGTTTCGAGTTTGATTGTCTAAAATGTGCAGATCCTGAAAGACGGAAAGAGTTGGATTGGTCAACACGATATAAGATCATCAACGGAATTGCTCGAGGAATGTTATATCTACATGAAGATTCCCGACTTAGAATTATTCATCGTGATCTTAAAGCGAGTAATATTTTGTTAGATGAAGATATGAATCCAAAAATTTCAGACTTTGGTATGGCAAGGATTATCCAATTAGATCAAACTCAAGAAAATACAAGTAGAATTGTTGGTACCTAGTAAGTTTTTCTTTTGACTCCGAAATTTTCTTTTATAATGTTTTTTTTTTTTGAAATATCTTTTATAATGTTAAATCACCAATCAACATGCAAAAACTTAAGCCATAGTTATAGAAAATTAATTTTATACTAATACTGTAACATATAATAATACATGGATGCTGAAAAGAAAGTGATTAATTTTTAGGGTGAGTTGGGCATGCATTTTAGTTTAAAAAGTTTTTTTTTTGAAATACTTTAAATAAAATTGGTTTTAATTCTTTCATTTTTTGTGGTTTTAAATAACATGTTTGTGTGATTGCAATATATTTCAAAAGTGATTCTACCTATCACAAATATGTTCTTTAGCATTATTTTTCAAAAAAAATAAAAAATTTCTTTTTCAAATAGTATTCTTTCAAGTTTATTACTAGACATTGGAACATTTTAAAGTCAGTTAGGAAGTTATACTAACCACACTTTAAAATAGTAATTCTTTTGAAAGTGTTTATAGAAAAAGTGTTTTTATTTTTATTTTAAAAAAACACTTTCGCAAATGCACATATTATTAGAGGGCAATATATACTACTAACTTTTAACCACAGGTGGGAAGGAGAGTGATTATAGATTGTTGTGTTGTTGAAGTAATATATATGCGAACTCTTTTGTGGTTAAATTTTGAATTGTCATTTTTGATGATGTTTTTGTGTTTTAGTGGTTACATGTCTCCTGAATACGCAATGCATGGAAACTTTTCTATAAAATCTGATGTATATAGCTTTGGAGTCTTAATCTTGGAGATTATAAGTGGCAAGAAAAACAACACATTTTACTTGTCAGATCTTGCAGAAGACATGTTAACCTTCTTCCCTTAAGGAGTATGTTAAACTTTAGCAAATGTTTACAAAGTTGAACACTTAAATCTCATTTTGGTTTTTATAAGGCTTGGAACCTCTGGAAGGACGAAACACCATTAGAGTTATTGGATCCGAGTTTGAGAGACAATTACTCAAGAAATGAAGTGCTTAGATGCATCCATATTGCATTGTTATGTGTTCAAGAGGATTCTAGGAGAAGACCCTTCATGGCATCCATTATTCTAATGCTTAATAGTTATTCGGTTACTTTGTCATTACCAGAAGAGCCAACATCTTTCATGAGCAGGAAATACAATGACATTGTTGTAGATAGTCATGATCAATCTACAAGTAAGTCTATCAAGTGGTCTGCTAATGAAGTATCCGTGTCTGAGTTGCACCCACGATGAAGTGTGTCATGCTGGTTTTAATAAATGGCTTGTGTTTAATCATTGTGTAATGAGGGGAAAAGTATTATCGTTTTATAGTTTAAAAAATGTATATTGAATTCAATATGTTTTTTCTTGGTTCAACAAGATGTGTGGGTGAGAATTTAAAACCTTTGATCTGTTGGTCGTTATTATAATGTATTGACTAGTTGAATTTTGCTCAAATTAGCTAGTCAATATGATATGTGAGAGTAGTCAAAGTTTTTAGGTCCAAATTCTTCTGCTTTGTTGAGAACTTTTTTTGACCCCACATGATTTGAATTAATTTCTGTATTTTATATCATAATTTTACAATTAAATCAACGTAAAGGGATATAAAACCCCATTGGCAAACAGGGGGCTCAGTGGAACAAAAGACAGCATTTTTATTACTGGAACAGTTTAGGGTTTAGGATATTTTTTTTGTTCGATTTCCTAAATTTTACAGATAATAAGAAAAAATAGCATAATGCACAAAATTCCTTTACCATCAAGATCAAAGGATCTTATCTGAACTTTTTTCAAAAAAAAAAAAAAAAAAAAAAAAAAAAAAAGATCTTATCTGAACTTTTGCTATATTATTTTAGGAAAAAAAAAAAAATAACCTTTTTGTCCTTGAGTTTTGAGGAATAAGTACGTTTGGTTCGTGAGTTTTCAAAATAGAGTTTTTTAGTCCTTAGTTTTGAGAAATATGGTTTAAAAGGAAATTTAGAGCCTGTTTGGTAGACAATCCGAATTCTGTTATATGTTTTTAGATTCACTGAATTCAATGAACATGTGTTTGGCAGATGCGTTTTCGAAAACTGTTTTCAGATTCTGTGATCCAAATAGTGGAAATTCTGAAAACAATTTTTTTGTTTTATATCTAGATTTTGAATTTGAAATTCTTAAATGCAGAATTAAATTACAAAAAGATAAAAACCTTAATAAATATAAAATTTCATGTTATAAACTCAATCCATTTCTATGAAATTAAAATTTGTATAATATAATGTATTATAAATTATATGATATTGTAAAATAATAATTATACAAAATTTATAATTTATAACATGTTTATAAATTAATTAATAATTGTTTATATTCAACCTAATACATTTAGTTGATAACTACGAATAGTTTATGGTTTATAAATATATTATCAAACACATTTTGAGTCATTGTTTAAATTGAGATCCAATTTCTGAAACTGCTACCAAACACATATCTGGAAACACGAAATACAATTATGTTTTCATTGAATCCCTTGTTTTCAAATTTCTGTTTTCAGATCACCAACCAAACGCACCGTTAAAGTTTTGGACCTAAGTTTTTAATTTGGAAAGGAGGCCCATTTTCAAAATTCTTGTTTTTTTGACCCTTTTGTTGATGATTATGATGTCAGCAACCAAAACTTTGGGTGTGAAAGTACTGTTATGCCCTCACTGTGCTTTAAAAGAGATGCATGATTTTTTGGTGAAATTATATGAATCCTGGTCGGCCGGGATTCATGATTCATACAGAAGAATCTCGGTCGGGATTCATATATATGCAATTGGAAAAAAAAAATGAGAAGGGAAGGGAGAAAAAAAGTTTTAAATGGATCCTCCCCACCCAGTATAACACTCCAATGCCCTTAGCCAATGAACCAAAGTAGTTATGTTGAATTTAAAATACAGCAAATATATCTCAGTCACATCAGCCCCTACTTTTTGCTATATTTCCCGGTCTCCATCTTGGCCAGGATCGAGACCGAGAAATTTGACAGCAACCTATTTTTTTTCCTGATAATGTGTATTCTGCTAATTTTTCGATCAATTTGCTGGTTCCTGATGCTAAATCCCAGCCGGGATTCATCGATAACAGACCATCATAAACCCAGAAAATTATCGAAAATGATTATTTTTCTCATAAACCAACACAGACATGTCCGAAAACACATAAAATGTACATTAATACATCAAATAGCCAAAATAATCGATGGACAAGCGAGATTTAAGTGAGTTAAAAGAAAATAGAAAAAACCTCATTTCAAACCTAAACCCTTGTATCGATCAATTTTATGTGGATTCAAAACTTGAGAACTTGCGAATCGAGAAAGAAAATGGGAAAGAAAGAAGAAGACCAAAAGTTTGTCCCTTTTTTTTTACCCCCACCTTTCATCAACATAGGGGCATAATGGTTATTTCACATTCATGGTAGGCTAAAAAAACAAGAAATTTAAAAACGGGTCTTCTTTCCAAACTAAGAACTTCAATGACCCAAAACTTCAAATTTCCCGTTTAAAAGGTCCTCAAGTTTTCAAAATGGACATTTTTAGTCCCTAAGTTTTGATAAGTTGGTTTAAAAGGTCCCTCATATTATTTTTTCAAATTTTTAAATTAAAAATGTTTAATTTTTTTTAATTTAAATAACCATTAAATATTATAAATAAAAAATTAATTTTAAAAATTTGAAAAAAATAATATGCGAGATCTTTTAAACATATTTCTTAAAACTCAGGACTAAAAAGACTCATTTTGAAAACTTAGGAACCTTTTAAGCCCATTTTTCAAAACTCGGGACTAAAAAGGTATATTTAAAAACTCAGAAACCAAACACATCTATTCCTTAAAACTGAGAGACAAAAAATGTTTTTTCCCATTATTTTATTATTTTATTATTTTTGGGATTGGGTAATTGTCTTTTACCTAACTATGTAGGTACAATTACATAACTTTTGAAAACAATACACAATTTTAGAGGTTTCAATCTATACTATAAGACACCTCAAAAGATGATGAGAAACAAGAAATTAATGAATAGAGCTGCAAAAGCGATGGATTGATTATTGACTTTAAACTCATGGAGTTTAATTTGATTGATTTTTTTTTTTTTTTTTAAGTTTCTAAAATAATGTAACTTTTTTTTTTTTTTTTTTTTGATAGATTCTAAAATAATGTAACTTATTAGAAGGAAACTTTTGATTAGCTTTGGAAGATATGCTAACGTCCCTCCAAGATCTTCTATCTTTTTTTTTTTTTTTTCAAAGAACATTTTTTGAGCCTTCCAAGAAAGAAGTTTTCAAAAAAGAAAAAAAAAAAGTCTAAAAACAAAAATAAAATAAAATTGTTGAATGGAATTTTAGCTTCATAATAGATATAAGATTAAAATATTTTAAGCTAGAAATATTGTTTCACGCACCTCCCGCTCTTAATATATCATGGAGTAAGGATAAATAACTAGTTCAAAATTTTTATTCGTGATTTTAAATTTTGAAAATTTATAGATTAAATATTTAAAAATACAAGAATGAAAAAAAAGATAATTAAACTAAATATCATGGTTGGTACAGAAAAATCAAAATTAAAATATTGATGTCTATCAACATTTTAATTTTACTGATATATCGGTAGATATATCAATAAAATATCACTATATCTAAAAAAGTTATTGAAGAAAAATGTAACCTCGTTTTATTAATTTTACAAAGAAATATATAACAGAAGAAAGAAAGAAAGAAAGAAAGGAAGAAGGGAAGGGCAGAAATCACGGTCAACGGAACGGATATGTGGTAGATTCTACAATACTTCCATCGGCCAGAAGCCAAACGACACCGTTTACGGTCTCTTCCAGTGCCAGGGAGATGTGGGCTACGAGAACTGTCGAGCTTGCGTGGCCGAAGCCACCCAGAGTCACAGCTCAGCGGAACTGTTCCTTCAGGAAAGGCGCCGTGGCTTGGTACGATGAGTGCATACTGCGTTACTCCGATCAATATTTCTTTTCCGTCGTGTCCACAAGCCTAGATCTGATGGTACCTAATCGGACTGATATAAACGTCGACAAGCCTCGATTCTGTTGGGTTTTTGGCAAAATATTAGAAGTGCGTTTGTCCCACATCGGAAAGGTTCAAGGAAGTGATGGGCTCCAAGTACTATAAAAGGAGCCTATGGCTTTGGTTTCAAAGCATCCCATTTCAGAATCACTTTAAGCTTGTATACTCTAGTAGTGTGAGTGATATAAAGCTTTGAGAGAGTGTGTTCTTGTAATTGGGGTCGGGGAGAGAATTCTTTGTGATTGTAATAATTTTTCACATAGTGGATTTCTTTCTGTGAGCCGTGGTTTTTTCTCCACTTTGGAGTTTCCACGTAAATTCTTGTGTTTCTTATTTTGTTGCTTTATTTTAATTTCTCTTTTATTTTTCTGCTTATTCCTGCGGTGAATTGGGGGTTTTTTCCCAACAAGTGGTATCAGAGCTTTAGGTTTGTAGTTTCTTGATTTCTGAGTATGCTCTGTGGTTGCAGCATTGTCTGACCTTCCACATCAGAAAAGAATTCTAGAAATAAACTTGGGTGTTGTGAATAGTGTGAGTTGTTCACTATTTGCAAATTAGTTAGGAGTGAAGCAGAAATGTCAAGCTTCATGAGTCCAGTGAAGATGGACGTGGAGAAATTTGATGGAAGGATGAACTTCGGCTTGTGGCAAGTGCAAGTCAAGGATGTGTTGATACAATCTGGGTTACACAAGGCTTTGAAGGGAAGACCAAGCGATGGTGCTTCTGAAAGCGGTGAAGGTGGTCCAGTGGAGTCCAGTGGCGGTTCCAGCAGAGGTTCGAAGAAGTCCAGCATGAGTGATGAAGATTGGGAGGAAATGGATTTGAGAGCTGCAAGTGCAATCAGACTCAATTTGGCTAAGAACATTCTTGCAAATGTGCATGGAATTTCGACAGCCAAAGAGCTTTGGGAGAAGCTTGAAGCAATGTATCAGGCAAGGAGCATCTCGAATCGGTTGTACCTGAAGGAGCAGTTTTACACGCTGCGAATGGAGGAAGGTACGAAAATCTCAGATCATCTGAGTGTTCTCAATGGCATCATTTCGGAGCTGGAGGTGATCGAAGTTAAGATAGAGGATGAGGATAAGGCACTCAGGCTTATCTTGTCACTTCCAACTTCTTATGAACACATGAAGCCAATCTTGGTGTACGGGAAGGAAACTTTAAGTTTTGCTGATGTTACTAGTAAACTCTTATCAGAAGAAAGAAGGCTGAAGAGTGAAGGGCGTACTTCACAGGAGGATTCAGCGCTAGTAGCTAGCAATTGGAAGAAGAAGAAAGAGTCCATGCAGAAGAAAGGTTGCTGGGAATGCGGGCAGTCTGGACACATGAAAAAGGATTGTCCTAACAGAGCAGGTTCGTCAAAGGGCTCTGGGTCGGATGCTGACGTTGTCTCTCTTGTCAGGGGAGGCAGTGAATTCCTCTGAAGAAAGATAGAATTCATCCTCATGGTATGTCTGCTTTACCATGATAGAGGATGTGATGTTAGCGGTTCCACAAGTTTGCACACGGGCATTGGCTTGGCAGTTATGCAAGGTGTGTGGTGGAAGTTATGTCGATGGCTGAAGAACTTCCAGGTGAGCCAAGTAGGTGGAAGTTGCACCATAAATTTTAGCAGGATTTATCGACATGTGACAAAGAAGAAAATTCTTGGAAGGTGACATTCCAAGTGGTCTACTCTGTATGGTGGGGTAGGTTATAGTTCTCTGAGATGAGAATTATGATTGTCGGTGAAGACAATGATTTGTAGCAAAAGTTGTGGATTCTTCAAATATCTTGCCAAGGTGGAATTTGTTGGGTTTTTGGCAAAATATTAGAAGTGCGTTTGTCCCACATCGGAAAGGTTCAAGGAAGTGATGGGCTCCAAGTACTATAAAAGGAGCCTATGGCTTTGGTTTCAAAGCATCCCATTTCAGAATCACTTTAAGCTTGTATACTCTAGTAGTGTGAGTGATATAAAGCTTTGAGAGAGTGTGTTCTTGTAATTGGGGTCGGGGAGAGAATTCTTTGTGATTGTAATAATTTTTCACATAGTGGATTTCTTTCTGTGAGCCGTGGTTTTTTCTCCACTTTGGAGTTTCCACGTAAATTCTTGTGTTTCTTATTTTGTTGCTTTATTTTAATTTCTCTTTTATTTTTCTGCTTATTCCTGCGGTGAATTGGGGGTTTTTTCCCAACAGATTCAACCAACTAGTCGTGTCCACGTTGACGGCCACCGCGGCTCGGGCGGTCAACGCCTCTGCGGGGGGCGAATTGTTTGCAACCCAGGACGCGAATTTCACATCTAACATTACACTTTACACATTGGCACAGTGCTCCGGCGATTTGTCCAATTCCGATTGCCTAGAATGCTTGACACAAAGTATCGATTTGATTCCGAACTGTTGCAGTAATAAACGAGGTGGGAGAGTTTTGTTTCCCAGCTGTTACGTTCGTTACGAGATTTACCAGTTTTGGGAGGAGAATCCGGTATTGGTGGGAACTCAGGTGCTAGGTTATTTGACATCCCATTTCACTTTTATTATTTGAGTCGTTTTGTGAAGCAAGTAAGAAGATGATAAAGAAGTCAATTTTGTTGAACAGAGGAAACCATAAACGGATCCTCAACCTCAACGGCGTCGGCGTCGGCGACAATTGTGGCAATTGTGGTTCCAATTTCTGTCTCCGTACTGCTATTTCTGGGCTGGTGTTTCCTGCGCCGAAGACCAAAGACCAACAAAAACACTGCCAAGGAACATAGAGGTATATATTATTCTTTAAACAACATTCTACATAATTTCTTTTTTAAATTCAAAATACATTTTTTGGTATTGAAATTTGGGATAGGTGTAGTTTTAAAAGGGGTATTTATTAGTATATAAGAGGTTGTTTGGGGCGCTGAGTTGGTTATAATAGTCCGTCATTATTATAGTCTGACGGTTATAATAATATGTGGAGTTAAATAGTTTGTGTTTGGAGTATAGAGGTTCAAGTGACTTTTTTGTTCTAGTTATATATATATATACTAGTGTATTACCACGTGCAAATGCACGTGTATTATTTTTAAGTGAAATGTTATTAAGTATAATTATTTTAAAAATTAATTATAATGTTTTTTTTTTCTTAGTAGTGGATTTTTTTAATATTTTATTGCTTAAATTAAAATTGATTCGATGACTTATTCAATTTTTGGGTTAATTTTTTAAATTTAAATTACCTAAAAAAATTACCTTTTCAAATCCAAATTTAAAATAATAATAAAAAAAAAATAAGCATCATCTTTTAAAACATAAACTTGGTTATATAAATAAGGTTGGTGAAATAGGTTTTAAAATTTCCAAATTTTTACTCGGTTAGTTATTTCTTGTATAATTATGAGTATGATGAACAAAGTAAATATGTGGCACATATTTGATTTTGGATATTTTTTATGAGTACAAATTGAATCAAATTAATTAAGGATAATATAGGTTAGTGGCTTAACATCTATTATAATTATACAAAATATAAATAAAATTTATCTTTTTAGTGGGTGGTACAAGGAAAATCACCAACTAAAAAGATAAATTTTATTTATTTATTTAGAAGAGAAAATTTATTTCAATGAGGATGATAGCGATATTGCTTGTCTTGCAGCTAGTAGTGGACTTCTACGTGCAAGAGTGACATTTGACATTCACTATCGTTGTAATATTTATATGAGTTGCTTTCTCATTTCTCAAATCTCCTCTGGATGATAAAAATATAAAAAAAAAAAAAAAAAAAATTAGGGGATTTATCAAATCCTAGATTGTGTGGATTGCTTTCTACGGTCTTTGATATTCACATGTGTTGTAATTTTTAAACTATGTGTTAATGTGGAATGAAATTTAAATTGTTGATTGTGTTAATTCAATGGAGATGATAATAAGAATTAAATTTTGTAACTTATAATATTAAATCCATTCATGTAAAAATCGGTTATCAATTATTTAATTGATTAAACATTCAATTTATTTATTTATTTATTTTTGATAGAAGATTAAACATTCAATTTAATAGAATAGAAATTGCACAATTTTAATTAAAGTTTGAATTCGTTTTTTAGATAATGGGTTTGAGATCTCTTTGTTTAAAATTCAAAATAATATAATAAATTAGATTGTATATTTTGAATTTCAAAATTTTGAAATAAAAAGAATTATTTTAAAACTTAATATTTGTAGAGATTATAAAGAATATTCCCAAAAATAATACAAAGGATATATCTTTTGAACTTTTTTTTTTTTTTTGGAAGAAAGGAAGATGGTTTAATTTGTTGTATTTATTCAAATACTTTAAAATGAATAATTAAAATATAGCTATCAATAACCTTTTAAAATATAACTAACTAATAATAAAATATAGTCATCAATAACCTTTTAAAATATAACTAACTAATAATTAAACTCAACAAAAAAAAAAACTAATAATCGTTTATATATATATATATATATATATTATAATATTAACAATAATAATTATTAGGGTAGAACAATTCTATAAAATCTATAGAAGAGACTAATATATTTGTTTGCAAATTCTCTTAAAAACATGTTTACCTTCAAACCACCTTGTAAAATTCAATGACAACCAAGTACCCATAATAAAATCTTTGCAATTCCTATAAGCTTAGGCGTACTTTTTTTTTTTGAAATAAACTTAGGCGGACTTAATATGCTAGATCATTGTACTATGTATGTAACATTACTGCACAAATCTTTAAGAAAAGAAGAAATCATAAGTTGAATAAAGAAAAACTAAAAATTAAATTGAAAAAAGACATATAATAGTCCAAAAATATTTTTCAAGTAGCTTAATTATATATATCATAAAAATAGATATGGTTAGTGTTGAAGGAGAAATTTCGGCCAATCACAAATTGCCACGTCATTAATTTGAATTAATGATGAAATAAATTTGGGACCAATTACAAATTTATATGTGTCCCTAAATTAAATTAATAGACATTAAAATTCGGCAAATCAAACAATGCCACTTGTCTATTATTGATCCATCAGATGACATAAGCCGAGTCCAATCAAATTATGCCACGTGGCAATTGGACCCGAGACTAATGTAACCCGAGATCATTGAAGAAATTGGGTTAAATTAAAATAATCCAACTTTATTAAAAATGGTTTGGATTAAAGCCCAAATACAGCCTAAGCCCAAAGGTTGGGCCCGAGCCCAAGCCCATATGAGGTCCATCAAACTCTATAAATAGAGGAGGCCATCATTCATTTGAGGGAGGAGATTCGGAGGAGAAGTTGGAAGCTCTCAGCCAGAGTCAGAGAATTCAGAGAAATTCCACCAAGACTTCTTGAAGACTGAAGACCCTTCAAGATTATAAGACTTCAATAATCCTTGAAGACCAAAGACTCTTCAAGACTTCAAGACCCTAAAACTTCTCGAAGACTGAAGACCCTTCAAGACTAGAAAACTTCAATAATCCTTGAAGACCAAAGACTCTTCAAGACTTCAAGACCCTAAAACTTCTCGAAGACTGAAGACCCTTCAAGACTAGAAAACTTCAACAATCCTTGAAGACCAAAGACTCTTCAAGACTTCAAGACTTTAAGACCCTAAAACTTCTCGAAGACTGAAGACCCTTCAAGACTAGAAGACTTCAACAATCCTTGAAGATCAAAGACTCTTCAAGACTTCAAGACTAGAAGACTTCAATAATCGTTGAAGACTAAAGACTCTTCAAGATTTCAAAACTCCAAGACTTCAAGACTTCAAGACTCCAAGACTTGTTGTAGACCAAAGACTCTTCAAGACTTCAAGACCCCAAGACTTCTTGAAGACCAAAGAACTCTTCAAGACTCCAAGACTTCAAAAGCTCCAAGAATCAATTGAAGCTTCAAACTCGAGAACACGCGCTACAGCCCTCGAGTGAAACACATTCGCACACAAGAGAGAGAATCAGAGGATTAAAGTTAGAGATTGTACACTCACACGCATATAATATCAATACAATATATACGTTTATTCCACGTGTCTCCATTCATTTGAATTTACGTGCGAACAGTTAGAATAGGAGAACACTGAGTAAACAATCCTAATATATTGATAAGATTAAAATTTAGAAAATGTTAAATTTAAAAGAATTCTAACCATGCTTAAGCATTTAAAATAAAATAAAAAACAATACAAAAATATTAATTATATAATAACTTAAAAAAACATCTATAGAAGGAAGTGATACCGGTGGTTTTAGAGCATTTTGTTGAAGCATATCTTTGTCACTCATTGGTGTTTAACACTACTTTTGCAATTCCTACAAAATTAGAAACTTTGAGAAATCATAAGTTGAATAAAGAAAAACTAAAAATTAAATTGAAAAAAGACATATAATAGTCCAAAAATATTTTTCAAGTAGCTTAATTATATATATCATAAAAATAGATATGGTTAGAATAGGAGAACACTGAGTAAACAATCCCAATATATTGATAAGATTAAAATTTAGAAAATGTTAAATTTAAAAGAATTCTAACCATGCTTAAGCATTTAAAATAAAATAAAAAACAATACAAAAATATTAATTATATAATAACTTAAAAAACATCTATAGAAGGAAGTGATACCGGTGGTTTTAGAGCATTTTGTTGAAGCATATCTTTGTCACTCATTGGTGTTTAACACTACTTTTGCAATTCCTACAAAATTAGAAACTTTGAGATGGATTGAGAGAGGAAGAAGAACAAATTAAGAAAGAAGAGACTCAAGTGTTTGTGGAAAAAGTAGAGGATGACTCTTTATATAGCTATAGCTAGAAGTTGAAGAAGGTTGCATGACTATTCAAGTTCCAAAACTTTTGATTATAGTATTAATTATAATTAAATGCAAATCATTAATTTTAGAATTAATTAAATTATAGAAATTAAATCAACAAAAACTATTTTTATTAAGCTTTTCATATTCCAACCTTTTAGATTCTTATACTTTCATTAAAAAAATATATTTTATCAATTTTTTTATTCTAAAAATATTTTATCAATTAAAATATATATATTTTTTAAAAGATCAATTAAAATATTAATTATACTTTAAATTATTAAATGTATTTAAAATTTTGATTACATATAATCTACTTGTTCCAAAAATTATATGGTATTTTGAATGAATAATACTTAAAATTTTTCATCTTCGTTTTATTTGTAACCAAAAGAAAAATAAATAAATAAAATTAAAGGCAAATTATATTTATCCTATAAAAATATAATTTTTGAGGCATAACATATTTAGTTGTATTTAAATATCACATTTATACCAATATATAATTAATGCAAAATAACTCCTTTAGTTCTCATTTACTATTTTTATCAATGGATTAAATAGAAGAGAAATTGCATATATAATACTCAAACAACTCATCAATTATTAACGTATTACAAAAATCATAATTATTAATAATTAATGTTAATGGCATACTTGTAAATTTTAAAATTAAACTAAGGGCATTGTAGTCCAAAAATGTTTTTCAAACATCCTTGCTTTTTAATATACTAGGATTTACCACGTGCATTGCACGAAATAAATAACGTAATTTAATTTGTAATTATAATTTTTATTACATGTTTGTTTATCATTATTCTTTTTAGTTTATATTGATATGTTTGTTTAGACTACGAATATCTATCATAAAAAAAAGCATATTTTTTTAAAGAAATTGACATTGAAAATAAATTGATATTAAAAATAAGATGCAACATATTGAAAGAAATATATTACCATAATTGTGCTACATCATATGAAAGTACATGGTAAACAAATAGATTTACAAAGTCAAAACTTCCTTATATACAATGTTTTTTGTCCAATTTTCCTTTGACTTAACCAATACCTTTGTTGTTGCCATAGAGATGCCCCTTGAAAGTGCCACATATAGTTGGCCATGCGAAAAAACATTTTGGGGAAGATAAACTCCAACGTTTGGTATTGTCTGTCCTTGAGCCTTATTAATTGTCATTGCAAAGCAAAGTCGTATTGGAAACTGTTTTCTCTTGAATTTGAATGGATATCCTTCATCATTTGCAGGACTCATAGGTATACGTGGGAGAAAAACTTGTTTTCCTGCATTTTGTCCCGCTGTGATTTCTGCATAAATGATGTTTTTGCGAAATTCACGACAAACCATTCTAGTTCCATTACATAAACCATTAGCTGGGTCTAAGTTCCTCAATAGCATAACTGGACAATTTTTTTTCAACAACAATTTGTGTGGTGGAACACCATTAAACATTTTTTTTCAAATATAGTACAAATTGATTTTAACTTTTTAGTGAAGTATAATTTTCTTTCTGATCTAAAAAAAAAAAAAAAACTTTTGATTTTGCAATATGCATACACATAATTCAAACAATATTTGAAAGCGAAATTATTGCAAACAAACAATATTTGTGTGAAAAGAAAATGAATTATTTAAAATAACCTCACTTTAAATTTAAAACAAATTGATTTTACACTTTTTGGAGAATGCAATCTCTTTTTATTGAGGGTGCATGAATTATAAATTTATTCTAAAAGAAAATATTTATATTTAAGAGGGAGAGATTTGAAAACTGAAAAGCTATTTTCAACTAAAAGAAAATATTTATATTTAAGAGGAAAGAATTTGGAAAAAAAAAAGAAGCTATTTTCAAGTCGAACAACTTCATAGAATAAAGGAGTGCTTTTAATGTATCTTCTATTTCATTTAAAATACATAATTTAATTGTACTTAATACTAACTTTTTTTTTTTGTTTTTTATTTCAATATTACTATGTATACAAATTGAACATATTTTTTTTCTTAATTTTTCGAACTAAAGTAAGATATATATTTTTAATCATTTTTTTGAAAAAAAAAAAAGTTTATAAGTTGGTTCAAAGCTAAATTCATAAATTTAAAAATATAAAATGAAGTACATTAACTTTGGAAAAAAATTAAGAAAATAAATTTTGAATATGGCAGCATAATTTAGGGAAGACCATTTTAAGAAACTAATTTTTTTTCTAATCAATGTTATTAATGAGTAGATCAATTGGTTTCTTATTTGACAGATTTGAGCACGTTAATTTTTTTAGTACAAATTTACTACAGCTGGTAAACAAATACAATTTTGAGATATTATCCAAAATTCAAATCAATTGTCCGATTGATATTTTCTAAGCAACTTGTCAGCCTTCATTCATGTGAATCCCTTGATTCACGTGAAAAAACTTTTTTTTTTTTTGAAATGTGAAAAAAAAACCCTTTTATTCTTTTTACTTTTTCCTTTAATTTTGTATATTATTTTGGTATTGATATATTATTTAAATAATATTTTTTCTATTCCAGATTTTGTTTCTCTCTCTTCCCTCAACGTAGAAAGTTGGTGTTTTTTTTAGCTTCTTAGTTTTTCCTGTAGTTTTTTTATTCTCTTGATATTATTATATTATTCGAATAATTATTTTTTTCTATTTCAGATTTTCTTTCCCTCTCTATTTCCTCTTTTAATTCTCTTATTTTTCCAAAGTTTTCTCCTTCTCTCTCCCTCTTGCATCCTTTCATTGAAAAGAGGGAGAGAGGGAATATTTAAGAAATACTAATGTAATTGCAAACGCAAATACTTTAAGATAGTATATCCTTGAATTTTTTTTTTTTGAGGTAACAGTATATCCTTGACTTAGTTTTTCCTTTGTTTTTTTTTTAATTAAAAAAAAAAATTATCTCTGGTTTTCCTCCAAACAAACGCAAGATTTTAGGAATGATTTATCTGGTTTTTCTCCCAACAAATGCAAGATTTTAGGAATCATATCCGCATTCCTCGATTTCTTTCCTCTCTTTTTTCCTTTTCTACACATTTTTTTTGCAAGGCTCGACAAATGTACTGTGCTGTCAATTATGTTAAAAAAAAAAAATACTGGCAGTGGCGTGTGTATAGGGAAGAGTGTGGCATTCCTCGATTTCTTTCCTCTCTTAAAAAATATTTTTTATTTTATTTTTTTTCTCTCCAACTTACGGATTTTTCTTCAACTCTCCTCTTTATAACTTTCTCCTCTCTTTTCTCTTTTTATCCTCTCTCTCATCAAACTCTGTATCATATCTTGTTTTGCTGGATTTTGCTTCGCCGGAGTCCGATCAACACGACAAAAGACCACCTCTCGCCGGAGTCGAACCAACGAAAGACCATTTTTTTCTTTCCCCCTTCCTTTTTTCTTTCCCCATTCTCCCTCTCTCTTTCTCCTATTTTTTCTTCTCTTTCTCTCAAATTTCTTTTTTCACCAGATTTTTTTTTGTCAAACTTCAATACCACCACCACCAACCAGTCCTTCCTTTGCATGAGGTCGGTCGGTCGATTTCTTGAACATTCCCAAAACCAACTATCACCAAAGGAGAATGATGGCCGATGTAAGGCAAACAACGAAAGGTTCGAAAAAAACCAGAGTAAAACTACATTAAATCTTCAAACCTTTTGCTTATTTCATATTTTTTTTTGTTTCAATAATATTGGTTGCTCTTGTTTTGCATGTTTAGGTTGATTTATTGTTCGGAGAAGAAAAGCATCCAGAGAGTAGGTGAGTTTCAAAATTTCTGTTTATTTGTATATTATTATTATTATTTTTTAATTTCTCCAGTCTTTTGCGTTTTGATTTTCATTTTCTTTTTGGATTTTTTCTCATAAACATTACTAATTTTTTTTCCTAGAAAAAAAGTTAATTTTTCTGGGATTTGGTTCTGGTTTTTTCTTTGGATTTTTTAATTAAATATTAGTTTTTTTAGAAAAACAAATTAGGTTAATGAATCTTTAAAGCAAGAATATCTAATCTTTTCATGTGTATTATTATAAGTTTTGGAGTTTTTAGGATAGTTCACAATCTCTATGTTTAATCATCTTTATTTTTCTTCCATTGAAATTCCATACATTTAAATATATTTTGACTACCTATTTAAGTTTTAATCCATAAGGAACTCCAAGTAAAAAATGAAGGTTAAAAGTCATATATAATAAAATCTTATTCTCTTAACCAGTTATGGACTGATCTAAACAAAAAATTATTGACTAAATCTCCCATCTTGCGTACTAAAAAAAATTTATTTTATAATTTGCACAACTTACCAAATTTAACTTCTTCTTGGATTGTTGACAAACAGAATAAAGATCCACAAACTATATCTACAAAAACAAAGGAAAATCAAGTTATAAGTAGACAAAATCTCATTATAGATTATTTTGGTTTCAAGTTATGTATGTAAAACTAATCCTATAATAATAAATCAATTTCATGATAGGCTAGCTAGATAATTACCTGAACACAATGAAAGATTCTGATGTCAATTTCTCTAGGTGTACATTAGAATTTGATACTTTCTTTCTGCATTGTACTTTGAACTTGCTACCAATACTAATAGCAGAAAACAATAGAAATATAAAACGTGGATTTGAAAGAAAATTTGCAGACACTTAGAGTTGAAGCAAACTGGAATAGAAAGAATATATAACTTATGTATATTTTAATTTTAACTGCTTTATTGTCTACATTAATATTAATCATTATTTCATTTTTGACCGTTGGGTTTTTTTTTTCTTCTTAAATGTGCATTTCTTAAAATTTGAAATATAAGTTACAATATTGAACCATTTTTAAAATTTTGAAATATCAGTTACAATATTAAACCCTTTTCAATAATTAAAAATTTCAGTTGCAATGTTCTTCAATTTTTATTTAATTTTTAATCATGTATCTCCTTTTATTTTTGTTTTTGTTACAATATTGAACCATTTTTAAAATTTTGAATTTTGTTTGATTTATTATGTGTTAGTTTATTCTGATAGTTGTCAATTCAATTAATTGGTTATTTTGTTTTAGTTGTCAATTCATCTAATTGGTAATCTTGTTTTAGTTGTTTACCATGATTTCATTTTAGAATAGACAAATATATTAATTAAATTTCCTTTATCTTTGTAGTATAGTATAATTACACATTATTGATATGAGTATTATTATTTAAATTGTTGTCAATTCATATAAATAGTTAGGATTTCAGAGAATAGCATCATTGATAAAGTAAATGGATATTGCCAAATTTTCTAAATTTGTATTAGTTATTGGTTATTAAGTCAAATAATTGGTTATTTTGTTTTAGCAGTAACATGCCTTATTTATTTGAAATGGAATATACAGGTTTAGGTTTATGTGACATATCTTTAATATTTTATAATTTAATTGTAACCTTGAGCATCAAATAAATAAATAGAAGATGTCAAAAGCACAATTCATTAAAAATATAAAATATCATATAACATAAAAATGAAACTTTCAAATATCATAACATAAACAAAAAAACATGGAAAGATGTAATAAATAGTGCATAACACATAACATCTTTTGAACTATCCATTTAATTGGCCAATTTTGCACGTTTGGTGTTTTCTGATGCATGCTCTAATTTTTTTTCTTCCAACTTTTTGCCACGTTTTTTGCTTGCCATCGAACTAACCGTACAAACTTCTTGAACGACAATCTGTTTTCTTGCCCGATCATGCTCCCCTGTTTTATCCATCCTCACCAAAAAGCAATATTTTTTATCTTCAGCCACCACCAAGTTTTTATAACCTTTGCTTTTCTCCTTTTTGGTATCCTGCATCACACATTTATATTAGTTTTTTAATTTAAAAAAAAAAGAATAAAAATAAAGAAATTTTATAATTACCTTTAAATCCTTAAAATATTCTGTCGCACTACATCCAATCAAGTATTCGGCAGCATCAAACATTGTCAAATAAGCTTCTTCTTCACCGTCTGATACGATTAACCTCAACAAATATTTTCTCACAAATTTTGACTTCTCATCCTCACAAATTAGACAGGTTGCTGTTGAATCGCATTCCATAGGATAGAGTCTTTCATTACATGCAACACATTTTTCAAACCATGGATTGTCCTTATTTTGTATCTTCACAATTCTTCCAATAAATGAACAGTATAATTCAGAAACCTTTCCCTTAATTATGTCGTCTAATGTTGCTTCTTTTGCTTCTATCAATCTCTTTGATGGATATAAAAGATCTCTAAGCTTTTGATCTTTTGATAAACTTTGCATCCTAAAAAATGCATTTCAAAAATTTAACACAAATAAGCTATTTTTAACCAAAAAATAATGCTCTTTTAATTTTTTAAATTTGAACTTTTTAAAAAAAATACTTGCCTGGATTTTAATATCTCTGCTGTATCTGTGTCAGGATTTACTGTGACCACACTTAAATTAGTGGATGATATTGAAATCTCACCAGAAATAATTAATATTAGGCATATAATTATTTTGGTTCAAATTTCTAGTATACACAAAGAACTGTTTACCTTCGTAGTTATTTCTTTTGATATTTGTGATAAGAATTGTATTATTTTGACTGTAATTGTCTTCTAAGAATTGTCCTTCAACTTTAGCCAAATCATCCCATAGACTCAACTTCAGAATATTAAGGCTACACATATATTAAGTGGTTAGCACATTTTTATGCATTGGTAGAGTAAAACAAAAAAAAAAAAAAATGCAGATATATAACTAAATGATACATACTTGTTGTCCATGACTTTAATTTCACGCTTCTTGGTATAGTTGGTGTGGTACTTTTTGATATCATTGAATTTATTTGTATCACACCAGCTATAACATCTGAAAATAAAGTAATGAGTTATTACTTGAAAGATATTAACCAAAGAAAAAAAAAATTAACTTACTCATTTTTTAGTTTGTGTCTTTGTCATCTGCCAGCATTTCAAAGTTGATGAATTTTAGATTCTTCAAATTATATCATTCCCCCTCAATTTCTTCTACTTCACTGGATTGTGACAGTGATATCTCAATTCTGTCATTAACATTTTGATATCTTGTATCGATTGGTTTGATACTTCCATCAATTATTCGATAGGTTTTTCCCCTTTCTAATTTGTCAGCGAATTTCTCAATCAGCTCGTTAAATAAGGTTATTTGAACGCTTTCACCCTATAGAAACATGTTAAGTAGCATTGTTATAACTAATTGTATGAGAATGAATATTGATGAATTGAAAGTTATTTTTACCTCTTTATCAATAACAACGAACTTCTGTATGTTGAGTGGTTCTCCCTTTCGACTTTTGAATTGTTGCTTCAGAAATTTTCTAACAACAGTAATGGTTGTTGACCATCCTCTTTGAAACGACTTTAGTTCAGCTATTGTCATCTCTGTCATCTAATAGCAACCAAAAAGTATTTTAATGTATTACACATAACAAAATAATACAAATTCAAACAATAATACCTTGTACCTACCTTTGATTTTCCCTTTTCAGATTCTGTAAGAAAAGTAGAACACAATTTGGATTGACTCAAATTGTATAATTGCTTTAGGGTAGTGTTAGTCCCAGGTTAAGGTTGCCTATTTATATACTAAAGATAAGAATTTTGGAAGATAACTGTTATAGAGAAATTTGAATGCCAGTAAGTAAAAATAAATGCATTTCATTAAAAAAATAAATTGCAATGAAATCACGTTTTTTTCTTGCATCTGTTACAAATAAAGTCTTTACAGATTCTTACAAAATTAGTAATGATTATTTTAAATTATAATAATTTAATAATTTAACATCATCTTAAAATTAAACTAAGGGCATTGTAGTCCAAAAATGTTTTTCAAACATCCTTGCTTTTTAATATATTATAGATATATATATATATATTCCTCATACAACTTTGTTCGTCAATCTTAAGAAATTAGCTGAGGGTTTTAAGTTAGATTATTCTTTGACAATCTGATCTTGTTTGGTTGTATGAATATTATTGAATATACACAAAATTAAATATGGTTAGGAATGTTTTTTTTTTAAAAAAAAGTTGTTAACCCTGGTTAACCTTCGATGTTGCCAAAAGTAGGAAAGAAATTTGACCTAACAAAAATTGTAAGTGTTTATTTCAAAAACCAAATCTCTAAGATTTGGGTTAGG
Source organism: Luffa aegyptiaca (assembly GCA_017139565.1). Taxonomy (NCBI): domain Eukaryota; kingdom Viridiplantae; phylum Streptophyta; class Magnoliopsida; order Cucurbitales; family Cucurbitaceae; genus Luffa; species Luffa aegyptiaca. The sequence goes on from CM029400.1 coordinate 5,904,952, forward strand.
TTTCATTTTGGTCGATGAGTTTTCAAACTCGACAATTTAGTGCCTAAGGTTTGGATTTCATTTCATTTTGGTCCCCCATCCAATTTTCCATTAAACGACTGACGTGACATGCATTTTTTTTATTTAAAAATATATATATTATTTTAAAATTTTAAATAAAAAATATTTTATTGTTTTATTATTATTTCTTTTTTCTTCTTCATCTTCTTCCTCCATTTTCATCTTTATCTTCATCATCTCTTCCTCCATTTCCATTAAATCTTCATCATCTTCATCTTCTTCCTCAACCTCAACCTCCATCTTCATCATCTTCTTCCTCTAACCCTAACGTCGGTGACTTTTTTAGCGACCACCAACGAATTTTTCGGTGACTGAAATTTTTTTTCCTCTTTTTTTCTTTCTTTTCTTCTACCTCTTTTCTCTTTTTTTCTTTATTTTCGTTTTTTATATTTTTTGAAATGAAAATGAGAAGAAGGATAAAAAAGAAAAAAAAATCTGGTTGTCAGAAAAGTGGTCGGAAGGTCGGCGACGGTCGCCGGTGGTCGTCAGAAAAGTCGCCAGCCGGCAGTTGCCAAAAAAGCCAATGAGTCACATGGAAGAAGAGATGAGAAAGTTACTGTAGAAATAGATATAGAATAAACGGGTGGGTTGAATGATGTTACTGTAGCAAGATAGAGTAAAAATAACCCACTTCATCACTTATTTTTGTTGATGCCCAAACTGTTGATAATAAGGGTGTTTTATATCTTCCCATTATTTGATTCTAATTGTGGGCTAAATACCACTTTGGGTTATTGTCCTTCTCAGTTTGTTTTATATCTTTGAGTTGGGCTTTTCCTCATGTAATATGGGCCTTATTTACGCATCAGGTTATTGGGGGGAGTCTTTGCTTTGCTGCTTGTATTTATAGCAGCTCATTTGTAGGGTTTTATTCAGACCTCTCTCACGACTCTTCGTCTTCCCCTTACCTCTCGATACACTCTGTCCGATTATCAGCTTGCTCTGTAAATCTGTAGTGCATGCATAAAGATGAATAAGAAAATCTCTGATTCAAAGTGGATGTAGGCTAGTCCGAACCACTATAATCACGGTGTTGCTCTTCCTTTTCTTCTCTATTCTTTATGTTGCTTTTGTTTCGATTTACTTGATGCATTTGGGTATTTTGTTCGAGATTTGTACTACTTGCGGTTTGGGATTTTACAAATACAACTGGGGAGAATACTTCATTATAATCAATCCAGCTACTTCATCTGAAACTATTGAAGAAATGCCTCAAAATTTTGAAGAAAATCATATTGATAATGCTGAACCAGCTTTAGAGGGTGAAACCTCTTCACCCGTTTTGAACCAAAATCCATCTCAACTTGAAAATTACCAACTTGCTAGAGATAGGGCTAAGAGGGTGATTAAACCACCCGTTAGATTTGATGAGGCTGATTATGTTGGATTTGCTTTGAATTGTTTTGATGATATAAATCATTCTGAACCAAACTCATATAAACAAGCTATTAATAGTGTTGATGCTGAAAAATGGAAAGAAGCTGTGGCTAGAGAAATGGATTCTCTTCATCATAATTGTACATGGAAACTTGTTAATAAGCCTTCTAATCAGAAAGTGATTGACTGTAAATGGTTGTTCAAAATTAAACCGGGTATAAAAGGCTTTAATGAACCTAGATACAAAGCTAGGCTTGTGGCTAAAGGTTTCACACAAGAGGAGGGGATTGATTGTAATGAAGTATTCTCTCCGGTTGTTAGACATGCTTCTATTAGAGTCCTTTTGTCTATGGTTGTCAAATACAACTTAGAACTTGAACAAATGGATGTTACTACTGCTTTCTTGTATGGAACCTTGGATGAAAATATCTATATGAAACAGCCTCCCAGTTATGAGGAACTTGATAAAAAAGATATGGTTTGTCATTTGCAAAAGTCCATATATGGTTTAAAATAGTCTTCAAGGCAATGGAATAAATGCTTTGATTTGTTTATCACTTCTGTTGGGTTTAAAAGAAATCCTTATGATCCATGTGTTTATAAAAAGCTTGTTGGCAAAGATGTGTTTGTGTTGCTTCTGTTGTATGTGGATGACATACTTATTGCATCTAATTCTGTTTTGGAAGTTAAGAAAATTAAGTCTCAATTGGACAGTCAATTTGAAATGAAGGAATTAGGAGTTTCTAAGAAAATATTGGGAATGGAATTGGTTAGAGACCAAATGCAACATACTTTGTTTATATCTCAGGTTGATTATTTGAGCAAAATTTTGAAGAAATTTAATATGGAGAATGCTAAACCGGTCAAAACTCCATTGGCTCAACATTTTAAACTTTCTGCAGCTCAATGTCCTGTTGAATTGAATGACGTTAATGAAATGAAATTGTTTCCATATGCTAATTTAGTTGGTAGCCTTATGTATAGCATGGTTACTTGTCGTCCTGACTTAGCATATTCTATGAGCATGGTAAGCCGATATATGAGCAACCCGGGCAAAGCCCATTGGGAAGCATCTAAATGGATCTTGAGATATGTTAAAGGCACTTTATCTAAGGGTCTGTTATATTCTAGAGATTCTGAATTTGATGATGATATTATTTGTGGGTTTGTGGATTCTGATTATGCTGCCGATCTTGATAAACGACGATCTCTAACGGGGTATGTTTTCTTACTCTTTGGAAATATTGTGAGTTGGAAGTGTACCTTGCAGAGTGTTGTTGCTCTTTCTTCCACCGAGGCTGAGTATATTGCCTTGGCTGAAGGTGTGAAAGAATCGGTATGGTTAAAAGGCTTGGTTTCTGAAATGTGTAATCCTTGTTCTGTTAAATTGCATTGTGATAATCAGAGTGCTCTTGCATTGGCTAAAAATCCAGCTTTTCATGATCGCTCTAAGCATATTGACGTGCGTTTTCACTATGTTAGAGATGCTGTACAAAACAAGGAAGTTTGTTTGACCAAGATTGATTCTATCCATAATCCTGCTGATTTATTAACCAAGGTGCTTGCTTCTGATAGGTTCGAGTACTTGGTGACGTTGCTCAAACTTGGAGTCGGCTAACATGCCCGCCCAATTGAAACTGAATAATGAATCAGAGATTTTCTTCTTCACTTTATGATGATGGCTCAGATATGCATCAAGAGGGTGATTGTTGATAATAAGGGTGTTTTATATCTTCCCATTATTTGATTCTAATTGTGGGCTAAATACCACTTTGGGTTATTGTCCTTCTCAGTTTGTTTTATATCTTTGAGTTGGGCTTTTCCTCATGTAATGGGCCTTATTTACGCATCAGGTTATTGGGGTGAGTCTTTGCTTTGCTGCTTGTATTTATAGCAGCTCATTTGTAGGGTTTTATTCAGACCTCTCTCACGACTCTTCGTCTTCCCCTTACCTCTCGATACCCTCTGTCCGATTATCAGCTTGCTCTGTAAATCTGTAGTGCATGCATAAAGATGAATAAGGAAATCTCTGATTCAAAGTGGATGTAGGCTAGTCTGAACCACTATAATCACGGTGTTGCTCTTCCTTTTCTTCTCTATTCTTTATGTTGCTTTTGTTTCGATTTACTTGATGCATTTGGGTATTTTGTTCGAGATTTGTACTACTTGCGGTTTGGGAGTTTACAAATGAACCAATTCCCTTAATTTCACACCTCTGGTCATTCCCCATAATGACTTTACTACCATTCAAAGCATCAAAATCAGAGAAATAATGTCTATTTGGCGTCATATGAAAGGTACATCCAGAATCCATAATCCAATCATCATTCAAATAAGATTCATTACTAACCATTAATACCTCAGCAGATTCATACCCTTCTAACACATTTGCAGACACTTTATTCTCTTTTCTAACACAAACACTGAGTGAGCTATAATAGCCCCTTTATTATAACCAACACAGGGGCCAAACGACCCCTAAGATTTAAAAAATAGTCATGTCCTTTGCTTCTTCCTTCTCCTTTTTTGACAACACGTGGATGTGGGAGATTTTATCTTTTAACTTTTTGGTCAAGAGTATAAGCTTTATATCAGGTGAGCTATGCTTCGGTTAGTCCTGTCGCTAAAACTATATAATTCAATGAGGTTGTGTCGGTTCCCGAATGATCGTTGCACACAAAATTTCTCTCTCATATAGTGCAAAATTATTGGCCAGATTGTATAAATTCTGCAGATGGTAACGAATCAAATAATTCAAAAACATTACAGACTAATCAATCCTAAGCTAATTGGATATAATTTTTTGGGGGATGGCATATGCAGTTTGTTAGAAAAATATGGAGGACAAGTATGAATGGAGATGATTTTTCATTCAACTAAACATGCCTTTATATAGGCTTACAGAAGTAACCATAGAATACCAATGGTTCAAACTTTTAAATGTCATAAAATGCTCCCATAACTCACCTAACTCCCAAAACTCAAAAGTCACTATTGGTTACAAGAAACCAAAAGCCAAAAGTCACAAAAACCAAAAGTCACACTAAATGCCACAAATAAAGTTTAATAATGAAAACTTTTCATTTTCTCAACACCCCCCTTAAACTTGATTTGTCACATCAAGTAAACTCCTCATTTTGATAAAAGTTTCCAACTTGAGGGGCTTTGTGAAAATGTCTGCCGCTTGGTCTTGTGACTTGATATATTTGAGTTCCACTTCTTTATTCGCAACGCAATCCCGAATGTAGTGAAATCGGGTATCAATGTGCTTGCTCCTCCCATGAAATACCAAATTTTTGGCTAAGGCAATGGCCGATTTGTTGTCAACAAAAATCTCCATCGGACCTTCCATTTGAAACTTCAACTCCTTCACTAAGTTTCTTAGCCAAATTGCATGACATACACATGAAGTTGCCGCGTCGTACTCCGCCTCGCATGTTGATAATGTGACTATGGGTTGCTTTTTTGACATCCATGTGAACGCCGTTTCACCAATAAAAAACACAAACCCCGTAGTACTCTTTCGATCATCCAAGTCACTACTCCAATCACTATCACAATATCCAACAATATCAAAATTGCTAGAAGAGACATAGGAAAGACCATACCCAATCATCCCTTTGATGTAGCGAAGTATTCTTTTTGCCATTTTGCAATGTGTAGTTGTCGGCTCCTCCATAAATCGACTAATAATTCCAACTGAATAAAGAATATCTGGTCTTGTGCATGTCAAGTATCTCAAACTTCCAACCAAGCTTTTGAAATATGTAGAATCTACCTTCTCTCCTCCACCTTGCTTGGTGATTTTGACTCCACATTCCATCGGTGTTCCAACTGGATTAGCATCATCCATGTTGAACTTTTTGAGCATTTCTTTAGCATAGCCCTCTTGGGATATAAAAATCCCATCTTCACCTTGTTTAACCTCGATCCCAAGATAGTAACTCATGAGACCAATGTCCGTCATTTCAAACTCCTTTGCCATCTCTCTTTTGAACTCATCAAACATGCTAGGATTGTTTCCGGTAAATACTAAATCATCAACATATAAACAAATGATTAGTATGCTTTCACCTTGCATTTTGATGTAAAGGGCATGCTCATAAGGACACTTCATATACTTCTTCTCTTGAAAATACTTGTCAATTTTCGAATTCCATGCTCTCGGTGCTTGCTTCAAACCGTAAAGAGCCTTCTTCAATCGAAGCACTTTATTTTCTTCACCCTTGACTTCATAACCCAATGGTTGCTCCACATAAACTTCTTCCTCAAGAATTCCATTCAAGAATGCCGATTTGACATCCATTTGATGTATTTTCCAATGGTTATGAGCTGCCAAAGCAATAATCAAACGAATAGTTTCAAGACGAACAACGGGGGCAAATACCTCACCATAGTCGATGCCATGTCGTTGACTATACCCTTTCACCACTAGTCTCGCCTTGTGTCTTTCAACATCGCCATTGGCCTTTCTCTTTGTCTTGTATAACCACTTCACTCCGATTGGTTTGTGCCCTTTTGGAAGCTTGGTCAACTCCCATGTGTCATTTTTCTCTATTGCTCGAATTTCTTCATCCATTGCATCCTTCCATTTCTTGCTTGCAATGGCTTCTTGGAAACTAATGGGCTCACAATCACCAAAAAGACAATAGAGAGTTATGTCATTTTGATTTTCGGTTACCTCATTAAGTTCCTGTAGACTTCGGGTTCCTCTTGGACCAATTTCATTCTCAGAATCACTGGATGAACCTTCAGATGAAGATTGATCGGTCGAATGGGATGTCACTGGACTGGGCAAAACTTCACTCATTTCATCTCTGGTTGGCACATTTTCATCGTCTTCTTCAAAATATGGAAGGAAATCATACTCCTTCTCCTGTATATTCCAATCCCAAGATGCTTGTTCATCAAAAACAACATCACGACTAATAATTACCTTCCCATTCAAAGGATTGTAAAGGCGATAACCCTTTGAACTTGCATCATAACCGATGAATATGAGTTTCTCACTTCGATCGTCGAGCTTGGTCCTTTTTTCCTCTGACACATGAGCATATGCAATACTCCCAAATACCTTGAAGTGACTAATTCCGGGCTTTCTTCCATTCCAAGCTTCTTGAGGCGTCTTGTCAAGCACACTTTTGGTTGGTGCTCGATATGTCAAATAGACCGCACAAGCTACGGCCTCCGCCCAAAATTCCCTTGGCATTTTCTTTGTCTTTAGCATGCTTCTTGCCATATTCAAGATTGTCCGATTTTTCCTCTCCACCACGCCATTTTGTTGTGGTGTCGTTGGCACCGTTAACGGACGTCGGATGTCTTTTTCATCACAAAACTGTTTGAACTCATTTGATGTGAATTCACCACCTCGATCAGTTCTCATGGCCTTGATTGTAAGATTGCTTTCATTCTCCACACGTGCCTAAAATCTCTTGAAGATTTCAAATACTTCCGATTTTTCCTTCAAAAAGTACACCCATGTTTTTCTAGAAAAATCATCAATAAACAGAAGGAAATATTTACTTTTACCATGAGACTCTGGTTTGATCATTCCACACACATCGGCATGGATGAGTTCTAGAGGCTTCTTTCCTCTTGTCATAGACTCCTTCGGAAAACTACTTCGATGATGTTTGCCAAGTGCCTTCCTTCACACACTTGGTTCGGCTTGTGAATGTGCGGTAAACCCCGCACCATCTGCTTCTTCGACAAGTCTTCTAGACTTCCAAAATTGAGGTGTCCGAACCGTAGATGCCATAACCAGGAGAGATCCTCATAACACGTCTTCAAGCATTTTGGAACATCATTACATATATTCAAAGGAAACATTTGATTTTTTGTCATGGAAACTTTAGCAATAAGTCTCTCATGATTATCCCTCAAATACAAACAATTGTTTTTCATTTGAACTTCAAAACCTTTCTCTAACAATTGTCCTACACTCAATATATTATTTTTTATATTGGGAATGTAATAAACACTTGTAATATATTGATTTTCTCCATTTTTTAACCGAATGAGAATTTTACCTATTCCTTTGATGGCGGCCAAAGAATTGTCTCCAAAGGCAATATTACCTTTCTCCATCTCGTTCAACTCTGCAAACATCTCGCGTTTTCCACACATGTGGTTTGAGGCTCCGGTGTCAAGATACCACATACTATCTTGACTCTCTTCTTCTCCCTTTGAAACCATAAATAAAGTTCCATTCTCCTCTGCATAATTAGATTGCCCTTGATGGGCTTTGGATGTGCTGGCGGCTGACTGATCCTGATGCTTCCGATCACTTGATTCTGATGGAGATGAGTAACACTCATTTGCATAATGGCCATACTTATTACAATTATAACATTTTACCTGAGATTTATCTCTCCTAGATCTTCCACCACGTCTTCCACGACCTCGACCTCCTCTTCCTCTTGAGGAATCACTCGAATTTTGAGAAACGTCGGTGTTGGTTTCACCTCTTCCACCACGACCTCGACCACCACGACCTCGTCCACGTCCACGACTATTCTCCTCCTTGAGTTTGAGTTGGAGAAGTTGTTCAACGGTCTCTGTTTGCTCCATCCTCCTTTTCTTTTTCTCCTCATAGGCTTGCAATGAGCCTATAAATTGTTCAATCGTCATAATCTCGAGATCCTGTGTCTCCTCAATTGTCGTGGCAATAATCTCGAACTTTGTATTTAGGCTCCTTCATTTGTAAAGATTCAAACTCACCACGTAAAGTTTGCAACCGTACCTTTTTCACACGATCGGCTCCTCTATGAGTTGATTGGAGCTTGTCCCATGCCGCCTTTGACGTCTCGGCATTGGCGATGGTCTCAAACGTGTCTTCGTCCACCGATTGGTACAAGATATAGAGGGCCTTCTTGTCCTTCTTTCTTGTCTCCTTTAACGCATCTCTTTGCGCTTGATCGGCTCCAGCTTCCGCCTCTTGGAAACCATTCTCCACGATCTCCCACACATCTTGTGCTCCTAGTAACGCTTTTATCTTGATGCTCCAATTGTCATAGTTGAGCTTGGAAAGCATCGGTAGTTGAAGCGAACCCATCCCACCGTTGGCCATTTCTCTCAATTTTTTTGCTACTCTCTCTGATACCACTTTGTTAGAAAAATATGGAGAACAAGTATGAATGGAGATGATTTTTCATTCAACTAAACATGCCTTTATATAGGCTTACAAAAGTAACCATAGAATACCAATGGTTCAAACTTTTAAATGTCATAAAATGCTCCCATAACTCACCTAACTCCCAAAACTCAAAAGTCACTATTGGTTACAAGAAACCAAAAGCCAAAAGTCACAAAAACCAAAAGTCACGCTAAATGCCACAAATAAAGTTTAATAATGAAAACTTTTCATTTTCTCAACACGGTTGCGGATGAGATGACCAATGTGGAATCTCTGCAATTTGATTTCGATACAATTGATGCTGCTACTAACAATTTCTCAACGGAAAACAAGTTGGGTGAAGGTGGATTTGGTGCAGTCTACAAGTTACTCAATAAATACTTTGATATCTTTACTCAACATTTTCTTTCAGATATATATACATAGTTAAAGCAAAGAAACCTACAATGAATCATAGAGAACCAAAATCAAAGTACTTGTGAATTTTATAATTATGGTATAGGGCTGCCAGTACGTAATTTACGAGTCTGTAATTTCAGGGTAGGCTTGACAATGGACAAGAGATAGCAGTGAAAAGATTATCAAGAAGATCTTCCCAAGGTGCTGAAGAGTTCAAGAATGAGGTCATGTTGGTTGCTAACCTTCAACATAGAAATCTTGTAAGGCTGTTGGGATTCTGTTTGGAGGGTGAAGAAAAACTACTCGTTTATGAATATATTCCCAACAAAAGTCTCGACTATTTCCTATTTGGTTTGTTCACACAGTCTTTGTTTCTACCTTTATTCATTTACTTCATATACACTCTTGTTTTTGTTTGATTCTCTTCCTCAATTTCTAACTTGGTTTGTCTACAAACTTGCAGATCCTCAGGGACAAAGAGAGTTGGATTGGTCGCGACGATATAACATCATCAATGGAATTGCTCGAGGAGTTTTATATCTACATGAAAATTCCCGACTTCGAATTATTCACCGTGATCTTAAAGCTAGCAACGTCTTGTTAGATGGAAATATGGATCCAAAAATTTCAGACTTTGGTATGGCAAGAATCATCCAAGTAGATCAAACTCAAGGAAATACTAATCGAATTGTCGGTACCTAGTAAGTTTTCCTTTGATTCAATTTTTTTTTTGTACTAGAACAAAGACATCCTTTATAGTTAAAATGAACTCATAATGTTGGTGTGCTATTGAAGCTATTTTTGCTCAATTGTTGTTCAATATAATACTAGGAGAAAATACAACTAATATTTAGTTCTTCGTGGCTAAACTTTTGAGTGGTTTTTACTAATGGTATTTGTGTTTCAGCGGTTACATGGCTCCTGAATATGCAATGTATGGAAACTTCTCAACGAAATCTGACGTGTACAGCTACGGAGTCTTAGTCTTAGAGATTATAAGTGGCAAGAAAAATAACACCTTTTATCAATCAAATCTCGCTGAAAACATCTTAAACTATGTAAGTTAATTAGATAAGGTTTTCAACTTTGGCTCTTAACAATAGAAATAGCTTTCGCAATTGATACATTAAAAAATTGAACTCCCAATTAAACTTTATTCATTTCCTTTCCTTGTGCCAGACTTGGAATCTTTGGAAGAATGGAACAACGCTAAAATTGTTGGACTCAAGTATGAGAGACAATTACTCGGGAGATGAAGTGCTTAGATGTATTCATATTGCTTTACTATGCGTTCAAGAGGATCATGTTCGTAGACGCCCTCTATGCCGTCCATTGTTCTTATGCTAAATAGTTATTCTATTCCTTTGCCTTTACCTAAAGAGCCGGCATTTTTACTTCGTAGTGCGAACAATAGCATTACAACAGACCATAACCCGTCGGCAAGAAAGGGGCTTAGTATGGTCCAAAAATGAAATATCTATTTCTGAATTGCACCCACGATGAAGTAACGAAGTATATGTATTATTGTATGGTTTAAAATGAGTGTTCCTTGGAAGACCAAGAATGTTGGGTCATAGTTGCCCTTGAGAGATTGTATTTAGGCCATAAGAGCATTGATTATGAAGAGGCTGGGTTGGCTGTGAATGTCGATATGAGAACGAGTTTTGCGGGTACTTGGGTTTGAGTGTTGAAGGTTAGATCAAGGGGCTTCACTTTTGAAATATGGCTGTATCTTTTTTAAATATAAACACAAAGTCATTTTAGAGTGTTTAAATCACAGAAGAAAAGAGCACCCCAGTTGACGAGTTTAGGGTACAAGAATTTTTTTTTTTTTTTTTTTTTTTGATTGATTTCCGAAATTTTATAGATAATAGTAATAAAAGCATAATAACAAAATTCCTATACCATGAAGATCAAGGAGATTTATTTGATCTTTTTCTATTATTTTATTATTTTTCGGATTGGACTTTGTAGTCTATTCAACTTAGATGGGCTGATTGAACTAAAAAAAAAAAAAAAATAAAAAAAATAAACTTTGATGGGGTGATTGTTGTAACTTTTGAAAATAAAATACAATTTGTTAGATTTCATCTATACTATAAACAACTTAAATGACAATCAAAAACAAGAAACTGAAAAATAGATGTGAAAGCGACGACTTAACTATTTGACGTTACACTTACGGGGTTATTTAAAAATAATTTATTTTATTTCTTAAAAAAAAAATTTCTTAAACAATATAACTTATAGAAGGAAACTTTTGACTTGTTTGTGAATATATGCTTACATCGTTCCAAAATACTCTTATCATTTTTTTTTTCCAAAAAGACCAAGTATTAAGTTTGCAGAAAAACCAACATAAACACAGCTAATTGGCATAAACATTGTACCAAAAGGGTCTGTGGTTAGAATTCCCACCCCCATATATATTAAATTGTAAAAAAAAAAAAAAAACAAAAAAAGTCTAGAGAGAAAAATAAACTTTCCAAAAAAAAGTCCTTTTTCTAGGGCAAAACTCAAATAGTGTTATACAGAACAATTCATAGCAATTCAACTTGGGATTCTGTACTCCCAAGTTGGCTGAGTATTGGGCCTGATGGGCCTTTTTCTTTGCCCTTGTGGCGTTAAATAAAGAGTTTTATTTCAAAAAAAAAAAAAAAAAAAAAAAAAAAAAAAAAAAAAAAAATCTTGTTACATAACAAATGAAGGTTGAATGGGATAAATTATTCCATGAAGTCACTACAAGGTAACTGTCTCTTTTTTTTTTTTGGACAATATGGGATGGGGGGATTCAGACCACAGAACTCAGTGCTTATCTATACATCTTTATGCAGTTGAGCTATTCTCTTGTTGGCAGGTGACTGTAAATTTTTAAATTTTTTATCCCAAGTTACCCATACAAAATGAGATACTTTTATAATTTCTCTCCTATCTCTATGTCATTGAATAATTTCGTATTGAATTAGCTAGAACTCTAGAAGAGATGCATCTTGACATAGACTAATAAAAATTTAGAAAAGCATGGGGTGGTTTCATTAGCGAATAAAAAAAAAGTGGAAAAACAATTACGATTTCCACTCCCATAATTTTCCGGCGACTAACCCCATTCTAATTTCTTTCTCCTCAAATAATTGGGTGCTACTTCTATTCCATCCCAGATTCCCAACCTTACTCTGTTTCTTATTTGTCAGTTCATATAATTTGTCCCATCCTTTTTTTTTTTTCTTGCCAAAATCAACACGACATCATCAAAACAAACCCAAATACTTCAATTCAATGGCTGCAACAAGAATCGCGAACTTAGACATGCTCAAATTTTCTATTTTTTTCTTCCTCCTTAGTTGCTTTATCCATGAAAATGCTCAGACCATAACTGAATTGCCATATCGTAGCTGCTTGGGCTCCAATTTCACGCCCACGAGCACCTATCAGTCCAACCTCAATCTCCTCTTCACAAATCTCTCCACCTTGGCCCCCATGACTAGATTCTACAATACTTCCATCGGCCAAACCCCAAACGACACCGTTTACGGTCTCTTCCAATGCCAGGGAGACGTCGTCCACGAGAACTGTCGAGCTTGCGTCGCCGAAGCCACCAGAGACACAGCCCAGCACTACTGTTCCTTCAGGAAAGGCGCCGTGGCTTGGTTCGACGAGTGCATACTGCGTTATTCCGACCAGTCTTTCTTTTCCGTCGTGTCCACAAGCCCAGATCTGACCTTACCCAATGGGACTGATATAGATGTCGACAAGCCTCGATTCAACCAGCTAGTCGTGTCCACGTTGATGGCCACGGCGGCTCGGGCGACCAACGTCTCTTCGGGGGGTGAATTGTTTGCAACCCAGGACGCGAATTTCACATCTAATATAACACTTTACACATTGGCACAGTGCTCCGGCGATTTGTCCAATTCCGATTGCCTAGAATGCTTGACACAAAGTATCGATTTGATTCCGAACTGTTGCAGTAATAAACGAGGTGGGAGAGTTTTGTTTCCCAGCTGTTATGTTCGTTACGAGATTTACCAGTTTTACGAGGAGAATCCGGGAATGGTGGGAATTCAGGTGCCACGTTATTGCGGAAAGTTTGATAATTCTCTTTTCCCGTTTCCCGTTTCTCGTTTCTTGTTTCCTGTTTCTTATTTATTGTTTTTTAAGAACTAGAAACAGAAACGTGTTTGATAACTATTTTTGTTTCTTGTTTCTCTGAAAAAAGAAACAGAAACACAAATGTGTTTGATAACCGATTCTTGTTTCTTGTTTTTTTAGTTAAAATAAAATTTAGTACATATAATATAAAAATATATTAATTTTCAACGATTATTTTTTTTTATTTCTCCTTCTTCTTCCTCATCACTATCACCATTGTTACTGATCACCCGCTGTCGTTGATCATCGGCCATCGCTGCCGACCTTCGACCATTGACCGCTGCCGGTGGAAACTTTTTCGGCGACTAAAAATTTCGGTCGACGATGATAGTGGCGGCCGGTAGTCGGAGGTCGACGGTGGCGTTTGGTAGTCAGAGGTTGACTGTAGCGGCTGGTCGACAGAGGTCGGTGGCGGTCGGTCAGCAAAGGCTGATCAGCGAAGGTCATCGATGACCGGTAGTCAGAGGTCGACGGAGATCGGCGGCGCCCAGTAGTCGAAGGTCGACGGTGGCGATCTGTCAGCACACGTAGGCGACGCCCGGTAGTCAGAGGTTGACGGTAGCAGCTGGTTGGCGACGCCTGGTAGTCAGAGATCAACAGTAGTCTGTGGTCAACAGTGGCAGTCGGCCGACGAAGGCCGGTCAGCGGAGGGCGACGATGACCGGTAGTCAGAGGTCGACTATGGCGGCCGGTAGTCGAAGGTCGACGAAGGTCAATCAGCGGAGGTCGGCGACACCCGGTAGTCGGAGGACAACGGTGGCGGTCGTTCGGCAGAGTTCGGTGGCTGCCAGTAGTCAAAGGTCGACGGAAGTGGCTGGTCTGCGACGCCCTGTAGTCGGAGGCCGACGGTGGTGGTTGGTCGATAGCGCCAAGTAGTCAGAGATCGACGGTAGCGGTTGGTCGGCGGAGGGTGGTCAGCGGGGGTCGGCAGCCGGTTGGTAGTTGGAGGTCGACGGCGGCAGCCGGTCGGTGGAGGTTGGCGGCAGCCGGTAGTCGGAGGTAGACGGTGGCAAGTAGTCGAAGGTCGACGACGAAGGTCGGTCGGTGGAGGTCGGCGACAAATGGTAGTCGGAGGTCGGCGACGGCGGCTGGTCGGTGGAAGTCAACAGCAGTCGGTAGTCGGAGGTCGACGGTGGCGGTGTTGAGAAAATGAAAAGTTTTCATTATTAAACTTTATTTGTGGCATTTAGTGTGACTTTTGGTTTTTGGCTTTTGGTTTCTTGTAACCAATAGTGACTTTTGAGTTTTGGGAGTTAGGTGAGTTATGGGAGCATTTTATGACATTTAAAAGTTTGAACCATTGGTATTCTATGGTTACTTTTGTAAGCCTATATAAAGGCATGCTTAGTTGAATGAAAAATGATCTCCATTCATACTTGTCCTCCACATTTTTCTAACAAAGTGGTATCAGAGCGAGTAGCAAAAAAAAAAAAAATTGAGAGAAATGGCCAACGGTGGGATGGGTTCGCTTCAACTACCGATGCTTTCCAAGCTCAACTATGACAATTGGAGCATCAAGATAAAAGCGTTACTAGGAGCACAAGATGTGTGGGAGATCGTGGAGAATGGTTTCCAAGAGGCGGAAGCTGGAGCCGATCAAGCACAAAGAGATGCGTTAAAGGAGACAAGAAAGAAGGACAAGAAGGCCCTCTATATCTTGTACCAATCGGGGGACGAAGACACGTTTGAGACCATCGCCAATGCCGAGACGTCAGAGGCGGCATGGGACAAGCTCCAATCAACTCATAGAGAAGCCGATCGTGTGAAAAAGGTACGGTTGCAAACTTTACGTGGTGAGTTTGAATCTTTACAAATGAAGGAGACGGAGGTGATAGCGGAATATCACACAAGAGTAATGACCGTCGTCAACCAATTGAGATGGAACGGTGAAGAAATCGCCGATGTTCGTGTCATGGAAAAGGTTCTACGGAGCCTAAATACAAAGTTCGAGATTATTGCCACGACAATTGAGGAGACACAGGATCTCAAGATTATGACGATTGAACAATTTATAGGCTCATTGCAAGCCTATGAGGAGAAAAAGAAAAGGAGGATGGAGCAAACAGAGACCGTTGAACAACTTCTCCAACTCAAACTCAAGGAGGAGAATAGTCGTGGACGTGGAAGAGGACGTGGTGGTCGAGGTCGTGGTGGAAGAGGTGAAACCAACACCGATGTTTCTCAAAATTCGAGTGATTCCTCAAGAGGAAGAGGAGGTCGAGGTCGTGGAAGACGCGATGGAAGATCTGGGAGAGATAAATCTCAGGTAAAATGTTATTATAATTGTAATAAGTATGGCCATTATGCAAATGAGTGTTACTCATCTCAATCAGAATCAAGTGATCGGAAGCGTCAGGATCAGTCAGCCGCCAGCACATCCAAATCCCATCAAGGGCAATCTAATTATGCAGAGGAGAATGGAACTTTATTTATGGTTTCAAAGGGAGAAGAAGAGAGTCAAGATAGTATGTGGTATCTTGACACCGGAGCCTCAAACCACATGTGTGGAAAACGCGAGATGTTTGCAGAGTTGAACGAGATGGAGAAAGGTAATATTGCCTTTGGAGACAATTCTTTGGCCGCCATCAAAGGAATAGGTAAAATTCTCATTCGGTTAAAAAATGGAGAAAATCAATATATTACAAATGTTTATTACATTCCCAGTATAAAAAATAATATATTGAGTGTAGGACAATTGTTAGAGAAAGGTTTTGAAGTTCAAATGAAAAACAATTGTTTGTATTTGAGGGATAATCATGAGAGACTTATTGCTAAAGTTTCCATGACAAAAAACCGAATGTTTCCTTTGAATATATGTAATGATGTTCCAAAATGCTTGAAGACGTGTTATGAGGATCCCTCCTGGTTATGGCATCTACGGTTCGGACACCTCAATTTTGGAAGTCTAGAAGACTTGTCGAAGAAGCAGATGGTGCGGGGTTTACCGCACATTCACAAGCCGAACCAAGTGTGTGAAGGATGCCTACTTGGCAAACATCATCGAAGTAGTTTTCCGAAAGAGTCTATGACAAGAGCCAAGAAGCCTCTAGAACTCATCCATGCTGATGTGTGTGGAATGATCAAACCGGAGTCTCATGGTAAAAGTAAATACTTCCTTCTGTTTATTGATGATTTTTCTAGAAAAACATGGGTGTACTTTTTGAAGGAAAAATCAGAAGTATTTGAAATCTTCAAGAGATTTAAGGCACGTGTGGAGAATGAAAGCAATCTTACAATCAAGGCCATGAGAACTGATCGAGGTGGTGAATTCACATCAAATGAGTTCAAACAGTTTTGTTATGAAAAAGACATCCGACGTCCGTTAACAGTGTCAAGGACACCACAACAAAATCGCGTGGTGGAGAGGAAGAATCGGACAATCTTGAATATGGCAAGAAGCATGCTAAAGACAAAGAAAATGCCAAGGGAATTTTGGGCAGAGGCCGTAGCTTGTGCGGTCTATTTGACAAATCGAGCACCAACCAAAAGTGTGCTTGACAAGACGCCTCAAGAAGCTTGGAATGGAAGAAAGCCCGGAATTGGTCACTTCAAGGTATTTGGGAGTATTGCATATGCTCATGTGTCGGAAGAAAAAAGGACCAAGCTCGATGATCGAAGCGAGAAACTCATCTTCATTGGCTATGATGCAAGTTCAAAGGGTTATCGCCTTTACAATCCTTTGAATGGGAAGGTAATTATTAGTCGTGATGTTGTTTTTGATGAACAAGCATCTTGGGATTGGAATATACAGAAGGAGTTGAAGTTTCAAATGGAAGGTCCGATGGAGATTTTTGTTGACAACAAATCGGCCATTGCCTTAGCCAAAAATCCGGTATTTCATGGGAGGAGCAAGCACATTGATACCCGATTTCACTACATTCGAGATTGCGTTGCGAATAAAGAAGTGGAACTCAAATATATCAAGTCACAAGACCAAGCGGCAGACATCTTCACAAAGCCCCTCAAGTTGGAAACTTTTATCAAAATGAGGAGTTTACTTGGTGTGACAAATCAAGTTTAAGGGGGGGGTGTTGAGAAAATGAAAAGTTTTCATTATTAAACTTTATTTGTGGCATTTAGTGTGACTTTTGGTTTTTGGCTTTTGGTTTCTTGTAACCAATAGTGACTTTTGAGTTTTGGGAGTTAGGTGAGTTATGGGAGCATTTTATGACATTTAAAAGTTTGAACCATTGGTATTCTATGGTTACTTTTGTAAGCCTATATAAAGGCATGCTTAGTTGAATGAAAAATGATCTCCATTCATACTTGTCCTCCACATTTTTCTAACAGGCGGTCGGTCGGTGGAGGTCGAAGGTGGCCGTAGTCGAAGATCGGCGACGACGGTCGATTAGTGGAGGTCGACGGCAGCTGGTAGTTGCAAGTCGACGGTGGCGATCGGTCGGCGGTGGCAGCCAGTCGACGGTGGCGACGATCGTCAGAAAAGTCACAGAAAGAATTTTCGAAAAAAGTGTCGGAGAAGTCGCTGCCACCGGCCAGTTAGCGGAGGTTGCGGCGACGGGCGGTCGGTGGAGGTCGACGGTAGCAGTAGTCGGAGGTCAATGGTGGCGGTCGATCGAAAAAAAAAACATGGATCTTAGAATGGAATAGATAGATGGATACATACATGAAAGAAACAAAAATAGAAACAAAATATGAGAAACAACTTTTTGTAGTTTCTCAAATTTTGCCCATTTCTAGAAACGTTTCTAAAAATTTAGAAACCAGAAACAGGGATGAGTTATCAAACATGTTTGTTTCTTAAAAATGAAAAACAGGAACAAGAAACAGGAAACGGAAACGTTATCAAACGAGCCGCACATCTTATTTCACTCTTATTTGAGTCGTTTTGTGAAGCAAGTAAGAAGATAACGATAAAGAAGTCAATTTTGTTGAACAGCGGGAATACATAAACAGATCCTCAACGGCGTCGGCGACAATTGTGGCGTTTGTGGTGCCAATTTCTTTTTCCGTACTGCTATTTCTGGGGTGGTGTTTCCTGCGCCGAAGACCAAAGACCAAGAAAAACAATGCCAAGGAACATGGTGGTATATGTTATTCTTTAATCAACATTCCACATATTTTTTTTTTAAAAATTCAAAATAGATTTTTTAAGTATTGAATTTGGGAGATGGGTGTCTCTATGGAGTTTTGAAGGGGTATTTTTAGTCTATAAGATTTAAAAAATAGTCCTATCCTTGACTTCTTTTTTTTTTTTAACGTCTGAGGGGAGTTTTGATCCTTTGACCTTTTAGTGATGAGTATAATTTTATATCAGTTGAGTTATACTCTTGTTAGTCTTATCTTTCTTTGACTTTGATAATGGTAAGATATGTGATGGTAAAACTAGATAAATTATTCAATCAGGGTTGTGTCTGTTCCCCAATGACTATTGAACACAAAATTCCTCTCTCATATAGTGCAAAATTATTGGCCAGATTGTATAAATATTCTGCAGATGGTAACGAATCAAAAAAGGCAAAAACATTACAGACTAATTAATATCCTTATTGAAGATAACTTGGATATAATTTTTGGGGGATGGCATATGCAGTTGTGGACGAGATGACCAATGTGGAATCTTTGCAATTTGATTTCGATACAATTGATGCTGCTACTAACAAATTCTCAATGGAAAACAAGTTGGGTGAAGGTGGATTTGGTGCTGTCTACAAGGTACTAAACAAATACTTGGATATCTTTGCTCAACATTTTCTTTCAGATATACACAGTTAAAGCAGGAAACCTACAATGAATCATAGAGAACCAAAATCAAAGTACTTGTGAATTTTATAATTATGGTATAGGGCTGCCAGTAATTTACGAGTCTGTAATTTCAGGGTAGGCTTGACAATGGACAAGAGATAGCAGTGAAAAGATTATCAAGAAGATCTTCCCAAGGTGCTGAAGAGTTCAAGAATGAGGTCATGTTGGTTGCTAACCTTCAACATAGAAATCTTGTAAGGCTATTGGGATTCTGCTTGGAGGGTGAAGAAAAGCTACTCGTTTATGAATATATTCCCAACAAAAGTCTCGACTATTTCCTATTTGGTTTGTTTTCACAGTCTTTTTTTCTACCTTTATTCATTTTCTTCATATGTACTCTTGTTTTTATTTGATTCTGATCTTCCTCTATTTTTAATCTGGTTATCTACAAACTTGCAAATCCTCCAGGACAAAGAGAGTTGGATTGGTCGAGACGATATAAGATCATCAATGAAATTGCTCGAGGAGTTTTATATCTACATGAAGATTCCCGACTTCGAATTATTCACCGTGATCTTAAAGCTAGTAACGTCTTGTTAGATGAGAATATGGATCCAAAAATTTCGGACTTTGGTATGGCAAGGATCATCCAAGTAGATCAAATTCAAGGAAATACTAATCGAATTGTCGGCACCTAGTAAGTTTTCTTTGATTCATTTTTTTTTTTTTTTACTAGAACAAAAACATTCCTTATAGTTAAAATGAACTCATTTAATGTTGGTGTGCTATTGAAGCTATTTTTGCTCAATTGTTGTTCAATATAATACTAGGAGAAAATACAACTAATATTTAGTTCTTCGTGCCTAAACTTTTGAATGGTTTTTACTAATGGTACTTGTGTGTTTCAGCGGTTATATGGCTCCTGAATATGCAATGCATGGAAACTTCTCAACAAAATCTGATGTGTACAGCTACGGAGTCTTAGTCTTAGAGATTATTAGTGGCAAGAAAAACAACACTTTTTATCAATCAAACCTTGCTGAAAACATCTTAAACTGTGTAAGTTAAGATAAAGTTTTCAATTTTGGCTCTTAACAATAGAAATAGCTTTCACAAATGATGATTCATTAAAAAAAAATTGAACTCCCAATCAAACTCTATTCATTTCTTTCCCTTGTGTCAGGCTTGGAATCTTTGGAAGAATGGAACAGAGCTAGAATTGTTGGACTCAAGTATGAGAGACAATTACTCGGGAGATGAAGTGCTTAGATGTATTCATATTGCTTTACTATGCGTTCAAGAGGATCATGTTCGTAGACCCTCTATGGCGTCGGTTGTTCTTATGCTAAATAGTTATTCTATTCCTTTGGCTTCACCTAAAGAGCCTGCTTTCTTACTTCGTAGTGTGAACAATAGCATTATAGCAGGCCATGGCCAGTCGGCAAGAATATGGTCCAAAAATGAAATATCTATTTCCGATTTGCACCCACGATGAAGTAACAAAGTATATGTATTGTATGGTTTAAAATGAGTGTTCCTTGGAAGACCAAGAATGTTGGGTCATAGTTGCCCTTGAGAGATTGTATTTAGGCCATAAGAGCATTGATTATGAAGAGGCTGGGTTGGCTGTGAATGTCGATATGAGAACGAGTTTTGCGGGTACTTGGGTTTGAGTGTTGAAATATGGCCGTATCTTTTTTAAATATAAAACAAAGTCATTTTAGAGTATTTAACGGTGTGTTTGGTTTAACTTTTAAAGTGTTTAATTTTGAAAAAAAAATCAATTTGAAACAATTTTTAGTGTTTGGCAACCACTATAAATGACTTATTAAAAAATAAGATTGATAAATAAATCATTTTGAGAGAAACACTTGAAACCAACTTCCTTAAAAAGAGTTTTTATAACCAAACATGAGTGTTTAAATTCTAAACAATTTTTATACAAAATATTTAAAAAAAAAAAAAACATTCTTGAAAAACATTTAAATTAAAATGTATTCCAAACGGACCCTAAATCACAGAAGAAAGAGAACCCAGTGGACGAGTTTAGGGTTTAAATTTTACAGATAATATTAATAAAAGCATAATAAACAAAATTCCTATATCATGAAGATCAAAGAGAATTATTTGATCTTTTGCTAATACTTTATTATTTTTGAGATTGGACTTTTTAGTCTATTCAACTAATTTAGATGGGGTGATTATTGTTGTTTGCCAAACTATTCTGTTTTTTTTTTCTTCTCTTCTTCTCTAGAGATATTTAGGTCTATTCAAAGGCAAGTCTCTTGTACAATTACATAACTTTTGAAAATATAATACAATTTTTTAGGTGTCATCTATACTATAAACACCTTAAATGACATTGATAAATGAGAAATTGAAGAATAGATGTGAAAACCATGACTTAACTATTTGACGTTACTTTTACGGAGTTATTTAAAAATAATTTATTTTATTTCTGAAAAAAAAAAGGTTTCTTAAACAATATAACTTATAGAAGGAAACTTTTGACTTGCTTGAAAAGATATGCTTACATCGTTTCAAAATACTCTTACCATTTTTTTAGAGCAAAACACAATCAGCGTTATACATAACAATCCATAGCAATCAACACTGTGACCTCCAAAAACGAAGCCTTGAAACGTGGAAGAAAGCATAAAAACAAAAATAAAATAAAAATTTTAATGGAATTTTAGCTACATTAAGATTAAAATACTTTTATCAAATCTCACATTTGATTGTGTTTTCCTGTTTCGAATTATGCTTATTTTCTCGTTCCAACAATAACAAAAGTTTACACATCAATATAAAATCCTTCATATTAGCGTAAGTGAGCATAGCTCAACGATAATTGAGTTGTACCCTCGACGTCAGAGGTTCGAATATCTCCACCTCCAAATGTTGATGTACTAAAAAAATCCTTCCTATTAATGTAATTGAAAATGTTCAAAATTTATAGATAAAATATTTCAAAGTAAAAAAAGAAAAAAAAAATAATTTAACTAAATATATCCTCGTTACAAAATAATTGACAGTTGAATTGGATAAATTATTCAATGAGGTTACTACAAGGTGATTGTCTCTTTAAAACTGTTGAAAAATTTCAAATTTATCTACCCTAATAACTATCAAGTATCAAGATACTCTTACAATTTCTCTCTTACGTCTAAGGATGTCATCGAATAATTCTCATTGAATTAGCAAGAAGAGATTGGAATTGAATGGTAAAATAAAAAAATATTGATGAAAAAGAAACCCTCGTTGACAATTGACATAGACTAAATAAAAATTTAGAAAAGCATGGGGTTTTATTAGCGAATAAAAAAAAAGTGGAAAAACAATTACGATTTCCACTCCAATAATTTTCCGGCGACTAACCCCACTCTAATTTATTCCTCCAAAAATTGGGTTCTACTTCTATTCTATCCCAACCTCACTCTGTTTCTTATTTGTCAGTTCATATAATTTGTCCCCTCTTTTCTTTCTTTTTTTTGGCCAAAATTAACACGACATCTCTTCAATTCAATGGCTGCAACAAGAATCGCGAACTTCGACATGCTCAAATTTTCTATTTTTGTCTTCCTCCTCAATTGCTTTATCCATGGAAATTACGCTCAGAGAACTATAACTGAATTGCCATATCGCAGTTGCTTGGGGGCCAATTTCACGCTGACAAGCACCTATCAGTCCAACCTCAATCTCCTCTTCACAAATCTCTCTACCATCGCCCCCATCACTAGATTCTACAACACTTCCATCTGCCAAACCCCAAACGACACCGTTTACGTGTTAAGATAGCCCATTAACATTCTCTTGTAAATGTTTATAAACTGGCCCATTTGCTTTAGGCCCATTCTCTGCCCTCTTTATCAGCCCGTGTATTTTAGGGTTGTTGCAAATATATTCTATCTGCAGGTGGAAATTAGCAAGGAGAGAAGAAGATTCGAGAGAGAGCTGAGCGAAAGTTTTTCTATGGTTTTTTTTGCAAGAGTTTTTCTCCCCAGGCCTCTATATATATGGCTGTAAAATTCATGCTTAAATATATAGAAGCAAAGGGTTTTCTCTTGCATATTGTGGTTTTTTTCTTTCCTCTTCTTCTCGTGATATGTCTCTTTTTTGATCTGTTAAGATGGTATCAGAGCCCACTGTCTAACGACCAAGGGTTTCTGTAATTTTTTTTTCGAATACTGTGGGTGCTGATGTCTACCGAAAGCTCCACAAGTGGAAATCAAGTGCACGTGGGGAATGGAGCAGGTTTGCCTATCCTTAATTTTGGTTTTAATTCTTTTGCTTCTCCTGTCTGTTCCAGTCGAGTGTTCCATTTAAATAACTTACTTCATGTGCCCTCTATTACAAAAAATCTAATTAGTGTAAGTCAATTTGCTAAAGATAATGGTGTATATTTTGAGTTTCATCCCACCCTTTGCTATGTGAAGGATCAAGTCTCTGGTCAGGTTCTACTCCAAGGGACTCTCCATGATGGCCTCTATCGCTTCAACTTGTCTGGTTCGTTGGAGCAACCTCGAGATAAACCTTCAGTGCAAGCCCTCACATCTCAACATTTGTTATCTTCTAATGTTTCCAATGATCAGTGTTCTGTGTTAGACTTATGGCATAGGCGTCTAGGCCACTCTTCTTTGTCTACTGTCAAACATGTTATACAGAGGTTTAAGCCTCAGCTGTTGATAAATAAGACTTTCCAATTCTGTTCTGCTTGTGCTATGGGAAAGAATCACACTCTCCCTTTTCATAATACCACTACTGTCTATACTGCTCCTCTCCAATTAATTGTCACTGATCTTTGGGGTCCTACTTACATACCATCTTCTCAGGGGTTCAGATACTACATTAGCTTCATAGATGTCTATAGCAGATACACTTGGGTTTACTTCTTAAAAACCAAATCAGAAGCTCTTTCGGCTTTCATTAAATTTAAAACTCTTGTGGAAAATCTTCTTAATACTCCTATCTTACGTCTTCAATCCGATAACGGGGGAGAGTTTCAAGCGTTTAAACCATTCCTAGAGTCCAATGGCATTAGTCATAGATTTACTTGTCCCCATACCTCTCAACAAAATGGGTTGGTTGAACGAAAGCATAGGCACATTATTGATATAGGGCTTGCTCTTTTATCGCAATCCAAAATGCCTCTCAAATACTGGGATGAGGCGTTTGCTACTGGGGTTTATCTCATCAATCGGCTGCCTACTCCAACATTGAATCATGAAAGTCCCTTGGAGAAATTATTTCACACCCTACCTGATTACTCATTCCTTAAAGTCTTTGGTTGTGCATGTTTTCCATGTCTTAGACCTTACAACACTCACAAGCTTGCCTATCGATCCAAACCCTGTGTCTTTCTCGGTTACAGCCCCTCTCATAAAGGGTATAAATGTCTTGCTCCTGATGGTCGTATATTTATATCTCGGAATGTTCTGTTCAATGAAAATAGCTTTCCTTTTTCTACCTCCCACTCAATCTCATCAATCTCTTACTCATCCAATGTGCTTTTACCACCTCCTGAGACTGTTCCAACATCAATCTCAGCCACACCTTCTACTCCTCAATCAAGTACGGACCTTGCTCCTATTCCCCTCGCACCTGCTTCCTCATCGACATATCCTCCCACTAATGACAACCCTTCTCCTAGTCCAGTTGTCTCTCTGCCACCGCCACCTCCTCCTCCAACCTCTGTTACCAATGAGCACCACATGATGACTCGTGCAAAACATGGCATTTTTAAGCCTAAAGCTTATATCACTGATACATCTACCCTATATCTCGACACTGAGCCACCAAATGTCACGGAGGCTTTAAAGTCACCACATTGGTTAAAGGCAATGAAGGAGGAGTATGATGCTCTAATTAAGAATGATACTTGGGACTTGGTTCCAATGCCCAAAGACAAGAAAACGGTTGGCTGCAAATGGATATTTCGAATAAAAAGAAATTCTGATGGATCCATCTCTCGATATAAGGCCCGTCTTGTAGCCAAGGGCTTTCATCAAACGGTTGATATTGATTACACTGAGACGTTTAGTCCAGTAGTAAAACCAATCACAATTCGCGTGCTCTTAACCCTTGCTTTGTACTATGGTTGGACTATGAGACAAGTTGATGTTAATAATGCTTTCCTACATGGTCAACTAACCGAATTGGTCTATATGGATCAGCCATCTGGTTTCAAAAGTGCAGGTACTCAAGGACTTGTTTGTAGACTCAAAAAGGCGCTATATGGGCTAAAACAGGCCCCTCGTGCGTGGTATGATCGGCTCAACAGGTTCCTTCAAACTCTTGGTTTTAAAACTTCAAAAGCTGATCCTTCTCTAATGATTAGAAATTCTGCATCTTCCTGCTGTTACATTCTAATTTATGTCGATGATATTATTATCTTGGGGAACTCGGATGCTGAGGTTACAACTCTGATCACCTCTTTTTAAACAATCAGTTTTCGTTAAAAGATCTGGGTAAGCTGAATTATTTTTTGGGCATTGAGGTGTCTTATCCATCTAATGGCGGTCTTTTTTTGTCCCAATCAACCTACATTACAGACATACTTTCTCGAGCAAATATGCGGGATGCAAACTCTATTGCTACACCTATGGTGAGTGGCTCCACTGTCTCAGCATTTCAAGGTGAGTGTTTTCAAGACACTTACTTGTACAGAAGCATCGTGGGTGCTCTGCAATATGTGACATTAACTAGACCTGAAATTTCATTTAGTGTTAATAAAGCATGCCAGTTTATGCATCATCCTAAACTCATTCACTGGCAGCTTGTTAAACGCATTTTACGTTATCTGAAGGGTACTCTATCCACTGGTTTACTGCTTATGAAACCCAAAAATTTATTCTTATATGGCTTTGCTGATGCCGACTGGGCATCTGATCCTGATGATAGGAAAAGTACTACTGGTTTCTGTGCTTTTTTCGGTGGTAACTTAATTACATGGGGCTCTAAAAAGCAGAGCATCATCTCTCGTTCAAGCACTGAGGCTGAATATCGCAGCCTTGCAACCATTGCTGCTGAGTTGGTTTGGCTTAAATCTCTCTTCTCTGATTTACATATTCATCTTTCTAACCCCCCTATTGTTTGGTGTGACAACTTAAGTGCAGTCCATCTAAGTGTGAATCCCATACTTCATTCTAAAACAAAGCATGTAGAGCTGGACATCTACTTTGTAAGAGACTTGGTGCTCAACAAGAAAATCGTGGTTCAACATCTACCAGCTACTGAGCAAGTGGCTGATATTTTCACCAAGCCTTTGTCGGCTACCTCCTTTAATCAGCTGCGTTTCAAGCTCAATGTTCGTGATGCCACTGCCATTGGCTTGCGGGGGGGTGTTAAGATAGCCCATTAACATTCTCTTGTAAATGTTTATAAACTGGCCCATTTGCTTTAGGCCCATTCTCTGCCCTCTTTATCAGCCCGTGTATTTTAGGGTTGTTGCAAATATATTCTATCTGCAGGTGGAAATTAGCAAGGAGAGAAGAAGATTCGAGAGAGAGCTGAGCGAAAGTTTTTCTATGGTTTTTTTTGCAAGAGTTTTTCTCCCCAGGCCTCTATATATATGGCTGTAAAATTCATGCTTAAATATATAGAAGCAAAGGGTTTTCTCTTGCATATTGTGGTTTTTTTCTTTCCTCTTCTTCTCGTGATATGTCTCTTTTTTGATCTGTTAAGATTACGGTCTCTTCCAGTGCCAGGGAGACGTCGTCCACGAGAATTGTCGAGCTTGCGTCGCCGAAGCCACCCGAGACACAGCCCAGCAGTACTGTTCCTTCAGGAAAGGCGCCGTGGCTTGGTTCGACGAGTGCATACTGCGTTATTCCGACCAGTCTTTCTTTTCCGTCGTGTCCACAAGCCCAGATCTGAGCTTACCCAATGGGACTGATATAGACGTCGACAAGCCTCGATTCAACCAGCTAGTCGTGTCCACGTTGACGGCCACGGCGGCTCGGGCGGCCAACGCCTCTTCGAGGGGCGAATTGTTTGCAACCCAGGACGCGAATTTCACATCTAATATAACACTTTACACGTTGGCACAGTGCTCCGGCGATTTGTCCGATTCCAATTGCCTAGACTGCTTGACGCAAACTATCGATTTGATTCCGAATTGTTGCAGTAATAAACGAGGTGGGAGAGTTCTGTTTCCCAGCTGTTACGTTCGTTACGAGGTTTACCCGTTTTACGAGCCGGATCCGGTACTGATTCCAGCATTTCAGGTGCCAGGTTATTGACATCCGATTTTCCTTTTATGATACTCGTTTTGTGAAGCAAGCAAGAAGTTGATGATAAAAACGTCAATTTTTTTTTGAACAGCGGAAAACATAAACAGATCCTCAACGGCGTCGGCGACAATTGTGGCAATTGTGGTTCCAATTTCTGTCTCCGTACTGATTTTTCTGGGGTGGTGTTTCCTGCGCAGAAGACCAAAGACCAAGAAAAACACTGCAAAGGAACATGGTATTGGTGGTACATGTTATTTTTTAAGAAAAATATTTAGGTAGGTTTCCATTAAAATCTTGACAATTAAGAAATTTTTATCTTTTCTAATTGTCAAAATTTTAACAGTGATGTGTAAAAAGATCTCTACCAACATGCTGTTAAGTATTATCCATTTTTTAATCAACATTCAACCTGATTTTTTTTTTTTTTTAGTGAAAATACACTTTTGATCCTTAGATATTGAATTCTTGTCTGTTTGGTAGTCTATAAGATTTGAAAAATAATGTTAAATGGTCCTTAGCTTCTTTAACCATTAGTTGACTAACATAATAAGATGTGATGGTAAAACTGTTGATTTGACAAAAATGTTAATTTAATAATATTAATATATTTATTTATTTATTAACTTTGTTTTCTTTTTGAATTTTTTGTTTCGAATAATTTTTTCAGAAATAATGAACATTTAATATTTTTATATACATTTTCATTGACATCAACATTTTAACTCTTGGTCGTGACTTGATTATTTTTCTCTTCCACTCTTCTTCCTCTTCTTTTTTCTCCTCCTTGGACGAACCTCTCAGTTGTTTCAGTAAATACTGCCAAAAAAAACAAACTTTGTTATCACTCATGTTCATTGTTTGTGGAACGAGGATCTATATTAGGTAAACATGGGGATTTCATCTCAAACCAATTGACAATGAGTGGAGTAAAGATAAATTGTATAAGGCGGTCTTCACCTATCTTTTCAACGTAGGATCCTCAATATGCCCCCTTAAGATGACGTGTCTCTTTGGGTTATGGACTTTGATATACCATATTAGATAACAATGTTTCATCTCAAAATCAATTGGCTATGAGTGGAGTTAACTCATGTATCTTATAAATTGTGAGGTCTCCACTTAATTATCTTTTCAATGTGGGAATATCCTCAACAACGTACTCATAAATTTGAGAGAGGAATGTTTGAAGAATTTTTAGAGACTGTTTAGAATAATTTTCCAAATCTTAGTAATGTACTAAAAGTGTTCTTTTATATATATATAAAATCTGGTATATAAGTCATTCAAATCCCACAATTGTAACTAAATCAGTAGGAATATCTTCTCTTCAAACTCACTTGTATTGGTAACGAATCAAATAGTGCAAAAATATTACAGATTAGTCACTCCTTATTGAAGCTAATTTTGGATATAATTTTTGGGGATGGCATGTGCAGTTGCGGATGAGATGACAAATGTGGAATCTCTGCAATTTGATTTCGATGCAATTGATGCTGCTACTAACAAGTTCTCAACGGAAAACAAGTTGGGTGAAGGTGGATTTGGTGCAGTCTACAAGGTACTAAATAAACACTTCGATATCATCAGAAATACACAGTTAAAAGCAGGAAAACGATAATGAAACACAGAGAACCAAAGATATTTCAGACCAAAATCAAACTACTTGTGGATTTTTTAATTATGGTATAGGGCTGTGCCACTAATTTGTGAGTGTGTATTTTCAGGGTAGACTGGATAATGGACAAGAGATAGCAGTGAAAAGATTATCAAGAAGATCTTCGCAAGGTGCTGAAGAGTTCAAGAATGAGGTGATGTTGGTTGCTAAGCTTCAACATAGAAATCTTGTAAGGCTATTGGGATTCTGTTTGGAGGGCGAAGAAAAGCTACTCGTCTATGAATATATTCCCAACAAAAGTCTTGACTATTTCCTATTTGGTTTGTTCACATAGTCTTTGTTTCTATCTTTATTCATTTACTTCATATATACTCTTGTTTTTAATTTGTTTGATATTCTCTTCCTCAATTTCTAACTTGGTTGTCTACAAACTTCTAGATCCTCAGGGACAAATAGAGTTGGATTGGTTTAAACGATATAAGATCATTAATGGAATTGCTCGAGGAGTTTTATATCTACATGAAGATTCCCGACTTCGAATTATTCATCGTGATCTTAAAGCTAGCAATGTCTTATTAGATGGGAATTTGGATCCAAAAATTTCAGACTTTGGTATGGCAAGGATCATCCAAGTAGATCAAACTCAAGGAAATACTAATCGAATTGTTGGTACCTAGTAAGTTTCCTTAGTAGAACAAAAACATCCCTTATAGTTAAAATGAACTCATTTATGTTGTTGTGCTATTGAAGCTATTTTTGCTGTTCAATAGGAGCAAATATAACTAATATTTAGTTCTTTGTGCCTAAACTTTTGAGTTGAAATTACTAATAGTATTTGTGTTTTAGCGGTTACATGGCTCCTGAATATGCAATGCATGGAAACTTCTCAACAAAATCTGACGTGTATAGCTATGGAGTCTTAGTCTTGGAGATTATTAGTGGCAAGAAAAATAACACCTTTTATGTATCAAATCTTGCCGAAGACATCTTAAACTACGTAAGTTAACATAAAGTTTTCAGTTTTTGCTCTTAACCATAGAAATAGCTTTCCCAAATGATTACAAAATTAAACTCCTAAACTTTATTATTATTATTACCTTTTTGTCAGACTTGGAATCTATGGGAAAATGGAACAGCAATGGAATTGTTGGATTCAAGTATGAGAGACAATTGCTCAAGAAACGAAGTGCTTAGATGTATTCATATTGCTTTACTATGCGTTCAGGAGGATCATGTTCGTAGACCCTCCATGGCGTCCATCGTTCTTATGCTAAATAGTTATTCTATTCCTTTGCCTTCACCGAAAAAGCCTGGATTCTTACTTCGGAGTGCAAACAATAGCATCATAACAGACCATAACCAGTCAGCAAGAAGGTGCTTGGTGTGGTCTAACAATGAAATATCTATTTCTGAATTGCACCCACGGTGAAGTAATGAAGTATATGTATGTATGGTTTAACATGACTATTTCTCGTAAGAACAAAAATGTTGGGTCATAGTTACCCTTGGGATTATATTTAGGCCAGAGGAACAATTGGTTATGAAAAGGGTGGGTTGGTTGCTAATGTCGATTGAAGAGAATGAGTTTTGCAGGTTGTTGGGTTTGAGTATTTGAAGGTTAGATCAAATAAAAGTGTTCACTACAATAGTTTTTTTTATTGAGAAAATTAATTTTTTGGCCTTTTAAGTTTTCAGCAATAGATTTGTTTCATCCGAGGTTTCAAAATGTACATTTTTTTTTTTTAAACCATGTACCTTTTTAGTTAAGTTTTGAAAAATCTATATATTTATATATACCATCTAAAAGGGCTTACTAGGAATACATTCTAATTTTCAGTCTCAAGGAGTATTTTGTTAATAAGAAATAAAAATAATATTATTCTAATTTTTACTTTGGGCCGGTTGCAAATATAGCAAACCGGCCCAAAATATATACAAATTTAGCAGCCGGTAGAAAGATTTGCAAAAAATGGCAAAATTTTAAGTTCTGAAATGTGTATTTACTAAAATGCCCTTTCTATCTGATAGAAAGTTTTTCTATCACTGATAGAATCTATCAGTGATAGAAAGTATTTCTATCTGATAGAAAGTATTTCTATCCCTGATAGAATAAAGTTTCTATCACTGATAGAAAGTTTCTATCACTGATAGATTCTATCAGTGGTAGAAAAATTTTCTATCAGTGATAGAAAGTTTCTATCAACTTCTTATTTCTTTTTATTAGCTTCTCATTTCTTTCTATCAGTTCTTCTCCCAAATTTCCACGGTGAAGATGACCACCGCCGCCGTTTCGATGGCGGCGCTGCAACGAATGGGGACTCTCTACATGCGAGGTACTCGAGCCATGGCGGACCTCGTGGTCGTCCACGTACCGGAAAGACGTCGGAGAAGACGAGTCCACGTACCAGAAAGACGTCGGAGAAGACGACTCCGTATTCAACTTCCCCTCACCGTTTTCTCGGAGACTGTTTTCTATCAGTGATAGAAAACTTCTATCACTGATAGAAAGTGTTTCTATCACTGATAGAAAACTTCTATCAGTGATAGAAAGTTAATTCTATCAGTGATAGAAGATTTCTATCACTGATAGAAAGTGTTTCTATCACTGATAGATTCTATCAGTGATAGAAAAAATTTTCTATCAGTGATAGAAAACTTCTGTCAGTGATAGAAAGTTAATTCTATCAGTGATAGAAGATTTCTATCACTGATAGAAAGTGTTTCTATCAGTGGTAGAAAACTTCTATCAGTGATAGAAAGTTAATTCTATCAGTGATAGAAGATTTCTATCATTGATAGAAAGTGTTTCTATCACTGATAGATTCTATCAGTGATAGAAAAATTTTTCTATCAGTGATAAAAAACTTCTATCACTGATAAAAAGTGTTTCTATCACTGATAGAACTGATAAAAAACTTTCTATCAGTGATAGAAAGTTTTCTATCAGTGATATAAAACTTCTATGAGTGATAGAAAGTTAATTCTATCAGTGATAGAAAGTTAATTCTATCAGCGATAGAAGATTTCTATCACTGATAGAAAGTGTTTCTATCACTATCAGTGATAGAAAAAATTTTCTATCATCTTCTATCACTGATAGAAATAGAAAGTTGTTTTTCTATCACTGATAGATTCTATCAGTGATAGAAAAACTTTCTATCAGTGATAGAAGTTGATAGAAAGTTAATTCTATCAGTGATACTTTCTATCACCGATAGATTCTATCAGTGATAGAAATCTTCTATCACTGATAGAATTAACTTTCTATCACTGATAGAAGTTTTCTATCACTCTTTCTATCAGTGGTAGAAAACTTCTATCAGTGATAGAAAGTTAATTCTATCAGTGATAGAAGATTTCTATCACTGATAGAAAGTGTTTCTATCACTGATAGAAAACTTCTATCACTGATAGAAAGTTAATTCTATCAGTGATACTTTCAATCAGTGATAGAAGTTTCTATCACTGATAGAAAGTTTTTCTATCACTGATAGAAACCTACCAAAATAAAAAAGAGAGGAGAGAATTCCACGCCGACCGGAAAGAAGAAAACGAAGATGCGCGCGCAATCCAAGGGCAAAACGGGGATATGAAAAATTAATTAAAAAATTTTGCCATATTTGTAAATATTTTAAAAAATTGCTAAATTTGCCATTATTTATCCTAATTTTGCCACCCATTACAATTATCCTTTTACTTTTGCCCTTCTTAGGAGTAATTAGTTACAAAGTAATTATGGTTTTATCGGATTTTTTTTTTATTAATATTGTATTTTTAAAATTTTTTATTAAAATATAATTATTTTTAGACTTATTAATAAAATATTTTTGTTTTAAATTTCCAGTTGAAGATGGAACTTGTTTTAAATTTCTAGTTGTTTTAATATATTGTTGTTTTGAGGGTTAGATATAAGATTTGGATTTTAAATATTTTGTGCAAAATGGTCCTGATGGACAAATTATTGGACAAGTCTCTGTTTTTATGCATTGTATAATTTTCGTAGTTATATCATATGTGTACTTGAGGGAATAATTGGAATTTCTCAAAAGAAGAAAAAAAAAGGAACAATTAACAATATTTGCCCTACTGGAGTTTATTTGCCTATGCATCCAGAAGCTCTTGTTCACTTTCTCAGTTTGATTTATTTTTAGTTGAAACGGATGAGGGAGCTGGAGAGCAAACAAACCTAACATTATTTAATACCGCTATCTATTCTGCATGCTGGCAAAGCAAGTATATTTAAGTGGTAATTAACATGTACAATCGTCAATATGAGCATAGTTCAATTGGCATAAGACTTGTCCTAATGACCGAAAGGTTTGTGGTTCGAATCCCCCACCTCCACGTGTTGTCAAAAATTAACATGGACAATTGATACAACACGTATATCATTGATGCTTAATCTAAGGCGCAGTATCGATAGACAATTGACCTCAGTGAGGTCCACGCTAACTCCTTGCAGTAGCCGAATGATTTGACCAAAAATAGTTCAAGTTGAATCCACAAGGGCCAAATGTCTTCGTTCGATTTTGTCCACGTTCAAACTTGGAGGGTGACTTCTTATTGGTCTTTTTGCTTCTTTTCAAAGTCTTTCTGCAAAATATTCCACAATGTGTCCACAGAAGTTGAAGGTGATCATAACAAAAACAGACCCAGTCCTTCAATGCCCGCAACGTGTGTTAAACTCAATTACTTCTTTATCATGCTCAATTTTCTTCCTTTCCTCTTCCTCCTCTGTTTCCTTATCCATGGAAACGCACAGGCTTCAGTTGAATACCCATATCGCAAGTGCTTTTCCGGCAATTTCACCCAGAACAGTACCTACCACTCCAACCTTAATCTTCTCTTTACAAATCTCACCGACAACGGCCTTGGAACAAATCGATTCTTCAATACTTCCGTTGGCCGTACACCGGACGACACCGTTTACGGTCTCTTCCAGTGCCGTGGGGACGTCACCGACAGCATCTGTCGAAATTGCTTGGCCATCGCTACCAGAGACACAGCTCGGCTGTACTGTCCCCTGAGTAAAGGCGCTGTGATTTGGTACGACGAATGCATATTCCGCTATTCCGACCAACCTTTCTTTTCCACCGTCTCCACAGAGCCAAGTTTGCAGTTACTGAATACGGGCGATATAGACGTCGACAAGGCTCGATTCAACCAACTAGTCATGTCCACGTTGAGGGCCACCGCGGCTCGGGCGGCCGACGCCTCTTCGGTGGGCGAATTGTTTGCAACCCAGGAGGCTAATTTCACATCAGATCTCACGCTTTACACATTAGCACAGTGTACCGGCGATTTGTCCAATTCGGATTGCGAAGAATGTTTAAGACAAGCTACCAATGATATTCCCAGTTGCTGCACTAATAAACGAGGTGGGAGAGTTTTGTTTCCCAGCTGTTTCGTTCGTTATGAAGTTTATATGTTTTATGACTTCACGGAGACAAATCCGACACCACCTCCTCCACCAGGTTACCGTAATTAAATTTTATATTCCGTTCATTAGGCTTAATTTTTTTATGAAGGAATAAGATGTTAAGGACGTCAATTTGTTGAACAGGGGAAAGCAGAGCCTCGACGGTGATAATTGTGGCCATTGTGGTTTCAATTACTGTTTCCATTCTGCTTTTCGCGGGCTACTGTTTCTTGCGCCGAAGAACAGACACGATGAATTACATAGCTGTGATTGAAGATAGTGGTATAATCATAGCTCTGAAACTCAGGTATATTGATTTCTGAAAATACGAAGCTCATTTGGGTATAATCTGTGCAGATTTTGATGAGTTGACCACTGTGGAATCTCTACAATTTGATTTGGATACAATTGATGCTGCTACTAACAAATTCTCAGCGGAAAACAAATTGGGTGAAGGTGGATTTGGGGCAGTCTACAAGGTACTAAACAAATGCTTTAATTCAATTTATCGGAATATTTCTTTCAGAAGTGCACAGTTCAGAGCAGGAAACCAAGGATGAACACACAAGAGAAGCAAAGATATTTCCAGCAAAAATCTTACTGGTGGATTTTTAATTATTCATGGGGCTGCTTGTAATTTATGTGTATGCAATCTCAGGGTACACTTGAGAATGGACAAGAGATAGCAGTGAAGAGATTATCAAGTAGATCTTCGCAAGGTTCTAAAGAGTTCGAGAATGAGGTTTTGTTGGTTGCTAAGCTTCAACATAGAAATTTAGTGAGGCTATTGGGATTTTGCTTGGAGGATGGAGAAAAGATACTTGTCTATGAGTACATTTCCAACAAAAGCCTCGACTATTTCTTATTTGGTTTGGTCCCAAAATCTTTGTACCTATATAATTTGTTCACTTATGCTCTAGCTTGTTTGATTCTCTTCCTCTTTATTGAATTTGATTATCTAAATTATGCAGATTCTATAAGACAGAGAGAGCTGGATTGGTCAACGCGATATAACATCATCAACGGAATTGCTCGAGGAATGTTATATCTACATGAAGATTCACAACTTCGAATTATTCATCGTGATCTTAAAGCGAGTAACATTTTGTTAGATGGAGATATGAATCCAAAAATTTCGGACTTTGGTATGGCAAGGATTATCCAATTAGATCAAACTCAAGAAAATACTAGAAGAATTGTTGGTACCTAGTAAGTTTTTCTTTTGACTCCAAAATTTTCTCTCAGAGGAAAGTGATTATATAGACTGTTGAGTTAGGGTGAGTTTGGCATATACATTTTAGTTTAATACATTTTTTTAAAAAAAAATACTTTAAATAAAATTGCTTTTGATGTTTACATTTTTGTATGCTTGTAATAACATACTTGTTTGATCGATTATATTAAAAAAATGATAGTATTAATCGATATGTTTTTTCTTAATAACATACTTTTAGTTGGCTTTAAGACTAAAATTTGAATTCTGATTGTTGATAATCTTTCAGTGGTTACATGTCTCCTGAATATGCAATGCACGGAAATTTTTCTATAAAATCTGATGTATATAGCTTTGGAGTCTTAATCTTGGAGATTATAAGCGGCAAGAAAAACAACACGTTTTACTCGTCAGATCTTGCTGAAAACATGTTAACCTATGTAAGTCAACGATGAAACTTTTAAATTCTTTCACTCAATGAGTAAATTAAACTTAGCAAATGATAAGCTTACAAAGTTGAACACTTATATCTTATCTTTGTTTCTTTATTAGGCTTGGAAACTCTGGAAGGACCAAACACCATTGGAGTTATTGGATATGAGTTTGAGAGACAATTATTCAAGAAATGAGGTGTTGAGATGCATCTATATTGCTTTGTTATGTGTTCAACAGGATTCTAGGAGAAGACCTTCCATGTCATCCATTATTCTAATGCTTAACAGCTATTCAATTACTTTGTCGTCATTGCCGATAGAGTCAACATCCTTCATGAGCAGTAACTACGATGACAATAATGTTGTAGATAGTGATCAGTACACGAGCAAGTCTATCAAGTGGTCTCTAATGAAGCATCCATATATCTGAGTTGCATCCATGATGGAGTGTGTCATGTCAACATTAGTAAATGAGTATATTGTTTAATAAGTGTGATGATCAAGATATTATACGATTTATAGTTTAAAAAATGTAGCGAAGTCCATATGCTTTTCATTATTTCAATAGCAAGTGAGAGTAGGGATTTTAACTTTTGACTTTTTGATCAAGGTTATAATATTTTGATCGGTAAAATTATGTCAAGTTGGCTAAGTGAATATTTAATAAAAATCACCGAAGCCTTGTCTAATAGTTTTTTAGGATTATGGCAAGTTGGTCCCCAAGGTCGAATGCTTGGAACAAACAATTCCTTATTAAGCAGTAGAAATCGTGAATTCTAGCAAATCTAAATTGTCATTTCATTTTCTTTTGTTTTGTGAATGATCTGGTTCTGAGATCCAAATTCTTCTGCATTGTTGAGAACCCTTTTTTTTGTTACCCCACATGATTTGAATTTATATTACTTGTTGATGGTCGATTTTGGTCAGAGAAAACTCACCTGACCTTCACGTGCCACCAACGGTAAATTTGTAGATGAGGGGGAAGACGCGACCTGCAAAAGAGAAAACCTGCACACCGGTGTGGTGCTAGCCACACCGCCTCCGATGCTTAAGTCAGAAAACGGAAGGGAGAGCTAGAGAGCAAGAGAAGAGAGTTGAGAATTGAGTTCGGGTCCCCTTCTTCAGTGGCGAAGAGGGGTATAAATACCTGCTCGTGCTCCTAGGGTTTGTAGGAATTCGGAGGCGTTTTCGGGACCAACCAGGCGAAATCGGGGCGGCTAGAGGCATCAGGGACCGAGAGGAGGTGACCGAGCTCGGCCCGCGCAAGCGGGCCGAATGGTGAGGGATTAGGTGGGATAGAAATAGACAAAACAAAACTCCCTGAATAGGGGTTAGGTGGGATAGAAATGAGAAAAGGTGAGAGATTACAAAATTGGTGCTGGTCGGCCTCGGGAAGAGGCCGAGCACTGCCATCCTCCTTTTAGCTTGTCTGCTCGGCCTCGGCCTCGGGAAGAGGCCGAGCATTTTTCTAATTTTGCTTAGGTCATTCGGAGTGCATCATTCGGAGTGCATCATTCCGGATCCAGAGGTTATCCACAAGTAAAATGTAGGAAAATCTCACGATCCTGCATCAAAATGTTAATCTCTGCAAAAAGAAGAATAAGGGAATAGGCTAGGCTCGGCCTCGGCCTCATGCCCCTTTTAGCTCAAAACTTAGCTCCCTGCATTCATATGTTAGTCTTTGTAGGAAAATAATAGGAGAGTAAGCTGGAACATGTAACCATTGGCTAGACATGCTGAGCTAGTGTGCCTTTTGTTTAATAGGGAGTGCATATCCCCTGATAATTGCTTTTTGTTTAATAGGGAGTGCATATCCCCTTTGCAGCCCCCAATCTCGAGTAAAACTTCATTAAAACATAAAGTATAGTTGAGTAAATAGGAGAATACCTTCAAAGTTTGTGCTCGGCCTCGGCAAGAGGTGCTCGATTTTGGCAAGAGGTGCTCTGTCTCGGCCTCCGCCAGGTGAGCTTGACTTATATGAAGTGCTTGAGCAAGTGTTTGAGCTCTGAGGTGAGGTAGACTTGGTAGTCCAGGCTCGTGAGCAGTGGCGTGGGCTCTAAGCGTGGAAGCCTAGGCTCGCATGAGAAGCGTGGGCACTAAGCTGAAAAGCTTAGGCTCGCATGTAGGCGTGGGCACTATAGGCTCGCATGAAGCGTGGGCTCTATAGGCTCGCATGAAGCGTGGGCTCTATAGGCTCGCATGGAGGCGTGGGCACTATAGGCTCGCATGAAGCGTGGGCTCTATAGGCTCGCATGTAGGCGTGGACACTATAGGCTCGCATGAAGTGTGGGCTCTATAGGCTCGCATGTAGGCGTGGGCACTATAGGCTCGCATGAAGCGTGGGCTCTATAGGCTCGCATGTAGGCGTGGGCACTATAGGCTCGCATGAAGCGTGGGCGCTATAGGCTCGCATGTAGGCGTGGGCACTATAGGCTCGCATGAAGCGTGGGCTCTATAGGCTCGCATGTAGGCGTGGGCACTATAGGCTCGCATGAAGTGTGGGCTCTATAGGCTCGCATGTAGGCGTGGGCACTATAGGCTCGCATGAAGCGTGGGCTCTATAGGCTCGCATGTAGGCGTGGGCACTATAGGCTCGCATGAAGCGTGGGCGCTATAGGCTCGCATGTAGGCGTGGGCACTATAGGCTCGCATGAAGCGTGGGCTCTATAGGCTCGCATGTAGGCGTGGGCACTATAGGCTCGCATGAAGCGTGGGCTCTATAGGCTCGCATGTAGGCGTGGGCACTATAGGCTCGCATGAAGCGTGGGCGCTATAGGCTCGCATGTAAGCGTGGGCACTATAGGCTCGCATGAAGCGTGGGCTCTATAGGCTCGCATGTAGGCGTGGGCACTATAGGCTCGCATGAAGCGTGGGCGCTATAGGCTCGCATGTAGGCGTGGGCACTATAGGCTCGCATGAGGCGTGGGCACTATAGGCTCGCATGTTTGAGCGTGGGCATTAAGCTGAAAAGCTTAGGCTCGCATGTTTGGGCGTGGGCACTAAGCTGAAAAGCCTAGGCTTGCATGTATATATGGACTCAAACTAGATGAGACGAGGTAGACCCGGGGGCCCAGACTCGTGTGATCCCAGATCTAGGTGGGGCGAGGTAGACCTGGGGGTCTAGGCTCGCATGGTGTCGATCTTCGCTTGAATCAATAGGGTTGGCCTTGGTCACAACCATGGCTATGGTCGGCCTCGGCCTCAGGCATGGCTCGGGTCGGCCTCGGCCTCGGCCTCAATCATATCTGAGGTCGGCCTCGGCCTTGGCCATACCTGTGGTTGGCTTCAGCCCTGGCTTTTGAACAGTCTGTCGTTCTTTGTATCTGGCTCCTTCGCTTCAATCTGGATCTTGCCTTGTGTTCAACTGCATTGGCAACCTGATTTGCCTTGATTATGCGATCATGGGGCCACTTTTGAGGTCTTGGATGGTTGACTTCGGCTTTGGCCTAGGGTCGGCCTCGGCCTCTGCCTAAGGATGACCATAGCTTAGGGTCGGCCTCAGCCTGATAGCTTCTTTCTCTTAGTCCCCGATGTAGATGGGATGACTTCCAACTCCTTGACGACCTTCTTTTCTTGGTGTCTTCAATCTTGTCAAAGCTTGTGTTTGTTGTTGATTTGTCCTCCAAGGATGGCTCTGATCTCCTGTTGGGTTTCCCCCTAATCAGTCTGGATGAACATCTCTGGTCGGCCTCGGCCTGGTCAGCCTCGACCTGGTCGGCCTCGGCCTCAGCCTTCGCACTGTTCGTCTGGTAGTCACTGTCCGTCTTGGAGGTCTTTGCGCATAACTCTTCTTTCGATTTCTACGGGTCTCCCTGTGGATTTCTGAGTTCTTTTAGGGTGTTCAGGAGCTCAGTCTTCCAAGGTAGACTATCCTTCTTGGCCTCGGCCTCGGCCAACCTAGCCTCCGCCTCGGCTGCTCTGGCCTCGGCCTCGGCAGCCCTGGCTTCAGCTTAGGCAGCTCTGGCCTCGGATTCGGCAGTTTTGGCACTGCGGCGCGTCTACTCGATCAGATTTCTCAAGTTTGTCCCGGAATGACTGTACCTTGGTTTTGAAACGGTAAGGTCGCGTCCCTTAAGCGTGCTTGATTCTGGGCTCTTCAGAATTGTACGATCTGTAGGTTTGAGCCCCCTGAACTTGCTGGTCATGTTGTTGGTCCTTTTTCCTTTCGATCTCGTATCTGACTCTGCAGAGTACTCCATTGGTTCCCTCCCCTTCCTCGGATTCTCTGTTTTCGAGAGCAACAATTTTGAGATAAGATTGCTTCTCTCGGGATGAGGGCAGTGGAGACCGAGGACGAGGAGATTCAGTCCGAGGCCGATCTCGGCCTTCTTCCCGTGACCTCCGCTGGTGGCGGTCACCATCTGAATTCTCTGTGTTTATGTTTGGATTTCCCTTCTCCATCCCCTTACTCATGGAATGATCGATATGCAGATTTGGCAAGCTTTCTTCCCCACAGACGGCGCCAACTGTTGATGGTCGATTTTGGTCAGAGGAAACTCACCTGACCTTCACGTGCCACCAACGGTAAATTTGTAGATGAGGGGGAAGACGTGGCCTGCAAAAGAGAAAACCTGCACACCGGTGTGGTGCTAGCCACACCGCCTCCGATGCTTAAGTCAGAAAACGGAAGGGAGAGCTAGAGAGCAAGAGAAGAGAGTTGAGAATTGAGTTCGGGTCCCCTTCTTCAGTGGCGAAGAGGGGTATAAATACCTGCTCGTGCTCCTAGGGTTTTTAGGAATTCGGAGGCGTTTTCGGGACCAACCAGGCGAAATCGGGGCGGCTAGAGGCATCAGGGACCGAGAGGAGGTGACCGAGCTCGGCCCGCGCAAGCGGGCCGAATGGTCGGCCTAAGGCCAAGGCCGACCATTTGGGTCGGGCCAAGTTGGCCCGGCCCTTTGGTCTGTTCTTCCTCGGGCTCGGTCTCCTAGCCCTATTTTCGCTCGGACGTCCTCGTCAGCTCCTTGTGCGTCGGGTGGTCCAAAATTGCCTATAACATTACTTATATCATAATTCTTGCAATTAAATTTATGTAAAGGGTGTTTCAAAAAAAAAAAAAAATCTACGTAAAGGGATATAGAATCCCATTGGGGAACAAGGGGATTGGTGGATCAAAAGAAAGCATTTTGTTGAGTCAACTAATTAAAAAAAAAAAAAGAAAAACACTTCCAAAGAAAAAAAAAATCAATGAAGCCAACACAATGTGGTTGTCTCTAAATAATAATCATTAATTGTGGATTAAAAAAAATCTTACTTCCTAATAATTATTGGATACAAAATTCTTTTAAAACAATTTAGTGAATACAAATTCGAAGTATTTTTGAAGTTTTTCACTCAATATCCTTGAAACTATCAGGCCAAATTGCGCCAACTTCTCAATAATAATTTCTCCCCATCAAAGGAATAATTTAAGGTTTATTTATTTTTAATTTCTAAAATCTCACTTGATAATCATTTTAGTTCTACCAAAATAAAGGCAGTTGCATAGATGGCAAGTTGGACCAAATTAATAGCAAACATAGCACAGTTGCATAGATGGCAAATTGGACCAAATTAATAACAAACATAGCACAGTTGCAAACTAATTGCAAATATAGCAAAATTAATTGTACAAGACCAAAAAGTTGTTGTCAGATTCTATCCGTGTCTATCACTGATAGACTCTGATTATTCAAAGTATATCAGTGTCTATCACTGATAGACTTCGATTAATCAAAATCTATCAGTGACTATCACTGATAGACTTTGATTAATCAAAGTCCATCAATGATAGTCACTAATAGATTTTGATTAACCAGAGTTTATCAGCGATAGACACTGATAGACTCTAAATAATCGGATTCTATCAATCTGATTAATCAGAGTCTATCGCTGATAAACTCTGATAATCGAAGTCTATCAGATAGATTCTAATTAGCCAGAGTCTATTAGCGTCTATCAGTAATATATTCTGATAAATTTTGCTATATTTGCAATTTTTTTTACATTGTGTTATATTTGCTATTAATTTGGTCCAATTTGCCACCCACCGCAAATTCTCAAAAAAATAAAAATAATAATAGTGTTACAAACAAGATTTTTTTTATAAAAAAAAAAAAAAAAACTAATAATTGCAAAAATATTTTTGAAAAATAGAATTGGTAACCAAACCTTCCTATTTTTTAAAATAAAAAATAAAAACAAAAAACAAAATAGTTATGGAGATCCTAAATTTTGCATATTTTTTTTACCACCTAGCCATACACAGGAGCCAAAACTGATGAAGATCATAGAGTTTTACTTGAACTGTTTTGTTATCATTCTATTATTTTTGGGATTGGACTTTTTAGTCAACGACTCAAGTTGATTGAATAATTGTTGTTTACCTTATTATTTTAGATAAATTTCTTCTAGTACAACAAATGTGAGAGAGATTTAAACTTTCGATTTAAGAAAGGAACATATTTGAACTATTAAGTTAAAGCTGCATATATTGACTATTTAGTAGTGAGGTCTCTACTCAATCACAAGTTTCATGTATCACTACATAACTTTTGAGAATAAAATACAGTTTCAAAGGTTTCATATGCACTATGAACACCTCAAAACACAAACATAAACAACAAATTGATGAATAGAGCTGCAAAACGTGATGGCTTACTTTGATCATTGACCTTAAACTCAAGGGGTTAAAAAGTTTCTAAAACAATGTAAAATAAACTTTCTGGCTTGCTTTAAAACATATGCTGACGTCCCTTCAAAATAAAAATACTTTTCTATCATTTAGAACCAAAGAAAAAAAAGGTATTAAGTATTGGAAGAAAGTAATTTAAAAAGGAAAAAAGAAAGTAATTAAAAAGAAAAAAAGAGTCTAACACTAAGTAAACATTCCCTATTTGATAACCATTTCGTTTTTTGTTTTTGGTTTTTGAAAATTATACTTGTAATTTTCTCTCAATCTTCTTACAATAGTTTTCATTTTTGTTAAAGAGAAATTTGAGTTCCTAGCCAAATTTAAAAAACAAAAACAAGTTTTTGAAAACTACTTTTTTTTTGTTTTCAAAATTTGGCTTGGTTTTTGAAAACATAGGAAAAGATGTAGATAAAAAACAAAGAAGCTTGTGGGTAAAAATAGTGTTTTTATAGACTTAATTTTCAAAAACCAAAAACCAAAAACGAAATGGTTATCAAACGGGACCTAAAATAAAACAAAATTGTTGAATGAAATTTTGGCTTCGTAATAGATTAAAATATTTTTGACTAAATTTCACATTTGATTGTGTTTTTCTATTTTGAATTGTGCTTATTTTTTATTTCTACATTAATACAAATTGACAGGAAGAAAGAACAGATTTGGAAGATTGGTAACGGTAGGTGAAAATTCTAAAAACAAAAATGAAATTTTTATGAAAAAATATGATCAAATCTAGTCCAGATGGATTACAACCTACCTGTTCTTTTATATTTTTTTACTCAACCTCAAAACTAAAATCATATTATATATATATATATATATAT
The DNA here is from genome assembly GCA_017139565.1 of Luffa aegyptiaca. Lineage (NCBI taxonomy): Eukaryota > Viridiplantae > Streptophyta > Magnoliopsida > Cucurbitales > Cucurbitaceae > Luffa > Luffa aegyptiaca. Next base: position 5,948,181 of record CM029400.1, read on the forward strand.
ATATATATATATATATATATATATATACATACTGATATGATTTTAGTTTTGAAGTTGAGTGTGTATATATATATATCATATTAGTTCATCAAAATTTTAAGAATTATTGTTTTACGTTTGTGTTTCAACCTAGCAGGGACTAAGTCATGATATGGCTAAAAGTTTTTAAATGTAATTGAAAATTTTTAAAATTTATTGATTAAATATTTAAACTTTCAATAATGGAAAAAAAAAAAAAAAAAACTAATTAATATCATTGTTAGACAATAATTGATAGGGTTGACTTGTGAGTTGAGTAGAAGAAACGGTAGACGTCATGTATTGGAATTGAATAGCATAATCTCAAAATAATAATGAAAATATTTATAATTAAACAAACCCTCGCTCTCAATCGAAATTTTTTCAAAAGAAAAAATTGTAGAATTTTCTGAATTGACATAAATTAATAAAAATTTAGAAAACTAATTAGAACAAGAAAAATTATGGAAGGAAACTGTTATAGAACGGATAATTTTTAAATGTACGAGAAAGAAACTATAAAGTTATTTTTAATTTGTATCTCAATGATTCGTAGTAGAGGCAAGTAAATTCATATTCAATAATTATTAAAAGACAACTATATTGTGACACAACTAGATAGTTTTTTTTTTTAAAAAAAAATGCAAAATTAGTGCTTAAATGGGGTGGGGTAGAGTGAGTTGAGGACCACCGCTCAAATTTACAAGTAGCACATGGGTTTGATTAGAGGAAAAAATAGACTTCTACTCTCGTCATTTTTCAACTACTAACCAATTTTTTTTTTTTTTTTTTTTAACAATGTGTGGGGTGAAGAAGATTCGTACCACATCACTTTTGATCATTAGTACAAATCTTATGCCAGTTAGCTATATTCAAGTTGGCCACCCAATCTTAATTTCTAAAGTTCTAGTTCTAGGAAACACCAATGTCATTAATCATTTTTTTTTTTCTAGATAGACAATACTTCAACTATAAAAAAAAGTTATTGTAAAAAACTATCGTTTTCAATGAAATAAAATAAGACCTAGTAGATTGTTTTTTTAATAATTAATTCTATTTGAAAAACTATAATTATTATGATTTTCATTTCTATATATTTTTATTATAAATAAGTAAAAGATACCCTTTTTGTCTTTTATTCTAAGATTTGTTTTATTTTAGTTATTGTGTTTAAAATGTCCAAATTTAGTCCTTTGTACTTTAAGTAAATCTTACATATTGTTAATATATGGTTAACTTTTTTTTTTTTTTTTTTTTGTCTCTAGCCTTCCTTGTATAAATTCTAGAAACATATTCACATCATGTCTTTTCTTAAATGGAAATTATTAGGATTATTTTTACCAAATTTAATACAAATTTACTTTAAACTACCCAAATAAGTATTAATTTTAAGATTTATTGAAAGTACGAAAACTAAATTTGGATATTTAAAAGTATACAAACTAAAACAAAATAAGACCTGAAGTATATTGACCAAAATGGTATTTTAACCCTAAAAATGTCAATAATATTTTCTATTAAACAAACTAATATCAAAATATACCAAGCCCCCCTAACATAAAGTTCTAGATCCGCCACTGCTTAAACTACGAAGATTTTTGCAAGGTTAATTAGAAAACATTAGTGTTAGAAAAGTCCTAGAGATTTGGGAAGGGTTTAAGTCAGTTTATGAAGCGTTCGATTCCTCCCGAATCCCCTTGATTATCGAAACTGAAACCTTGGGGATTATCTCCTCTCTAAATGGGGTGTCGGAAGACTTGTCGGAGTTAGCAACATCACTAACGCCATCGCAGATGAGCCTGCCGTATAAACGTAAAATAAAATGGGACAAAATGAAAATTTTGAATTTATCAAACACTAAAAACGTTCGAAATTCTCATGTAATCACTTTTAATATTAGCGAATGCAATCCCACACGAAATCTAAATCTATTGAAGAAACAAATTAATTATTGTAGTGAAGTTTATTCCAATATATACAAATTAAATGGAGGGGAATGGAGGGGAGGTGGGGATATCCAATATGTTTTGTAATAATAGTAATATTAATAATAATAATAAGAAGAAGAAGAAAATTGATAAATTTAGTGAATCTATAGTAGCATAAAGTCCAAGTGATGAGAATCAAAATTAAGTAAGTAACAATTATAAAAGTAATTTGTAGGGTCAAATAATTTTTTGAAATTTGAAAGTATACGCAAGTGAATATTAGTAAAATGAAAAAATATATATATAATTGTGATGATAGAATAAAAAAATGATAGTATATCAAAATAATCCATCATGAAGTGAAAAAAAAAAAAATTGTTAGTAAGAGAGAAGAAGACAGTAGATAGTAGAGAAAGTAGAGGCAAAAGATTTTTGGTTTTATAAAATAGATTTGATTAAAAAAAATCCAAAGAAAGGAAATGTTTTCAGGAAAAAAAAATCCTATCTAACCAAAAAAAAAAAAAAAAAAAACTTTTGTTGGAAAATAAAATATGACAAATTTTTATGGAGTTTGAAAAAGTTTACTATAATCACATAAACTTGTTTTCCAAAATTATATCTCTTATTTTCATAGATTTTTAAAACAAAGAAAACAACAATTTTATTATTTTTTGTTCTTTAAATATACTATTTTCAGAATTGATTTTATTATAGGTAATTCTGACCACCCCAGGAATTAAGGCCTAAATAGGACAGCGCAACACCTAGGACACGGTCGAGAGACAGATACTGAAGGAGAGACAAGACAAAGGGGTTGGGCCGACACATGAGCCATGCTCGGCCTCGGCCAGATCACTGGGCCGAATCCCTCCGTCTTCGTTTGGTCCCTAGTGTTCCTGGCCGTCTCAATTCCACCTCTCATCCCGATCCATTTGAATTTAGAAAAAGAATATAGTTATCATAGTGTCAATTTTTCAAATTGTTTAGGTTGAGTTGTCAAAATTCTTGAAACTTTTCGTTTCGAATGGGGCAAATGACTTGACAATCCTAGAACATTCTCTAGTTTAAGATCGACGTCTTGCTTGGATTTGTCGGTCCAAAAACAAAATGGTTGACTTTTTTTAATAAGAAAATAGTTGACTTTTTTTAATAAGAAAATAGTTGACTTCTACCTTTATTTCTCTTTTATTCTATCCCATCATCTTAAATTATTATTTTTATTTTTATTTTTAAAAAAGTCTGTCTAAATAGTTATTATCATTAAAAAAACACATTATCAACAAAACATCAAATGATATTTCGATGCCATTAGATAATACCAACTATCAAGTTAATCATAGTATAATTACCATTTATATTTGTTTTAATAGAAACATATAATTATAAAATATTAAATACAAACAATAGTTAAAGCCATATAGTTTTTAGTTACATTCATTTTAAATTTTAAAAACATTATTGGTGGAATAATATTTGACAAAAATAAAAACAAGTATTGTTCCACGTGGTTTGATTCAAATTTCCAGGGAGGAGGACGAACAACGAAGTCTTTGACCGATATTTCAACCAGAGAAAAGTATTTTCAAAGCCTTCGATTCATACGATTTCCGAGCACGTCCCATCGTTTTCTAATTAATAACTTATAAGAAGCCTCGTTTCTAAATTAATTACTCCACTTCAATTCAAATTACTTTCTCCAGTCCTCGAAATCCAACGTAACATGTTCAATTTTCTCAATTTCCTCTTCCTGCTCAGTTTCGTCATCCATGGTCACGCTCAGACTCTTCACCGCTGCTTCGGCACCAATTTCACCGCCAGTAGTACGTTCGAATCCAGCCTTAATCTTCTCTTTTCAAATCTCTCCACCAACGCCCCCGGAACCAATGGATTCTTCAATTCTTCCGCCGGCAGTACACCAGACGGCACCGTTTTCGGCCTCTTCCAGTGCCGTGGAGACGCCACCAACGGCTCCTGCAGAAACTGCGTAATGGAAGCCACGAGAAACATAGCCCATGGGTTCTGTCCCTCGAGCAAAGGCGCTGTGGTCTGGTATGACGACTGCCTGTTGCGTTATTCCGACCAAATTTTCTTTTCGTTGGTGTCCACCGAGCCAAGTTACCCCTTAGAAAATCCCGCTGATATAGGCATCGACGCGCCTCGCTTCAACCAATTAGTGATATCCACATTGACGGCCACGGCGGCCAACGCCTTTTTGTATGCAACGCAAGAGGCAACTTTCACATCAAATACAACGATTTACACATTGGCACAGTGCACCGCCGATTTGTCCAATTCGAATTGCCAAGATTGCTTAACACGAGCTATCAGGGGTATTCCCAGATGTTGCTCTAATAAAATAGGTGGCCGAGTTCTGTTTCCGAGCTGTTACGTTCGTTACGAACTTTACCCATTTTACCAACTAACTAGAACCATTCCGGTACCGCCTCCGGCTCCGACAACTCTCCCGCCGAATGAGACAGCTCCATCAGGTTATCGTCGTCCTATTTTCCTTCCATTAGATTTGTTTGTTTGTTTTTCAAGTAAGATTATGTTAAGGAAGTCAAATTGTTGAACAGGGGAAAACAGATTCTCGAGTGGCATAGTTGTTCTGGCCATTGTGGCGCCGATTACTGTGTCCATTCTGCTTTTCGTTCTGGGTTGGTGTTTCCTACGTCGAAGAGGGAAAAGGAAATACACTGCTGGAAAGGAGGATAGTGGTATGTGTGGTTATGGAATTCAAGTAAGTTGATTTTTTTTGAAAATATGAAGCGAATTTGGACATGATTTGTGCAGTTGATAATGAGATCACCACTGTGGAATCTCTGCAATTTGATTTCAAGACAATTGATGCTGCTACTAACAAATTCTCAGAGGAAAACAGGTTGGGAGAAGGTGGATTTGGTGCAGTCTACAAGGTACCAAACAAATAACTTTCAAAACAGAAAACCCAAAGATATTTTCAATCAAAAGCAGAGTAACTATGAGCTTATGTAATTTCAGGGTAGACTTGATAATGGACAAGAGATAGCAGTGAAAAGATTATCAGACGGATCTTTACAAGGTTCTGAAGAGTTCAAGAATGAGGTTATGTTGGTTGCTAAACTTCAACATAGAAATTTAGTAAGGCTATTGGGATTCTGCTTGGAGGGTGGAGAAAAGATACTCATCTATGAATACATTTCCAACAAAAGCCTTGACAATTTCCTTTTTGGTTTGTTTCACTCATCATCTTTGTTTGTACTTTTATTCATTTCAAACTCCAGTTTGTTTGATTCCCTTCTTCGGATCTATTTAAAACTCGATTGTCTACAATGTACAGATCTCGAGAGACAAAGAGTATTAGATTGGTTGAGACGATATAAGATCATCATCGGGATTGCTCGAGGAATGTTATATCTACATGAAGATTCCCGACTTCGAATTATTCATCGCGATCTTAAGGCTAGTAATATTTTGTTAGACAAAGATATGAATCCAAAGATTTCAGACTTTGGTATGGCAAAGATTATTCAAATTGATGAAAGTCAAGGAAATACAAAGCGAATTGTTGGTTCCTAGTAAGTTATCGTTTTTTTATTCCCCAATGTTTCCTCATATGGTATACAACAAATGCTGCAAGGAAATTGATAGGATTGTTGTGTTGTTGAAGTCATTTATACTCAATTAATTGTTTGGTTAAATTTTAGGCTAATTTTTAGTTTCTTGTGTCTAACACTTAATCATCATTTATATGATTTGTATATTTCAGTGGTTACATGTCTCCTGAATATGCAATGCATGGAAATTTCTCTATGAAATCTGATGTATATAGCTTCGGAGTCTTGGTGTTGGAGATTATAAGTGGCAAGAAAAATAGCAACTTTTATACATTGGGTCTTGCTGAAGACATCTTAACCTATGTAAGTCATGAACAATGAAGATTTTTAATTCTTGCCCTTAATGATTGAATTAAACTTTGCAAATGATGCATTGCAAACTTGAACTCTCAAACTCCTTTTCTGAATGGTCAGGCTTGGAAACTATGGAAGGACGAAACACCATTAGAACTATTGGACTCGAATTTGAGAGACGGTTGCTCAAAAGATGCGGTGCTCAGATGCATTCATATTGCTTTACTCTGTGTTCAAGAAGATCCTAGCCATAGACCCTCAATGGCATCTATTGTTCTTATGTTAAATAGTCATTCTATTACTTTGCCTTTGCCTAAAGAGCCACCGTTCTTCATGCGCATTAGAGGCGATGACTTTCGAATAGACATTGATCAGTCTACGACTAATAAAACATTTGTATATAACTGAGTTGCAGTGCCATTACGTAATGATGGTCATGAAATATTGGATGTTTTATAGTTATGTATTCAGTTCGACGGGTATATTAGTAAAAGTTTGATATTAAGATTTTTTGCTTAAGATGTCTCCACAATTAAGTAATTAAATAATCGGATATGGAGTATTGCAGGTTGTATTCATCACTATTTTGTTGTGTTCTTCACTGTTTCTTTCTCCATACAATACCTATAAAATCTTAAACCAAACTTAAAAAGATAAAAAGTATTTAGATGTCTATCTAAGAACCAAAGCTTTAAATGTCCATATTTGACAAATATTTTTAGAAAAGTAATAAAATAAAATATTTAAATTAACAAAAAAAAAAAAAAACACAGCTTAAGTAAGTTAAGATTTGCAGTTAATAATACTAGTGATTTTTTTTAATATTTAGTTGGTTTTTTATGACATAATAAAAATGTCATTCATTTTGGAATATATGTGTAGATGACTCATTTGAAGCGGTCAAAATGAAAAATGTTCTACCTTTTCAATTTAAGGTTATATGTCTTTTTGCTTAAGTCGTCATTCTAGCAAAATTATCATTTTACTCTCCGTATGAAAATGTACATTTATCTCTCAATTAGAATGAGAGGTTGGAACGAGAGCGAGAAGCCAGAGGGGAGAGGTTGGAGAGAGCAAAAGATTGGAGAGAGAAATTGAAAAGAGAGCAAAAAGTTAGAACGAGAGTCTAGAGCGAGAGCCAAAGTTGAGTAGCAAGAGAGAGTAAAATAATAATTTTACTAGATGTTTGACATAAGTAAAAAGACATATATCTTTAAATTGAAAAGACATGACATTTATCATTTCCGTCTATTTGGTAAAAAAAAACTCCATTAATTTTTTAGGTCAATGTCTAACCTGAAGATATATAAAAGTTTCTACAGAAACGTAGATATTGTTAAACTGTTGTTTAATTGAATTTACCATAATCTATCTATCATCATGTTAGAGTAGGAGGTTTGTCCCCGTCCATGGTTGTCCCGATTAATACACGATTTACGAATGCAAAAGACAGTGACACCCATTATCACTCTGTTTTCTCCCTCACAAGAAGTCTCTTATTGCGTTCCAATTTGGAGGCTGACTTCTTATTAGTCTTTTTTTCTTTTGTAAACAAAATTCTATTGGTCAGTTCAGTTCGTATAATTTTCTCCCATTTTTTTTTTCTAAAACGACCTTGAAAACGATCATAATATAAACAAACCCAGTCCTGTAATGGCCATAACAAGTGCGAAACTCCAACTACTTCTTCGAAATGCACAAATTTCTAACTTTCCTCTTCCTCCTCAGTTTTCTCATCCATGGAAACGCTCAGTCTTCACCAGAATACCCATATCGCCGTTGCTTATCCGGCAATTTCACCGAGAACAGCACCTACCAGTCCAACCTCAATCTTCTCTTTTCAAATCTCTCCACCAACGCCCCCGGAATCAATGGATTCTTGAATACTTCCGTCGGCCGACCACCAAACGACACCGTTTACGGTCTCTTCCAGTGCCGTGGAGACGTCACGAACACCACCTGTCGAAATTGCGTGGCCTTAGCAACCAGAAACACTGCCGAACAGTTCTGTCCCCTGAGACAGGGCGCTGTGGTTTGGTACGACGAATGCATATTCCGCTACTCCGACCAATCTTTCTTTTCCACCATGTCCGTAGAGCCAATTATGCTATTACTTAATTCGGTTGATATAGGCGTCGACACGGCTCGATTCAACCAATTAGTCATGTCCACAATGAGGGCCACCGCAACTCGGGCGGCCAGCGCCTCTTCAGTGGGCGAATTGTTTGCAAAGCAGGAGGCAGTTTTCACATCTGATATAACGCTTTACACATTAGCACAATGCACAGGCGATTTGTCCGATTTGGATTGCCAACAATGCCTAGCACAAGCTATCGATTATGTTCCGAATTGTTGCGCCAATAAACGAGGTGGGAGAGTTCTGTTTCCCAGCTGTTACGTTCGTTACGAAGTTTACAACTTTTACGAACTCAGGCCAAATAATCCAGTACCGCCTCCCGATTCGACAACTCGGCCACCATCTCTTCCTCCTCCTCCTCCGCCTGGTAATCTTCGTTATATTCTTCTTCCATTAGACTCCTTTTGTGAAGCAAATAAAACGCTGAAGATGTCGAATTTGTTGAACAGGGGAAAGCAGATCCTCAACGGTGTTGATTGTGGCCATTGTGGTTCCAATTACAATTACTCTCTCCATACTGCTATTTGTTCTGGGATGGCGTTTCCTGCGCCGAAGAGCCAAGAAGAGATACTCTGCTGTGAAGGAAGATAGCGGTACTTGTGAAATTCAAGTAGATTTGATTTTCTGCAAATATGTAGCCCATTGTGGGTATAATTTGTTCTGGGACTGGTTAATTGTGCAGTTATTGATGAGTTGACCACCGTTGAATCTCTGCAATTTGATTTCAATACAATCGATGCTGCTACTGACAATTTCTCAGAGGAAAACAGGTTGGGTGAAGGTGGATTTGGTGCAGTCTACAAGGTACACAACTCTTACTTAACCTCTGTTTTTCTGTAAATATATTGTTTGATTGCTGGTAATTAAGGGGTGTGTTATTTCAGGGGAGGCTTGAGAATGGACAAGAGATAGCAGTCAAAAGATTATCAAGAAGATCTCTGCAAGGTTCTCAAGAGTTCAAGAATGAGGTCATGTTGGTTGCTAAGCTTCAACATAGAAATCTAGTGAGGCTATTGGGATTCTGCTTGGAGGGTCATGAAAGGATACTCATCTATGAATACATTCCCAATAAAAGCCTTGACTTTTTCTTATTTGGTTCGTTCTTCCTTCATAGTCTTTTTATTTTGTTAGATTCATTTCCTCTATTTTAAACATATGATTGTCCAAAATAAGCAGATCCAGAGAGACAAAGAGAGTTGGATTGGTTGAAACGATACAAGATTATCAATGGAATTGCTCGAGGAATCTTATATTTGCACGAAGATTCTCGTCTTCGAATTATTCATCGTGATCTTAAAACCAGTAACATCTTGTTAGATGGGGATATGAATCCAAAAATTTCAGATTTTGGTATGGCAAGAATTATCCAAATGGATCAAACTCACGGAAATACAAGTCGGATTGTGGGCACTTAGTAAGTTTTCCCTCAATTCTAAAAGCTTCTTTTGTAGTGCATAAAATTTTGAAAGAAAAGTGATAAGATTGTTGTGTTGTTAAAGTCATTTATGCATAATTGTCATGTACTATCTAACTTTTTATTTCTCTAAGACTTTGACTTGCCACTATTAACATTCTTATATTTCAGCGGTTACATGTCTCCCGAATATGCAATGCACGGAAACTTCTCTTTAAAATCTGATGTATATAGCTTTGGAGTCTTAGTTTTTGAAATTTTAAGTGGCAAGAAAAACAACACCTTCTACTTGTCAGATCTTGCTGAAGATATGTTGACCTATGTAAGTCAAAGATTCTTACTCTTAACAATTGAACTAAACCTAGCAAATGATGCATTAAACGAAGTTGAACTCCTAAATCTAATCTTTTTTTGGACAGGCTTGGAAACTATGGAAGGATGGAACATCATTAGCATTATTGGACCCGAGCATGAGAGATAGTTACTCAAAAAATCAGGTGCTTAGATGCATTCATGTTGCTTTACTATGTGTTCAGGAGGATCCTAATCGTAGACCTTCTATGGCATCCATTGTTCTTATGCTTAATAGTCATTCTATTACTTTGCCATTGCCTAGAGAGCCATCATTCTTTATGCACAGTAAAGAGGGTGGTATTCTAATAGACAATAATCAATCTACGAGTAGATCTGTCCAATGGCCTGTTAATGAAACATCTATATCTGAGTTATACCCACGATAAAATATGTCTCATTGATATCATTATTAAATGATTTGTGTTTGATGATTGTAATGAAGGAAGTCTCGCAGTGCTTTATAGATATAGTTTTTTCTTCTTTTAGATAAAGATTATATATAGCTATAGTTTTATCCCTTGGAAGATGATGTATCCCAACTCAAATATGTAGATTAGTTTAAGTTTGATGATTATGAATTAAGATTTTAATGCCCTTCATCGTGTTCTGCTAGTAATTAATGATGCTTTGACACCAACATGAGTATAGCTCATTAATCATTTACCCGTACCATCCACCATGAGTAAAGTTGAGAGAAAAGAATATGTTAGTGGAAAAAAAAGTTAGTGAGAGAATACTCGCTTAAAGTTTTTTTTTTAAAAAAAAAAAGTAATAATATTAGTTAGAGGAGAAAAAGAAAATTCAGAGAGAAAAAATCTTAGAGAGAGAAATGATTAGACAGTGTAAAGTTGAGAGAAAATAATATATCAGAGGAATAAAGATAAATTGAAAAGAAAATTGTATTGAGAGAAAATAATTTAGAGAGAAATGTTGGATAAAGAAAAGTTCGGGATATTTGTATTAGAGAGAAAACTAAATGAGAGAGAAAGAAATGTTAGATAAATATATTAGGTAGGAATATAAGTTTAGAGATAAATTTGGAGAAAATATTAAATTTTTAAAGAGATAAGTGAGTGATATATCAAAGAGATAATGAAAGTTATAGCCTATAGGGACGTGAAAGTTTTAGAGCGAGAAAGAGATAAAAATTATGAAAAAGACCCTTTATTCTCTGTACGGTGTTGTATAATTAAACTAATAATTGTATCGATTAAAATTGACTGTGTATATGACTTATTTAAATGTAGAGATCAATAAGATATTAGAGAGAAATACTATAAATACTACAATTAAGTGGCCAACAACTCAATTGACATAAAGTATGTGCTTGGGATCAAGAAGTCATGAGTTCGAACCATTTACCGTCAAATGTTGTTGAACTCAAGAAAAAAAAAAAAAAAACCCTATAATTAAGTGGATAATAGTAGCTTTCGTTATTTAATATGTCAACCTCTCACTCTAGCTTTTCACTCTCTCTCCAAATTCTCTCTCCAACCTAAGCAAATTATAATTTTTTTTTTAAACCAAGCAAACTATAATTAAGTGGAGAAAAAAAGTGTGTTTTCATATCGAGAATAAAATGATGATTTTGCTAGGATGATGACCTAAGCAACCTTAAATTGAAAAAGTATGACATTTTTCATTTTGGCTTCTTCAAATGGGACCATCCATGCATTTAATCCAGAAAAAAGGTGAGTTTCTCTGGAAAAACATAAATCTATTTTAGAAGCCTACTCATTTGGTTTCTAAAATTTACTTATAATTTCGGTTGTAAAAAAATTACTTATAATTTCAAAAACATTTTTATAAAACTGCAAATTGAAAACTAAGGCCCCGTTTGATAACCATTTGGTTTTTGAAAATTAAGCTTATACACACATACTTCCACCTATAAGTTTCTTGGTTTTAGTATCAATCTCCTACCTTGTTTTCAAAAACCAAGTCCAATTTTGGAAACAAAAAAAGTAGTTTTCAAAAACTTGTTTTTGTTTTTAAAATTTGGCTAGGAACTCAAATGCAACATTAACTAGGATGAAAGCCATGGTAGGAAATCTAGGAGAAAACAAGCCTAATTTTCAAAAACCAAAAACCAAAAACCAAATGGTTATCAAACGGGGCCTAAATAATTGATTATCAAACAATCTTGTTTTTCAAAAATTTTAAAAAAATACCAAAAATCAAAACACAGAGCTGTTACAACAACTGTTGCCAGTTGCAAGAGAGCCTTGTTGCTAGAAATTTTGTTATTTCTTTCCTTCCAAATGACCAAAGACCAGTCGAGAATATTGGGAGTGCGACCAAAGTTCCACATTGGCTAGATAAGGCTGAACGAATAGATGACTATTTGAGGGGAGGCTAGGTGGTACTTTGTTGGTATATGAGTGAGGACAAGTATCTCCATTGGGATGAGACCTTTTGGAGTGGATCTAAAAGCAAAACCATGAGCGCTTATGTCAAAATTGAACAATATCATATCATTTGTGGATATATGTGGTTGTCTGGTAGTCCCTTACTGAGAATTGAAATTATTGTTGCTAAAATTATGTCATTGTTCAATTTTCTACTCTCACAATTGTTGATCTAATAGTATTAATTTACCAAATACCTGACCCTACTTTTTTCTCTTTAAAGCTAAAACTTACCAAACACTAATTTGCTTTGTACTACCGCTGAATTTCTTTGAAGCACAGCTAGCAATTATTTTAAAAGCTACAGCAATCCCAAATCAAGCTTAAATTTAAGAAATACCTAAAAATTGGCTAAAACCTAGAGAGTGAAAAGGACTAAGATTTTTTTAGTACAATCAATGTGGGGGTTTGGGGATTGAAATCTCCTGCCTTCAGAGAAGGAATAGATACGTTAATTGTTAAGCTAGACTTATGTTAGGAGTGAAAAAACTAAGTTAAAAGACCGAGTTATAAAGCCAAGGTGAGCATAGCTCAGCGGTAATTGGCATTTATCCTCGATCAAGAGGGTCAGAGATTCGAATCCCCCCACCCCAAATGTTGTTGAACTCAAAAAAAAAAAAAAAAGAAAAGATTGAGTCATAAGGTGTTTTCAGTAAAAGAAAAAAAAGGGGTCCCTTTCTGCAATTTTCTTATCCAATGGACATCAGTGCGAAACCAAGATTTTATTCTTTCCATTCTCCATGGAATTGTTTCTGGGTGCTGGTACTGTGAATAATATAAACCAAAAAGAAAAAAAAAAAAAAAAAATCCATTTTGTCAGCCTGTTTATTTCTACAGCCTATCTAATTTTTTTACTTAATTTTTTATTAGTTATATTGTTAATTATATTGTTATATCAGTTGTATTGTATTAAAAGTGGCGGTTTAAGTTGTTAATTATATTGTTATAAATACTTTTTGAGTGATATGTTATTAAAATGTGGGCTCAATACAGAGAGTTTTATCTCTCAATTTTCACAATTTTCTGATATTGTTCATGGTATCAGAGCTTTAGACTAGCGTCACTTTTTTTTTTCATGGCGTCTTCTTCTTCCAATGCTTCTGAAGCCATTTCTGGTAGCACTCTTCAGTCCAATACTTCAATATTCCTTTATTGTCGAACATTTGTAATCTTGTTCCGGTTAATTTGTAGAGACAAATTATGATCTTTTATGGAGATTTCAAGTAGAATCGATGCTCATGGCTCACTCTCTTTTCGACATCGTTGATGGATTGAATGAATGTCCTCCCAAACATCTATGCGATGATGATGGTAAAGCTCTTCCTGAAATCAATCCTGCCTATTTGTAGTGGATTGCACAAGATCGTGCTCTCATCACATTGATCAACGCCACACTTTCGAAGGTTGCCTTTTCTTTTGTTATCGGCTACAAATCTTCGAAGGACGTATGGATAGCTCTTGAAAAGCGTTGTTCCTCGCTTACTCGTTCTCATATTCATGAGCTTAAATCAGCCCTACATACTGTGTCGAAGAGTCCCACATAATCTATTGATGACTATCTTATTCGTATTAAAGAGATAGTCGATCAATTGGCTACTGTTGTGTAATCCCCTCAGTCCCAAGATTTAGAATTTGGATTCGACACAAAAATCAAACATTCCTCCACATCCCTTGTGACCTAGTCACATCACCTTATTTGTCTTGAATAGTTTATCTCAACACAAGTTCTTTTAACACATTTTGTCTTCACTCATATACTTTCTAAGAAAATTATCAAGAGATCACTCAACATAGAATTGCTACAAGTCAACCATACTTTAATCGGTTAAATTATACTATGGTTGACAACCATTATATTTATCGTAAATCTTAATATCATTTGTAAATTTCCATCTGCTAACGTAATTTGCCTCTTCTTAGAAAATTGGTTCTAATTTCTACTTTTATATATAGATTAGACTAGAGGAGCTTTAAACAATATGGTTGGGAGTTTTAGTTAGTTGTATGTAGGAGAGATTAATTACAGTTTTGCTGTTTTACGCACGATGTTTTGCTGGTTGCACTCTCATACATTCTGAAGTTCAAAATTACCAGTGACAGCAGCCTTTAGAAATTTATGAGGAGAAATACTAGATGACTTGGTAGCAGCATCCAAGTATATATTTCTCATTTCTCACTATTAAAAGACGGCCCACCTCTCATTTATTTCAACCAGACCACTGAAACAGCATTCCGAGAAATTACTTTCCTTAGTCCTTAGTCCTCTATTGCAAATTGCAAGGAAGCACCAATTGTCGTTGTCCCTTTTTCCAAAGAACCAAACAAAATTTTCCTTAACAAACCCGACTCCTTCAATTCAATGGCTGCAAGGAGTGCGATCGTCGACATGCTCAATTCTCTTACTTTCCTCTTCATCCTCTGTTTCCTTATCCAAGGGAACGCTCAGACCCCAGTTTCTTACCCATATCGCATGTGCTTTTCCGGAAATTTCACCGAGAATAGCACCTATCAGTCCAACCTTGATAATCTCTTCAAAGAATTCTCCAATATCGCCCCAGTAAGAGGTTTCTACAGTACTTCCATCCGCCAAACGCCCAACGACACCGTTTACAGTCTCTTCCAGTGCTGGGAAGACGTCGAGCCCAACAACTGTGGAGCTTGCGTGGCCACAGCTACCAGAAACAGCCAACAGCTCTGTTTCTTCACGAAAGGCGCTGTGATTTGGTACGACGGATGCATATTACGCTATTCGGATCAATATTTCTTCTCCATCCTAACCATAGAGCCAGGTATGCAGTTACTGAATACGGGCGATATAGACGTCGACAAGGCTCGATTCAACCAACTAGTCATGTCCACGTTGAGGTCCACTGCGGCTCGGGCGGCCAACGCCTCTTATGTGGGCGAAATGCTTGTTACCCAGCAGGCAAACTTCACATCAGATCTAACACTTTATACATTAGCACAGTGCACCGGCGATTTGTCCATTTTGAGTTGCGAAGAATGTTTAAGAGAAGCTACGAATGAGATTCCAGGATGTTGCACTAATAAACGAGGTGGGAGAGTTTTGTTTCCCAGCTGTTACGTCCGTTACGAAGTTTACATGTTTTACGAACCCACGCCAACGAATTCGGCACCGCCTCCGGCAAATTCGACAACTCCAACACCACCTCTTCTTCCTCCTCCTCCTCTGCCAGGTAATCTTCGTTCTGTTTCGTTTTGTGAAAAAAAAAAAAAGAAAGCTGAAGATGTCCAATTTTTTGAACAGGGGAAAGAAAATCTTCAAAGGGGTCAATTGTGGCCATTGTGACTCCAATTACTGTCGCCCTACTGCTTTTCGTCGGCTGGTGTTACCTGCGCCGAAGACCAAAGACGAAGAAATACTCTGCTGTAAAGGAAAATGGTGGTATTTCTATTTGTTGTTCTTTTATCATACTTGTGGAAGCCAATTTTGGAAATTATTTGTTCTCAATGGTTAATTAATTGTGCAGTTATTAATGAGATGACCACTGTGGAATCTCTGCAATATGATTTCAATACAATCGATACTGCTACTAACCATTTCTCAGCGGAGAACAAACTGGGTGAAGGTGGATTTGGTCCGGTCTACAAGGTTGTGCCTAACAATTACTTAACCATTTTTTTTCTTTGGGTAATATTAGGAAATTTCATTCATACAGTTAGTAATTTATGAATGCAATTTCGAAGTATATTCTAGGACCCCTACTAACTTGGGGGCGAGTATTTTTCACTGCAGGGCAGGCTGGATAATGGACAAGAGATAGCAGTGAAAAGATTATCAAGAAGATCTTCGCAAGGTGCTGAAGAGTTCAAGAATGAGGTGATGTTGGTTGCTAAGCTTCAACATAGAAATCTTGTAAGGCTGTTGGGATTCTGTTTGGAGGGTGAAGAAAAGCTACTCGTCTATGAATACATTCCCAACAAAAGTCTCGACTATTTCCTATTTGGTTTGTTCACACCGTCTTTCTTTTTTTTATCTTTATTCATTTACGAAGTATGTCATTTCCTTCTATTTTGAGCTTGAATGTCTACAAAATGTTCAGACTCTAAGAGACAAAGAGAATTGGATTGGTTGAACCGGTATAAGATCGTTAATGGCATTGCTCGTGGAATTTTATATCTACATGAAGATTCTCGACTTAGAATTGTTCATCGTGACCTTAAACCTAGTAATGTCTTGTTAGATGAGGATATGAATCCGAAAATTTCAGACTTTGGTATGGCAAGGATTGTCCAAGTGAATCAAAATCAAGCAACTACAAACCGAATTGTTGGTACCTAGTAAGTTTTCCTTCAATGCCAAAGTTTCATTAAGAGGACATAAATACAGAAAGAAAAGTGATTAAATTATATGTTATTGAAGTCATTTATGCTATGTAACTGAAGTAAAATACACCTAATTAACTTTTAGCTTCTTGTGCCTAAAACGACTCGATTGTCATTATTAATAATCGTGTTGGTATTTTAGTGGTTACATGTCTCCTGAATATGCAATGCATGGAAATTTCTCCACGAAATCTGATGTGTATAGCTTCGGAGTCTTAGCCTTGGAGATTATAAGTGGCAAGAAAAATAGCACATTTTATTCCGAACGTGCTAAAGACATCTTAACCTATGTAAGTCAAGGAATAAAGTTTTTCAATTCCTTAGCCTTATCTATTGAATTAAATCCAGCAAGTGATGCATTACAAAGTTGAACTCTTTTTTTTGTTTATTGTTAGGCTTGGAAACTATGGAAGGACGAGATGCCATTAGAACTATTGGATCCGAGTTTGCAAAATAACTACTCAAGAAATGAGGTGTTCAGATGCATCCATATTGCTTTACTATGTGTTCAAGATGATCCTAGTCGTAGACCCTCCATGGCATCTATTGTTCTTATGCTCAACAGTTACTCGTTTCCTTTGCCTTTGCCAGAAGAGCCAACAATCTTCATGCACAATACAGACACTAATACTATTGTAATAAATAGTAATCAATTTGCAAGTAACCTTTTGATTTCGTCTACCAATGAAATATCTATGACTGAGTTGCACCCACGATGAAGTAAGTTTTGTGCCGGTTTAATATAACCTCTTGTTGCAAGAACGACATCAAAGGTACTCTCGAGTAAATTATCTGAGCCATAAGAGCACTGATTCGGAAGAGGTTGTGTTGGCTGTTGATGCGGATAAGAATCAGTGGTGCATGAAGGTTGATTTGTCATTTGAGGGTCAGCTATAAGGTTTTTAAATATTTTGTGCACGTTGGTACTGATGGACAAATTCGACAACTCTGTTTTTATGTATTATATTATTTGCACAATTAGAAGTACCTCGAATAATCAGAAAAACAATATTTACCCGATTAAATGTCTTGTTCAGGTTCTAAGTATGGTTTACTGTTGGTTGCATTGAGTAAATAAGTTCATCTCATTAATATTTCTAATCAACAAACTATACTTTAGTTCACTGTAATTTCTTGAATTTGGATAAGGCAGTGCATTAAAGATTTGTGAGATTGATATTGAGTAGGTGAAAGTTCAAGATATAAAAAAGTATAGTCGGGAGGATTATCAAATCTAATACAACTTGATTAGTGAACAATTCTTTTTTACTTTGTTTAAATGATTGTTACATCATGTCATCTAATCTAAATTTTAAGAAACAAACATGCATCCCAACCATAAGTATTTTTCAGTTATTTATGGGTTAAAAGTTTGGATTATCACATTCATATTATATTTTGGGAAAAATACACTTTTGGTCCATGAGGTTTGAGTTAGGTTTAATTTTGGTTTTAAACTCGACATTTTAGCCCCTGAAATTTGGATTTTTTTTTTCATTTGAGTCCCTCCATCCATTTTTCCGTTAATAACTAATGGATTGCTAATGTGACACCTATTTTTTTATTTTTAAGAAAGTATTTTTTAATTTTTAAAGTAAATATAATATTAAATTAGTTAAAAAAAATTAATTTTAAAGTGGGTTCGACGAGCTTGAGGACAAATCTGTTGGGAATTGGGGAGTGCGACCAAAGTCCCACATTGGCTAGATAAGGGGATGATCATGAATTTATAAAGAATGACAAGTATCTCCATTGGTACGAGACATTTTTGGGTGAAACCAAAAGCAAACCCATTAGGGACAACTAGATAAATGTCCATTATTAATGGGCCGTTTTGAAAAAAGACTTATAATTTACTTGCATACACACTGTATTTACCGTCTCAATAAAAAAAATATACCAATATGAGGCAACGTTGGAAAGAAGTGAGATCAAGAAATCGATCCGGTGGAATATGATTTGTTGATTAAAAAATAAAAAATCTACTCGAAAATTGAAATGAAAACCTAAATTTTGAGTAATCTAACAGATTCCAACTGAAGATAAAATAGATAAGAGAGAGAAGATATATGTTGTAACTACCGATTGATTATTCATAGGATAACTAACTTTTTTTTAATTAAATCTTCCTCAAATATTGGATGGGTCTTGGAAATGGACTTGAAGAGTCAATTTAAACAGAATAATTTGAAAATGAAACTTTAAATTAAGGAATCTTATACTAAATTAAAATCACGATTTATGAAGGAAAAAATAGGGGTACATAAAAGAAATACTTAGAAAAAAAAAATCATACCGATTGAGGCTATAATTTCATCATGAATTAACGATCTCAACTTTTTCAACTAAAGAAATATAAATAAATAATAAAAAGAAGAATTTGAAAACCTTACAAAATCTTTCGCATGCTCCTCCCCATCACGCACATACAGACACTTTACACACTGTATTTGAAGCATTTACAGTCTCAGAATACAAATATCTAATTTTACAAAGGGTTGGTAAAATTACATTCGGGAATAAAAGGATGAATAGGAATAAAAGAAATAATTCGAATATGAGGCAACATACCTATAATCAATAGCCTTCTCAGTGTTGAAAGGAAGTAAAGAAAAGAAATCAATCAAAATTGAGAACGGGTGGAAAAGATATGAAGATGATGATTTGTTGATTCAAAATATAAAAATTTAAATAGATAAGAGAGAAGATATAAACTGTAACTATCGATCCCATGATTCATGGGATTAACAGTTTTGTTATGATTATCTTTTTTTAAAATTAAATCAAACATGTTCCCTCAAATATAGGATGAGACGTGAAAATTGACTTGAGGGTATAATTAGAAGAATAATTAACGTGAAAATAGGTTAAAAAATCGGTTTGACCATTTTTCATTGAAAAAAATTGTTTGGCCATTTTTCAAAACTAATTGCGATTTTTGTGGATTTCTCAAAAAATTATCCAATATATTATACACCAGAATATTGTATTCGAATTATCCATTCCAAAATGTTATGTGCTAAAAAAGAAAGGTAAAGACGAGGATTCAAAGGTGCTAAATTGACTTACCATTCAAAAACGTGCGGTCCAAAGTCGAACGAATTCAGCTTAAAAAAGAAAACAAGTTGAACGAATTAAAAATATCCAACTTCCCACTCCCGTCCACTTTCCAGCTCCTCAGTCTTATTTTTAATATAACTAAATAAAAGTCATTTTAATATAATTTTAATTTTCATACCTGCCTGAAATAGACCCCACTTCTCTGTTTCTTTTTCCTCTTTTTTTTATTTCATTTTCCTTCCCAAACTTGGGGCTGTGAACCGGTGATTGACTTACTCTCGAGAAATTTTTAGTTGCTCCTAGTACGATGAGACAAGTAGTTTTGCATCATTGGATGTAAGGGAGAAGAATTGTAAAATAACTTGATTTTGAATCCAACGGTTATTAAGAGACAAAAAAATTGAAAATGTAAATCCGACGGATTTAAAGAGGGAGTCTTGTTGCACTGGAAACATCTAATAATTTATCTTGTTCGAGACCTATTACACAACACAGAAGAAGATATTACTTGTTAGATAAATGTTAAATTTAAACTTATGTAAGGGATTAATTGTAAACTTTATAAAAAGTACAAGGATAAAAATTGGACATTTGAAAGTACAAATACTGAAGAAAAAAAAAACCCTCAAAGTATAGACATCAAAGTGATATTTTAACCTAAATCTTTTAAGGAAAATTGTAATGGGTGGCTAAATTCTAATGGTTAATTGCAGATATAGCAAGTTTTAAAAAAAAATTGCAAATATAACAAAATTTTTAAATCTTGTTTAAATTCCTGTTTTGCCCTTGTTTTGATTTCTATCAGTGATAGATTTCTATCACTGATAGAATCTCTATCACTAATAGAAGTCTGTCGCTGATGAAATCACAATGATAGAAATCCAGTGATAGATTTCTATCACTGATAGAAATTTATCGCTAATAGAAACCAATAGTGTATTTGATTACGTGATAATTTTGTACATATCTTTTGTTTTTTTGTTTTTTTGTTTTTTTTTTGTTTTTGTTTTGTTGAGGTTTCCCCTTCTTTAAATTTCAACTTCCGCTTTGTGTTTTTCTTTTCTTCTAGTTCAATTTTCATGTTGTTTTGCTTAGACGTCTATAAAAACAAAATCAAAACAAAATCAGTGACATAGGCTTTAGAAACAAAAATGATAGTTTTCTATCAGTGATTGAAAGATAGTTTTCTATCAGTGTGATTGAAAGATAGTTTTCTATCACCGATAGAAATCTATCAGTGATAAAAGATTTCTATCACTAAAAGAAATCTATCATTGATAGGTCTATTACTGATAGAAACCTTTGATAGAAACGTATCACTGATAGATTTCTATTTCTATGGAAGATTTTTATCATTGATAGGTCTATTAGTGATATAAATCTTCTATCACTGATAGAAATCTATCCGTGACAGAAAACCTTCTATCACTGATAGAAAACAATAGCAACTTCCAAACAAAATGTATAAATCTTTTATCGATTCTATCAGTGATAGAAAGATAGAAATCTGTCAGTGATAAGCTTCTATCACTAATAAAAATCTATCTTTCTATTACTGATAGGAGTCTATCAGTGATAGATTCTATCACTATAGAAACTTATTGTGATATTTTGATATTTTTCAAATAATATTTTTATGTTTTTTGTTTATGTTTTTTTCATGGTTGATCCTATTAGAATGTACAGTACAAAGTAAATGACAGATATAACTATTTCTATCACTGATAGAAACCTTTAGATCGGTATTGTTGGTGTAGAGAATGCAAGAGAATCTAAAGGATGTGAACCGAAATCTCTAAAATTTAATTGATTATTATTAAAAGATAATTAGAATATAAGGTAAATTAGTGAGCTGAATCTATCGGTGATAGAAATCTAACTTTCTACCATGGATAGAAATCTATCACGGATAGAAAGATATAAACATTTCTATTAGTGATAGAGTGATAGGAGATTTCTATCACTGATAGAAATCTATAAGTGATATGTTTTTATCAATGAAACGTGATAGAAAGTTAGATTTTTATCACTTATAGAAAACTATTTAGTGATACGTTTCTATCAATGATAGATTCTATGAGTGATATAATTCTATCACTAATAGATTCTATGAGTGATATATATAGTCCTAGTAATGTTAAATTTTTTTAATTAACTTTTATGGTTTGGATAAGTTTTCTAAAAGCATATTGTCATTTGTAGATGTGAACAATTTTATGGAATTCAATATAAGGTATGTGTGAGAGTTAAATTCTCAAATTGAACATTGTACTCATTAAGATATTAGTAATTTTTTCTAACTCTGAGATTTTTTTTTTTTTGAAAATAAAAGTAAAAATTTTATAATGCCACTTGGGCAACTAGAAAACGGTCATTCTCGACCAATGAACAAATCCACATTGGGAAATTCTCTACTCAGGTTTCACATGACTCTGACACTCTAGCCCTTTTAGCAATGTTATCTGACATCCTATTCAAGCTCCTAAGGACATATTGAAATCCTTCTCAAAAAAAAAAAGGGGACATATTGAAACAGTATTTCACTAAACTGGGGAATTAGATCCCAAATACCCACATAACTAGTACAACATGGACAAAGCACATTAGTACCTATTCCTCTGTCTTTTAGAATTAAGCTTAGTCGGGAGGTGTTGCCTTGTGCAATGTGATTATAATTATGCAAGAAATCTTCACAAATAGTTCAAAAACGTGCAAGTATACACATCATGGCAGCAAGTGATAAGTAATTCAAGATCGTCTCCACAGGGATTAAGTTAATGAAATTTACTACTTCTAAGCGTGATTTTCGGCGAAATTCAAGTAACCAAGGACAAAAGTATCATTTACCAACTAAAGCGCACAAATGTAAACTAACTTAGATGAAATTAAAGAGTATTGAAAGCAAATGATGCAAGAAAAACGGCTGAAAACAGAGGAGAATTAAGGCTCGGATTAGGAATACTCTGTATTGTTTCCAGGGATTGCTATAGCAAAAACTGTGCTAATTCATCTCACCCAGATTTTCAACGGGAATTTTCCAATTCTCCATAGATTAAGGCGATTAAACTCCCATTTAACCCCTTATTTTTAGCTCAATCTAATTAGTGCCTTAGGGGGTGATTTATTCCTAAATACCCACTCATTTTCATGATCGTTAAAGACTAAGGTAAAGTAAAGTAATCGGCTATCAAATGTTTTCCCAAACACCCAACAACAATGCTAGAAAATGGATGGCCAATCGAAATTCCAGCTTAAACATTGAAGAACACTTTACTTTAAGATGAAAATAGCACGGTTCAACTATAAACAACCCCTCGTTACAATATAGGATCCCTAATCCTCACCTAAAGAGGATTAGTTCATGTTCAAAGCTAAAATAAGTTCAATACAGCAGAAAATGCTCATACACAACATGTTTTCAGCCTCTACCACAACTAATGTCAATAGGAAGATAAAAGATGAGAAGAAAAGACTAAAGAAGAAGTGCCCAAGATAAAATCCAGCTTTCCCAAGCTGAATAATAGCTCCACAGCAGCCCTCCTCTTCTTTTCCTCTGTTTTTGCTCCAAAATCAGCTCCCAATGGTCAGTCTCCCCTCTTTTCAGCCTCCTTTTCAAATTTGGTCCTCTTTCCTTATATACCCAGCCACAATTGTGAGTTTCAGGGCTGATTAGACAAGCCTTGCCCACTTGGAAACCCTTCTAATGGCTGAAAATAGCTTCAGCCTCCAGCTGGGAATGCCACATCAATTAATGAATCTGTCCACGTGCAAAACAGCACCAGCTGCCATTCTGCCTCTGCCAGCTCACGCTGTAGCATTATTTGTGCAAATTGAAGCTCCAGGTCAGCTTAAGTACGAAATTAGCCTGAAATTAAACACCCAAAGCCATCAATAAACACTCTCATTAAACACCACAAAATTCATTAAGACCCAACTCAATTAGCATCAACTTAAGGTAAAATTAAGCCTAAAAGCCCTAAAATCATGGCCAATAACTCTTATTTCTAAGAGTTATCAGGAGGGTACCATTCAACGCTTTCCAACAAAAGTGTTTAATTCTTTAGGGGACTTTAAGTTTCCATAATTACACATTGAGTTAGAGTTAGAAGATATACCATCGATTTTAAACTTCATGAATAGCTTGTAACCACTCTTTACAGTGTATTTACCAGTTCTATCATAATGATAACAATTTTATCTTCTAGCTGAAAACTGATAGAGCATTTCCTGATGACTTCAAGATCACTACTAAACACACTATTTCTAAGTTTAAGTAAACTTATGAGATTTAAATCTTCATCTTTACTCTTTCTAAAATCATTTTTAATCACAACTTTATTTAGTTACACAAACGGATTCTACAAAATACCAAAATATCATAAGCAGAAAAGGGAAAGTTTTAAATTTTAGGACAATTTTATATAATTTCAACATTATTAAGGTTTTTTCATGGATTTTGAAAATTTTCTAATATGAAGAGTTTTTTATTTTGTAAGAGATTGACCTAGAATCACTTTAATTTTTTTTTAATCACCTTTAAACTAATTATTGAGAAAATAATTATCAACCAATGTAATCATTTCAAAAGTGTTTTTCTATTATTATCAAGCAGTCTAGATTTATTAAAAACATTTTTGGTCATTTTTATAATTTACAAACTTAATCCAATTATTCATTATTGATAGAACTGTCTTTATTTTATTATTATTAATTTTTAGAGTTGAACAAAATTTGAGGATGGAAATTCGAAACATTGACTTCTTGATTGATAGTACATGACAACTACAATTGAACTAGATTGACTTTGACGAAAAAAAAAATTCTTCAAAGCTTCCATTAAAGAGATTAATTTGAAGCTTTTGAAATAATAAATAAAAACCAAATTGGGACCAAAAAAAAATAAGGGCCGGTTCCAAAAGTAGCAAAATGACCCAAACTAATTGCAAAAGTAGCGGCCCGCAGAAATATTTGCAAAAATGGCAAAATCTCACCATCTGAAAAGTAAAATTACTAAAATGCCCATCCAAAACCCTGAACCCACGAAATTCATTGTCTATCACTGATAGAAAGTTTTTCTATCATTGATAGAATCTATCAGTGATAGAAAAATTTTCTATCAGTGATAGAAAGTTTCTATCACTGATAACCTAGAAAACTTAGAAAACTTTCTATTACTGATAGAAAATTTTTCTATCACTGATAGAAAAACTTTCTATCACTGATAGAAACTAGTTGTTTGGTTATTGTTGTTTTTCTATATTGTTGTTGTTATGTTTCTATCAGTGACTTTCTATAAGTGTTGGTGTTCTGATATCATATTGTTTGTTGGTTGTTGTTGTCTTTGATATTTGGTTGTTGGATTTTTCTATCACTGATAGAAAAACTTTCTATCAGTATAGAAAACTTTCTATCACTTATAGAAAGCTTTCTATCACTGATAGAAACTAGCTGTTTGGTTATTGTTGTCTTTCTATATTGTTGTTGTTGTGTTTCTATCAGTGACTTTCTATAAGTGTTGGTGTTCTGATATCATATTGTTTGTTGGTTGTTGTTGTCTTTGATATTTGATTGTTGGATTTTTCTATCACTAATAGAAAAACTTTCTATCACTGATAGAAAGTTTCTATAAGTGTTGGTGTTCTGATATCAGATTGTTTTGTTAGCTGTTTGGTTATTGTTGTCATTCTATCACTAATATTTTTGTTGTTGTGTTTCTATCAGTGACTTTTCCATCATTGATAGAAAGATATTCTGTCAGCGATAGAAACTTTCTATCACTGATAGAAAATTTTTCTATCACTGATAGAAAAAGTTTCTATCAGTGATAGAAAGTTTCTCTATCACTGATAGAAAGACATTCTATCACTGATAGAAAGTTCCTATAAGTGTTGGTGTTCTGATATCGTGTTGTTTTCTACAAACTGTTTATTGTTATCTTTTGTTTTGTTGTAGTTGTGTTTCTATTAGTGTGAAGACATTCTATCAGTGATAGAAAAACTTTCTATCAGTGATAGAAGTCCAGACGAGAAAAGTTTAATGGTAAATTCAACAAAGGTTTTCTACGGTTCACAGTATGGAAGAAAGACGGTGGTGGCAGCGATACGAGCAAACTAAAGATGATGACGGACGCAGCAGTGAACGGAAACGGAGGAGGAGACGGCACGAAGAAAAAGTTACTTGAGCACAGATGAAAGAGTTAGGATTTTCCTCCAATATGGACAAAACGAAAAGAAAACTATTAGATTATATGGGCTTCCATCTCAAAACCAATTGACAATGAATGGGGTGACCCTTCTAACATATACATTGTGAGGTCTCCACTTTTCTTTTCAATGTGGGATCCTCAACATGCCCCCTCAAGATGGTGCCTCTTTGGGTTCACCATTCTTGGATCGGATCCCAATTTCTTTTTATTGGACCAAATATCCGTTTGGGTTTAATGGACTCTGATACCATAGTGTTTTAGAAAGAAGGGGAATATTGGAAATGCTCGGTGCAAAAAGAGCAGGGCACTGTAGCTGGATTGTAATAATAGGGTAGCGATAAAACAAAGGAAAATATAGAAAATTGTAATAACGAAAAACAGTAAAAACAATATAGTAAATACAATGGTAATAAAAACAATCGGAAAGAAGAAAACAACATGAAGAAGAAAATGTGCGCGCGCAATTCAGGGGCAAAACGGGGATATAAAAAATTAATTAAAATTTTTTGTCATATTTGCAAATATTTTAAAAAATTGCTATATTTGTCATTATTTACCCTAATTTTGCCACTCATCACAATTATCCAAAAAATAATAGATGGTGGAGATTAAGACCATGATTCAACCAAAAAAATCAAGTTGAAGCGAGAAGGGCGAAAGTGAAGTGTGGATCTGATTTTTTAAAAAATAAAAAATGAACAAATGAAAGAAATTGTCCTCCCTCTCGTGTTGCTGACCCGATTGATACACTTTCCAACACCAACTTCACTCTGTTTCTCTCATCGCGTTCCAACTTGGAGGCGGACTTCTTATTCGTCTTTCTTTTGCCATTTTTTTAAATTCTTTCTGCAAAATCTCTTTACTCACCTCATATAATTTCTCAAATTCTCTAACAAACCTTGAGGATGATCGTAACATAAACAAACCCACTTCTTTAATGGCTGCAACGAGTGCGAAACTCAATTACTTCTTCGAAATGGTGAATTTTTTAACTTTCCTCTTCCTCCTCGGTTTCCTTATCCATGGAAACGCACAGGTCCCAGTTGATTACCCATATCGCATGTGCTATTCCGGTAATTTCACACAGAACAGCACCTACCAATCCAACCTCAACCTTCTCTTTTCAAATCTCACCGCCAACGGCCCCCAAACAAATCGATTCTTCAACACTTCCGTCGGCCGTACACCAAACGACACCGTTTACGGTCTCTTCCAATGCCGTGGAGACGTCACCAACGCATCCTGTCGAACTTGCTTGGCCACCGTCACCAGAGACACAGCTCGGCTGTACTGTCCCCTGAGTAAAGGCGCTGTGGTTTGGCACGACGATTGCATTCTCCACTATTCCGACCAATCTTTCTTTTCCACCGTCTCCACAGAGCCAAGTTTGCAGTTACTGAATACGGGCGATATAGACGTCGACAAGGCTCGATTCAACCAACTAGTCATGTCCACGTTGAGGAACACCGCAGCTCGGGCGGCCAACTCCTCTTCGGTGGGCGAATTGTTTGCAACCCTGCAGGCTAATTTCAAATCAGATCTCACGCTTTACACATTAGCACAGTGTACCGGCGATTTGTCCAGTACGGATTGCGAAGAATGCTTACGACAAGTTACCAATGATATTCCAAGTTGTTGCACTGATAAACGAGGTGGGAGAGCTTTGTTTCCCAGCTGTTACGTTCGTTACGAAGTTTACAATTTTTACGAACTCACGCCAACGAATTCGGCACCGCCTCCGGCAGCTCCCACTCCCAATTCGACAACTCCAACACCACCTCGTCTTCCTTCTTCTCCTCCGCCAGGTAATCGTCGTTCTATTGTCCTTCCATTTGTGAAGCAAAGAAAAAGCTGAAGATGTCCAATTTTGTTGAACAGAGGAAAGCAGATCATCAACTGTGTTAATTGTGGCCATTGTGGTTCCAATTGCTGTGTCCATACTGCTCTTTGTTCTGGGATTTTGTTTCCTGCGACGAAGAGCGAAGAAGAGACACTCTGCTGTAAAGGAAGATAGTGGTATTCGTCGTTCTTTAATCATACTCTTGTGGAATTCAAGTAGATTGATTTCTGAAAATATGAAGCGGATTTTGGGTATAATTTGTGCAGTTGTTAACGAGATGACCACTGTGGAATCGCTGCAATTTGATTTCAAAACAATCGAGGCTGCTACTAACAAATTCTCTGAGGAAAACAGGTTGGGAGAAGGCGGATTTGGTGTAGTCTTCAAAGTACGAAACAGTTACTGTAACCTCTTTTGTGGAGAAATCGGCAAATTTCATTTATACCGCTGGTAATTTATGAATGGAATTTTAAATTAAACTCTATAATTTCAGGGTGTCCTTGATGATGGACAAGAGATAGCAGTAAAAAGACTATCGAGAGGATCTCTGCAAGGTTCTGAAGAGTTCAAGAATGAGGTTTTGTTGGTTGCTAAGCTTCAACACAGAAATCTAGTGAGGCTATTGGGATTCTGCTTGGAGGGTGAAGAGAAGATTCTCATCTATGAGTACATTCCCAACAAAAGCCTTGACTTTTTCTTATTTGGTTTGTTCTTCACTCATGGTCTTTTATTCATCCACTTCATATTCCAGTTTGTTTGATTCCTTTCCTTTGTTTCGATTTGATTGTCCAAAATGAGTAGATAATCTAGAGAGACAGAGTGGGTTGGATTGGCTGAAACGATATAAGATCATCAATGGAATTGCTCGAGGAATACTATATTTGCATCAAGATGCTCGTCTTCGAATTATTCATCGTGATCTTAAAGCGAGTAACATCTTGTTAGATGGAGATATGAATGCAAAAATTTCAGATTTTGGCATGGCAAGAATTATTCAAGTGGATCAAACTCAAGGAAATACAAGTAGGATCGTTGGTACCTAGTAAGTTTTCCTTCCACTATAAAAATTCCTCTTATGGTACATAAAATTTTTAAAGGAAATAGATCAAATTGTTGAGTTATTGAAGTCATTTGTTTTAGGTTGTCATGTTATTGGAGGACTATTGCTAATTTTTAATTTCTTATCTTTAAAAGACTTAAAACTATTATTACTAACGATTCTTGTGTTTCAGCGGTTACATGTCTCCTGAATATGCAATGCACGGAAACTTCTCTATGAAGTCTGATGTATATAGCTTTGGAGTTTTAGTCTTGGAGATTTTAAGTGGCAAGAAAAATAACAGCTTTTACTTGGCAGATCTTGCCCAAGACATTTTGATCTATGTAAGTTTATGATTCTACTCCTAACATTTGAATTAACATTACAAAATTGAACTCTCAAATCCCTTTTTCTTTTCTATTTTTTTAGGCTTGGAAATTGTGGAAGGATGGAATACCATTAGAATTATTGGACCCGAGTCTGAGGGACAATTACTCAAGAAATGAGGTGCTTAGATGCATTCATATTGCTTTATTATGTGTTCAAGAGGATCCTAGTAGTAGACCTTCCATGGCTTCCATTGTTCTTATGCTTAATAGTTATTCAGTTACTTTGCCATTGCCCAAAGAGCCAACATTCTTCATGCGCAATGAAGACAATGACGTTATAATAGACAATGATCGATCGACAAATAAGTCTCTTCAGTTGTCTGTCAATGAAACATCTATATCTGAGTTGCATCCACGTTAAAGCATGTGTCTCATTGACATCAATAAAGCGATGTTTCATGATTGTAATGTAGTCTCCTATATTTTATAACTATAGGTTATACGTTTTAAGTTGTATTCCAACTCAATATTTAGATCAGTGGAAGTTTCATGATTAAAATTTGAATGGCTTTATCGTTCTCACGATAATGATGCTTGGTTATCATTGTTGTTTGAATCCACCAAATTAATGATGCCCCTCCCCAATCCGAGAAATTATTAGGTTCTCCCAGCGCAATGAGATGTGTAGTTTTGCATCATTGGATGTAAGAGAGAGAAATTGTTAAGTATCTTGATTTTGTATCCAAACAGGCAAATTTGAAGATGTATATCTAACGATTTTAAAGAGAGAGCCTCATTACACCATCTGAAAATTTTCGCTATAGTAGTGATTTAAAATTTTTAACAAAGACCATCTTAAAATTTTCGATATGGTAGCGAAAACACAAATGCATATTAATAAATAAATAAATAAAGACCATCAGGCAATTTTTGTCACATCATCCCATGTATGTCGTCTCTTCAAGAGAAGACCTTTTGTCGTGTGGTACAAATCGTCTTTGATGACAAACTCTCGGGAATTAAAACAACAATATTTATATAATAAAGTTTCAAAATTACAATATTTAAAAAAAAAAAGTTTAAAAAATCATAGTATTAATAAAAAAAAATGTCCACCTCCACCCACCCAACCAACCAATTAAGTAATAATAATCCATTCGAAACGTTTTAAATTATGAATAAACATCAAGTTGAGTTATAAATGGTGGAGATTAAACAATGATTTAACCAAAAAAAAAAAAAGAAAGTTCAAAGTTGAAGCGGGCGAAATGTCCTTATCCGATTTTTCAAAAACAAAAACGAAAATAAGAAACTTCTTCACATCCGTCGTTGTCTCGAATTCAATTAATACGATTACCGACACAATAAAGACAAAAAGAAATACTCTATTGTACTTTGTTTTTTTTTTTTAAATAAAAAACTTTATTAAACCGCCACAAGGGCAAAAGCAGAGGTCATCTTTGACCAAATTACACAACCAACTTGGGAAACATCTAACCCAAGTATCATTACATGGTGTCAATCTAGCATGTCTTGCTATTCCATGGACTACCTTCTCATTCATTCTAGGACAGAAATTGAAATCGATATCCAAAAAGCAAGGGATCAAGTTTCATATTAACTCTAACAAAGTCTCTACTGAGGTTTTTTTTTGTTATAAAATCTATGACCATTTTAGAATCTGACTCCACCTCCAGTCTAAGATAAACCCTGTTTTAACTCTTCATAAATGGTCCAAAGTTCAGCAGCATGGGCCTCCAAACAAATGTCCATATATCTTGTACCCGCTACCATAACAATCTCATCCTTATCCCTACAGATCGTTCCAACACCTGTCGACAAGGGATTGGCCACACAGGCGGCGTCTGAATTAAGCTTCCAAAATCCCACTCGTGGAGGAACCCAACATGAGTTAGGGTTAGACATTCAGATTCCATTCCTCTGGTTGATTGACGATGAAGCAGATCCTCTCGAGTTTATGCGGCGATAATTCTCCAGGTAATCCAAAATCCATTGACTTCTGAATTCGACTAATGGAATTTCTTCACCGTGGACTTTATTATTTTTGTCCAGCCATATTGCCCAGCGAGTGATCGCTACCGGTTCGAGACTCTCCCTTAATAGACTGGAGTTGATTCTGATCAACCATGCTTCCATGGAACTCCTCCAAAAAAACACCATCAAAGGTTAGATTCCAAATATCTTGAGCCCTTTTACAAACAAATAAGCAATGGTCTAAATTTTCAAGGAATTGATTACATATAGGACAAAGATTAGGAGTCTCGATACCTCTACTTTGAAGGTTAACTCTATTAGGGATAGCATTATTCAAAACTTTCCAACAAAACATTTTAATTTTTGTTGGGATTATTTTAATTTCCAGAGGTTATCCCATACCTGTTTCATAGGGTTAATGCTAGATTAGATACCATCTATCTTATCTTTCATATAGAGTTTGTAGCCACTCTTTATTGTGTAAACCCCCGTTCTGTCATAATGCCAAATTAGCTTATCTTTTAGCTTTTTATTAATAGGAATGCTTCTGATTATATCATGGTCCAAACTTAAAACAGCCCTATTTAGTTTCTCTACATCCCATCCTCTAGTAGGAAGAATAAAATCTGCTACCCTCAAATTGATCATGTCCCAATCTATGCAAGTAGGTTTAAAAGTAAGTTCCTTTGGTACCCATGGGTCCATGAACATGGCAGTATCCTCCCCATTTCCTATTCTGTTTCTAATGCCTTCTTTAATCAATTCCCGACCCCAAATAAGACTTTTCCACAGGTAAGAAGGCTTTCTCCCTACTTCAGCTTCTAGAATACTAGAATCGTTGAAATATAAACTTTTCGGGGCCGTTTGGTGCGCCGGAATTGAATGGGTTTGGAATGGAATGGAATGGATTCTGATGCCCATGGGAATATTTTGCTGGAATGTGGATTCCTGGGAATGCAGATGCCTGTGTTTGGTTTGCTGGATTTAGGCTGGAATCAACCTGATGCCTGTGTTTGGTTCACTGGATTTGGGCTGGAATCATACTGATGCCTGTGTTTGGAGTGCAGGGTTGGGATTGTGCTGGAATTGAAAATGTTGATCAATTGGGAGCTGTTTTTTATGCTATTTTTATTTCTTTTTTTCATTTCAAAAGTTTTTTCACTTTTTTTTCCCAATTATACACATGTATGTCCTATACCACATTTTTCCATTGTAATTGGAATTTTATAAGATAAAGTAGAAAAAAACGTTTTGTATAATGAAATCGGTTTGCTCTAGATTTTAAACAAGGAAGGGAACTAGTTGCATAGGTATAGAAATGAAAGATAATAGTGACGTAGATTCTTGCATAACATAAACCGTACATGAAATGAAAGATAGATTGTTCTGACAAACTACAAACACATAGCATAAAATAAATGAAAGATAGATGGTCCCAGATAGTGAAAAACAACAGAAGCAGTAGTACTCTGCAACAGAAGGACTGGAGGTCGATGTCTTCGGACAGTAACGTGAGTCATCATGGCTGCGGGGGCTGTCTCGATGCCCTACCAAGCTTATCATCCCCAAACCAGTCTCCTGCCGGGCCTCGTCGAATGGTGGACTGATTGTGTAGCATCTGAGAATGAAAATGCGAGCCCCAACGACCATGGAGAATAGTCCTCCATCTTCGAGGCGGCGAAGAGACGAAAGGAGATTCGAAGCGGCAAGGGGGACAGTCCTCCATCTTCGGGGCGGCAAAAGAGAGGAAGGGGGATAACGAAGCAGCAAGCGGCCAGATCGTCGAAGCCAAACGGCGATAGGGTGTCTCGCCGACAGCATCTGGGACACAAAGAGAAACAAAAAAAAACCACCCTCAGACGAACTGAACAATGCAGATCCGCCATGAAACGACGGCCACTCGGACAGAAGTATTCGGAGGTGAAGAGACGACAAGAAACCTCACGAAAAATGGCAAACATACCTTAGATCCGAGCGAATAAGAGGGATTACACCGCCACCGACACAAATCCGCCGAAATAATTCGAAAACGGCGAAAATACCTCAGATCTGAGAGGTGGAGGGCGAAACCCTAACTCAGAGAATCATGCATCAACTCAGAGAAGGGATGCAAAGAAGGAATCGACAAGAACAACCATTACTAAGACCGTTGAAGGTCGTAATGAGGGAAAGAGAAAATGGCTGCTCGAAGATGGAGGATGTGAAGGGACAGAGAGGAGTTGCAGAGACGCGTAAATGAGGAAGAAAGAGATTCTGAAGATTTCAGTCGTGGGTTATGAAGGAGAGAGAGACACAGAGGGAGAGTAAATGAGGAAGAAATAGAGCCCTATTCAGTCGTGAGTTATGAAGGAGAGAGAGAGTGAGAGAGTAAATGAGGAAGACAAGGGAATGGGTTGGCATCCACAAGGGAATGGGCTGGAATCCCATTCCAAACCCATTGGAATCCAACCAATTCCAAACCCATCTCATTCCAGGGCTTCCAAACATGGTGATCCATTTCCAATCCAATCCAATCCAATCCAAACCCATGAAACAAACAGCCCCTTCAGGAATCTACAAACTAGAGACTCAGGTTATACAGTATCCTCCATATATAAAACCTGTATTTTTTTTAAATTGGTTTCACACCGAACCAACTTGTTTTGCCAAATATTTTTTTTTTTAAAATCCCACTAGTTCTGTAATTAGCTCCCGATTTCACGCTGTTTCTCTCGCATTCCAACTTGGAGGCTGACTCCCTTTTGGTTCTTTGAACTTTTTCTCAATTCTTTCTGCAAATTGCAATTTGTTCACAAACCTTGAAGATGTTCATAACACATGAACAAACCCAATTCTCTAATGGCCGCAACGGTTGCGAAACCCAATTACTTCTTGGAGGACATGCTCAATTTTCTAACTTTCTTCTTCCTCCTCAGTTTTCTCATCCATGGAAACGCACAGACTTCAGTTGAATACAGGTGCTTATCAGGCAATTTCACCCAGAACAGTATCTACCAGTCCAACCTCAATCTTCTCTTTTCAAATCTCTCCGCCAACGCCCCCGGATTAAATGGATTTTTCAATACTTCCGTCGGCCGAACACCGAACGACACCGTTCACGGTCTCTTCCAGTGCCGCGGAGACGTCACCAGCCAATCCTGCCAAGACTGCGTGGCCTTAGCTACCAGAGACATAGTCCGACGGTACTGTCCACTCAGAAAAGCCGCCGTGATTTGGTACGACGACTGCATATTCCGTTACTCCGACCAATCTTTTTTTTCCACCACGTCCATAGACGACCCAAGTTTAAAATTACCGAATACGGGCGAAATAGACGTCGACAAGGCTCGATTCAACCAACTAGTGTTGTCGACGTTGAGGGCCAACGCGGCTCGGGCGGTCAACTCCTCTTCGGCGGGCAAATTGTTTGCAACGCAGGAGGCAAATTTCACTTCAGATCTAACGCTTTACACATTAGCACAGTGCACCGGCGATTTGTCTAATTTGGATTGCGGATCATGCTTATCGCGAGCTATCGCTTTTATTCCCGATTGTTGCACGAATGAACGAGGTGGGACAGTTTTGTTTCCCAGCTGTTACGTTCGTTACGACGTTGATATCTTTTACCAACTCACGCCAATCAATTCGCTACCTCCTCCAGCAACTCCAACGCCGCCTCTGCTTCCTCCTCCTCCGCCGCCAGGTAATCGTCGTTCTACTTTCCTACCATTATATTACACTCGTTTTGTGAAGAAAGAAAAAGAAAAGGCTAACTAAAGATGTCAAATTTGTCGAACAGGGGAAGGCAGATCCTCAACGGTGTTAATTGTTGCCATTGCAGTTCCAATTACCGTCACCATACTGCTCTGTGTTCTGGGATGCTGTTTGCTGCGCCGACGGGCGAAGAAGAGATACATTGCTGTAAATGAAGATAGTGGTATTTGCTTGTTGTTCTTCAATCATAGTTGTGGAATTCAAGTAGACTGATTTCTAATTTGTGGGAGATGGTTTAATTTTTTGTGCAGTTGTTGGCGAGATGAGCACAGTGGAATCTCTGCAATTTGATTTCAAAACAATCAATGCTGCTACTAACAACTTCTCTGAGGAAAACAGGTTGGGACAAGGTGGATTTGGTGCTGTCTACAAGGCTAGGCTTGATAATGGACAAGAGATAGCAGTAAAAAGGCTATCAAGAGGATCTCAGCAAGGTTCTGAAGAGTTCAGGAATGAGGTTATGTTGGTGGCTAAACTTCAACATAGAAATCTAGTGAGGTTATTGGGATTCTGCTTGGAGCGTGAAGAAAAGATTCTCATCTATGAATACATTCCCAACAAAAGCCTTGACTTTTTCTTATTTGGTTTGTTCTTCACTCATGGGTCTTTTTAATTCCTTCACTTCATATTCCAGTTTGTTTGATTCCTTTCCTCTCTTTTTAAATTTGATTGTCCAAAATGGGTAGATCCGGCCAGACAAAGAGAATTAGATTGGTTGAAACGATATAAAATCATCCATGGAATTGCTCGAGGAATATTATATATGCACGAAGATTCCCGTCTTCGAATTATTCATCGTGATCTTAAAGTGAGTAACATCTTGTTAGATGGAGATATGAATCCAAAAATTTCAGACTTTGGTCTGGCAAGAATTGTTCAAGTGGATCAAACTCAAGGAAATACAAGTAGGATTGTTGGTACCTAGTAAGTTTTCCTTCAACCCTAAACTTTCCTCCCATGGTACATAAACTTTTTTGAGATCAAATAGTTGTGTTATTAAAGTCATTTATCCTCAATTTTCATGTTATCATTATAGTAGTCTTGCGATTGAATTGCCATTATTAACAATTTTTGTGTTTTTTCAGTGGTTACATGTCTCCTGAATATGCAATGCATGGAAATTTCTCTATGAAATCCGATGTGTTTAGTTTTGGAGTCTTGGTCTTGGAGATTCTAAGTGGCAAGAGAAACAACACCTTTTACTTGTCAGAACTTGCTCAAGATATTTTGACCTATGTAAGTTTGATGATTCTTAACCTTAACAATTGAATTAAACTAGCAAATGATGCGTTACAAAATTGAACTTTGAAATCCCTTAATTCCATTTTTTTTTTTTTTTTTTGGCTAGGCTTGGAAGCTATGGAAGGACGGAACACCATTAGAATTATTGGACCCAAGTTTGAGAGATAGTTACTCAAGAAATGAGGTGCTT
This sequence comes from Luffa aegyptiaca, assembly GCA_017139565.1. Taxonomy (NCBI): domain Eukaryota; kingdom Viridiplantae; phylum Streptophyta; class Magnoliopsida; order Cucurbitales; family Cucurbitaceae; genus Luffa; species Luffa aegyptiaca. The sequence goes on from CM029400.1 coordinate 5,984,330, forward strand.
AGATGCATTCATATTGCTTTATTATGTGTTCAAGAGGATCCTAGCAGTAGACCTTCCATGGCATCCATTGTTCTTATGCTTAATAGTTATTCTGTTACTTTGTCAATGCCTAAAGAGCCAGCATTCTTCATGCGCAGTAGAGACTATGGCATTGTGATAGACAATGGTCAATCTAAGAGTAAGTATTCGTCTCCTAATGAAACATCTATGTCTGAGTTATATCCACGATGAAGTATGTCTCATTGACATCAATAAATGATCTATTAATGATTAAAATGGAGTTTCATATGTTTTATAGCTAGCGATAGGTTATACCTTTTATGATGTATCCCAACTCAATTTGTAGATTAGCAGAAGTTTTATGATTAAAATTTTAATAGCTTTAGTGTTCTTGCATAAAGATGTTTGGTTACTATTGTCCTTTGAAATCCTCTAACTTAAAAGATGCTTCCACAATTAATGGAGTAATCGAACAGTTCTGTAGGCTTTTAACTTATTTAAAATACATTATTTAAGATCTGTTTGTGGAGTACCTTCTCGTTTACACACCTTTTTAAAAAAAATATGCTCATTAAAAATATTTCTATATCATACCTTTTTCAAAAGAAAAAAAAAATTGCTTTAAATAACAATTTATTTTGTTTATTTTGTTTTGGTTTTTTTTAATTCAACGATTTATTTTGTTGTACTATAAATATAATATGTTTTTTTAACTAAATATGTCCATATTCCCCATCACTTCGGACACCCAAAATTGCATATTTTTTTTTTCCCTCTTTTGTGTTTCCTTCAGATGAAACTATTTTGTATTTCGATCATTCCTCCAAAAGTAAGTTTTGTCTCAAATGTGGCTTCCAATAAATCTCTTCCTCATACAAAAGTGTATCTAACTTTTGTTCTATCTCAAAAATAACCTTGAAATCAAGAGGAAGAGGTTGTTTGTGTATGTGGTTTGGAGCATCGCCCTTTGCTCTCGAATTTGAGATTCTAACTCCCAATTCACTGAACAATCCCAATAACCAAGCCCTTGATAACACACTCCTCTAGCTAGGTTCTTATGTAAAGGTAAAGAATATGAAGGATTTAATTGCTACAACGCACTTTGCGTGATGATGTCTCTACACTCATTGTGTAACATCCAACTTTCATCAAAACGGAATATGCACTTTTTCCTTTTCAAAATAAGATTTTACTGGAATTGAAAGGAAAAATTCAACTAGACGATGGTTAGATTTTTCCCATGCCAAATTATTCATCTCTCATTCCCTCATCTTCCATTCACTCTCCCTTCTTTTTCTCATTCTTCTTCATTTTTCTATTCTACTTCTCTCTCCCGATTTTTTTTCTCTAAATTTCCTCTCTTTCTGATATCTTCTTTCATCTCTCTCCTTCTCCCTTCTTCTCCATCTCTTTTCCTCCAAAATCGACCAAAATTGATCAATCAAACTAATAGTCAATCCGTTGGTTTGTAAAATGGTTAAGAAAACCATAAGTTTTCGACCAACAAAAGTCGATCAGAGATTGACGTTGGTCTGAGGTCAAAATCGACGTTGACTGACTAATGTACACACTTACCGCCAATTCAGCAATTAGACATTCCTTTCGTTTGGTTATATTTTTCTTTAAAAAATATAAGGTGTCACTAATAATTTGGTGGCATCTGCCATGGCAGCAGCAAAATTCTATTCCACCTTCCTAGCATCCAAGTATTTCTCATTTCTTACTATTAAGGGGGTGTTTGGTGCATTGATTTAGAACCATAAACTAGGAAATTTATTTGGGGTTTCTGAAATTATGTGTTTGGGTATTGGATTTGAAAGTTTGGGAATTAGAAGCCTATGTTTGGAGCACATGATTCTTAATTATAGGTTTGCGCAGTTTTTTTGTCTTTTTCTATTATTATTTTTTAGGATTTGGATTTTTTTGTGAATTTTATAATCCTTGGTGTAGCATGGAACAAAAAATTTTAATTAAAAAAACAATAGGAAAAAAAAAAAAAACCTATTATTATACTTGGGGAAAGTTTCCTAAGTATGTGGTATCCAATGACCGTATATTAAATCAAGTAGAAACTCAATTTTGTAATTTCAAACTCTTCCTAACTTTGGATTTGACTAATTGTCATGAACTAGAAAAGAAAAATGTATCATAATTCTGTAATTATTAAGTAGGGTTAAAAGAAATAAAAAGTTTATAAAAGAAAAACCTCATAATCACAAAAGAAAAATTACAAGTTTACTAATATTGTGAATGGAAATTTTTATCTAATTTTGAGTCATAATTACTGTGATAGAAACTAGGCACTTAAGTTCCTAATTCAAAAAAAAAATCCAACTATATCTTATATTAAAAAAAAAATCATGAATTAAGAAAATGACCAACATAGCCTATATAGTATATATGAATGACATTTGAAAGTAATAATTTTCTATGATTAATGAAAATTATCTGGTACGTAGTATTAAAATTGTTTTATATTGAGAATTTTTTTTTATATTTATTACTTTGAATATAGTTAATTTGAAAATAAAAATATATATATATTTTAAATTTGAATACGTTAACTTAAAATTAAATGTTATTTTAAAAATATGTATATGATTAAGTCATCTAAAATATACTATTGAGTTCACTAACTTTATGAAACAAAAAGAAATTATAGGTTTTGGATAAATTTGGAATGAGATATCCATGACTAGGGGTGTGCAAAAATCAAGCAAAACTGACAAATCGAACTGAACTGTGCCAAATCGATTGGTTTGGTTTGGTTTTTATACAATTTTTTTTTTCTCGATTTATTCTTTAAAAAAACTGAGTTTTTCATTTTGATTTAGTTCTTTTAAAAACTAAAAAACCGAACCGAACCACCAATATTAAATATCTTTTAAAAAAAACCTTAGCACCAAGTCAAAAAGCCCACATCCAACATAGCCCAAAGTCCATGTCTTCTCTTTAGAGTCGTTTCGAGAATAATATGTTTAAGAATAAGGGAATTAACCATAATTATGCTTGGTTATGTATAAAAATCTTATCAAGATTTGTCTATATTTATTTTATGGAATAAATCATGGAAACCTTATGTAATTTTAATAAATTAATCAATAAAATATCAAAATTAATTTGAAGTATTAATAAAAATTAATGAATTAATAATTAAGAAATAATTTTAATGGAATAAAATAAGTTTATTTAATTAATTAAAATTATTTAATTAATGTTTTTAATAAATATCCTTAATTACAATAATTTAACATTTTTTTAGAAGAAAAGGAAAGGAAAAAATACATTTTTAGTCCTTGAGGTTTGAGTTAGGTTTCATTTTGGTCACTGAGTTTTCAAACTCAACAATTTAGTCCCTGAGGTTTGAGATAAGGAGCAATTTGGTCTCTGTCATCCATTTTACCGTTAAATCTAACCGGCGGCTGACGTCGCACTATTATTTTAATTAAAAAAATTATTTTTTAATTTTTTAAAATAAAATATATTAAAATAATAAAAATATTATTATTTTTAATTTATTTTATTTTTTTTTATTTCTCTGTTCCACCTTCTTCCTCCTCCTCCTACTATTTCTTCTTCTTCAACAATCTTCCATCCATGGCCCGCGACCGCATTCCGAGAAATAGGGGTGTAAAATTTTCTGGTCGGGTCGATTGTACGGACGACCCGACCCGATTCAGGATTGACCCGACTGGGTCGGGTCGGGTCGGGTCATCCTTTTTTTTCCCCTCACTGTACAGCCCCACCTTGAAAAATCGCCTCCTCCAAGCTTCCATTCTTCGACAACAGGCTCGAGAACAATCCCTGCCCAGAGCTCGACCATCCCACGCCGGAGATTAAAAAATTAACTAACGACAAAAAACACAGAGCATACCTGTAGCCGGTGCTGAAGAAGCGACGAATTTGGGAGGAGAAGAAGTCAGAATCGGGGCAGGGCCGCAGGGGAGGGTTTGATTGGGGAAGATATTCGAGGGTCGAGCGGCTGATTGAAGGAATTTGAGGTGAAACCCAGATGGGATTCTTCATTTTTCATTGAAGGAATTTGAACGGCTGGTCGAGCGGCGACGATGGCGAACAAAGCTGGTCGAGCGGCGACGATGGCGAACAAAGCTGGTCGAGCGGCGGCGATGATGAAACAAAGCTGGTCGAGCGGCGGCGGCTGGTCGAACGACGATGGCGGAGAGGAGAGGCAGATGGCTTTACCCAGAAAACCCTAAGCGAAGAAGAAGGAGAGGAAGATGCGGCGCGTACGAATGAACCCTAAGCGTAAGTTAAGCCAGCGATGAAGATGTTCGGGCAAAGAATATTTGAGAACCGGTTCGGTTCGGTTCGGTTCTCCGGGTCCGGTCGGTTTTTTTACACCCCTACCGAGAAACACTCCTTCATCCTTCGGTTTCTGCTTGTCCTGGATGATTTCCTCCATGAGCAATCTCTAGTTCTAGGAAGCACCAATTGTGGTTGTCCGTTTTTCCAAAGAAAGAAATGAAAATTTCCTTGTCCAGCGTTATCCCGATCTCCATTAATTCACGGGAGCGATTGCTGACTTGACTCTGTTTCTTACTGGTCACTTCATATAACTTTCGTTTTTACGCACGATGTTTTGCTGTTCCGCTTTCATACGTTCTAGAGTTCAAAATTACCAGTGACAGCAGCCTTTAGAAATTTATCAGGAGAAATACTAGATGACATCCAAGTATTTCTCATTTCTCACTATTAAAAGGCGGCCCACCTCTCATTTATTTCAACCAGACCACTGGAACAGCATTCCGAGAAATTACTTTCCTTAGTCCTTAGTCCTCTATTGCAAATTGCAATCTCTAATTCTAGGAAGCACCAATTGTTGTTGTCCCTTTTTCCAAAGAACGAAATAAAATTTTCCTTGTCCAGCGCGTTGTCCCGGTCTTCACTCATGTGAGCGATTGGGTGTTACCACAGCTGACCCAGACACTTCACTCTGTTTCTTATTGGCCAGTTCGTATAATTCCTCCCATCATTTTTGCCAAAATTAGCATGACATGATTAAAAAAAACCGGCTCCTTCAATTCACATGCTCAATTCTCTTACTTTCCTCTTCCTCCTCAGTTTCCTTATCCATGGAAACGCACAGGGAGTTGAATACCCATATCGCGGGTGCTTTTCCGGCAATTTCACCCAGAACAGCACCTACCAGTCCAACCTCAATCTTCTCTTTTCAAATCTCACCGCCAACGGCCCCCAAACAAATCGATTCTTCAACACTTCCGTCGGCCGCACACCAAACGACACCGTTTACGGTCTCTTCCAGTGCCGTGGAGACGTCACCAACGCCGCCTGCCGGACTTGCTTGGCCACCGCCACCAGAGACACAGTTCGGCTGTACTGTCCCCTGAGAAAAGGCGCTGTGGTTTGGGTCGACGAATGCATACTTCGCTATTCCGATCAATCTTTCTTTTCCACCGTCTCCACAGAGCCAAGTTTGCTATTACTGAATACGGGTAATGTAAAGGTCGACGAAGAAACAGCTGACTTCAACAAACTAGTGACGACGTTATTGACTGGCAACGCGGGTACGGCCTCTTAGACGGGCCAAAAGTTTGCAACACAGCAGGCAACTTTCACTTCAGATCAAACAGCTTACACATTAGTACAATGCACCGGCGATTTGTCCAATTCCAATTGTCGAGAATGCTTAATAGAAGCTATCAAGCAAATTCCAATTTGCTGCACTGATAAACGAGGTGGGAGAGTTTTGTTTCCCAGCTGCTACGTTCGTTACGAAGTTTACATGTTTTACGATCACACGCCAAGGAATTCGGCACCGCCTCCGGCACCTCCCACTCCCAATTCGACAACTCCAACACCACCTCGTCTTCCTCCTCCTCCTCTGCCAGGTAGTCTTCGTCCTATTTCGTTTTGTTAAAAAAAAAAAAAGAAGAAAAAGAAGAAAAAGCTGAAGATGTCCAACTTGTTGAACAGGGAAAAGAAAATATTCAACGGGGCTGATTGTGGCCATCGGGACTCCAATTACTGTCGCCCTACTGCTTTTCGTCGGCTGGTGTTACCTGCGCCGAAGACCAACGACGAAGAAATACTCTGCTGTAAAGGAAAATGCTGGAATTTCTATTTGTTGTTCTTTTATCATACTGGTCGAATTCAATTGAATTGATTTCTGACAATATGAGGCCAATTTTGTGTATTATTTCTGCTGAATTGTTAATTGATTGTGCAGTTGTTAATGAAATGACCACCGTGGAATCTCTGCAATTTGATTTCAATACAATCGATGCTGCTACTAACCATTTCTCAGCGGAGAACAAACTGGGTGAAGGTGGATTTGGTCCGGTCTACAAGGTCGTACCTAACAATTACTTAACCTTTTCCTTTTATTGGTAAAATTAGCAAATTTCAGTCATACCCTTAGTAATTTATGTATGCAATTTCGAAGTGTATTCTAGGACCCCTACTAACTTGGGGCCGAGTATTTCACCACAGGGTAGGCTTGACAATGGACAAGAGATAGCAGTGAAAAGATTATCAAGAAGATCTTCCCAAGGTTCTGAAGAGTTCAAGAATGAGGTCTTGTTGGTTGCTAAGCTTCAACATAGAAATCTTGTAAGGCTATTGGGATTCTGTTTGGAGGGGGAAGAAAAGCTACTCGTCTATGAATACATTCCCAACAAAAGCCTTGACTATTTCCTATTTGGTTTGTTCAGAGTCTTTCTTTTTATCTTTATTCATACTTAGTGTATTTGATTTCCTTCTATTTTGAGTTTGATTGTCTACAAAATCTGCAGATTCTAAGAAACAAACGGAATTGGATTGGTTGAGTCGATATAAGATTGTTAATGGCATTGCTTGTGGAATTTTATATCTACATGAAGATTCCCGACTTAGAATTGTTCATCGTGACCTTAAACCTGGTAATGTCTTGCTAGATGAGGATATGAATCCAAAAATTTCAGACTTTGGTATGGCAAGGATTGTCCAAGTGAATCAAAATCAAGCAAACTACAAACCGAATTGTTGGTACCTAGTAAGTTTTCCTTCCATGCCTATGTTTGGTTAAGAGTATATAAATATTGAAAGAAAAGTGATCAAATTATATATTATTGAAGTCATTTATGCTATGTAACTGAAGTAAATACTACTAATTAACTTTTAGCTTCTTGTGCCTAAAACGACTCGATTGCCATTATTAATAATCGTGTTGATATTTTAGTGGTTACATGTCTCCTGAATATGCAATGCATGGAAATTTCTCCACGAAATCTGATGTGTATAGCTTCGGAGTCTTAGTCTTGGAGATTATAAACGGCAAGAAAAATAACACATTTTATTCCGAACATGCTGAAGACATCTTAACCTATGTAAGTCAAGGAATAAAGTTTTTCAATTCCTACCTTTATCTATTGAATTAAATCAAGCAAGTGATGCATTACAAAGTTGAACTCTTTTTTTGTTTATTGTTAGGCTTGGAAACTATGGAAGGACGAGATGCCATTAGAACTATTGGATCCGAGTTTGCAAAATAACTACTCAAGAAATGAGGTGCTTAGATGCATCCATATTGCTTTACTATGTGTTCAAGATGATCCTAATCGTAGACCCTCCATGGCATCTGTTGTTCTTATGCTCAGCAGTTATTCAGTTCCTTTGCCTTTGCCAGAAGAGCCAACAATATTCATGCACAATACAGACAATAATGCCATTATAATAGATAGGGATCAATTTGCAAGTAACCTTTTGATTTCATCTACCAATGAAATATCTATAACTGAGTTGCACCCGCGATGAAGTAAGTTTTGTATGGTTTAATATAACCTCTTATTGGTTCACCGTTGATGCGGAGGAGTATGAATTTATAAGATTTTGGTTTTTGAATATTTTGTGCACATCGGTCTTGATGGACAAATACAACAACTCTGTTTTTATGTATTATGTCATCTTCGCAATTATAAAGAACTTAAAGAGTAATTAAAAGAAGAAAAAAAAAACCCAATTAAATGTCTTGTTCAGGTTCTAAATTTGGTTTACTTTTGGTTGCATTAAGTAAATAAGTTCATCTCATTAATGTTTCTAATCAACAAAATATACTTTAGTTGAATGTAATTTCTTAAATTTGGATAAGGCAGTGCGTTACAGATTTGTGAGATTGATTTGGTAGGTGAAAATTCAAGATAAAAAAGTATGATTTGTTAAAGGAGGATTATCAAATCTAATACAACTTGATTACTTGACAATTCATTTTTAGCTTGTTTAAATTATTGTTACATCTGGTCATCTCATCTAAATTAAAAAAAAAAAAAAAAAAAAAAAAAAAAAAAAAAAAAAAAAACCTTCTATGAATTGATCTCAACCATAAATATTTTTAGATCATTTGAACAGTCTTTGATTCTCACCTTTACATTATATTTTTCTTTTTTAAGAAGAAGATATTAAAAGAAATATAATTTAAAATGGAAAGATGTAATGGAAAGTTTTAAACTTAAGAATTAAATTGATAAACTTTTGAAAATAAATAGTCGCATTATATAATTTAACTAAATATCGTTTTTTACAAAATAAATGGTCAGGATTGATTTGTCCAAAAGAAATGGTAAAGGTTAATGATCAAAATGAAAAACCTATTGTTTTGGGCCACATATATCAAATAACTTTCCTCTTTCAAATAATTCTAAATTTGTTTTGTAATCTTTTAAACTTTTCAATTTTATCTTTTATATATTATAAAATTTTTTTGAAAGATTATATATTATAAATTCTCAATTTAATCATTTGGTAAAAAATTAATTAACAAAAAGATTGATGTATTATTAAGTTATTATTTTAATATAATTTATATAGACACATGATATTTCACTAGGAAGAAATTGATTTTGTTGACTTATAAACTAAATTTTATTAAAAGACAGATCGTGTTTCATTATCAAGTAGCATGAAAGTAACATATTCAGATTTATAAATATGCTAAAAGTAAAAGATGCTAAATTGACTCTATTTTTTTTTCTTTGAAAAATGCTAAATTGACTATTAAATGAATAAAAATCTACAAAATTAATTAGAATGCGTACCGATTGAAAGACCTAGAATGGGGAAGGATGAAGGAAGACGGCTCAAATTTAAGAGCGACACGTAGTTTGATTAACCAATAAAAAACGTGTGGAGAACGAATTAAAAATATCCAATTTCCCACTCCTGTCCACATTTCTGTTCCTGGGTCTTATTTTTAATATAGCTATATTTAAAAAGAAAAAAGAAAGTCTTATTTTTAATATAATTTTAATTTTCCATACCTGCCTGACACTGACACTGACCCCACTTCTTTATTTCATTTTTTTTTCTTTTATTATTATTACTTTCCCTTCTCAACTCAAGTTGGGGCTCTGGACCTGTGGTTGACTAACTGTTTACTTTTTGAGACCTATTACACACGTTTGAGAAGATATTACTTTTCTTTATGAATATGGAAAAGTGAGAGATTCAAACAACAAACTTTTTGATCATTAGTATAAATTTTATATCGATTGAACTATATTCATCTTGGAAGAGAAATATATTAAGAAATGCTGAGGGAAATATTATGACTGCTTCTGATCAGTCTTCAGGCGTGTTCTTAGAGGTTCATTTGGCAGAACTAAGAGCAATAGTGGAGGGTATGAAGCTAGCAATTTCGTTGGGTTGCTTAAAGTTAAAGGTGGAATCTGACTCAGCCTTGGCAATCAAATTTATTAATAGAAAAGCAGAAGTATGGTATGATGTGGAAGCAATTGTGGAGGAGATTTGGAGTTTGTTTGATCTTTTCTCAGAAATAGAATTTTGCTTTGTTCCTAGACATTGCAACAAGGTAGCAGATGTTATAGCTAGAAGAGCTAGAATTTTCGATTTTAATGAATCTTGGGTGGGTCAATACCCGAGATGGTTGTGTATCAGGGCCAAGGATGACCGTGTTTCTTTTGCCCATGTGACGTAATAATATCGTATTTTCTTTTCAAAAAAAAATTCCATTTTTCTTTTCTCCTTTATTTGTATATAGTTATGGACTTTTTAGTTCAATTTTTTTGTTAAAACACCATTTAGACCTCCTTTCTAGAGTTTATGGTTAATATTTTTTTAAATAAAATTAGTCTCTTTTTAGCATTCATTCTATAAATTTTAGAAATATGTTCCTATCGTGTTTTTTCTTGTATGAAAATTATTTTTTTTTAACTAATTTTGATAAAAATTAACTTTAAACTTATGATAGGGCCTAATTTTAAGCTTTATTGAAACTACGTGCATTAAAATTTGGACATTAGAAAGTTTAAGAACTAAAATGGAACAAAACTTAAATAGACTAATGCAAGGATTAAAATGGTATTTTAACTTAACTTTTTTAATTTCAGTATATGAAATTATTTACTTGAATGAATAGTAAAATTAATATTATAAAGAAGTAGCTAGGTTGGAAGCACCCCCAGTATTGTGTTATAATTTTCAAAATATAAATTGAATTACTATTTTTAGTCCTCTTCTAATTTATGCTTCATTTGAATTTTATTTTTTAATTTTGAAATTTATTTTTATGGTTTGAATAAGTTTTCTAAAAGGTTATTGTCATTTCTAGATGAGAACAATTTTATGGAATTCAATATGAGGTACATGTGAGAGTTGAATTGTCAATTCTCAATTTATTATTATTATTTTTTTTTTTTTTGAAAAATCAACCGTTAGAGTTGGTTAAGATATTAATAATTTCTTCTCACCTATGAGATTGGAATCTTCATAGTCTTCCACCTTTATATGTTTTTTTTTCTTAAAACTCATTGAAGTGATTTTAATTTAAAGATTTGTGTGGTTACTCATATTTTTTTAAACGTGATTTTAATCGCAACTTTATTTCATTACACAAAATGATTCTACAAATGTCAAAATACCATAAGGAGAAGAGAAGTTTTGAATTTTAGGACAATTCTATAATTTTAACATTATTAAGGCTTTTTTTTTTCCTTTTCATTTGGATCTTGAAATATTTTGATATGAAGATTAAAAAAAAAAAAAAAAAGTGGTTCATCAAGAATCACTTTTAGATTTTTTGTTTTAATAATCACCTTTAAACAAATTATTGAAAAAATGACTATCAACCAATCCAATCATTTCAAAAGTGATCTTTTTTTTTTAACTAAAAAGTGATTCTTTTTTTATTGTCAAATAGTCTAGATTTGTTTTAAAAACGTTTTTGTAACATGTATAACTTACAAAGTTAATCCTATTTATTTTTTCCAAAAAAAAAAAGGTAATCCTATTTATCCTTCTAGCATACTTTTTATACTAAATTCCTATATTTTTATATCACATCTAGAAAAAAAAATGTATCATCTAAGAATATTATTAACATCCATTATTGATGAAATTATCTTCCTGAGTTGAATAACATTTGGGATAAGAGGATTCAACTCTTGATTGATGTTACATGTCAATTACCTCCATTTGACAGAAATGTCTTCAAAGCCTAAATCAAAGATATCAATGTGGAGCCAAAACAAACATAGCTCAATGGTAATTGGCATGTACCTTTGACTCAAGAGGTCAGAGGTTCAAATCCCTCCACCCTAAATGTTGATGAACTCAAAAAAAAATATATATGTGGAGCTTTTAAATTAATAAATAAAAACCACATTGATACTAATTACAAATATAAATGGTGGAGATTAAAACAATGATTTAACCAAAAGCGAAAAATGAAATGTCTTTATTCATTTTGTGTCTAATAAGTCCTTGACATGTGTAAGGGACAACGAACATATACATATATCTCCACAATGGTATGATATTGTCTACTTTGGGCATAACTCTCATGGCTTTGTTTTTGGATCACCCCAAAAGGCCTCATACCAATGGAGATATTTGTCCTCCCTTATAAACCCATGATCCTCCCATTATTTAGCCAATGTGTGACTTTGGTCGCACTCCCACCAACATGTTTTAGATTTTTAAAAATTAACCAATCTATTAGATAAATTGGTTTATATGCCTATTGGAATCCTAAAGTTCCAATTTTGTATTTAGTACACGCTTGTGAATTTAAAACGATGTCGAATAGGTCAAAGACTTATTACACAAAATTGAAAGTTAAGAGACCTATTAGACATAAAAGTGAAATCGTAAGGACCTATCAGATAATGTTTAAAGTTTAAAGACCTATTAGACACAAAATGAAATGTTGGACACTTTTCAAAGATTGGCAACCAAATTCGCACAAACATTTAAAGCTACTAAACTTGTAATGGAACCAAAAAATGAAGGGTTTGTTTGATAACGTTCTTGTTTCCTGTTTCTTGTTTCCTGCTTCCTGTTTCCTGTTTTTTAAAAACTAGAAACAGAAACATGTTTGATAACTATTTTTGTTTCTTGTTTCTAAAAAAACAGAAACAGAAATGTGTTTTATAACTGGTTCTTGTTTCTTGTTTTTTAGTTGAAATAAAATTTCGTACATATAATATAAAAAAGAGAAAAATACACTTTTAGTCCCTGAGGTTTGAGTTAGGTTTCATTTTGGTCCCTGAGTTTTCAAACTCAACAATTTAGCCCCTGAGGTTTGATTTTAGTTTCATTTTAGTCCCTCCATCCATTTTTCCGTTAAAAACTAACGGTTTGCTGGCGTGGCACCTATTTTTTTAATTCAAAAATTGTTTTTTAAATTTTAAAAATAAAATAATAATAATAAAATATTTCATATATATATATATATATATATATATATATTCATTCTCATTTTCATTTTCCCTCCTCTTTTTCCCCCTCTTTTCTTCTTCCTCTCAACCATCACCATCTTCTTCCTCTCAACCACCACCCTTCTTCTTTAACTTCGGTGACCGGCGACCGACGACCGCCGCCGACACTTTTTTTCTTCTTCTCCTCCTCCTCCTCCTCTTCTCTTCTTCTTCTCACTTCTCCCACTTTTCTTTTTTTTTTTTAATAAAATAGAGGAGAGGGAGGAGGGACCTCCCTCCTCCTCGGTTTCCGGCGCGAAGAGAGAAGAAGAAGAGAAGAGGAGAAGGAGAAGAAGAAAAAAAAACAGTGCCGGCCACCGGAGCTAAAGAAGAATGATGGTAGTTGAGAGGAAGAAGGTAGTGATGGTTGAGAAGAAGAAGAAATGAGTGAGAAAAAGAAGAGGGAAAATGAAAATTTAAAAAATATATATATTTTTTTAATTATTTTATTTTGAAAATTTTAAAAATAATTTTTTAATAAAAAATAGGTGCCACGTCAGCAAACCGTTAGTTTTTAACGGAAAAATGGATGGAGGGACTAAAATGAAACTAAAATCAAACCTCAGGGGCTAAATTGTTGAGTTTGAAAACTCAGGGACCAAAATGAAACCTAACCCAAACCTCAGGGACTAAAAGTGTATTTTTCCCTATAAAAAAATATATAACATACATTAAAATAAATATAGAAATATTATATAGAGTTTATAGTATTATTTGGCGCCAACACAAAATATGAAAAAAATATATATATATCCTTCAAATGTTGTTCAAATTTGATTTGCAATGTCATCTCTCACTCTAACCAATTTATTTTTAACGATGTTCGTTTACTTAGTTCAATTAGATCAATTTGTTATTTACAAACTTTGTAAATTTTCAACAAACCATTAATTTATTGGACAACGTATTTTATATATATATATATGTGTGTGTGTGTGTGTGTGTTTGTGGTATTGAGACATCTATTTAAGGTTAGACAATCGAGCATATACACTCACATTTCTTGAATTGAATACTATTTTTTTTTCTTTAAAATTGCATGTATTTTTCATTAGCCAAGGATCCCAACACGTAAGATCAAAAAGATCGAAATAAAAAAATATATATATTTTTACAATTAATGGCAAACATGAAATATCTTATTAATTAATTTATTTAATAAATATATTAAAATCCTACCAAAATTAACGAAAAATAATAGAGATTTAAATAGAAAATAATAACTAAAAGCTCACTAATGATAAGAGGAAAAAAAAAGATTAAAAAGAAGAAAGAGAAAGTAATAATGCAAAAAATAAACAAAGATTAAAAAAATAAAGAAATAACGGAAAAGAAAAAGAAAAGGATTAGGGAGTGGTAGAAAAAAATAGAGAGAAAAATGAGAAGGAGAGAAGAGGTGAGAGAGATAGGTACATGCATGAAAGATGGAAAAAAAAAACAGAAACAGAATTTGAGAAACTATTTCACAAAATTTGCCTTTTTTTTATAACGTTTCTAGAAATTCATAAACAAGAAACAACATCGATATGTTTCTTGAAAAATGAGAAACATGAACATGAGAAAACAGAAATGTTACCAAACTGAGTCCAAAAAAATCACAAATGAAAAAACTTGTCTTCCTTGTCGTGGTCCCGACCGATTGATACGATTTCCGACACCGACTTTGGAAAATACTTGGCTGCATACAAGTATGTAGGAATTTCCCAACATACCACCATTAAAATGTTGACAACTATGACAGATAAAAAAAGTTTTCTCATTTTCTATTTTTTTCTTTCTTAATTGTCAAGTTTTTAATTGAGGTGGTATAGAAATTCCTATATACTGGTATGCAGTATTACTCTGTTTCTCTTATTGTGTTCCAACTTGGAGGCTGACATCATATTGGTCTTTTTCCAATTCTTTCTGCAAAATCTCTTCACTCAGCTCATATAATTTCTCCAATTTTCTCACAAACCTTGAGGCTTGAGGATGATCATAACATAAACAAACCCACTCCTTCAATAGCCGCAACGACTGCGAAACTCAATTACTTCTTCGACATGCTCAATTTTCTAACTTTCCTCTTCCTCCTCAGTGTCCTTATCCATGGAAACGCACAGAGCCCAGTTGAATACCCATATCGCGGGTGCTTTTCCGGCAATTTCACCCAGAACAGCACCTACCAGTCCAACCTCAATCTTCTCTTTTCAAATCTCACCGCCAACGGCCCCCAAACAAATCGATTCTTCAACACTTCCGTCGGCCGCACACCAAACGACACCGTTTACGGTCTCTTCCAGTGCCGTGGAGACGTCACCAACGCCATCTGCCGAACTTGCTTGGCCACCGCTACCAGAGACACAGCTCGGCTGTACTGTCCCCTTAGAAAAGGCGCTGTGGTTTGGTACGACGAATGCATATTTCGCTATTCCGACCAATCTTTCTTTTCCACCGTCTCCACAGAGCCAAGTTTGCAATTACTGAATACGGGCGATATAGACGTCGATAAGGCTCGATTCAACCAACTGGTCATGTCCACGTTGAGGAACACCGCGACTCGGGCGGCCAACGCCTCTTCGGTGGGCGAATTGTTTGCAACCCAGCAGGCTAATTTCACATCAGATCTCACGCTTTACACATTAGCACAGTGCACCGGCGATTTGTCCAGTACGGATTGCGAAGAATGCTTACGACAAGCTACCAATGATATTCCGAGTTGTTGCAGTAATAAACGAGGTGGGAGAGTTTTGTTGCCCAGCTGTTACGTTCGTTACGAAGTTTACATGTTTTACGAACTCACGCCAACGAATTCGGCACCGCCTCCGGCAACTCCCACTCCCAATTCGACAACTCCAACACCACCTCGTCTTCCTTCTTCTCCTCCGCCAGGTAATCGTGGTTCTATTTTCCTTCCATTTTTGAAGCAAAAAGATGCTAAAGACGTCCAATTTTGTTGAACAGAGGACGGCAGATCCTCAACTATGTTAATTGTGGCCATTGCGACTCCAATTGCCATCTCCATACTGCTATTTGTTCTGGGATGGTGTTTCCTGCGCCGAAGAGCCAAGAAGAGATACTCTGCTGCAAAGGAAGATAGTGGTATTTGTTGTTCTTTAATCATACTCTTGTGGAATTCAAGTAGATTGATTTCTGAAATTATGAAGCCGATTTTGGGTATAATTTGTGGGTATGGTTTAATTTGTGCAGTTGTTAATGAGATGACCACTGTGGAATCTCTGCAATTTGATTTCAAAACAATCGACGCTGCTACTAACAAATTCTCAGAGGAAAACAGGTTGGGAGAAGGCGGGTTTGGTGCAGTCTTTAAGGTACAAAACAGTTAACCTCCTTTGTGGAGAAATTAGCAAATTTCATTTCTATTGCTGGTAATTTACGAATGAAAATTTGAACTCTAGTATCGGCTGCTAATAGTTTAAGGATGTGTTCGTTATTCCAGGGTCGACTTGATAATGGACAAGAGATAGCGGTGAAAAGACTATCAAGAGGATCTCTGCAAGGTTCCGAAGAGTTTAAGAATGAGGTGATGTTAGTTGCTAAGCTTCAACATAGAAATCTAGTGAGGCTATTGGGATTCTGCTTGGAGGGTGAAGAAAAGATTCTCATCTATGAATACATTCCCAACAAAAGCCTTGACTTTTTCTTATTTGGTTTGTTTCTATACTCATGGTCTTTTTATTCATCCACTTCATTTATATTCTAGTTTGTTTGATTCATTTCCTTTGTTTCAATTTCATTGCCCAAAATGAGTAGATCCAGATAGACAAAGAGAGTTGGATTGGTTGAAACGATATAAGATCATCAATGGAATTGCTCGAGGAATACTATATCTGCATGAAGATTCTCGTCTTCGAATTATTCATCGTGATCTTAAAGCGAGTAACATCTTGTTAGATGGAGATATGAATGCAAAAATTTCAGATTTTGGCATGGCAAGAATTATTCAAGTGGATCAAACTCAAGGAAATACAAGTAGGATTGTTGGTACCTAGTAAGTTGTTCTTCAACCCTAAAGCTTTCTCTTATGGTACATAATTTTTTTAAAGAAAAGAGATCAAACTGTTGAGTTATTAATGAAGTCATTTTTGCTTGGTTGTCATGTTATTGGAGTAGTATTGCTAACTTTTAATTCCTTGTCTTTAAAAAGTTTGAATTGATATTATTGACGATTCTTGTGTTTCAGCGGTTACATGTCTCCTGAATATGCAATGCATGGAAACTTCTCTATGAAATCAGATGTGTATAGCTTTGGAGTTTTAGTCTTGGAGATTTTAAGTGGCAAGAAAAACAACACCTTTTACTTGTCAGATCTTGCTGAAGACATTTTGACCTATGTAAGTTAATGATTCTTACTGTTAACCGTTTGAATTAACATTACAAAATTAAACTCTCAATTTTTATTTTATTATTTTTTTTTTGTCAGGCTTGGAAACTGTGGAAGGATGGAATACCATTAGAATTATTGGACCCAAGTTTGAGAGATAGTTACTCAAGAAATGAGGTGCTTAGATGCATTCATATTGCTTTATTATGTGTTCAAGAGGATCCTAGTAGTAGACCTTCCATGGCATCCATTGTTCTCATGCTTAATAGTTATTCGGTTACTTTGCCATTGCCCGAAGAGCCAGCATTCTTCATGCGCAGTAAAGACAATGGCATTATAACAGACAGTGATCAATCTACAAACAGGTCTCTCCAGTGGTCTGTCAATGAAACATCTATATCTGAATTGCATCCACGATGAAGTATATATGTCTCAACTAGCATCGATAAATGATCTCTTTAACGATGTTAATGGAGTCTTTGTATGTTGTATAGCTATAGTTTTTTCTTTAAAAAAAATAATTTTATAGCTATAGCTTATATTTTTAAGATGTATCCGAATTCAATATATATGCCGATTAGTGGAAGTTTCATGATCAAAATTTTAATGGTTCAAGTGTTCTCTCGTTCATGATGATAGGTTATCATTGTTCTTTGAATCCTCTAGCTTAATGATGCCTCCACAATTAATTAATTGAAACGGAGTGTTGTAGGTTTTTAACTTGTTAAAATTTTCCCCAACTCAAATGCTTGGTTATCATTAATGGCTCATGGTTGTTTTTTTAACGGGTTAAATTAAAAGTTTAGTCCATGAACTTTCATGTTTGTATCTATTTGATCTATGAATTTTAAAAATTCTCTAACCGTTTATTGAACTTTCAAATTTGTGTATATTTAGTCCATAAACTTAAAAAGTGTCTAATAAATTTTTGAACTTTCAATTTTTTGTTTAAGGAGAGAAAACTTTAGGATATTAATGATATCTATTAGATACAAAATTGAAAGTTTAAAGATTTATTAGACATTTTTAAAATCCAGGTATCTATTGGACCAAAAATTGAAAGCTTAAGAACCTTTAGACACTTTTTAAAATTTAAAAATCAAAATGTAAAGTTTATAACAAAAGCTTAAGTTGATGAGTTACAGTAAATTTAATTATATCAATACTTTAACACCAAATAGACACAAGTTTAAAAAGTTGAGGAAATAAATTTATAATTTAACCTATTTAAAATATAATTTATATCTTGACCCAGTTTTTAAAGGAAAAATGATTGTTCTCTAAGTTTTATTTTAAAAAATATCTTTCTAAGAATTGGAAGTTATTTTTGGGAAGTTATAAAACAAAGAAATTAGGGCATAATACAATTTTGATTATGGAGGTTTGTGTTTAGTGTTTATTTGGTTTTTGAGGTGTCAATACATATTTTTAATTTTTTTTTTTCTTTTCAGAGAAAGATATTTTTAGTTCATGCTGCCTTGAAAGTAATTTTAAATAGTTTTTACGCTCTTTTGACGGTTAGTTGACTAATAAAAAGATAATGGATAGTTAAGTTGCTGAACTAAATTTACTCGATTAGCAAAATATATCAATTTGAATATTATTTTCTTATGATTGAACTAATTATATGTTTTAGTCATTTTCTTTTTATGTTTTCAATTCAATCCTTATATATATATTTTTTTTAAAAAAAATAATCAATTTAGTCGTCCTCTACAATATAACCATTTTAAATTACACTTTCTTCATTAGTAACTGCTAAAATTCATTGATGACAAGTTTATAAGGCCTAAAAATGAGTAAATCAGTAGATACTTAGGTGAAAAATTGTGTCACCTAAAAGCATTATTTTTACCAACTTTTTTAATTTAGAGGAGAAATTATCATACCATAGAAATAGAAAGTTAGTGTGAAAAGGACAAGTTAAAGAGGTGATGGGGTCATTTGTTTAGAGAAAATTATTCAACGTTTAGGGGCCGTTTGGTGCGCTGGAATTGAATGGGTTTGGAATGGAATGGAATGGAATATGATGCCTATGGGAATATTTTGCTGGAATCATGATTCCCATGCCTGTGTTTGGTGCATTGGATTTGAGTTGGAATTAATGGAGAGAGAAATAGTGGGACCCACCAAAATGTGGTTAAAATAGAAAAAGAAATGGTGGGTCCGATCAAAATTATGAAGAAAAATGGAGAGAGAAATAGTGGAACCCACAAAAATGTGGGAATGAGTTGGAATCACATGCCCACCATTTCATTCCAAACTCACACCATTCCCGGCCAACCAAACATAGGCATCCCTTTCCAATCCATTCCAATCCATTCCAAACCCGTGGGCCAAACGGCCCCTTATAGTTTAATTATTCTGTCCCGTTCATTTATATCCCTGTACCATTTTTTCTGCTTCATTTTCTTACATCGTTTTACGACTTTTCTTTCTTTCTGAAATTAATTATTGAAAGTGACACAAGGTCCGAAGACCAGGGTTTCATTGCACGACTTTTCTTTTCTTTTCTTTTTTATTTTTTTCTCATCATCTACTTAAATTAGACAAATGACACGACCACGAGATTGACTCGTCCCCATCCCTACCAAGTCTTCTAGTAAGGCCACAACTGTCCATTTATTAATCTATTTTGCTTCTATACAATATAGTTACATCTATATATCTCACTTTGTGAATACAAGCTAAGTGATCATGACAAGTAATAACAAGTGTCGTGTTGACGATGGTATTCACTATCAATAGAGAAATGAAAATATTAGACAAAGACTACGAGGTCTCATCACTCTATTCAATGTGATATTTTTAACATGTCCCTCAAGATTATATACCTTTAGGTTCACGTTTGGATTTCATGAGCTTCATCTCAAAATCAATTGGTAATGGAGGATTATGAGATCTTCTCACCTTTTCAACGTGGGATCCTCAACACGTTCACTGACTAATTTGAGGAGTCGATGTGAAGAGCGTGCTAAGCGAGATGGTGAGTGTCATGCAAGGGAGAGGGATGAAAAAATTGAAAACGAGGGGGACAAAGGACACGAGAGACTTTGGCCATTGACTTGGCGCCGGCCCTACCAAGACTTTTAGTCGGGCCACAACTGTCCATTTATTACTCTCTATTATGTTTTCTTACAATCCTACCTAACTTCTACAGTATAATAAAGGGACTTTATGAATTCAACTGGTTGTGAGAAATAATAATAAAAAATATTAAGTTAATTCAGAATAATTACACCTCTCATCAGTGAATTTGACAGTAAGCTTTTGAAATGGACAATCTAATTCCTTAACTTAAAAAATAAATATATAGTTCTAATTAAGTGTTTTATAAGTTGAGTAATTGGTGGTAACTTGTGAGTAGTATATTTAATAAATTTGGTTGTATCATTTAAAATTGTTTAGATTAGTAAAGTCTAGTTATTACTGAGCTACGTTACTAATTAAGCCAATTAATGATCAACTAACTAAACTCATGAACCATATTATTTAATTTCAGGAACGACTCAAGATTTTATGCTTTTGAAAATTTATGGATAAAATAGAAACCTAGATCAAATATGATGAGAAAATAACTGAGTTCCTAAAACTCATCAATCAAATATCAGGAGACAATTGTCCTAAATTTTTTATAGAATTTAAAGCTTCAAGTTATGATAATTTACTAAATTAGATAGGCTTTCAAAATATATTTGGAAGTAATAGATTTATAAATAAATGAGTTATATATCAAACAGCAACCTATATATAATCCAAACAAAGAGGGAAAGACCAAATTAAAATAAGACAAGTAATTCTATCAAAATAAAATAAGAGAAGTTATTACAAGTGTCTCGATGATGATATCCACCATGGAATAAATGAAAATATTATATAATTCAGAAAATATCTACTTTCAATTATTTGGTTTGAAAGTGGAATAATTCTAATCTAGATTAGTCCAACCCCACCATTCAATATCACTCTTTAGTTTAATACCGATTCAAAACTCCTTTCAAACTTACGACTTAGAAGAATCAAAACAAGACTTTGATATCTGGGGGTTACTAATATATAAAAACAAAATGCTTCGGCTTTGAACGTTAAATGCAACGAACAGCCAAACAAGTTTGGCTAAGATGCAGAAATTTCTGGTCCTCGTCTTCCTCCTCAGCTTCCTCTTCATCCATGGCAGCCCAAAACTGATTTTAGATAGCCTCCCCTACCGTTACTGCTCCGACACCACCCTCTCGCAAAACTCCACCTTCTTTCCCAATCTCAAAGCCCTCTCTTCGGTTCTTTCCTCCAATGCTTCTCGCAGATTGTACCACAAAGCCTCCGTGGGGCGGCCCCCAAATCCCACCGCCCACGGCCACTTCCAGTGCCGTGGGGATCTCAACGCCACCGCCTGCAGAAAGTGCGTGGCCACGGCCACCTCCAATTCGTCGCAGCAATACTGCCCACTTGGCGATGGGGCGGTTCTCTGGTTCGACGAGTGCCTTTTGCGATATTCCAATGAATCTTTCTTCTCCATCGTGGCCGAACAGCCGTCGTTGATTTTGATCAACAACGAAGAAATTGAGGTGGATGTGGATGGGTTTAACCAAGTTGTGGGCTCCACGTTGAACGATACGGTTGCCAATGCTTCTTCCGTGAGAGGGGCGTTGAAATTTGCGACCAAGGAAGGGAGTTTCAGAGACGCAACGGTTTACACGCTGGCACAGTGTACGGCGGATTTGAACACTTCCAATTGTGGGAAATGCTTGAGAGACGCTCTTCAGAATTTCCCTGCTTGTTGCAGTGGGAAAAAGGGCGGTAGAGTTTTGTTTCCCAGTTGTACGTTCCGTTACGAGCTTTATCAATTTTACGACGGCGTTTCACGCTCTTCTATTTCCACTCCTCCGGCATCTGCCCCTTCACTTCCTCCTCCGGCCGAATCTCCGCCCGAATCGAACCTTTCTCCGACGGCTCCTTCATTACCCTCCTCCCCTTCCGCACCGGCACCCTCTACGGCGGCTCCTCCACTACTTTCAGGTTATATATTGATTCTTCTCAAAATTACTCTTGTTTGAATTAATTAATTGAAATTGATTTAATAAGTTTATTTATGTTGATTAATTAACCACAAAAATTTAATAAAAAAAGTTGTGTTGTTTTGTTCTGTTCGGACAGGAAAAGGGACAGCGATAATGGCGATGGTGATTGGAATTGTTACAGTCTATTTTCTGAGTTGAATTTCACGTGGGTAGAGTTTGTTGATGTTGTATTTTTTTTTTTTTTTTGGCAAAAGGTGCGTAGACTAGAGGTCAATATTCCACTTCATAGATTATTCTGTAATATTTAATTACGCAGTTAATCTTGCATTGATTTTAATTTATTTAGCACAAAGGTCAATATTCTTCTCATGTGAAATGTGAATGAATGATTTCAAACTGAATCAGTGTAGTTCACGGGTAGACTAGTGGGGAAAAGTCGAGAAATGGTCAAAAGTTTATATATATATATATGGAGACAAAATACCCTAGTCTCCATGTTTGATGTAGGACTTGAACAGTCCATGGTTTATGAAGTTTGAAAATGGTCACTAAGTTTGGGTGGAATGTTAGGTTAACTAATGAAAAGATAATGTGCCACGATAAAAGTGGCTATAATGTGACAACTTTTATTCATTTTATATACTTGTTGAGAGATTAAGAATGCGTTTGAAAGTGATTTAAAAAAGAAATCTGAAAACAATGAAAATAAAGTTGTATTTTATGTTGTTTCAAAAAAATAATAATAATAAAATTGTATTTTATGTTTTCATATATGTGTTTGGTAACACATTTAAATATTGGATCACAATTTAAATAATGGTCCAAAATGTGTTGGATAATATATTTATAATTAGTTGTAATTACCAATTAAATATTAAATTGAATACAAACTCTTATTAATTAATTTAGGAAGAAGTTTTATGTTGTAAATTTTTTATAATTATTATTTTACGATATCGTATAAATTATAATACATTATAATATACATATTTTAATGGGAAAAATACATTTTTGGTCTCTGAGGTTCGGGTCAAGTTTCATTTTGGTCCATAAATTTGAAAACTCGACATTTTGATTCATCCATCCAATTTTCTGTAGCAAACGGAAGCTGACATGTTATTTTTAATTAAAAAATATATTTTTAAAATTTTTAAAATAAAAAAAATATTTCTAATAATTTTTATTTTCTTTTTCCTTTTTCATTGTTTTATTCTTTATCCTTCTTCTTCCCTATCCATCTTCTTCCTCTTTCCTAAAACAACCTTAAAATTTTCATCCTCCTCCATCATTGTTGCACCGACAACACCAAACATCCAACTGCCATTGCCAACAGTTGTCGCCGCCTATATTTTATTTTCCTTTTCTTCCCTCTTCTTTTCCTTCTCTTTCCCTCTCTTCTTACCTTTTCTCGAGGAAATTTCTAGTACTATGGTAGTATGGAAAATTTTCCATACTACCTCCATTCATAGTTTGACATGTGGGAAGTATTTAAGAATGGTGTGAGAGCCATACAATAAAATATTATATCATTAAATGCTCGTTAAATGACGTGTCAAATGTTGAATGGAGGAAGTAGGTACTACGGTAGTACTAGAAAATTTTCTCCTTCCAGATCTACCATTGTGGGTTCGTGCCGCCAACACCTATTGTCGGAGAAAAAGAAGATCGAGAGAGGGAGAGATTTGACTGGTTCACCAGAGAATGAGAGAAGACTGAGAAATGAGAAATTGAGGATTTTTTGCCGATTTGAGAGAAACGACGACTGATTCCAAATCTGAGAGAAAGACTAACATAAAGAAGAGAGAGGAGAGAGAAGGGAGAGGAAAAAAGGAAAAGAAATTAAAAGAAATAATTAAAAATAAGAAATAATAATGAAAAATAGCAAAAAAATATTTTTTCATAAAAAATAAATAACACATCAACTTTCTATTAGTAGTTAATGGAAAATCTAACATAAGGACAAAAATGAATCTAAATGCAAACCATAGGGGTATATTTGTTGAGTTTTCGAACTTAGGGACCATGAAACCTAACCAAAATCTCGGAGACCAAGTGTATTTTTCCCTCTTTTAATTTAAAAAAAAAAAAAACGAATCAGAGTTTATAACATAAAATACTCTATTTATTATAGCTTTTTTTTTTTTATCTCTTTTAATATAATTCTACATTTTAAATGTTGAGATTCAAAATTTGGATACACTAAAAACATACAAATTTTATTTTCAGAATTTCAACTATTTAGATCAGAGAATTCGAAAACAGTTTTTAAAACACACCACTAAAAACGCATATTTGTTGAACTCAGTAAATCTGAAAACATAAAACATGAGACGTGGCAATTTCCGACAGCCTCCGACGAGTACTACAACAATTCCAACAAACTCCAGTCGTAGTTCCTCAACCCAAGCTCCTTGATGGTGCATTTCCAGCAGCCAAGCAACCCGACTCATCATCTTCTTCAATCTTCCCTATTGATTTTCTCCATAGGTGAGTTGGGTGACATTTAGGATCTTTTCCTAAATTACCCTTGGCTTGGGTGGTAATTTCCTATATTATACTTGTGTTTGGCTTTAATCTCTCCATTGACCCTTTGCTTAAATATTTGCTTCAATTTTCTGATTTATGCTTCAATAAATTGGTAAAATAATTTTCTAAATAGAGGGGATTCGTTTCTCAATAAAAATATAAACCGTCGATTTTTACAATTAAAAATGAATTGAATTTTAAAATTAATTCTTGAAATAAGAATTTCTTTTTAAAATATTTGTGTTGTTCTAAAAAAGAATTTTGCATCAAAAAGTTTGTTTTTTAATGACTTTTTTAAATGACGAATTAAGCCGTGTGTTTTGTTTCTGATATCTTAGAATTCAGATTTACAAGAAAATTCTTCTAAAATTAATATAGGAAGAGAAGATGGTTGGAATTATAACACAAACAAACTACGACAAGAACATAGTTCAACTAGTATAAAATATGTGTTTATGACCAAGAGATCTTGAATTTGAATTCCCTAATCCCAAATGGTGATATTCTTATTAAAAAAATTGTTGAATTCAAATAATAATAATAATAATAACAACACAAACAAACCACATCCTCAAAAAAATATAATAATAATAAGGGAAAATTACCTTTTGGTCCCTGAGTTTTGAGGAATATGTGCGTTTGGTCCCTGAGTTTTCAAAATAGACTTTTTTAGTCATTGAGTTTTGAGAAATAGGTTTAAAAGGTCCCTGAGTTTTCAAAATAGACTTTTTAAGTCCCTAAGTTTTGAAAAATAAGTTTAAAAGATCCCTAATATTAATTTTTCAAAATTTTAAATCAATACTTTTAAATTTTTTTAATTTTAAAAACCATTCGATATTAAAAAATAATACAAAAATATTAATTTAAAAAAGTTGAAAAAATAATATTAGGGACCTTTTAAACCTATTTCTCAAAACTCATGGACTAAAAAGGTCCATTTTGAAAACTTAAGGACCTTTTAAACGTATTTCTCAAAACTCATGGACTAAAAAGGTTTATTTTGAAAACTCAGGGACCAAACGCACATATTCCTCAAAACTCAGGGACCAAAAAGGTAATTTTCCCTAATAATAATAATAATAACACAAACAAACCACAATGCCCAACTCTATGGTGATAAAACTTTCTTAAGATTTAGACGAATAACGTGAGCAATAAAATTAATCCTCTAGAAGCCAAAGCAAGCATAACTTAGTGGTAATCGACATGTACCATCGACCAAGAGGTCAGATGTTCGAATCCCTCCACCCTAAATATTGATGTACTAAATAAATTATTCCTTTAGGAATCTTCTTTTATGTTCTTTTTCTTTAAGGAATCTTCTTTTATGTTCCCAAAATTACAAAGAATTTATTTAGCTTAAGCTAATTTTCTAAAGATAATAATGTTTTTAATTTTTTATTTCATTCTTTTGTGAAGGATCAAACCAACATGACAACATGGCCAAAACAAAGTTTAGCCACATTATTAGTGTCTTAATAAATTTAGCCACATTATTTAAAATTGTAAAGATCGACAACAAAGTTTACTTAGCTGTCATATCATATTTTCACTATAGTTAATTAACGATCAGGGATCATTATTTAGAACTACATCTTAAACTTTTTTTAAAAATAAAAAAATAAAAAAAAAATCTTAAACTTTAGAATTAAATCACTACCAAGTTCAAACTCTGAGGGTAAAAATGTAATTTTTCCTAATTTTATTTTGATTTATAAACTTTTAAATTTATTTTAATTGGTTTTTAAACTTTCAAATTTTTGTCCTTGAACAATTTAAAAAGTAATTATTTTGATTTTTGTTCTTATTTGTAGATAATTATTTATAGATGAATGGTGTACCGTTGGATATGTATTTGGTTGATAAAACTTTTGAGTTAACAAATATCCAATAGCCAAATGATGAAAATGACTAAGATCTTTTTTGAAAAAAAAAATAAAAATAAAAATAGATGTACCTAAGATGCAAAGCCAAAATGATTGTTTTGTTTTGTTTTTTTTTTTTAATTAAAGGTTAAAAATCACTTTTGGTCCTTGAACTTTCATCAAAGTAACAAAAATATATATATATATATATATATATATATATATTTATTGACAATCAAAGTAATAATATTTTTGGTTTCAAAAAAAAAAAAAAAAAAAAAAAAAGTAATAATATTTTAGTCTCTCAACTTTAATAAGTAACAATTTAGTCTTTGTACTTTCAATTTTGTAACAATTTAGCCACTGAACTTTAATAAGTAACAATTTAGTCTTTACACTTTCAAATTTATAACAATTTAATCATTGTCACAAAAAAATTCATCAAAATTAAATGTCTCTATTTTTATTATTTAATGATTAGACTTCGTAGTTTATAAGTATATTGGATTCCAAATTAGTTTATTAATCTATCTATGTAAAAAAAAAAACCATTAAATCAGTTTCAAAAAAAAAAAAAAAAACTCATTAAATCCTAACATTAATTTTTACGATAGGGACTAAAGCATTACAAATTTTACCGTACCAGGATTAAATTATTATAAATTAAAGTTTAGGGACTAAATTGTTATTTTCATTAAAATTTAAGAACCAAAAATGATTTTTAACCATGTTCCAAAAAGTTAAAATAGAATAAAACCTAGTTGTGTTAGGAAACTGAAATGGAATTTGAACAAATGATGTACGGATTGTCACCTTGATTATATTCCTCAAACATTTCATTTTAAATAATGATAATCCAGTAAATTCAACCAGCTTTCAAAATATATTTTTAAGCAACAAATGTATTTATTAGAAGTTCACCATATGGTAAAAAAAAACCTATTTATTAAATCACAACATATATATAGCCTAAATGGGGTTGGATGACTGGACTAACATTCAAGGAGTGTAAATAGGGTTATTTCTTGTTTTATTTTAATTTGGTCAATATTGTAAAAAAAACAATATAGACCAAATTAAAATAAAACAAGTAATAACCCTATTTGCACTCCTTGAATTGTTAGTCCAGTCATCCAACCCCATTTATACTCTTGAATATTACCCATTCAATACTCATAAAAATACTAAACCCCATCCTTACCAAAAATTATTTAATATAATGAGGTTGTCCCAATGTGGCTACCATTTAAAGCGGTTGAATATAAATTTTCAAATTTATTTGTCCCTCACAATCGTTACACACAAAATCAAGATACTTTTATGGAAAGAGATTCAAATGAGAATACTAAAGGGTCGTTCGATAATTATTTTGTTTTCTATTTTTGTTTTTCATTTTTGAAAGACATTGTTATTTATTCTCTAAAAAAGAAAGAAATTGTTATTTGATAACTATTTTTGTTTTTTAAAATAGTTTTTAAAATTATAAGCAAATTTCAAAAACTGAAAAAATAGTTTTTAAAATCATATTTCTGTTTTTCAAAAACTCATTTTTTCCCCCTCTTTTACATCTTGTCGCTACGGGTTTGCGACGCGGAGCGGCCGACTTTGTTCCCAAGAGGAGGAAAATGGAGTCGCCACCAGTCTTGATTTAGAGGGTGTGACTGGGCACCCAACAATATGCTAAAATGGTCTGCAAATAAAAGATTTAAGGTTCGGGGGTCTTTTGTGTATGGGGAAGGTATTAGCACCCCACAACACTCGTTCGAAGAACGAAATTTTATTTTTCTTGTGTTATTTAAGGAAATTGGCTATGGTAAATACTAATTGTTGATTTTTAAATGTCCCACATTTTACTTCTCATTATTCCTTAAATAAATAATGAGCAATAATTGTGGGTGACATAAAGTCATTCATAATTTGTTTGAATTTAATTTGGCATCTCAAAATAAATTCATAAACAAGAATATTAGGAAAGTCAATATCTTGATTTCCCAATTTCCGTCATAGGAAAGATTATTTTTAAAAAAAAAACATTTGATTTATTAATTTTGAAAATTGTGTGAGTAAAGAACATTTCTTTTAAGGGAAACTCTTAATTAATTTTATTTTTGAAGAAAGTGGCCTTTTATGAAAAATGGATTTTTGATTGATTTATTATTGTGAAAATAAAGTTTATGAAATCAATTTTAGCAAAAGCTTTAAACACATCCCTTACAAAAATGTCATTTATGAAATATGCTTCTTTGGAAAAAGTTTTAAAAGAAAAATATGAAGAATTTTTATTTATGCTTTATATGGAAAGAAATATTAAAATCAAATCTCGGCATCCCAAGATTTTATCTTTTCCTCAAGAAACTCAAATATCGGCATCCCGAAAATTTAAGATTCCATCGTTGGAATATTTTTGTTTTGAAAGTATTTAATTAAAAGAAAAGAACTATAAGAGAATAATGACTTAAATACGATATCATAACTTAGAGAAATACAAAATATATATATAATTGAGAGAAAATATCTAAAAAGGGATGAAAACTATAATATACAAGAATTAAAACTTAATTGCATTAAAGGAAAACATATAAAAATCAAATCTTGGCATTCCAAGATATTGATGTTTTACCTCAAGAAAACTCAACATTGGCATTCCAAAAATTGAGATTCCGTCGTTGGATATTCTTTTTTATATATTTTTTTAATACAAATAACAAAGGAATCGTGATTTAGGCAAAACAAAACAAAAAATCTACATATTAATCCAATAATCCAATGACATCACATGATTAAATGATACAAGATTTAATTGTGAAATAAAATAAACAACATATAATAGTCAAATTTAAAAACAATAAAATTTGAAGAATATGCATGCATTTGTTAAATGTTAAGATCACATAACTTCCTAAATGTAAAAGAAAGAAATAAAACAAATGAAAAAAAATAGACTAACTTTATGAAAGCATGAAAAGTTTAATTTTATGAACAAAAGAAAACTATTGTAGAAAGAATTGAAAACAAAGATTAAAAAAAATACTTACAGAAAAAACGCTAGTGACTACCGTTGGACAAAGTGGCTATATGGAATTGAGAGGGAGAGTAATGGTGAGTGGGAGAAAAAAAACGTGACGAGTAGGAGGAGAAGGGAAAAAATCTTGAGAAGGAAGTTAGGTGGAAAAGGGATTGAAGTGTATCTAGGGTTTAGAAAGAGAGAGATTTAGGGAGTGTATTTTTTAGCAAAAAAACGTGTAGGAGGCTTCCCTCAGGCTCCAAATCGTGAAAAGCAAGGGTGATGGGATCCCTATTTATAGCCAATTCTAACCACAACATATTAGGAATGTGATCAAATAAAATTAAAAATAAAATAAAATAAAATAAAAGAAGAAACAAATAAATACTCAAATTTTATCTCCCATATTTACAAAATTTTAATTGCCAATCAATCCTTTAAGGAAATAAAATATTTTGATTAATTAAAACTTGCCAAATAAACCTGATATTTGATTTGACAAATCAATTAATTAAAATAAAATATTTGACCTAATTATTCTCACCAAAATTAATAAATATGATTGGCTATTTAAAAACTCTAGAACACTTTTTTTTCTTTTATTTATTATTTTTTAAAAAGACAAAATCAATTAAAAGAATAAAATTCCGGACAAATTTAGGGGTCTACAGTTTGCCCCCCTTTGTTCATTCTTATAGAATAAAAGGATGGACAAAGGTGTAGACCTTATTTGTTCGAAATTTTATATTTAGCAAAATAAATAGACAACCAATGGTAAAATTTAAGCTTTTTTTTTTTTTTTTTTTTGGGGAAATAAATAGGGGAAAACACTAAATCGAAAGAATTTTGGAACGGCGAGGGGTAAACACTAAACCGTAAATGTTTGGAAACAGCCAGGGGTAAACACTAAATTGTTAAATTTTGGGACAGCCAGGGGTAAACGTTAAATTGTTAAATTTTGGGGACGGTCAGGGATAGACAAGCGCCCCATGATGTATTAAAGGAGTTGGAGGCCAGGGCTAAACAAGCACCTCCATGATAAAGGTATCGGGCCAGGGGTAAACAAGCACCCGATGGTGTATTAAAGGAGCTGGAGGCCAGGGGTAAACAAGCACCTCCATTATAAAGGTATCGAGCCAGGGGTAAACAAGCACTCGATGATGTATTAAAAGGGCTGGAGGCCAGGGGTAAACAAGCACCTCCATGATAAAGGTATCGAGCCAGGGGTAAACAAGCACTCGATGATGTATTAAAAGGGCTGGAGACTAGGGGTAAACAAGCACCTCCATGATAAAGGTATCGAGCCAGGGGTAAACAAGCACTCGATGATAAAGGTATCGAGCCAGGGGTAAACAAGCACTCGATGATGTATTAAAAGGGCTGGAGGCCAGGGGTAAACAAGCACCTCCATGATAAAGGTATCGAGCCAGGGGTAAACAAGCACTCGATGATGTATTAAAAGGGCTGGAGGCCAGGGGTAAACAAGCACCTCCATGATAAAGGTATCGAGCCAGGGGTAAACAAGCACTCGATGATGTGTTAAAAGAGCTGGAGGCCAGGGGTAAACAAGCACCTCCATTATAAATGTATCGGGCCAGGGGTAAACAAGCACCCGATGATGTATTAAAAGGGCTGAAGGCCAGGGGTAAACAAGCACCTCCATTATAAATGTATCGGGCCAGGGGTAAACAAGCACCCGATGATGTATTAAAAGGGCTGAAGGCCAGGGGTAAACAAGCACCTCCATGATAAAGGTATCGAGCCAGGGGTAAACAAGCACTCGATGATGTGTTAAAAGAGCTGGAGGCCAGGGGTAAACAAGCACCTCCATGATAAATGTATCGGGCCAGGGGTAAACAAGCACCCGATGATGTATTAAAAGGGCTGGAGGCCAGGGGTAAACAAGCACCTCCATGATAAATGTATCGGGCCAGGGGTAAACAAGCACCCGATGATGTATTAAAAGGGCTGAAGGCCAGGGGTAAACAAGCACCTCCATGATAAAGGTATCGAGCCAGGGGTAAACAAGCACTCGATGATGTGTTAAAAGAGTTGGAGGCCAGGGGTAAACAAGCACCTCCATTATAAATGTATCGGGCCAGGGGTAAACAAGCACCCGATGATGTATTAAAAGGGCTGAAGGCCAGGGGTAAACAAGCACCTCCATGATAAAGGTATCGAGCCAGGGGTAAACAAGCACTCGATGATGTGTTAAAAGAGCTGGAGGCCAGGGGTAAACAAGCACCTCCATGATAAATGTATCGGGCCAGGGGTAAACAAGCACCCGATGATGTATTAAAAGGGCTGGAGGCCAGGGGTAAACAAGCACCTCCATGATAAAGGTATCGAGCCAGGGGTAAACAAGCACTCGATGATGTATTAAAAGGGCTGGAGGCCAGGGGTAAACAAGCACCTCCATGATAAAGGTATCGAGCCAGGGGTAAACAAGCACTCGATGATGTGTTAAAAGAGCTGGAGGTCAGGGGTAAACAAGCACCTCCATGATAAATGTATCGGGCCAGGGGTAAACAAGCACCCGATGATGTATTAAAAAGGCTGGAGGTCATGGGTAAACAAGCACCTCCATGATAAAGGTATCGAGCCAGGGGTAAACAAGCACTCGATGATGTATTAAAAGGGCTGGAGGCCAGGGGTAAACAAGCACCTCCATGATAAAGGTATCGGGTCAAGGGTAAACAAGCACCCGATGATGTATTAAAATGGTGAGAAAACTTCCACGGACAAAATTTTAACCTACAATGCTTATGAATGCATGAGTTTTTTCATAATAAAACACTTTGTGATACGGACTTTCATCCAAAAATTGCCCTAGTGTTTATTAATGAAGTTTAAAGCATAGTTTCAAGAAAAGTAACTTTTTTAAAGAAGTTTTCATCCTTTTAAAGACAAGAATCAAATCATGAAGGGGTTCTTTTGATAAATGTCTTCCAATAGACATTCTTATCTGCAATTTGCCCCAGTATTTATGCAAGATTTTTTTGTGCTTTTTTTTTTTTTTTTTTTTTTTTTTTTTTTTTTTTTTTTTTAACAAAGCTTTATTCAGAAAGAAGAAAATTTGTGTGTGTGTATCTGTGCTCTTTTTTTTTTTAAGAAAAAAAAAGAAAGGCGGCTAATTTTACTTATTCTCATACTTCTTTATAGACTATCAAGTGATATTAAATCATGAGGAAATAACTTTATCCTTGTCTAAAAATTTCTTTTCTTTTCTTTTCTTTTCTTTTTGTTGCACATTTTTTTTTGTCTTTTTTTTTTTTTTTTTTTTTTTTGTGAATGCCCTCATTTTGATATTGTTGCAACTCTTTTTGTTGTTACAAAGATGCTCTAATGGATAAGCTTGACTATTTACAATAGACATGATGGGATATGATGGGCAAAAATGGTCTCATATACTATTTGAATGACTAATAAAGGTAACTTATAGCACAATCTCAATTTGGAAATATCAAGCATATGATGGGAATGACATGATCTCAAAAGATAATAAGTTGAATGAGCAACTTTCAAATTCAAGACCTGGGAAGGACGAACAAATAAAGACCAACGTGGATGACGAGAACGAGGAACTATCGTTTCTCACAGTAGTATTTGGATGAAAGAAGCATGAGACACGAAAAAGTTGACAAATGGGGCTTAAAAAGTATAAATGTGGGAAAACAAAGATATAACCGAAAGAGAGAT
The DNA here is from genome assembly GCA_017139565.1 of Luffa aegyptiaca. NCBI lineage: Eukaryota > Viridiplantae > Streptophyta > Magnoliopsida > Cucurbitales > Cucurbitaceae > Luffa > Luffa aegyptiaca. Next base: position 6,017,494 of record CM029400.1, read on the forward strand.
GAAAGTGAAATCATTCCTTAAACAACTCCTCTAAAACTTGATGCTTAGCTTCCCAAGATTTATCTCATAGATTGATCAAATGTGTTGGTAAGCATATGATTGCTGGCTCAAGTTCGATGTAACAAACTCCTCAGGCCACTTATAATGTTCTAACTCATATATTTCTTCCAGCAAATGATAATTTTCTTCAAAGAATGAGCCACCTTTGCTTTGTCAATGCTATCTTTCTTCTTAAGTGGCTTCTTGATAAACTGATTAGGAATGACATGCCTGTGTGATCTGTTTGCAATCACCTAGCTTCGATCCTTATTGAGAAAAACTTCTTTTCATCTAAAACACTTTATTGCCCCAGTTAAGGTCTTGGGGTTGATGAAATGACTATTGCTACAACTGATCATATGACTTTTTGCGTAGACATTTGTATTCTTCAATTAAATACTTCAAGTAGTCAATAGTCATGTAAGGGTATCACTTCTTCTTATGTCAATTTGGATAACTCCGAAGAGAACTCCAATGTCTTTTTACTCGCTATTTGAAGAGAAAAGTTTTGCCCGTTGCCAAAATTGAGTAAAAGATGCGTAACATGGTGATTTTGTCACCTGACATTTGTTTCATATTTTGACATTTGCCATAATAGCCTCATATGTTGCGATTGCCCCAGCATCTGCGTCAAGCTTACTTATGCATTTCTCAATAAGAAATGATGCATCAATCATATGCACGTCATTTGAGATATCTTTGCTTCAACATTAAAGAAATATAATGGCCAAACCCAAAATTATCACCATCGAACTCCCTAGTCCTTGCATTTTTTTTTCTTTTTTTTTTCTTTTTTTTCTCTTTCTTTTTTCTTTTTTTTTTTCTTTTTTTTTTTTTTTGCTTTTTTCTTTTTTTTTTTTTTTTTTTTTTTTTTTTTGCTTTTTGCTTTTTTTCTTTTTTTTTTTATCTTTTTTTGTTTGTTGCAAGGACTATTTTCTATCTCACTTGTTTTGAGAATCAATACCTGGATCTGCACATACTTCGAGAGAAAACCACAAAATGAGAATTTCAAAGCTTATCATTATGATCACTGAATTAAGATGCCTTGACCTGAATCTTTGACATATGTGTCTTTCATTTTCGATCTTCAACCTTGTTCTTCAATATAACTTCACTGCTTGAGACATGGAATGTTCATTTGTCAAAGTGTATTTTTCTTTCATTTCCTGCTTCCATTATGTTTTCCCTCTTTTGAAGATTAACCTACTTTGCAGTACTTTTGCTCATACAAAGCTTCTGGCTTCAAAGATAATCCCAAATCGATCGTGAACATATTATCTGCTTGCATTTGAACTTAGCTCTTCAATGAGATTTACTCTAAGGTTACCAACACATAAAGCCTTAGATTTATTGTTTTCAGAAAATGACTCACTTTAATCTAGGGAGGATAAAAAGGAAAAAAAGAAATGATTGACTCCCTTTGATAACTGTTGGATGCAAAATAGAATTGACTCGCTTTGATCAATAGAAGATAAAAAAAAAAATAGGATTGATTTACCTTAATTAAGTGAAGATGAAAAATTGGTTTGAATCACTTTAATCAAGGAAAGATGAAGAATATGATGGACTAAACTCTAATCAAGGAAAGATGAAGAATAGGATCGACTCAAGAGAAGATGAAAAATAGGATTGACCCAACTATGAAATATAAGATCGACTCACTTTAATCAAAGAAAGATGAAAAATGGGATGGAGGATAAGATGACACATTCAAATGAATCGTATGTGGATTTTGATGGTACGACAAAGAAGGGTGTAAGAATAATAGATCAAATTGCAATTCGCATCATGACTTGAAATAGTGCCAATAAGAGATAAATACTATTTGTTACTTTTAAAGTCATCGTATAATATATGAGCATGGGTTTTGCAAAGTTGGTAGATATATGGGTAAGAATAAGGAAAACAACAAATTGCCCCACTATAGTAGCATTATGGTATAGATCAAGAAAAAAAATAACTAATTTCCCCATTGTAATGTTATGGTGTAGGCTAATAAGGTCTTTGTTTAACTCAAAGCTCAAGTCTGCATGGGAAGAAAATGCGGTGTTAGGTCTAGGAAGAAAGGTGGGTCAAAGACATTGGGTGCTGGATTGAGTGATGGGGATATGAGTTTAAGGATATTATGGAGAAATGGTGGTCAAGTAGGAGATCTTGCAAGCAGAAGAGGTCTTGACAAAAAGCTTGTATGGTTGATCAAGGGCTGATGATGACATTCACAATTTTTTTCTTCTTTTTTTTCTTTTTTTTTTAGCTTTTCTTTCTTTTCTTTTTCAGACAAGGACTCCACTTTTTCCAAACATGGTTTAAAATCTCATGTTTGTCTATAAGGAAAAAAAGACTAAGTTAATTGGCCTAAAAAAAACTTAGTAAACCTAGGAAAAAAAAAAAAAAAAACGTGGAAGTCATATTTTTTTTAAAAAAAAAAAAAAAAAAAAAAATGTAGAATGATCTTTTTTTTAATTTTTTTTTTTATAAAAGATTATATTGCAAAATGTTACTTTGATTTTTTTTTTTTTTTTTTTTTTTTTTTTTTTTTTTACTGAAGTCTTAAAAGGATGGAAAAAAAAACAAGCAATGAAATGAATGAAAATAGATGAAATGTCCTTTGGCCCAAATTGTTGTGCAAAAAATGAAACAATAAACTTCAAATTTTATTAAATGAAATAATTGAACGAAATATTAGATCAAATCCAAAATACTCAAAGAAACCATCATTGCTCTAAGGGAGACAACTAACGTAGGATAATTCCATATCAAAGTTCATAATTCTTCTCCCTTGGACTGCAATTGTGAAATGCCTCTACGAATGTCCCAACTCTTTTAGCCATTACTCTTTCTACAACATTGTCTATGTGTTTCCCCATCTTGAACTAAACTTGTGTTTTCTTGCCGAAAGACCTTTGAAATAATTTTGTAACTTACAAGTGAAATAACTTTGTAACTTACAAGTGAATCATATCTCCTTGCAACTATTTATGTTCTGTCGGTATCATTGTTGCATTCTAACCTTTCTGGATATGGTGCTCCAAATTGTCAATAGTCCATTGCAATGTACTATTGCTTTTCTCAAATTCAACCGCCTATTTACCTTGCATTTCAATCATTGCGTTTAGCTCCAAAACGAGTTGTTAAAAAGAAGAAATACAACTTTCCAGACTGGAAAATTGTGCATATTTCTCTTTTAGAACCTTATGCAAGTCTTCATTTCTTTCTTTTGATTTTCTGACCATTTTTTCTGGATGCATATAGTCTAACTCTTGATTCTCTTTCCCGAGCTTTATTTGATTCTTTAGTAGCTTTCTTATCTTAATAAACCCTTTTCTGTTTCTACCCCTTGTCGTTTCAACTGACTCATTTCTTGAAGTAACTTTCCTTTCTCTTGGTGGAGTAATAGATTTTCTGCCTTCTTGCCAGTGCTTTCATTTCCGAGCTCCTTTTGAAGTGGTGACATTTGCTTCTTTTTTTTTTTTTTCTGCATGATGTTTGAATAGCTTCGTACCATAATTTATATTCTAGAGTGGAGACATCCATATGTTTTTCAATGTTTCTTTTTTTTCTATTTTTCCAGGATTCTATCACCTGCAAAATTTTTTGACCTGAATCCTCCTGCTCGTAATCAAAATCAAGATTCCCTACCTCACGTGTCACATGGATGAATTTTTCTAACCACATTTGGCGTAGAACTAAAAGAAGTGCATAACTAGTACATCCCCACGGGCCCAACAATAGAACATCTTGAAATTTACCACACTTTTACTGGCTGCAAAGGCATCCACACACAACTTTCCATATTATGTCTTCATTTTCCAAGTTTGTCGAAAAAAGACATCCACGATTCTGTACTTGGCTCGTTTGCTTTGTGTTCAACTATTCCATAATCAATGATAAGGTTGTTTGTAGTGTCTTATGGATTGGAGAATTTTACTTCTGGATTGCCAAACTTAAGTGGACACCTCAAATGACTCATCAACCAGATATTTAATGGAGGAGTGCGACCGATAAATCTACATTTCCCTCGTATTTTACAAAAATTTAATGATCATATTGTTTCGTCGTGGGCGACTCTGGAATTCTTCAAGAACGCCTTCTTGAATGCCAGGGACCCAATGTGAAATCTTGGGACACCACCACAAGATTACCCCGCTATTCTCCTTGGACATTTGGACACACGATTGACCCAAACATACATAGTACAAAGAGCTTCAAGCTTAACTCATCCTCCTTATGTTGTTGAACAAGGCTTATGAGGTAATTTAAAGATACTCTTTCACCTTCTCTTTTATTCTTGAGTTGATGTTCCATTTCAGCAGCAGTTATATTACCGATAATCCTTGCAAAAGCTCTTCTCCTAGTCAGTCTTTTGTCGAAAAAAATAAGCTTTTTCTTCGAACATCATTGCCATTCGAAACAACTCTGGTATTCTTCAACAGTGGGTGTCATGACGAGGGAATTGAATATAAAACATTTGTAAGTTGGATCCCAAAAATATAATGCAGCCACCAGGATATTTTTCATCAATTTGAACATATAAAAGACTTGTCATGTGCTCATATCTTTTCATGAATGATATCCTATGCTCTGGTTTTAATTCCTCCCCAAATCTCTTTTAGCTTCCTTATGCTTAGAATAGTATGACTAAAGATGTTGGTTGCTGGGGGTTGATCTAAAACATCCTTCAACAAAGCATTCCCACATTTTGCTTGCATTTGTTCGAACCATTGATGCACAGTTTCTGACATTCAATTGTGATTATCGGTTTTCTCTTTCTATTGCAACCTCAATATTTGGTTTATCTAAAATCGTTCAAAATCTCAAGTAATAAAGTTTGAATGTTTGTTTGTTTGTTTTTTTTTTTTTTTTTTTTTTTTTTTGTTGCCATTTTTTTTTTGCCATTTTTTTTGTACAACAAATGATGAGCATGTAACTAATATGAGAATGTAGCGACAAAATAAAAGATCTTTTTAACATAAAAATAATTAAATATGAGGGAAAATATGAAAGGAAAACATGAAGAATGCATTTATAAATGTGTATTATCAAAATATGCTAAATCAAGGATATAAATAAAGATGTTAAGCTAAAGTAAATTAAATAACATACACATAATTAAAATAAATCAATGGATTATATCATAACACGTGTGGTAAGGCTCTAATGTTTAACGGAAAAAGGTCCCCAAGCTGTCCTTGATTCCTTTCCTTTTTCAAGAAAATAAATCAGAGGCACCCTTATCAGCATCCTGAATAAGGTCGACTTGAGTGAGGGTTTTCATGTGCCTACACGGGAGTTATAACTCCACGAAGGTCGCCACTACTCATCCTCGATCCTAATCCTAATGGTAAAGCCCGGGTAGGAGGCTTGTGTACGTGTGTGCTTAAAAGGAGAATAAATACAAAAAAAAGCCAATATATAAAAAAATAACAACACAAGAAAATAAAATGACCCGCTTACAAAAAAAAAAGGTCCCCAGTGGATTCGCCAAGCTGTCGCTACGGGTTTGCGACGCGGAGCGGCCGACTTTGTTCCCAAGAGGAGGAAAATGGAGTCGCCACCAGTCTTGATTTAGAGGGTGTGACTGGGCACCCAACAATATGCTAAAATGGTCTGCAAATAAAAGATTTAAGGTTCGGGGGTCTTTTGTGTATGGGGAAGGTATTAGCACCCCACAACACTCGTTCGAAGAACGAAATTTTATTTTTCTTGTGTTATTTAAGGAAATTGGCTATGGTAAATACTAATTGTTGATTTTTAAATGTCCCACATTTTACTTCTCATTATTCCTTAAATAAATAATGGGCAATAATTGTGGGTGACATAAAGTCATTCATAATTTGTTTGAATTTAATTTGGCATCTCAAAATAAATTCATAAACAAGAATATTAGGAAAGTCAATATCTTGATTTCCCAATTTCCGTCATAGGAAAGATTATTTTAAAAAAAAAAACATTTGATTTATTAATTTTGAAAATTGTGTGAGTAAAGAACATTTCTTTTAAGGGAAACTCTTAATTAATTTTATTTTTGAAGAAAGTGACCTTTTATGAAAAATGGATTTTTGATTGATTTATTATTGTGAAAATAAAGTTTATGAAATCAATTTTAGCAAAAGCTTTAAACACATCCCTTACAAAAATGTCATTTATGAAATATGCTTCTTTGGAAAAAGTTTTAAAAGAAAAATATGAAGAATTTTTATTTATGCTTTATATGGAAAGAAATATTAAAATCAAATCTCGGCATCCCAAGATTTTATCTTTTCCTCAAGAAACTCAAATATCGGCATCCCGAAAATTTAAGATTCCATCGTTGGAATATTTTTGTTTTGAAAGTATTTAATTAAAAGAAAAGAACTATAAGAGAATAATGACTTAAATACGATATCATAACTTAGAGAAATACAAAATATATATATAATTGAGAGAAAATATCTAAAAAGGGATGAAAACTATAATATACAAGAATTAAAACTTAATTGCATTAAAGGAAAACATATAAAAATCAAATCTTGGCATTCCAAGATATTGATGTTTTACCTCAAGAAAACTCAACATTGGCATTCCAAAAATTGAGATTCCGTCGTTGGATATTCTTTTTTATATATTTTTTTAATACAAATAACAAAGGAATCGTGATTTAGGCAAAACAAAACAAAAAATCTACATATTAATCCAATAATCCAATGACATCACATGATTAAATGATACAAGATTTAATTGTGAAATAAAATAAACAACATATAATAGTCAAATTTAAAAACAATAAAATTTGAAGAATATGCATGCATTTGTTAAATGTTAAGATCACATAACTTCCTAAATGTAAAAGAAAGAAATAAAACAAATGAAAAAAAATAGACTAACTTTATGAAAGCATGAAAAGTTTAATTTTATGAACAAAAGAAAACTATTGTAGAAAGAATTGAAAACAAAGATTAAAAAAAATACTTACAGAAAAAACGCTAGTGACTACCGTTGGACAAAGTGGCTATATGGAATTGAGAGGGAGAGTAATGGTGAGTGGGAGAAAAAAAACGTGACGAGTAGGAGGAGAAGGGAAAAAATCTTGAGAAGGAAGTTAGGTGGAAAAGGGATTGAAGTGTATCTAGGGTTTAGAAAGAGAGAGATTTAGGGAGTGTATTTTTTAGCAAAAAAACGTGTAGGAGGCTTCCCTCAGGCTCCAAATCGTGAAAAGCAAGGGTGATGGGATCCCTATTTATAGCCAATTCTAACCACAACATATTAGGGATGTGATCAAATAAAATTAAAAATAAAATAAAATAAAATAAAAGAAGAAACAAATAAATACTCAAATTTTATCTCCCATATTTACAAAATTTTAATTGCCAATCAATCCTTTAAGGAAATAAAATATTTTGATTAATTAAAACTTGCCAAATAAACCTGATATTTGATTTGACAAATCAATTAATTAAAATAAAATATTTGACCTAATTATTCTCACCAAAATTAATAAATATGATTGGGCTATTTAAAAACTCTAGAACACTTTTTTTTCTTTTATTTATTATTTTTTAAAAAGACAAAATCAATTAAAAGAATAAAATTCCGGACAAATTTAGGGGTCTACACATCTCTCAAAAAAATTATTTTTTTCTAATTTTTTCTCTCTAAAAACGTTTTTTTCTCTAAATTTCTCTCGACAAAATTTTCCTTTCTCACTCTAAAATTTTGATCTCAATATAATTCTTTTATTTCTTTTTTTCTTTCTAAAAAATTCATCTCTCTACCTAGCCTTTTTTTCTCTCAATTTTTTTTTTTATCTTTTAAACTTTCATTTCTATTTCTCTTCTAATTTATCTCTCTAATTTCTCACTCTAAAAATCCAATATTTTTCTTTTCCCTAAAATTTTCTCTCAAAAACACATATCTCTAACTTTGAGTTTGAAAAAAAAATCTCCCTAAATTTTCTTGCACTACAATTTTTTTTTTCTAATTTGTCGTTATTTCTTTGACATATTTTTTACTCTTAATCTTACCATCTCTCTAAAATTTATCTTCTTATTTAATTTTCTCTCTAAAATTTATCTCTTCTACTTTTAACTTTTCTCTAAAAAAACATTTATATTCATCTCTCTAATTTTTATTTAAATGTCTCCACCCATTTTTCTCTCTAAAACATCTTTTCATCTTTCCGATGTTTAAAAAACGAAAAAACAAAAAACAACTATCAAATAAGTTCGGTTTTATATTTGTAAAAAACGTAAAATTAAAAACAGTTATCAAACATATATGGTTTTTGTTTTTACAGAACATAAGCAAAAACAGAAACACACAAAAATAGAACAACCAAAAGCTGAAATGATTATGAAATGGAGTCTAAATAATACATAAAATATCCACTTTGGGGTACTTGGTTTGAAAGTGGAAATCTAATTTTTAGACGAGTCATCTAACCCCATTTACACTCTTGAATGTTACCCATTCAATACTCATACAAAATTACCGTTGTCACTAAATTAAACTTTGATATCTAATATAAAGCAAAGGCTTTGGGACTTTGAACTTTGCATGCAATGAACAACCAAACAATAAGATTGGATAACATGCAGAGTTTTGTGGCGTTTCTTTTCTTCCTCCTCAGTTTCCCCATCCATGGAAGTTCTGATTTCTGGCGTTCCTGCTCCAACACGACCTTCTCACCAAACTCCACCTATCTTTCCAATCTCAAAATCCTCTCTTCGGCTCTTTCCTCCAATGCTTCTCACAAACTCTATCACAACTCTTCCGTCGGACGGCCCCCAAATCCCACCGCTTACGGTGACTTCCAGTGCCGTGGGGATCTCAACGCCACCGCCTGCCGCCAGTGCGTGACCACGGCCACCTCTAATTCGTCGCAGAAATTTTGCCCCTTTAGCGTAGAGGCAGTTGTTTGGTTCGACGAGTGCGCTTTGCGCTATTCCAATCGATCTTTCTTCTCCATCGTGGCCGAAACGCCGTCGAAGACTGTGACCAACGTCGATGATGTTGACGACGATGTGGATGCGTTTGACAAAGTCGTCGTCGCCACGTTGAACGCTACTGCCCGGAATGCTTCTCACGTGAGAGGGAAGACGTTGAAATTTGCGACCAAGGAAGTTAGTTTCAGAACCGAAACGGTTTACACGCTGGCACAGTGTACTGAGGATTTGTCCACTCGGAATTGTGGGAAATGCTTGAGACATGTTGTTGCGAAATTTCCTGATTGTTGCAGTGGCAAAAAGGGAGCTAGAATTTTGACCCCCAGTTGTACCGTTCGTTACGAGCTTTATCCATTTTACGGCGGCGTTTCGCCGTCTTTTAATTCCACTCCGCCGGCGCCGCCTCCTGCCCCCATAGCACCTCCTCCGCCGGATTTGAATCCCTCTCCGGCGCCCTCTCCGCCGGCTCCCTCAGTTCCGTCCTCCCCTTCCCCACCGGCACCCTCTCCGGCGGCTCCTTCAGTTCCGTCCTCCCCTTCCGCACCGACACCCTCTACGGCGGCTCCTCCACTGCTTTCAGGTTATATATGCTGATTCTTGAATTAATTGAAACCAAGCAGTGAGTTTATTATGTTGATTAATTTCCCAGAAATTTAATAAAATAAAGTTGTATTGTTTTGTTCCGCTGGGACAGGAAAAGGGGGAGCGACAGTGGCGATGGTGATTGGCGTTGTTCTCGGTGTCGCGGGCTATTTTCTATGACGTGCGTAGAGGTTTTCCATCTTGCTCACAAATTTCTCCCCTCGTATTCCATTTCATAAATTAATATGTAGGTGTGTTTGGGGCAATGAATAGGTTATAATAACCCCTTTATTATAATCTATTCAATGTTTGGGGCATCAACAAAAATAAATGGTGAGGTGGGTTATTTTTACCCCGATTATTTTATCCATTCTCTACCGTAACCATCATTCACCCCACCCGATTATTCTATCTATTTTCTACAGTAACTCTCTCCTCTCTTTTTCCATGCGACTCCTTGACTTTTTCCGCCGACCGCCGACCGTCGTCGGCCGGCGAAGTTTCCGACGACTTTTCCGACAGCCGCCAACGACTTTTCCGGCGATCATCGACGACTTTTCCGACCACCAATTTTTTTTTTTCATATTTCTTCTCATTTTCATTTTGAAAAATATAAAAAATGAAAATAAAGAAAAAAAAACATCGAAGGTTGCAAGAAAAGTCGTTGACAACATCGAAGGTTAACCAACTTAAAAAAAAAAAAAAGAACATTCAAACGAAATTGTATTTACCACACTCAAGTTTATTTCAAATGATTTTATTGATAAAAAAAAAAACTAATATGATTTTTGAACTAAACATTTACAATTTTTATTTTGGCAATACTAAAAGTTAACTAATATGATTTTTCTATACCAAATCCTAAACTTTTTTGTTTTGTAAAAAAAAACATAACCCTAAATCAAAGTGAATCGTATATCATAAAAAAAAAAAAAAAAAAAAAAAAAAAAAAAACACAGTCAGTTTGAACCTTTGATTTAGAACTCCATGTTAAAACAACACTCCAAACACAGATTATTTTATCCCATACTAAAATAATCTGCATCCCAAACACAGATTATTTTATCCCAGACTAAAATAATCTCCACCCCAAACACAGATTATTTTATCCCAGACTAAAATAATCTCCACCCCAAACACAGATTATTTTATCCCAGACTATAATAATCTGCACCCCAAACATAGATTATTATAACCCGCAGACTATTATAATCCCCAGATTATTATAACCACCAGATATTATAACCAATTCAGCCCCCCAAACAGCCCTGTAGTTAAGTGTATGTCTTGTGATTTTGGGATGATGAAAATCACTTCTTTGCATATTCAAAATCATTTGAAACATGTTTTTAATAATTCAAAATTAATGGTGTGTATGTTTGGGAGTGAATTTGAAATAACTAAAATCACTTTTGTCATGTAAAATTATCTCGAAACATTGCTTTGATTATTCAAGATCAATTTCATACTTGATTTTACATTTTTTTAACGTGATTTTCATATCATCAAAATCGATTTTGAAATATTAAAGACAAGTTTTTGGCATGATTTTGAATATATATTTGTTCAAAACCATGAATTCAAATCAAGTTTTAATTTGTCAAAGTGAACATGGTTCAATAATTGACATATATCATTGATCGAAAAATCAAGAGTTCAAATCTCTCACCTCAAATGTTGTTAAGCTAAAAAAAATCAAGTTTTAATTCATTATCTTTGTTTTCTTTTTCTTTCTTTTTTTTTATTCAACAATAGTGAAGTGAGGGGATTTAAATGTCTAATCTTTTGTTAAAAATACATATATACTTTCGTATATTAGTTGAGCTATACTCACTTTGAGTAATACATCAATTTTGTTGAAAAGCAAAAATGAGACTAGATTAAAAATGACCTAGTTTTACAACCGATAATGTCAATTAAATTGTTATTATAAACTATTTAATATTTATCAACAAATAAATTGCCACATTAAATTTTCGTGATTCATAAATGGGTTTATACTGATTTTCATAAATTGGGGGGTAATATTGATTGAAATACCTGACTAACATTAGTCAAAATTAAATAGACTTGAAAGTCTAGATGCACCCGCACCGAAAAAATTTCTAATACTACGATAGTCTACATACTCTCTCTATCCAGCATTTGGTGTGTTATTTAATGATCATTTAATGATATAATATTTTATTCTATAGATCTCACACCATTCTAAAATATTTCTTTCATGACAGACAATGAATTAAAGTAGTATGGAAAATCAATTCTAAAATACTTATTTCACGACAAATAATGAATGAAGTATACACCAACAGACACGGCACAATGGAATCGAAACTAAAATTAATTTTACACACAATAAGATGGAATGGTGAGTGAACTAAAATTAATTTCATACGCACACGCACATGGAATGGTGAGTCAACTAAAATTAATTTTACACATACGCACACAATTTCACACACAAACAATTAGAACCGAACAAGTCAAAATTCAAGAGCCAATGCATAAGATGGAATATTGGTGGGTCAACTAAAATTAACTTTATAGAGTGAAATTTGTTTCAATTGAAGGTGATATGCTGCCCAATAAAAATGAGGTCTATCTATATTATTTTTATTTTTTAAAACATATAATATAATTTTCTTTAAAAAGAATGGAGACTTTCCAACAGCTGGCTAGGTGAAAGACTTGGGATTTTTCAAGTCGTTTATCAAAATAAACATTTATTCTTTTTATGTCTTATTGAATTCTATGGATCTCGAACATTATTCGATGAGGCTGCCGTTCTATTAGGTCTCAAAATAAACACTATATTACATATTTTTCTCAAGCACCATTCTTTTGCTATAATGGTACCCATGAAAAAAGACAACCATAGTCTGTAGCTTTAATTTCTTTCTAGTGAAATGAATAACTTGATAGAAACCGGTAACGATTCAGGAATAGAATTGGTTAACAATAATCCTGTGCAAATTTTGAAGAATAAGCACCTGTTTAATTTGGCATGTAATCCATGTTTAATTTCTTCTTTATCAAATGAATTCAATAAAATTTCTTTGTTCCAAAAATGAAAATTTTGAAAATGATGGTTAAGATGCTCTGAGTGTTTTCAAAATTTAAATCTAATACCAATTAATACATTAAAAGGAAATAATACTAGTTTGTGTTATATTAAATCTTGTCTTCACTTTTATATTTTTAAATCCCCAAGTTCCAAATCTATGTTGAGTATCGTTTATGTCCGTAGCTAAAGATCTTTTATGCCTTTCTTGTTTTTATTTCTCTTCTATTTTATATATTATTATTATTTTTTGGAATATACATGTTTATATAAGTTACATCAATTTAAATTAGTTTATAGGATTAAATCTTGGTTAAAAAAAAATGATCCCTGTACTGAGTACATTGAAATAAATGATTTAGTCTCAAATCTTTAGTTTGTAATAAATTAGTCCTTGTATTTTCAAATTTGTCACAATTTGGTCCTTGAATTGTAGGATATAAATTCATCTATGTAGTTTAAAATTTGTAACTATTTATTAAAAAATGTCATTATTTATTAAATGGAGTTTTTATTTTTTAAAGAGTTTTTCTAACAAATTTCTTACAAAACACTAACTTAGGTGCAATGTGAATTAAAAAAGGAAAAAGAAATTGTCAATTACATGTTTTAATAGCAATTCAAATCAAAAGTTGACCAAAGGTTTACATTGCAAAATTTATGCAAGTTGAAGGTTCAAATTGATATAATTTGTTAAGTTTGGGGTTCAATTTGATAAAATTGAAAGTTTATGGTTAAAATTGATATAACCTGCAAAGTTCAAGGGTCAAAGTTGATTTTTTCCCCTGATTTTTTAACCAACTTGTATTAATTAATTATAACATTTTGCAATTCAATTTACTAAAATTAAAAGTGAATCAATATACATCAAAATATATTATTTCCTTATAATTTTTCACGATTCAATTAATTATTCATTCTCACATTCGTTGAACTCAGTAACAAAATGAGTACTTTTTATTAAAATTTGAATAGAAACATATTCTTCAAAAAAAAAAAAAAAATTTAAACATAGTAATTAAAATTTAAAATAAACAGATATATAAACCCAAAAAAAGCTGAAACCGAGGCAACTTCATTCTTGTGTGTAGAAGTATCTCTGAGTATAGAAGAAGAGAGGAAGAAGAAGAAACAGACTTTCAAAGTATAGTCAGCATCATGACAACATTTTACTTTAAAATATAAATATTCAAAGTTACAAGTGCTGTACGGATTATTTCCTTGATTCCTCGAATATTTAATTCCAAAATAGAATAAATTCAAGAGACTTTTCAAAGTATATTTTTAAGCAACAAATTTACTTTAATAAATAAAACTCATTTATAAATCAAACAACCTACATAATCTAAACATAGACCAAATTAAAATAAAACAGGCAATTACACACAACTCCCATTGTTGATTACTTGGTTCGAAAGTGGATTCTAATTTCTAGATCAGTCGTCCAATCCCATTGACACTCTTCAAGTGTTCAACGTTACATATTCAAAACTCACTAAACCCCACCTTTTATCATTAAATAATATGCATAACATGTAATATAAAACCAAGGCTTCGGCTTTATTGGCTTTGAACACGTTAAATATAATGCAATGAACAGCCAAACATTAATAACATTATTGGATAATATGAAGAATTTTGTGGTGTTTCTTATTTTTCTCCTCAGCTTCCCCATCCATGGCAGCTCTGAAATCTTCGAAAATCCCATCCGTTACTGCTCCAACGCCACCTTCTTGCCAAACTCCGCTTACCTTTCCAATCTCAAAATCCTCTCTTCGGCTCTTTCCTCCAATGCTTCTCACAAACTCTACCACAATTCTTCCGTCGGCCGCCCGCCAAATCCCACCGCTTACGGCGACTTCCAGTGCCGTGGAGATCTCGACGCCACCACCTGCCGACAGTGCGTGGCCACGGCCACCTCCAATTCGTCACAGAAACTTTGCCCCCTCAGCGTAGAGGTGTTTTTTTGGTTGGACAAGTGCGTTTTGCGGTATTCCAATCAATCTTTCTTCTCCGTCTTGGTCGAAAAGCCGACGTTGATTGCTGTCAACGTGGTTGATGTTGACGTGGACGTCGATGCGTTTGACGAAGTCGTGGTCGCCACGTTGAACGCTACAGCGCGGAACGCTTCTTCCACGTTGAAATTTGCGAGCAATGAAGTTGGTTTCGGAAACAAAACTGTTTACACGCTGGCACAGTGTAGTGGGGATTTGTCCAATTTCGATTGTGGGAGATGCTTGAGACGTGCCGTTAGACAATTACCATATTGTTGCAGTGCCAAAATGGGAGCTAGAATTTTGTCTCCCAGTTGTATGATTCGTTACGAACTTTATCCGTTTTACCGCCGCGTTTCCGCTCCTGCCCCCGTAGTGCCTCCTCCTCCTCCTCCGCCGGATTTTAACCCTTCACCGGCACCCTCTGCGGCGGCGGCTCTGCTACTTTCAGGTTATTTACTGATTGTTTAAGTAATGAGTTTACTATATGTTGGCTAATTACGCACAAAAAATTAAGCTAAAAGTTGTATATTGTTTTGTTCCGTTGGGACAGGAAAAGGGAGAGCGGCGGTGGCGATGGTGATTGGCGGCGTTGTTGGTGTTGTAGGCTATTTTCTGTGAGTTGGATCAAAAATTTCATTCTCCCAAATAAATTAAGCTGTAACATTTAATTTAGGAGAATTTAAAAAACATTTTTGGTTCGTGAACTCTTATGGAAGTAATGAATTTAAAAAACATTTTTGGTCTATATCACAAAATCTATTTTGCAAAGCTATGTGCATCCACAAAAAATGGGAGCAACCCTAAAATATCAGGGTTAAAATACCATTTTTATAAGTTTTTGTACCATTGGTTACATTTTACTTTGTATTTTAAGATTTGTTCTATTCAAGACATTGTACTTTTAAATGTCTAAATTTTTAGTCTTCGTATTATTAATAAATCCTGGAAACATATTCACATCGTGTCTTTCGATCTTGAATGAAAATTGTTATTACTATTTTACTAAGTTTGATCAAAATTAACTCCTTGGTTGTTGCCAAAATCCTGATAGAGGGAGAACTCACCGAATCTTTACATGACAGCAACCGTAAATTTTTTTGAACTACAAAACAAGGAAAATCTGCACACCGGTGTGGTGCTTGCCACACCGCTCCGATGTTTTTATGTCAGCAAGGAAAAAGATGAGATATGGTAAACAGAGAGCACAAGAGGTAGAAGAGAGAGAATTCAGAAACTAAGGTTTTTGATACCCTTCTCCAAGGTTGAAGAAGAGTTTAGGCCCCGTTTGGTTCGTGATTTGAAAATTGTTTTCGAAAATAAAGAATTCAACCGAAAACGAAAACAAATTTCTTATTTCCATTATATCTAAAAACATGTTTGGTTCCAATTTAAAAACTTTAAATTTGAATTCAAAATTTGAAAACTGTGTTTGGTTATGAATTTAAAAATGCATGAAAATATTAATATATGCTTGGTAAAATTAATTTTTTTTAGAAAAATTTAATTTAATATGATTATTTTTCTACTTGACTTTTATTCATTTTTAGAGAGATTATAAATCAATGATATTGGAATTGATTCTTCAAAAAAAAAAAAAATTGTTGGAATTGAAATTATAAGGAAAAAAAGATATAACATATAGTTGTATTATATGAAACTCTTGATTTGTAAAGTGGAAGAGTATATCAAAATAGGTAGAATTATGTAAAAAGTAAAAATAACAACCAAAACATCAGTATCAATCAAACACACTATTTACACAACAGTAATTTTGTATTTTTTTCCCTTTAGAGTCGAAGAGAATTTGAATATCAAAAATAAAAAAATATTGTTTGTAGATAATGCAACATTGTTTGATGGAAAGAAAAATGTATCATGTGGCTTTTAAGTTGTATCTCGTGTTTCCATTATTTTGAAAACAAAATTGGAAAACAATGAAAACAACATTTTATCGTTTTTGAAAACAGGCCATTTTTTGAGTTGTTTTCGAAAATTGTTTTTGAAAATAGGTATACCAAACACGTTTTCATGGTTTCCCTTGTATTTTTTATTTTTGAAAACATAAAAACGAAAACGGATCATGAACCAAACGGGGCCTTATATACTTTGAATCGTTTTTAGGGTTTCTATTCGTTTGAAGACAAATTCAGACTAAACCAGGTCGAACTGGGTTGACCAAGGACTCCAAGAACCAAGCATGATGAAAGCAATGAGACTCATATGTGTGGGCTGAGTTTGATTCTTGGTCAAATGCTCGGGTTGGAGTTGTATTGTTTGCTTATAGGGTCCGTTTGGTTGGTGATCTGAAAACAGGAATTTGAAAACAAGGGATTCAATAAAAATAGAGTTGTATTTCATGTTTTCAGATATGTGTTTGGTAGCAGATTCAGAAATTGGATCTAAATTTAAATAATGGTTCAAAATGTGTTTCATAATATATTTATAAACGATAAATTATTTGTAGTTATCAAGTAAATACTAAGTTGAATATAAAATACCATTAATTAATTTATAAACATGCTATGTGGTATAAATTTTTTATTAATATTATTTTACAATATCATATAATTTATAATACATTATATTATACAAATTTTAATTTCGTAAAAATAAATTGAGTTTATAACATGAAATACTATATTTATTAAAGTTTTAATCTTTTTTAATTTAATTCTGCATTTAAAATTTTGAAATTCAAAATCTGGATACAATGAAAACATAAAAAAGTTGTTTTCAGAATTTCCACTATTTGGATCACAGAATCCGAAAACAGATTTCAAAAACACATCTGCCAAACGCATATTCACTGAATTCAGTGAATCTGAAAACATAAAACAGAATCCGGATTGCCTACCAAACAGGCCCTTAGTTTCTTGATTTTTGGATGGTCTGGAATCACCTATAACAACTCCAAATTAACAATGATGACTAATTTTGAAAGTACATGAATTAAATTTAGACATATGAAAATATATGAAGTAGAATAATAGAATCAGTCGTACCAAGATCAAAACAGTATTTTAACAAAGCATCTAAAATCTACCTTTCTAAGTTAAAAAGTGGGGGAAAACCCCCATAACTACAACAAAGAGATTCTAGCTGACAAAAAAAAAAAAAAAAAAAAAAAAAAATCTAATAAAAGTGGTCTTGAGGCTCCAATTTTAAGAGTTCACACTTAGATGAAGGTATTAAAAATCTCCATGGAACCTCAATGAAGGGTATTTTATTTCTGTTTCAAAATCCTTAAAAATCTTTTAGGACCAAATTAAGAATTATCAAATATATTAAGTATCATTTAATATATTTAGGCTAGAGTTTTAGGAGAAAATATCCCTCTAGAATTATTGAAGTTTACGTAAAAGAAGGACCAAAGAATGAACAAGGGGCAATGATGGCATGAGAAAATGACAAATGTGATTTCATTTCCTCTTTAATGAATATTTACATATAATACAATACATTCAGAAAAATAACAACTAACTTCTTACATAACAGAACTTATAACCACTTAACTAATTGAAAAGAACTAACTTAAATAATTCCAATACCTAACTACAAAGTTTTCATTTTAGATTTAATTTGAAATTACTTCAATATTAAATTTCAGTAACTCAGCTAATTATATCATTAATTAAAAAAAAAATACTAAACAAAATGAAGACTTTTGAACACAGTTGGCTGTGCCTGCTGTTATCATTGGATTGGAGGAGAAAGAGAAGCACAGTTGTTATGCCGTTTGACTTCAATGGGAGCTAAAATATTATTCAATGGGACTGCTCTTAATAAAATGTCCTTAATAATCATTACATACAAATTCGAAATAATTTTGAAGTTTCTCTTTTATATATCTAACCATACAAAAATATAAAGGTGTGTTTGTTTGTGATCTGAAAACAGATATTTGAAAACAATGGATTCAATAAAAACAGAGTTCTATTTCATATTTTCAAATTTGTGTTTGGTAGTAGACTCAAAAATTGGATCCTAATTTAAATAATTGTTCAAAATGTGTTTGATAATATATTTATAAACTCTAAACTATTTTTTAGTTATCAACTAAATACTAAGTTGAACATAAACTATTATTAATTAATTTATAAACATGTTATGTGTTATAAATTTTTTATAATTATTATTTTACAATATCATATAATTTATAATACATTATATTATACAAATTTTAATTTCACACAAATAAATTGAGTTTATAACCTGAAATACTATTTTTATATTTTTTAATTTAATTTGGCATTTAAAAATTTCAAATTCCAAATCTGGATACACTGAAAACATAAAAAAAATTGTTTTCAGAATTTCAACTATTTAGATCACGGAATCCGAAAACAACTTTTAAAAACACATTTACCAAACACATATTCCCACAGAATCCAATGAATCTGAAAACATAAAACAGAATCCGAATTGTTTGCCAAACCGACCAAGTTCATACTATTAACTCGCAGAGAGAGCACTTAGGCTATAAAAACTGGATAACAAATCCCTCTCGAGCACCATTCTTTTGCTACAATGGCACCCATGACAAAGACAACCATACTCTGCAGCTTAAATTTCTTCCTCTTGGCCATCGCCATGGGCGCATCTCGAAGCGAACCACAAGAACAGGATTTCACCTACCACGAGTGTAAACCCAACTCCCAAGCCTTCGCTGACGATCCCTTTTGGGCGAGTCACAATATGTCCCTTGAATGCCTACGCTCCAAAGCCATGAAAGGCAACGGATTCCACAAATGCAGCTCTGGGCAGAGTCCTAACGAAGCAAATAGTTCAGTCCTTTGCAGGAGAGGCGTTTCTTGCCGGAGGTGCGTGGATTTCACCATCAAACACATTAAGAATCGCTGTGAACGTTATAAAGAAGCAGTCGTTTGGAACAGTGCCTGCATGTTAAGGTACTCGTCAAACAGGTCTATTATGACATGTGGCGAGAAACAAGCTGGAGGAGAAGTTCTGAAACCCAGCTGCTTCGTTAATAGGTTGGAATCGGGAAGTGATTACAACTCTCGAAGAGAGGATGATTCGACATCTTCTTCGTTTACAATTTTTTGGCGAAGGCTACCGAAGAAATTCGTAGCACTGATAATAATTGGAATGGTTTTTTTGGCTGTTTTTGTTGTATTTATTATGTGCTTGTGCTGCTCCTTTTTCTGCTCCTTGTGCTTCAACTTGGAGAAAAAAGGCCAAGAAGGCATTGGTGGGGAGTCTCCTGATAAAGTGGATGAGGAAGCGGTACGAAAGGGTTGACAGTGTCTTTTGCAAGAAGAAATACAACCACCTGTTTGGCAATCCATGTTTAATTTCTTGTTTTCTAATTCAGTTTAATCAAATGAATTCAGTAATTTTTATGTTTGATGGGTTTGTTTAATTTCTAAAAACAATATTTGAATAGAATTTCAATTTCTAGTACTACGGTCCGTTCATTATTTGTCATGAAAGAATCATTTAATAATGATGTAGGACCCATGAAATAAAATATCATATCATTAAATGATTAATAAATGACGTGTCTAATGCTGAATGAAAGGAGTATGTACTACACTATATTATTAGAAAATTTCCCCAGAATCTACCACCCAACACATTAAAAAAATATGGAATTAACCTGTGTCACATTAAGGTCTTAGTTAGATGATCATTTTGTTTTTAATTTCCAATTTTTGAAAATTGTGCTTCTTTCCTTGCAATTTCTTTCTTAAAGAAAACATTTGAATCATTAGCCAAATTCCAAAAACAAGAATAAGAATGAGAGTGTGTTTGGTTTAACTTTTCAAGTGTTTAATTTTGAAAAAAAAAATCATTTTGAAAAAATTTCTAGTGTTTGACAACTACTTAAAATAACTTATTAGAAAATGAGATTGAGAAATAAACCATTTTGAGATAAACACTTGAAATCAACTTTTTTTTAAAAAAGTTTTAAAGTATACAATAACTTGGGTATAAAAACACTTATGAGGAAATGTAACCAAACATATGAGTGTTTTAATTTTAAACAATTTTTATAAAAAAATGTTTTTTAAAAAAAGCATTCTTGAAAAACATTTAAATTAACATGTATTCCAAACGGACCCTAAGTTTTTTTAAACTACTTGTTTTAGTTTTTCAAAAATTGGTTTAGATTTTGAAAACATTGATAAAAAGTAGATATTAAAACAAAGAAAACTATAGGTGAAAGTAGTGATTATAAGCTTAATTTAAAAAAAAAAAAAAAAAAAAAAAAAAAAAAAAAAAAAAAAAAAAAAAAACCCAAATGGTTATCTTTTTCACAAAGTCAATGAATCATCTTCATTTTTAGTAAAGTTCTTTCTAATCCTTATCAAACTTTTCATTAGAAGCACTAAATGACATCATTTTCTATCGAATATGAAGTCTTTTTGGTTTAATCTATTAGTAATGTTTAATTGGTGAAGTTTGACATAAATATTTTAATTAAACTGACTAATAAAATATTTCTATTTTTAAAATATTTTTTTTAAAAAATAACGTCTAGAACATTCCGCTAATTTTAATTTTGTAAAGAATAAAAAAAATCTATTCCAATCTTGTACCATTGACAGCTTGTTATTCCCCCAGCCCTCATATGATATGATCATATGATTCATATCAACTCTCAAAAAAAAAAAAAAATGTTATTGAAAGTCAAATGAGATTAACTTATCATTAGAATGCCAACTCTATTGACACTATATTTTAATACAGAAAATGACAAATCAAAATTTCTATGTTTTAAGAGCCGGCCAATGAGATTAAAGAAAAAAAAAAGTGAGTCAAATTATAAGTGAATTTTATTAGTAAAGAATAGAATAATTTAATAAGCTTAGAAATTTTGTTGGAAGTTCTTCATTTGAATGGACTCAAATCATCTGATTTAAATCACTTTCATTTTAAAATAGAGATGTTTGACAATGATTCATGGGTGACTTCCAAATCACTTGAGTAATTCTGGTCAATCACTTAGAAGGTGATTTTCAAGTGACTTTTGGTCAAATATTAACAGAAAATTAGCTTCTAAAATAACTATATTGCAATAATTTTGAAAATTGTATTTCTATTTCATCCTATTTTCACCCAAAGTTATGAGTAAAATTATTTTTTGATATCTAGTATGGTTACTGTATGCGAGGTTTGGTGTTTAAAAATTCAAATACTTAGAGAACATATGAACCAGATTGATGAAAAAATGTAATTAGGGAAAATTTTCTGATGGACGAGAAATTGCTGTGAAGAGGTTATTAAGAAGCTCTGACTTAGTACAGATCAATTCAAAACTGAAGTTCTATTAGTTCAGCACAAAAATCTTGTTGCACTGACGGGAGAGATTACTCAATCTACGAATTTCTGCCTCACAAAAGCCTTGATTAGTTCATATTTGGTTAGAATCCTTACTTTCTCAATAAACACAGGAGGCACATGTTAGATTCTGCTAGATAAGAAGAACCGGGTTGGTCAAGACGACTGAAGATTATTGAAGGGATTGTCAAAGAACTCCATTATCTTCACGACGACTCTCAAACTAGACTCTAAAATTAGAGCTATACATCGTGACCTTAAACCTAGTAATGTTTTACTCGATGCTGGTACAAAACCAAAAATATCAAATTAAATATCTTTGAGATTGATATATCAAATGGCAGGATGTACTAGCAAAGTTGTGGGTTCCTAGTAAGTTTCTTTTAGTTAAATATCTTTCTTCATTTGAAACATTTTGTGGGTTCCTCTCCATGCATTGCATTATGTATCGGAGTCAATAACCATACAGTCCTTTAGTTCTCTAGCATTTCCATTAAATCATTGTACCAGAATATGTTGGAAAGAAACTTGAGGAGAGCGGAAGGGTAAACTTGAAAGAGGGATTTTTGAGAAAGAAACTAGTTGCACCTCTTCAACTTATGGTTAGAAATTTGCCAACACACATTTATAATCTAGTGGCTACAAATGACTCTCTAGAGTTTCTTTATAAATACAAATTTTTTTCTCATATTTTAGAGAATTATAAGTTACACTCCAAACATCTTCCTAAGAGATCTCTCTAGACTTTTCTTCTAATTAAAATGTTTCTAGAAATTGGGCTTTTATTTGGGCTAGGCCCAAATATTAATTATCCAAAATCAAGTTTATATATCATTGATTGTCTTGGGTACCTCAAGTGGTTATATGTCTCCTAAATAGGCAATTTTGGGACATCATTCCAAGAAGCCAGATGTTTATAGTTTTAGCATCTTAATCCTAGAGATCATATGTGGCAAAAATAACAGTTATTTCAACCAATAAAATTCGGATGAAGACCTTGTTAAATATGTGAGTAAGATCTAGCTTTTCTTTCATTAATCCAACATTCATCCTACATATGCTCTACATATGAGACAGCAACAGAAATGTCTGTTTTTAAGCCTATTTTGACAATTGGTTCTTTAGGTATGGACATAGTGGACTCAACACTTGAACTCTTATTCAGAAAATGAAGTCAGTAGATGCATTCATATTGGCTAGTTATGAATACAGGAATATCTAGACCATGGCAATTGTACTGTCCAACAAGTTGTCTTTTGTTCTACCTAAACCTCAGCAACCAAAATTTACCCTGTGAACTGTACATCATCAAGGTGCCAACAGAGCTGCTGGACCAAAAAAAATGTACAGGCCAGTTGTTATTATGCTTTAGATTGAATCTAATCTTTTGGTTCCCATCATGCCTCATTGAATCAAACATCGACTCAGAAAGAATTTGCTATAGGTCTAAATTGGTGGGCAGAGACAGGACTGAATGCAAACTAGGTAAATCCAAATCAAAAGCATTGAAACTTTTATGCTATCTCCTGGGTTCAATCGCAAACATCTGAAATCTGAAATGGGAACTTCATACAACACGCTTAACATTGCAAATTGTTTCATTCAAGTATACTAAATCTAGGTAGAAGTAGCATAAACAAAAAACAGAAGGTTAAACTAAGCACTCCTCATGATGAGGGAGTGTTCAAAAACTAACCGCCTTTCAGCATGGCCGATGAATTACAGAGCTGGGTCTCCTTGTAGTGTCACAGTCTCTCTCCCCATCTTCATCTTCATCGTGAGAGCTTTCCAGTCAACCTCCATTTCGCCTAGGGTCACCAGCCACGACATTCCCAATACGAAATCAATATTCTCTCCCATTTCAAGCGGCAAGAAGTCCTCGAAAACGAAGAGATTCTGGAATTGCAGCATCACTCCACGGAAAATTCTGTCTCCTTCGATCGTCTTCCCGTTACCCAAATCCACACAGTAATCGCCGGTGTAGTCCCACGGAAGCTTCAATTCCGTAGCCAAATTTTGAGAGATTAAGTTGTAGGCTACCCCACTGGCGATCTTAACGACCACAGACCTATCCTCGAGCGTGCCTTTGAACTTCATGGTCTTAAACGACGTATCCACGTCGGCAAAGTTCAGCGCAACGTTGTTCTTTTCTTCCACGAACCTCGCCTTTCTCATGATTTCCTCTATACCTTTTGGTTGTAACATCCGAACCTCCGCTCGAACCTCTGCCTTTAAGCCGTTCATAAATTTTGCTTCAAGAATGCAGTCAGGAATGTCTGGAAGGAGGAGCCCCCCAAGTAACTCGAACTGGCTGCAATAGTCCCTCACGCTCCCCTCTTGCTGTAAGGCAATGAACCTGTCATACATGGTGTCGCCGTTTTCAAATCGCTTAAACAAAGCATGCCGAAACTCATCCCACGATCCCGGCGGATTTTCCCCATGTTGAACGCATCGGAACCAGTCTAGGGCTTGGCCTGACATACAGAGTGCGATAACGTCCATGATCTTGGTCTTGGCAGTGTCGTCGATGCGGTGAAATTTAAAGTAGCGTTCCATTTTCAGGATCCACATGGGCGAATCGGTTCCATCGAACATAGGCAATTCCAGCATCCGGCGGGCTAGGGAGTCAGGTAAGCGTTGTTGTTGTAGTTCTCCACTTCGTTTCGCTTCACTGGACTGTGGTTCCTTCTTCTCTTGCATCTTCTGGATCAATGTCTCAGTGGCTTCCTGGCGCAGCCGAAGCTGGGCCATTTCTTCTAACAGAGCCGTGATGTTGTTCTCCATTGTTGGAATCTTCTGAACTTCATCGGTAAGCTTCTTCAAGTTCGTTTGGAGTGCTTCTATTCGGTTTTCCATTTTGTTCCGTCTTCCCATACAGTTGCAATGGAGAGAAGAGAGTTGCTATAATCTGTGATAGCAAAGAACAAAAGCAACAAAAAAATTTCAGACTGAAGAATACGTACCACTGTGTAAAATATGATCCTCCACCGCCCTCCGTACGGAATTATTTCCACCGTCGCAAAATTAATTACACTACGCGCGTGTCTGTTCCTACTTAACTGTACGAACATTTGTACTCAAAAAAAAAAAAAATGTACGAACATTTTGATTTTTTTTTTATTATTATTATTTAGTCCCTATAAACTTTTAAAAATTTTATTTTAAATCTTTTATTTGAAAAGATTCAATTAGACATATACTTTTCTTTGTTTGGATTTTTTTTGAGGCACTTTGTTAGGATGTTAAAACTTAAATAACATGATATTGATATTTAATGAGTTATTAAAAACTTAGAAGAATAAAAAGTGATCAAGACTTCTAGGGAAGTTCTTGGAGAGGTCCCCTGAAAAGTTGGGGTTTCCGTCAGCGAGTTCTGCTGGGTTCTTTTTCACCTGACCTGCAAGCAAAGCCATAAGAAAGGAGTTAGAATGGAGGTAGATGAGTTGATCAATGAATGGCAACGTTTTAACCTCATGGTAGACGAAAAGGATGCGTTTTTTTCTTTAAACGCAGAAGAAACTGAATTGATAAAGGGACAAGCAGATCACTGCCTTGTTGGAAAACTGATTTCAGGCCGAATTATCTCAAAAATTACAGTAAAGAATGTCTTGCAAGGAGCATGGAAAACAAGGAAAGATTTCAGCGTGGACATACTGGATAAAAATGTTTTCTTGTTTAAATTTGTCAGCAAAGAAGATAGAGAGTGGATAATGGCCAATGGACCTTGGTTGTTCGATAGGAATCTGGTGGTCCTTGAAGCTCCTGAAGAAGATCAAAGAAAGGTCGATTTGGAATTTAAAAAAGCTGATTTTTGGATTAGAATTCTGAACCTCCCGATTAGCTACCGGAACGAAGTTATAGCTAGAAAGATTGGGAATTATGTTGGAGAATTCCTAGAGATGGACAAGAATGAAAACAGAGGAATATGGGGGAATAATATCCGGATAAAAGTCAAGTTAGACATTTCAAGACCCCTAAAAAGAGGATTCATGCTTAATATGGAGGGCACTGACAAGAAATTCTGGATTACATTCAGATATGAACGAATCCCAAATTTTTGCTTCAACTGTGGGAGGATTGGCCATGTAGTGAAAGAATGCCCTGGGATAAAAAATAAGGAAGACATGGACAGAAACAACTTCGAATTTGGATTATGGTTGAAATTCCAAGGTTTCTCTTCACCATCAAAACCTCCAGAAGGATCAAGGAAACAAGAAGATAAAGCTGAACATGAAGACTTAGTAAAGAACATAAATAAAGAAACAGGGGATAGAAACAAAAAAAGAATTGATGTTGATCTAAACCTGGAAAGCCCAATAGAAGAGGATGCAGAGCTCGGTTTGAATGGAAGAAAAGAAATTGATATTTTAGAATTAATGGAAGAAAGTGATGAAACTATCAGAGAAAGGTGCACATGGAATGTTAACCAAAATGAAAATTCTGAATTGAAAAAAGAAGGTGATGGAAGAGAAATAGACAAGGAAGATTTACCAATCGAGGAAGCAAGTGAGGTTTCATTTCCTATCCTAAGAAGGAAGTCAAGTTGGAAGAGGAAGGTAAGGTGTTCTCAGAAAGATAAGCTTCCAATGGATGAGAAAGGAATCAGGAAAAGGAAGGGAGGTAGCTTAGAAGAAAATGACAACAAGAGGCTAAGAGGTTGTGAAACAGAGAAATTGGAAATGGGGGATGGTTCACAAATTTTGGCAGTGGCTGGAAAACAGCCCTGCCAATCATTATGAAAATAATAAGTTGGAATGTTCGGGGTTTGGGGAACCCGAGAACATTCCGCGCAGTTAAAAACCTTGTTCTAACAAGGAACCTCCATGTGTTATTCCTAAGCGAGACGAAGTGTGATGAGAGAGTTGCAGAAAGATTGAAGCGGGTATGCAAATTTGAAGGCTGTTTTGTGGTTCGAAGTCAAGGGGCTAGAGGTGGCTTATGTATTCTTTGGAAAGAAGAGGAAATGCTCTCGATTAAATCTTACTCATGTAATCATATAGATTGCGACATTCAGTGGAAGAATTTCAAATGGAGGTTTTCTGGTCTATATGGGTTTCCAGAAACAAGACAGAAAGCTCAGACCTGGGAGCTTATTCGCAAATTGAAGCTTTCTGGTAACTCACCTTGGTTACTTGGTGGAGATATGAATGAAATACTAAGAGATGAAGAGAAACTGGGTGGCCAACCAAGAGATAGAAAATTAATGGAAGACTTTCGAAAATGTATTGATGACTGTGAGTTAAAAGACTTGAGACCTAGTGGAGAATTGTTCACTTGGTATGGTAATAGGAGAGGTCATTTTATAAAGGAAAGACTGGATCGCTATCTCTGCAATCACTTGTTTGAAAATTTATTTTCTGCCATAGAAACAACAAACCTCGATTGGTTTTTCTCTGACCATAAACCAATTGAGGCTCGGGTAGAACTAAAAGGAAGAAAATCTATAAACAGGAAGAGAAATCAATTCAGGTTTGAGGAGCTATGGACTAGATATGAGGAATGTTCTGATCTAATCAAAGAAAATGGCGACTGGGAAGGTAATTCTGCTTACCCATCCTCTTTAAGTAATAATTTATACAATTGTTCAAAAGTTTTATCATACTGGGGAAAAAACATTAATAGTTTTAGAAGAGGCAGAATAGAGGAATGCAAAAGATTACTAAAAGAAGCCTTTGATAATCATCATACCTCAGATTTAGGTAATATCCATAATATAGAATTTGAATTGAACAATCTATTAGAAGAGGATGAGATTTATTGGAGCCAAAGATCTAGAGAGGAGTGGTTAAAGTGGGGGGATAAGAACACCAAATGGTTCCACAAAAAAGCCTCAATGCGAAGGAAAACAAATGAAATTCTGGGTATTAATGACATAAATGGTAATTGGACAGATGACCCAGTAAAAATTGAGGATATTTTCACTTCTTACTTTGAGAACCTTTTTAATTCTTCGCATCCTAGGCCAACTTTTATAAATGAAGTCCTAGACGGTCTAACTCCCAAAGTGAATCAGCATATGAACAGTAGGTTAATGGCCCCTTTTACTAGACAAGAAATAGAAAAAGCCATTAAGGAAATGTTCCCCACTAAAGCCCCGGGCCCCGATGGTTTCTCTGCTATTTTTTATCAGAAGTATTGGTCCATAGTTGGGAATAAAACAGTAGAGGAATGCCTTAGAATTCTAAATGGCCATAATAGTCTAGATTGTTGGAATGATACCACTATTGTCTTGATCCCTAAAAAGCCTAACCCAAGTGATGTCAATGATTATAGGCCTATTAGTTTATGTAATGTAAATTATAAAATCATTACAAAAACAATTGCAAATAGACTGAAACCCATCTTGAAAGATATCATTTCGGACTCCCAATCGGCTTTTATCCAAGGTAGGTTAATAACTGACAATATCATTATTGGTCTAGAATGCATACACAGTATCAAAACAAATAGGCCTCCTATAAAAAATATGGCAGCTCTTAAAATTGATCTAAGTAAAGCATACGATAGGGTGGAGTGGCTCTTTTTAGAAAACATTATGTTAAAACTAGGGTTCCACCAAAATTGGGTCAATTTGGTTCTAAAATGTATCACCTCTCCAAGTTTTTCAATACAAATAAATGGGGAAAAAAAGGGCAACTTTAGATCTTATAGAGGTTTAAGACAGGGGGATCCCCTATCCCCCTATCTCTTTCTTTTGGTAGCAGAAGGCCTTTCACATTTGATTTCTAAAGCAACTAATGAAGGTAGGTTATCAGGTCTCTCTTTTCCTTATGGTCCCTCCATTTCACATTTACTGTTTGCTGATGACAGTTTAATTCTTTGCAAGGCTGATGAAAAGGAATTAATGGTAGTTAAGGATTTGCTAAATAAATTTGAACTCTCTTCAGGGGAATCAATAAATTTTTCCAAATCCTCCATTCTGTTCTCCCCAAAAATTAATAATGATAGGAAGAATTTCTTAAGCTCCATCCTCGGGGTAAACAGTGTGGACGATTTTGGGAAGTATCTAGGAGTCCCATCCCTTTTCTCTAGGAGAAAATCTAAAGACCTTAGCTATATATTGGATAGAGTTTGGAAGTCGGTTCAAGGGTGGAAGGGCTCCTTTTTCTCTATAGCCGGAAAAGAAATTCTAATCAAAAGTATAGGCCAAGCTATCCCATCCTACGCTATGAGTGTCTTTAGGTTCCCTAAGAAAGTTTGTGAGGAGATAACTAGAAGTTTCGCTAGGTTTTGGTGGGGCTCTAGTCAAATTAAAAAGAAAATCCATTGGTTTAAATGGGAATCTTTGTGTCTCCCCAAAAGCCTTGGAGGGTTAAACTTCAGGGACACTGAAGGATTCAACCAAGCCCTATTAGCAAAGCAAGTATGGAGATTGATTTCTAAACCAGAATCTCTAGTGGCTCGGTTTATTAAAAGTATCTATTATCAAAACTCAAGTCTCTGGGAAGCAGAAACAGGCAAATCCTCTTCTTTTGTTTGGAAAAGCCTTATTTGGGGAAGAAGTCTACTTCAAACAGGAATTAGGAAAAGAATAGGTAATGGTAAGAATACTTTCATGTTTAAAGACCCATGGCTACCTAAAGAATCCACCTTCAAACCCATAGGTATTGATCCAATTTATTCAGACAGCAAAGTCGCTGACTTTATAACACCTTCAGGAGGGTGGGATATCGATTTAATTCATAAGGCAGTAATAAATTTTGATTGTGATTCCATCAAGGCGGTTCCTATTAATAATAATCTAGAAGACAAACTTATATGGCACTATGATAGGACAGGTGAATACACAGTAAAAAGCGGATACAAACTTTTTACGAAACTTAGAATTGATGGGATTTCCTCTAGTTACAGCCCTATGCATAAAGTTTGGAGCAATCTATGGAAGTTAAAAATTCATACAAAAATTAAGCATTTTCTGTGGAAAGCTCTTAATAATTCCTTACCAAATAATTTTAACCTAGCCCATCGAGGTGTTCCAATCTCTCCTCTATGCCCTATGTGTAATTCACAAATTGAATCTACTGATCATTGTCTATTTCTTTGTCCTAGAGCTAAAAGTATCTGGAATCTAATGCATAACTGTGTTTTTTTGGAGGAAAATTTCGCTGGGAGCTTTATTGATAGGTGGATTAAGATCGATGCTACAAGCTCATCAGAAAATTTGGGGAAAGCAGCCGTTATCTGTTGGGCGCTATGGTCAGACAGAAACAAAATATCGCACGGGGAGAATATTTCACCTATCTCTATTCGAAGAAAGTGGATCGAGGATTACCTGGATTCGTTTCGGCATGCAAATGTTAATCGTCACACGATCAGAGTTCCCACTAATGCTTCTTCTTCCTCGACTAGAATTGCAGCCAAGCGCCTCCATCCTCATGACCGAAATGGTGATGCATGCTGGACTCCCCCTTCCGATGGATTCTGGAAGCTAAATACAGATGCAGCGTGTTCCGATTCTCCTCCTTACACGGGGTTAGGCATGATCTGTAGAGACAAAATCGGTGAAGTGAAGGTGGCAGCATCTATTTTTCTGGATTACCGGTTGGATTCGATAATGGGAGAGTTGAGAGGAATTTTGGAAGGGATGAGGATGGCTCTGAGTAGGGGCTGTGAGAAAATCGAAGTGGAGTCTGATAGTCAACAAGCCATTAATTTCATCCAGCGAAAATCTATCATTTGGAGTGACGTGGAAGCTTTAGTGACATCCATCTGGGAGCTAGCGCAATTATTTTCTGAGATTTCGTTCAAATTCATTCCAAGGATGCAAAATGGAGAAGCAGATTCGTTAGCTAAATTCGCGAAATTCACAAAATGTAGTGAGACTTGGGATTCTGTACTCCCAAGTTGGCTGAGTATTGGGCCTGATGGGCCTTTTTCTTTGCCCTTGTGGCGTTAAATAAAGAGTTTTATTTCAAAAAAAAAAACTTAGAAGAATAATTAGGTTACACAAAAAACAAAGAGTCAAGATTTTAACCAACTTAAAAATTTATAATAGAGTTTAAAAACTTATCCTTTTTAGGTATAAAATTTGGAAGAATAATTGGGTACTCAAGAAATTCAAAGTCAAAATTTCTGCCAAATTAAAAATTTGGAATAAAATTTAAAATTTTACTCTTTTTTTTTTCCAGGTAGCTTAATTCTTCTAAAATCACCAAAATAGAGTGTGTACATTAATTTTACTCTTTTTTTTTTGAAAATTAATGCTTCATGAAGACAAACTAAGAACCTGCTGCAAATCCTTCCGATGGAGGGAGAATCGAAAGGGATTTGGTGGCTTCAACCGCCAGAAGAATGTATGTTTCCTCTTCTCGTTTTTCGTTTTTTAAGAAATAGACTTGTGATAAACGTTTTTTTTTTCTTCTTGTTCCCAAAGTTTAAAAACAAATTAAAAAATTTGGGCTAAAATTTTGTAGGTTCAGTTTCTTTTCTTCCTAGCGATCATATCAGCTTTATAGCTTTGTCCTCCTCTTAAGTTAGGGTTACACACCAGTCAGTATTCTACTGAGATTTATTTTCCTTCAATTTGTTTCAATTTTGCACTTTTTTCTGTTCAATTATGCTTTGGTATTTCATTTTCTAAAAACTTTTATTGTATGATTTTGTCCCTCTTTGATCCCTAGTTGCGTTGTTCTTTTCTTTTTCCTCTCTCGATCTGATTTGCGATGTTCTAATAATCTAACAAAATGGAAAGATGTAGAAATGCTTTGATTGCTCCTTGAATGATCTTTTAGTTGATATTCGTTGATTTTTATCATTCTCTCGTGATTTTGGGATTTTGGTTGAGTTTGATTTTATGGACTACTTGTTTGAGATTTTGATATTCGTTGTTTTTTATCTATTTCTGTTTTTTTTTTTTTTTCAGAAACAAGAAGTAAAAATAGTTACAAAAAATATTGTTGTTTCTACTTCTGAAAACATAGAACATGAAATCAGAAACAAAAACGTTTGCGGGACTTAATTCCTTTTTGTAATTCTCAACTTCGGGATGACAATATTGTATTTGATTTCTAAGCACATTCTGATTTTTCAAGATTGTTGAAAGTAAAAGTAAAACTGCATCATCAGGTTATCAAAAAAAAAAAAAAAACTGCATCATCAATTTCTATCTCCTCAGTCACCACCAAGTCATCAACTTATGAGCTACTAACCCTCTTTCACAAGCCGCTAGAGAGAATTAAGAGTAAAGAAAAGTGGAGGAAAATAAATAACTATAGTCATGTACTAGTTTCTCCAGTCTGCAGATTTTATTGTGAAGATAACTTTATAAGAGTAGAGCAACAGAGATTTTCAAAGTGTTCCTCAAAGTTTGTGTCTCACTTCCAAGATTCTGTTTATAGGGGTAGAACCATTGATCTGGTTGCCACCCACAAAACAAAAAAGAAAAGATCCTGAAAATGGTCTAGCTTTGTATTCAAACTTTGAAGGCTATATTCATTTAAGCTTGAATTAGTTCTTCTCGAAATTCTAATGATTTGGCTCCATAAGTCTAACAAAAGGGATGAAATCTAAAATGAAGGCCTTGGATGTTGAAATTTGGTTCATAATTCCTTACATTGACTTCTCCATAGAGGATTCCTTCTTGTAACAAAGAAGACCTTTTTGAGAGTGAATAAATAAAAAAAATTTCATGGTTCCTTCCGACTGAAGGTTGACTTGCGCAATTGACTAGCCCGTCACTTGAAGAGCCAGGGACATTGTTTGACTGCAGGCTACTAACTTCATTAATTCAACTCTTTCTGTTTGTTGCATAGTAAAGGGCATGTGAATTAAGATTTTTCATCCCTAACATGCTACAACTCTTAGACTATGCTGCACAATTGGTGACTGATGGCTTACTCGAAGTGGCTTTTCTTCTTCTCTGTCATCTCTTTCCTTGTTTCCTAGGGGAAAAATCTAACTGGGGTGAGATTAAATTGTTCAAATGATGGAGGAAAATACACCACTAATAGTACTTATCAAGCAAACCTTGTGCACCTGCTGTCTTCCTTTGCTTAGACAACAACTTTGGATATGGATTTTACAAGAAGTCAATTGGAAAAGAGGCAGACACAGTTCATGGAATTGGACTTTGTAGAGGAGTAGACCAGATATTTTGCCTTGGCTACTTCAGTGACTCCAGAAATGGAATGTAGAAATATTTCAACAACTACGAGGAAATAATACAGGCAACAGTTCCTTCAGCCAATAGAAGGTTTGGCATTCAACAACACTTCCAGAGATGTACAAAAATCTTGCTGTCTAAGGTTTAAAATTCATTATTCCCAGTAGGGTTTTGAAATCTTGACTCAGAAAGAATTTGCTATAGGCTTACGTCTAAATTGATGAGCAAAGACAGGACTGAAGTTTTACTGAGTGTTACATCTCTCTGTTACCAATACATGTAACTAGGCAAAATCTAAATCAAAAGCAACTGAAATGGGAAATTCATATATCACGTTTAACATTGTAAATTGTTTCATTTGAGTATACTAAATCTAGAAGTACCATAAACAAAGAAGGTTAAACTAAGCACTCCTTATGATGAGGGAATGTTACAAAACTAACCGCCTTCAAGCCTGGCCGATGAAGCAATGAACTTCCATGTTGCCTAGGGCCACCAAGAATGTGGCATTCCCAAAATGACCTCGCTATCCCCTCCTAGTTCAGCGCAACGTTGTTCATGTCGTCCACCAACCTCGCCTTTCTCATGATTTCCTCTATACCTTTTGGTTGTAACATCCGAACCTCCGCTCGAACCTCCGCCTTTAAGCCGTTCATAAACTTTGCTTCAAGAATGCAGTCAGGAATGTCTGGAAGGAGCGCCCCTAGTAACTCGAACTGGCTGCAATAGTTCCTCACGCTCCCCTCTTGCTGTAAGGCAATGAACCTGCCATACATGGTGTCGCCGTTTTCAAATCGCTTAAACAAAGCGTGTCGAAACTCATCCCACGATCCCGGCGGGTTTTTCCTATTTAGAACGCATCGGAACCAGTTTAGGGCTCGGCCAGTCATACAGAGTGCGATAATGTCCATCATCTCGGCAAAGTCGTCTATGTGGTGAAACTCAAAGTACCATTCCATTTTCAAGATCCACGAGGGCGAATCGGTTCCATTGAACGGAGGAAACTTCTGCATTCGGCGGGCTAGGGATTCAGGTAGGCGTTGGTATTCTTTTACTCTTCGTTTCGCTTTACTGGACTGCGGTTCCTTCTTCTCTTGCATTTTCTGGATCAATGTCTCAGTGGCTTCCTGGCGCAGCCGAAGCTGGGCCATTTCTTCTAACAGAGCCGTGATGTTTTTCTCCATTGTTGGGATCTTCTGAACTTCATCTGAAAGCTTCTTCAACTCCATTTCCAATGCTTCGATTCGGTTTTTCATTTTGCTCCCTCTTCCCATACACCCTTTGCGATTGAGAGAAGAGATTTGCTAATCTGTGATGATAGCCAAGAAAAATAGAACCGAAGAGAAGATTTCAGGGAGTTGGACGCTAGGACGTCTGAATCCCTCCGGCTCCCAATGCTTATAAAATAAATATGAATATTCCACATCCCAACGGAACTTCCCACGGTGGGCTCCACTGCCCTCCATCACCGACGTACGGAATTATTTCCCTCTATCGTATCGTAACTCGGGAACTAACTCGTAACCGACTCGCGCGCATCCGTTCCTCTTCCTTGTTTGCTTCTCTCCTGGCCTTCCTTCTGGGGAGTATATCTTTTTTTTAATTTTGGTCCCTATAAATTTTTTAAATTTTCATTTTAGTCCTTATTTGAAAAGACTTAATTAGTTTATATCTTTTCTTGGTTGAATGTTAGAGATTGACGGATAGTAAAAGGTCACCTAGGTAAAATCAATAAAGATATATGTATGAATTAGTTGGAACGATTAGATGAAATAATCAAATTATTTTGGATCTTCCTCATGTTGAAGATCTTACGGCGAAAAGACCTCATAATTTATAAAAGTATAAATTACTTTTCTCATTGTCAATTGGTTTTGAGATAGAACCTAATATGGTATCAAAGCTAGTTATGCTTTTATTGACATGGTTTAACTCTTTAATACATTATATATGATTGATTAAAATATCAAAAGTTTGAGTTCCTTGAAATTAGGAGAACAATATCCACCTTTTGGTTTCAAAGACTCTCAGTGACAGACAACCCCACTACACTAATTTATGAAAGCAAGATTAATTGGATTCTAAATAAATTTACATTGGAATATTTCACTTGTTATTTTAATAGGTTTGAATTGATCAACTCTTGAAATTCAAAATTCAAAATTTATATTAATCGAATTCAATTTAAAAAGTTCGTAGGCTGAATATTTCAAATTTATATTATTTGTTTAACATGTATTTACTTAATATAAAATGTTTATTTTTTTTTATTACAACAAACGTAGGATTTTTTTTTTTTTTTTTTTTTTTTTGATAAAGTGAATGGAAAATTTGAACCTAATGAATGATTAGACTCGAAGCTATAAATTTTATTTGTAAAACAACATATCAGATCACTTCATTGTAACAAATTTTACAATCATTTTTATGTTTAATAGAAAATTAGTTGATTAAAAAAGTGTAAATTGACTAGAAACATTTGGTCTAATTTAAGCCATTAAAGATATAAGGAAAAGATCAATTTTGACCTTGAACTTAGTAAAGTGTAAAAGTTTCTATCATAAACTTTCAATTTCATCCTATTTCACCTTAAACTTTGATAAATGTTGCAATATATACCTAAGATAGGTTCATTTGAAAAATCATTAAAAAAAAAACATTCTCAGGTGTGTCCAATAAATTATAAAACATATATTTGATATGCAATGAATAAGATTTAGACAAAAATGAGGTTAAAGCTGATTTTTGTGGAGTTATTTAACGGGCAATTTTATGCCTTGATCAAATTAAATTATGTGCAAACTTGATTATTATTAAGTTAGTGAGTATTTTTGGATTTTTTTATATTATTTTTTTGATAAAATTAGTGAGTGAATTAGTAAAATTGAATTGATGTTAAATTGCAACCCATCTAAATCTAGGATCCAAATTAATGAATTTGAAAGTTTTAGGGTGAAAATGAATACAATTTATGTAAACATTCAAACTTTTTTTCCCTAAAATATATATAAAAAAAAAAAAATGTTATTCAACAGTCAAGAGTCAACCCATATGACATAAGAATGATTATGATGAACATATTTAATCCAAAAGAATCTCCATTGCCGTAGTCTATGAACTAAAGAGAAACTTGAACTATAAAATAGATAATTACAAAAAGTCAATGTACAGTTTACACAATTAAATAACACAATTCCAACAAACCATAAACCAAATGTGGGCTCTTGCAGCAGCAGCAATGCTTTCGTCAAGATTATTCCTCTGTTTCCTCTGCTTCAGTTTCTTCTTCACACCCATTTTCCACCGCCTGACAATCGCTCAGCAGCCAGATCTTCAAATTTATATCTGCCTCGAAAACCAAGGCAACTTCACCGCTAACAGTACCTACAAAGCCAACCTCGATCACCTTCTCTCCACCTTCACCACCGCCCACCAAATCGACTATGGCTTCTACAACTTCTCTTATGCCGGCCATCATAATCACGATAGAGCCAACGTGATTGGGCTCTGCAGAGGAGACCTTACGCCGGACGCTTGCCGCAGATGCCTCGACAACTCCACAACTCTTCTCCCCTCGCAGTGTCCCAGCCAGAAGGAAGCCATTGGATGGTTCGACGACTGTATGCTCCGCTACTCCAACCGGTCCTTATTCGGCTTCATGGAGCCCTCCCCTGCTTTCTATGCATGGAACGCCAATAGTGCTCCGGACCCGGATCGGTTCATCCAAGTGGCTAGAAATATGCTTCAACAACTCACCAAGAAAGCCGCATCGGGCGATTCTCGTCTCAAGTTCGCCACTGGACTCGCATCAATTCCCAACCTCCCAACAATTTATGGAGCTGTGCAGTGCACCCCTGATTTGTCTGCCCGAGATTGCAGTGACTGCTTGCTTGGAGCTATTGAACACATTCGAAACTGCTGTGATGGGAAGGCAGGGGGAAGAATTGGGAGACCCAGTTGTAATTTTAGATTTGAGAGCTTCCTTTTCTTTCAGCAACAGCCGGTTTCTTCGACGCCAGCACCATCTCCTCTTCTGTCAAATTCAAATACACCTCCACAGGGTAAGTGCCTGCAAGGCTGCAATCCCACATCATCTCTTCTTCCAGCAACCACAATTTCTTTATCTGAAGCCTGATTTCTCCAGGAAAAGCATCTCGACGAGCCATCAGCATAGTTCTGCCAATTATTGCGGGCGTCATAGCTGCTGTGGTAATAACAATCAGCGTCGGCATCTGTATCTTCTTACAGAAAAGAAAGCAGAGAAAGCCAAGACGCTATGCAGATTCAAGTAAGCTAATTAGTTGTACTTATTTTAATACAATTATAATGGAATCTTGAACGCCGTCGTCGCCAGGGGATTCATCGTTATGTGATTGACTTGCAGGTCTGCCTAACGATGAAGATAAAGATGTAGAGTCTTCGCAATTCGATTTTGACACGATTAAAAAGGCAACCAATGGATTCTCTGACGCAAACGAACTTGGGGAAGGTGGCTTTGGAGCGGTTTACAAGGTAATGGGCTGCTTAGCCAAAAGATCAAGAATTTGAAAATTTGATATCTTTCGTAAGACCCATTTGATTCTGAATGTAATTATGACAGGGTCGACTCCCCAATGGACAAACTGTAGCTGTCAAACGACTCTCTCGAGGTTCAAGTCAAGGAGATGATGAATTTAAGAATGAAATTTTATTAGTGGCTAAACTTCAGCATCGAAATTTAGTTCAGCTCTTGGGTTTCTGCTTGAGAGAAAATGAAAAACTTCTCATATATGAGTTTGTAGAAAACTCAAGTCTTGAGAAATTCCTATTTAGTAAGACTTTTCCATGCTTTGCTCACCTTTTTTTTTTAATTATTTCTTTTTAATTGTCCTTTTTTTTTAAAGAAATATCTCAATTTTTTATATATGGATATACAGATCCTCTTAAACGTGTGAGTTTAGATTGGAAAACTCGCTACAATATTATAGGAGGGATTGCTCAAGGACTTGTTTACCTTCATGAAGACTCTCAACTTAGAATTATACATCGAGATCTCAAAGCTAGTAATATTTTACTAGATGCAAAGATGAATGCTAAAATTTCTGATTTTGGCACTGCAAGATTATTCTTACAAGATCAAACACAAGGAGATACAAGAAGAATCGTTGGTACTTAGTAAGTATAAGAGAAACTACATGCTATAATAATTTTACCTAATGAAAAAAATGACAAAGTTAATTACTAATTTTGTTTATTAACAACAAATTTAGTGGATATATGGCTCCAGAGTATGTACAGAAGGGTCATTTCTCAATTAAGTCAGATGTCTTTAGCTTTGGTGTTTTAATTTTGGAGATTGTGACTGGACTGGAAAATAATCGAGTTCAAATTGACAACGAGATTATAGGTCTTATAAGCCATGTAAGTATGAGTAGTTCTTTTTCTTTCTGTTTTCATGGTAGAAATTTGGGTATCCAGAGTAGATGAGTGTGTGTGCTCATATAAGTGCTACTCTTGCAGGCTTGGAGAAATTGGCAAAACGGAACCACTCTACAAGTTGTAGATCCTTATTTGAAAAGTGGTTCAAGAACAGAAATGGTTAGATGCATTCATATTGGATTGCTGTGTGTTCAAGAAAATGTAGCTAAGAGGCCAACAATGAATACCATACTTCTCATGCTTAACAGAGACTCCACCATTCTTCCAAGACCTTCTCAACCTGCTTTCATTGTTGATAGTACCAACTCTCAAACATCTAGTCAATTCGAAAATAACTTAACTCAAGAACTAAACAATATGTCAATTACCGAGTTTTATCCTCGTTAGCTTTATTTATTAGGTTCATCTTAAAGTTACACGTTGATAATATTAGGCTAAAGGATAGAAACGAGTTATGTGGCATACAAATTTATGTACAATGAATTCATATTTATAAATCTATTATTTGTCCCATGTTTAACAGAAATAAAAAAAATTTATCACATTGATAACTATATTTCCTCAAACAAAAATGTACTTTACCTCTTCTAAAAAAAAAGCGTCAATTAGTCTACTCTTTCTTTACAATATCAAGATTTTGCTCATACTTCTTCTATTATATATTATTATTTTTTATTTGGGTTCAATCTTAAATCTATTATAAGAATGTAACGTGGTTCTAACTAGGTTTATTGATTCTCTATTTTTCTTATTTATTTATTTATTTTTAGTTCAACAATGGGGAGAAAGAAATCATGAACCTTTAGAATGGTAATTAATGTTTTACCCACTAAACTACGTTCGAAATTTACGTTTCTTGATTCCATTTATGACTAGGTCTTATTATAAGCAACTTTAATTTTCAAGTCAACCACATACCTCGTGATTACCAGTACAACTTTATGCCAGTTGAGTTATGCTTTTGTTGGCAAGTCCCAGTCTTATTAAAAATATAAACTAACAGAAATGAATTAATATAATGTGGATAAATTTTAACTCCATATTTTCGGAGAAAATTGTAAGTTTGCTGATAAAATATATAAAAAAAATATACTATTAATTTGAATATTTATCTTAGCATTTTATCAATAAATTGTGTGAAAAAATAGATACAAACAAGAATTCAAAATCACAAATTTAGAAGAAAATTCAAGCTTCACAAAATATTTATAGCAGAATGAAGCATTCTCAAAGTGAGGATACAATTTCAAGACACTTTAAATCAAGAATTAAAGATTTCTAAATTATTTTAGGTAAATAAAGAATCAAATAGGAAAATTTTATATTTCCTAATTGATTTAGGTTTATAAATAATTCTTTTTAAAATAAGATTTCCCCAATTAGTTTTAGGAATTTCTTTATTAGAGACATTTCCTTCTTAATAATAGAAGATAAATAAAGTCTCTATAAAGTATAAATAGGAAAGTCCTTTACAAGGAGAAGACATTTTGCATTCTACATTCATTCCATATTTCAAAGTCTTCTTCGGCTAGATTTTATTTTCCAGTTAGAGATTTTTTTTTTTTTTTTTTTTTTTTGAAAATTTCCAGTTAGAGATTAGTTAATAATGTTTTGGTTCTTTCAGGATTGTGTGAAATCTAAATGCATATTATTTGTTCTTTTTTTTTTCCTTCCTATTTTCATATTTTTTGTGATTAATTAAATTGTTGCTTTATTGATCTATTGACATTCAATTGTAAATATTGAATATTGTCAAAAGTTCTGTATTTTGCTAGCTAGAATTATATTGGGTCTCTCAGTTTTAATGTTATTGATAAATTAAATCCTAAAACTTCTCTAGGGTTGCTTATTGACAATGGAGGTAATTAACGGACATTTATTGATTATAAAATAAGGAGGGGATAGATTGTTAGGGCTTCTAAACAACATGGTAACCAATATAGGAAAGAATAAAGAAAACTAGTCTTTGAATCATTCATCAATTCTTAGAATCTTTACTCAAACTATATCTGTTGTTACCAACATGAGCGTAGCTCAACTGACATCATACTTATACAAATGACCGAAAGGCTCGCTTTGGCCCCAACCCCCACATATTGTCAAAAAAAAATTTAAAAAAAAAAAAAAAACTATATCTTTTGTTATATCCTCATCCTATTGATTTATCTCTTATTTTTATTAAACTCTCTCAAAAGCCAATCTCTGTTGCTGCAATCTAAAATTATTTTCAGGTAGAAAATTATTATTTGTTGGATTCGACACCTGTCAAGCATTTTTCTACCATTTATTTCTTGGATTTTTTTTTTTTTTTACTTTGGATAATTCTTTTTTGAGTTCAAGAACCCTGCAAGAAAGAGTTATTTGTTCCATGTTTAATGGAAATAAA
Source organism: Luffa aegyptiaca (assembly GCA_017139565.1). Classification (NCBI taxonomy): domain Eukaryota; kingdom Viridiplantae; phylum Streptophyta; class Magnoliopsida; order Cucurbitales; family Cucurbitaceae; genus Luffa; species Luffa aegyptiaca. The sequence goes on from CM029400.1 coordinate 6,058,301, forward strand.
ACTTTGGTCACATTGTTGATCATTATTTCCTCCAACAAGAACCTACTTTACCTTAAAAAAAAAAAAAAAAAAAAAAAATCTTTACCTTTTCTCATAGGATCATTAATTAATGGGAAAAATACACTTTTAGTCCATGTGGTTTGAGTTAGGTTTCATTTTGGTCCTTGAGTTTTCAAACTCAACAATTTAGTTTCTGAGGTTTGAGATAAAAAGCAATTTGGTCCCTGCCATCCATTTTACCGTTAAATCTAACCAACTTGCTGACATGGCACTACTATTTTAATTAAAAAAATTAATTTTTAATTTTTTAAAATAAAAATATATTAAAATAATAAAAATATTATTATTTTTAATTTATTTTATTTATTTTTATTCTTTTCTCTTCCACCTTCTTCTTCCTCATCCTCCTCCTTCTACTACTTCTTCTTCTTTAATCATCCTCCATGGCTGGCGGTCGGCAGCCGCCGCCGGCTGTGATTTTTTTTTTTTCTTCTTTTCTTCTCTATTTTTTCCTTTCCATTTTTTTCTTCTTTTCTTTCTTTCTTCTCCTCCCTCCCTGTTTCTCTCCATTTCCCTCCTCCCTGTTTCTTTCTCCCCCTCTTCATCTCTCTCCCTTCTCTATCTCTCTCCTTCGCACCGACCTCGAAGCTCCGTTCCCTCCTCCCTCGCAACGAGCAAGATCGTTCGGACTTACAGCGAGCAAGATCTGAAACCAATCGTCATTCGTGACCAAGATCTGGTTTTCGGACTTACAGCGAACAGGGCTTCGACGGATCTCGCCGTGGATCGAGCGAAGACGGGTACAGCAAGCAAGAGCATAGCAAGCAAGAGCATTCCAGATCTGGTTTTCGAACTTCCACGAGAGGTGTTCGACGACGGGTTCGCACGCCGTGGATCGTTCGGAGCTCGCCGTGGACGACGACGGGCGTTCCAGACCTCGTCGTTGATCATTCGGAGCTCACAAACCCAGATCCGTTCACCGCGCCCGTGGATCTGCTCCGCGGATCTGCTAACGAACCCAGATCTGGGTGCTTTAATTTTTTTTTTTAAAAAGGTAATAAACAGAAAGAAAAGAAGAAGGAAGGAAAAGAAAAGAGGGAGGAGAAGAAAAGAAAGGAAGGAGAAGAAAAAAAAATCTTTGTTTTTCCGGCAAAGAGGGAGGGAGTTTCTCGGTTTATTATTTTTTAAAAAAAAACTTGAGAAGATGGGAAAAGAGAGGAAAAAAAAAGTAACCGCCGGCGAGCGGTGTTCGCCAGCCGCCGGCCGCCGGACATGGAGGATGATGGAAGAAGAAGAATAAGTAGAAAGAGGAGGATGAAGAATAAGAAGGTGGAAGAGAGAATAATAAAAAGAAATAAAATAAATTAAAAATAATAATATTTTTACTTTAAAATTTTAAAAATTATTATTTTTAATTAAAATAATAGTGTCATGTCAGCAACAGGTTAGATTTAACGGTAAAATGGATGGCAGGAACCAAATTGCTCCTTATCTCAAACCTCAGGGACCAAATTGTTAAGTTTGAAAACTCAAGGACCAAAATGAAACCTAACTCAAACCTCAGGGACTAAAAGTGTATTTTTCCATTAATTAATCTACTCTTTTACTGTATGTTAAAATACTATTTTAGTATTGTCGAAAAAAAAAAAAAAAACTATTTTAGTCTTTTCAAAAAAAAAAAATACTATTTTAGTAATTTTTTTTTATAAAAAAAAAAACTATTTTAGTTCCTTTATTTTGATTTTGGTTCTTTTGGTCCCTATAGTTTAAAAACATTCATTTTGATTCATGTACTTTTAAAAAGGACCAACCCTTAATTTTCATTTTTCTTCTCATTTTTCTTCAATTATAATTTTAGCATGAAATTTCTTGAAATATAGTCATAAATTTGTATTGAAGAGTTTCCATTGTGTATAAATTTTACACTTAAATTTTGCAAAGAGAGGCTAAATTGGTCACTCTTATAGAATCAAAATGAACTCAACCGGCCAAAACTGTATAAACCAAAATAATGTTTGAACTAATCTCAAAATAATAATAATAATAATAATAATAATAATAATAATAATAATAATAATAATAATAATAATAATAATAATGTTTGAACTTTTTTTTTTGAAAATAATAATGTTTGAACTTTTACTATATCAAGAATTTTCTTCTCTCGTTGTTTCGAAAAAAAAAAAATCTCCTCTCGCTTTTTATTCGATCATAAATCTATTATAGGAATGTAAACGTAATTATAACCACGTTTCTTTATTCCAATTATGATTAGGTTTTTAAGAATTTATCATTTTTTTATTTAATATTATTTGAAGATTTCATCATGGAACTAAATTTGGTAGGTCGGCAGAGTGAGCGTGACTTAATTAGCATAAACCTTCAAACCAATAACCAATAGGTATGAGCTGGGAAGTTCTCATTAAATCTGTGGTCCAGGCCATTCCGAATTATGCTATGAGTTGCTTTAAATTCCCTAAAAGTCTATGTAACGATCTTAATTCCTTTTGTGCCAGGTTTTGGTTGGGAGACTCAGAGGAAAGGAATAAAATCCACTGGAGCAGTTGGAAGAAACTTTGTGCCCACAAAGTCCAAGGAGGATTGGGTTTCAGGGAAATTGAAGTTTTCAATCAAGCTATGCTGGCAAAGCAGAGTTGGAGGCTAATCAGATACCCTGACTCTCTCTGGGCTAAGGTGTTGAGGGGTAGATACTTCAAAACAGGGTCCTATCTAAACGCGCCCATTGGGAACAATCCTTCTTACGTGTGGAGAAGCTTACTGTGGGGAAGAGACCTCTTCAGGAAAGGCTACAGGTGGAGGATTGGGAATGGTATTAGCATTGCAGCCTCGACCGAGCCTTGGATTCCGAAGGAGGATTACTGTAAACCGGTTGCCCCAAACCCCGCTGCTCAAAATCTCACAATGTCTAACCTTTTAACTAGGAATGGTACTTGGAATGAGAGCATGGTGAGAGGTCTTTTCATGGACCATGATGCTGATCTGATCTTGAATATCCCATTGAATCCGCTCCAGAAGGAGGACGTTATTATTTGGCACTATGACCCTAAAGGGATCTTTTCGGTTAAAAGTGCATATAATTTGGGTATGCAAGGTTTGAGTCATTCAGCAGCCTCAACATCCAATTCCAAGCAGCAGGAAGTTACTTGGAAAGGCTTTTGGAGATTGAATCTCCCTGCTAAAATTAAGATCTGTGGCTGGAGTATTTATAAAGACATCTTACCCACTCTATCTAACTTGATTAGAAGGGGAATGGATGTTAACCCAGTTTGTTTTCTTTGCAAGGACAAAAGGGAGACAACGAACCACATATTTTGGGAGTGTAAAGCTATCAGAGGAATGTGGCCTAAATATTTTCCAAATAATGACTTGCCCTGTTTGAATGACAGGAGGGATTGGACGACTGCAGATTACCTTGAGAGCATATGGAGAAATCGAAGGACAGGAGAGATGGAGGACAACAAGATGATGACGAGCTTAATTCTATGCTGGCAAATATGGACATATAGGAACTCTATATATCACGACAAGATTCAGATGGACTTCAACCAGTTGGAATTACAGATCGATAAATATTTGGAGGAGTTTCAACCTAGAGAAGGGTCATACCTGGTCACCAACAACGCTGCGACATCGTCCCCTCCAAGATGGATATCTCCTCCAAATGGAGTCTGGAAATTGAGCTGTGATGCTGCGTGGAGCGAAGAACACCAAAGGGGCGGTCTCGGCTGGATTCTTTGCAACTGGAACGGCACACCTTTGCTGGCTGGTTACAGACACATCAACAGACCGTGGAGGATCTGCTGGCTGGAAGCTATAGCGATCACTGAAGGTCTTAAGGCACTGCCCCCTGATTCTCCACAAATTCAGGTGGAAAGTGACGCTCTGCAGGTTATACGAATTCTTAATGGCCAAGACGAAACAGAGATGAGAATTTTCGTTGACGAGGCGAAGTCCATTAGCTCAGAGACGAACATCGAGAGTTTTTTCCATGTGAGGAAGTAGCATAATCAGATGGCGCATGTTCTGGCTCGTGGGCTAGTTTAAGTGGGAATTCTAACTGTTGGGCCCACTCTTTTCCTAATTGGTTACTTGAACTGAATTCTTCTGATATTGGGGATTCTAATTTCCAAGGTGGGGGATCCTGTCCCACAAAGAATACCTCAATGGTTTCTTTGCTTTGATCCTTTGATTTATTTCCTTATAAAGAAAAAAAAAAGTATATTCGAATCTTCCAACTAAAAAATGTTGTTGAACTCAAATAAATAAATAAATAAAAGTTTGGTATGTTACTCTAGCTAGTATTATTCACTAGGAGGTCTAAAGCGCTTCAAACTCTATATGACCCAATTTTGATTAAATTAACTTTAATTATTTAATCAAGAGGACATGTGTGGCCTTATGATTTATGATTTGCCAAGTTTTGTCTTCAAATTAAAATTGGAGACATATATCAATTTATAATTCATCCCAAATTCAATCATTTCTAATTTTTTCATAAGACTCATAACAATGACATAACCCTTTATAAATTTCTCTTTCAACAAAGTATTAATATAATATGGAAAAATTTTAACTCCATATTTTTGGAGAAAATGGTAAGTTTGCTGATAAAAAGTAAAATATACTATTAATTTAAATATTTATCATTGTATTTATTAATAAATTGTCTAAATATTTGAATTTGTTTATATTTTAGTATTTTTGTGATTAAATTGAAAAAATAGATATAAAAAGAAGTGTTAAATTCATATTTGACTACTCCGAGTATTGCCACGTGTACATTCATAAACAGTTAATACCAGTTAGTAAGTCCAACTATACAAATCACTCTCTTGGCGGGTTTTTAAGAAAAGTAAAAAAAAAAAAATGAAAAAAATTAGAAAAATGCAGTACTCTCAAAACTATTTATCTAAATGAAGAGGCGTGACACCTCTTTATCTAAATAGTTTTGAGAGTACCGCATTTTTTTTTTTTTTTAAAAAAAAAAACCCTTTCTTGGCTTTAGTACTCTGTTGTTACATAAAAACAGAGTATGGGAAGAGTGATAGGTGTGAGTTTTAATACTGTTGTAAGCCCTCTGTAATTCGTGTGTTTCTTGCTAAATAAAAGTACTCCCTCTCTAGCCGTTGAAAAGTGGATGTAGACATCAGGTCGAACCACTATAATCTCGTGTGTCATTCTCTTCTCTTCTCTTGTGTAACATTTCGTACGTGTCTGATTGATTTTGGATTATAAATTTGTGAGTGTTCTTCGTTACATTTAACAAGAATTCAAAATCACAAATATGGAAAGAAATTTAAACTTCACAAAATATTTATCTTAGAAGCATTCTCCACATAAAGTAGGACACAATTTCAAAAAACTCCAAATAAAAAATTATAGATTTCTAGATTATTTTTTAAAAATAAAAAACCAAGGAAAATTTACATGAGTTTTCGACAATATTTGTTTCATCCCTCGAGTTTCAAAATATACTTATTTAGTCCTCTGATTTTGAAAATTAAATTTAAAAGGCCATTGGAATAATTTTTTTATTATTTTAATATTGACATGAAAAAATAAAAAAATAAAAAAAATAATAACAACAAAAACTCTCCATCTCTCTACTCTTCTTCCTCCTCCTGCTCCTTCAAATATTAAGCATTGCTCAAGATTGAGAAATTACAAATTACATTGAACAACAATAAGCATGGGACGTAGAACTGAAAAACGATGGAGAAAATAAGAAGGTGGTAATTCTAATCGGTAAAAAGAACAAAAAAGTGAAAACTAATAAACATTAAGTCACATGAAATCGCCCGTGAAGCAGATGCCTCAATAAGGAAGGAAGAAATTTTATCTGAAACCAAAAACATCATAGAACCCATTCTTACCTTGGCTTTGAAAATGAGTGCGGTTTCATTTAGGTTTTGTCTGAGATCGCTTAACTCGGTGACTCATGCAATTGCTAGCGAAGCAGCTTCGTTGAAAGACACTCCTCGTGTTTTTTTGTATTTCTCAAGGAGTTTCCTTGTTGAGAGATGAAGGGTTGTTTTTTTGGAATGTAGATTTCCCTCTCTGGTTGACAGCTTTAGAAGTGGTTATACATTTTCCTTATGTTTAATGATATTTTCTCTTTTCAAAAAAAGAAAAAAAAAAAACTTGAATTGGTTAGAAAATTAACACTCGCAGTAGGTTAAATTCTTATTTATAGTTTTTAAGTTTTGTTGTTAGAGTAGACCATTTCTTTAGATATTCCTTTATTATTATTATTAGTAATTTTACAATAAATATTTGAACTTCAGATATCGATCAAAGATATAAGCTTTATTCTAGTTAAGCTTTGCTCTTGTTGGCTTCTATTATTTCTTTTAAAACCCTAAACAAACATGTTGTGAATTCCATTACATCCACATGACTAATTTTTTCCATCTTCCTCTTTTATTTAACATCTAATTATGGTGTATGCCTCTATTTATTATTATTATTATTATTGAGTAAATGGTGTATGCCTCTATAATAACCTTCCTAAGTATTCTTTTTCTGAAATTAATTTCGAACTAAAAAACGAAATTAATTTCAAACCTAACTTATTAGCGGAAGGGAGTGAAAGTCACGGCTCGGAATAATTCAAAAAAGGAAAAAGAAAAACATATAAGAAAATGACGGTCCGTGTGGAAAAAGATATAGTCAATAGATTGACTTCAATTAGTCAGCTTGGTCCCACTAACCCACCTTTTCTTCGACGACTGTGACAGGACTATTTTATTTTATTTTATTTTATTTTGAAGAGAGGACTATTATTATTATTATTATTATTATTTTTTGAAATAAACTGTAAACAAATTTCAATTACAAACAAACTCTCAGATTTTTCTTCTTCTTCTAAAATACGGTCAAATTTGTACCACCATTTTAGGGTAATAATACTTTGGGAAAAATACACTTTTGGTCCCTGAAGTTTGGATTAGGTTTCATTTTGGTCCCTGAGTTTTCAAACTCGACATTTTAGTCCCTGAGGTTTGGATTTCGTTTCATTTTGGTCCCTCCATCCAATTTTCTGTTAAATCTTAACGGTTTGCTGACGTGGCACAATTTTTTTTATTAAAAAAATAGTTTTTTTAATTTTTAAAAATAAAATATTAATAAAATAATTAAAATATATAATTTTTTTGATTTTCCCTTCCCTTTCCATTTTCCCTCCCATTCTTCTTCTTCTTCCCGGTGACTGCTCCCCGTTCCGTCACCACTTCACCGCCGGCAGCTACCAGAATTTTTTTTTTGTGTTTTTTTCTCTCCGTTCCGGCCACTGCCCCACCGTCGGAGCCACTACCGCTGGAAAAGAATGCCACTGTCGAGCTCGTGCGCGAGTTCGTGCATTCTCGTTTAGGCTCCAGCGACTTCGACGACGGCGTTACAGATCTGAGCTGCTCCAGCGAGTTCGACGGCGCGTTTCAGATCTGAGTGCTCTAGTGAGTTCGACAACGGCGTTCCAGATCTGAGCTGCTCCAGTTCGGCTGCGGCGTTCCAGATCTGAGGAGAAGGGAAAAGGCTCCACGGTGTTCAGATCTGACGAGCCCCACGCTCCAGCGGCGTTCAGATCGACATGGCGCGTTCCCCCACGGCTGCCGGCGACCCCTGTAATCTCGGCTGCGAACTTCTCTTAGAGTGGGGGTTTGAGAGAGAGAGAATGGGGGGTTTTAGAGGGAACATAACAGAGAAAGAAAAAGAGGAAAGTGAGGTTGAAGAAGAAGAGGAAGAAGAAAGGAAGGAGAAAAGAAAAAAAAAATGTATTTTTCCGGTAATGGCGGCCGTCCGGCGGCGACGACGACGGTCCGGCGGCCGGTGGTGAAGAAGGTGAAGAGGGTGAAGAAGGGGAAGAAGGTGAAGAAGAAAAAGAAGAGAGATAAAGAATAAAAAGAATAATATTTTTTAATTAATTGGGAAAAATACACTTTTAGTCCCTGAGGTTTGGACTAGATTTCATTTTGGTCCCTGAGTTTTCAAACTCAACAATTTAGTCCCTGAGGTTTGGTTTTAGTTTCATTTTGGTCCCTCCATCCAATTTTCAGTTAAAAGTTAACGGATTGCTGACGTGGATGTATTGTTTTATTAAAATAATTATTTTTTAACTTTTAAAAATAAAATAACTAAAAATATATATATCTTTTTTTAATTTCATTTCCCTCTCGTTTCTCCCTCCCATTTCCCCTTCCCTTTTCTTCTTCTTCTTCCCCGGCGACCAACCGCCCGCAGCCGACTTGCCGGCGACCGACGGCCGGCCACCGCCGACAAGTTTTTTTTTTTTTTTTCTTCTCCCTCTTCTTCCCTCTTTTCTTTCTGGTTTTTATTAAAAGAAAAAAAAAATTGAAGAAACTTTAAATCTGGAACGATCTGGGCTCGTTCTAGCCTTTTGTTTTAAAAAAAACAGAGAAACAAAACAGGGAGGCCAAACGATCGACTAGCGTGCAACGGGCGGCGGCGAGGAACGAAGCGAGCGTGCGAGGTGGTGACTGCGGCGGGATCGACTGGCGGCGGCGAGGAACGGAGCAAGCGTGCGAGGCGGCGGCTGCGACGGGATCGACTGGCGGCGGCAAGGAACGGAGCGAGCGTGAGAGGCAGCGGCTGCGACGGGATCGACTGGCCGCGAGGAGTGACGTGCAGCTCAGATCTGGATCTGAGACGGCTGCTTCAGATCGTGATCGAGTGGTGGGTGGCTGCAACGGATTTGGATCTGCGACGGTTGCTTCAGATCTGCGTCTGGACGGCTGCAACTTGCGTGTGGCCGCCGCTGCCGTCGATGGGTGTTCCAGATCTGCACGGGTTGTTGGTCCTCGTTTCAGATCCACGGCCGGTGGTTTGCGAGAGAGAAAGATTGGGTTTTGCGGCGGAAAACATGAAGATGACGACCTCAGTTTGCGAGCGAGAGAATTGGGTTTGCGACCTCAGTTTTGTTAAAAAAAAAAAAAAAGTGTTACCGGCGCCGGCGAGTCGCCGGCAGCCGGCGGCCTTTGTTGTTGAAGAAGAATGGAGATGAAGATGGGAAGGGTTGAGAAGGGGAAAGAAGTAATCATAATATTATAAAATAATTTTATTTTTATTAAATTAATATATTTTTAATTTAAAAATTTAAAAATAATATTTTTAATAAAAAAAAATACATCCACGTCAGCAATCCGTTAACTTTTAACGGAAAATTGGATGGAGGGACCAAAATGAAACTAAATCTAAATCTCAGGGACTAAATTGTTGAGTTTGAAAACTCAGGGACCAAAATGAAACCTAATCCAAACCTCAGGGACTAAAAGTGTATTTTTCCCTAATTAATTTATATCATTTTATTTTCAAAATTCAAAAAAATAAAAATTAATAAAAAAAATACATGCCACGTCAGCAATCTGTTAAGGATAACGGAAAATTTGACGAAAGGACTAAAAATGTAACGAAATCCAAACCTCAGGAACTAAAATGTCGAGTTTGAAAACTCAGGGACCAAAACGAAACCTAATCTAAACCTCATGGACCAAAAGTGTATTTTTACACACACCCCTTTAAATGTTGACAATTAAAAGAAAAAGGTATAAAATGAGATTTATTTATTTATTTATTTTGTCTTAGTCCTCAATATTGTAATGGTGTTGAATAGGAATGATATCTATATATTCAAGTACTGTTCTTTTATGATTGATAATACATGGTTTAGATCCGCACCATTGAAATTGTTCACGAATCTCTTAAACCAGAAGACCTCGCGCAAATAACAAGTCTTCCCGCAGCAGCAGTAATCATGATCATCCTTTCGTCAAGATTCCTCTGTTTCCTCTGTTTCATTTTACTCAACACACCCATTCGCCGCCGCTTTGCAACCGCTCAGCCAAGTTTTATGTACCACTTTTGCCCAAATGACCAAGCCAACTACACCGCTAACAGTACCTACAAAGCCAACCTCGACCACCTCCTCTCCACCTTCTCCACCGACCACCAAATCGACTATGGCTTCTACAACTTCTCTTACGGCGGCCATGATAACCACGACAGAGCTCACGTGATTGGGCTGTGCAGAGGAGACCTTATGCCAGACGCTTGCAGCACATGCCTCAACAACTCTAAAACTCTTCTCCCCTCGCTCTGTTCCTACCAGAAGGAAGCCATCGGATGGTACGACGACTGTATGCTGCGCTACTCCGACCGGTCCTTTTTCGGCCTCATGGAGGCCTCCCCTGCTTTCTATGCTTGGAACCTTAATAATGCTTCGGACCCGAATCGGTTCACCCAGGTTGCAAGAATTATGCTTGAACAACTCACCAGCGAAGCCGCATCCGGTGATTCTCGTCGAAAGTTCGCCACTGGAAACACGGCAGTTCCCAACTTCCCAATAATTTATGGGGCTGTGCAGTGCACCCCTGATCTCTCTGCTCAAGATTGCAGCGGCTGTTTACTTGGAGCTCTTGATCAAATCCGAGACTGTTGTGATGGGAAGGTGGGCGGTAGAATTGGGAGACCCAGTTGTAATTTTCGATTTGAGAGCTACAAATTCTTTGAGGAACCGCCGATTTCTTTGACCCCGCCTGATTCACAGCCACCGCCATCTCCTCCTCTGTCAAATACAACTACATCTCTACAAGGTAATTGATTGCAACAGTTTACTTGAAATCTCTTCTCTTCTTCTAATAATGAAAATTTCTTTATGATCGCCCATTCTTTCTTTCCCAGGAAAAGAATCTCAACGAGTCATCATCATAGTTGTGCCGATTGTTGTGGGCGCTGTAGGTGTGGTCATAATACTAATCAGCATCTGCATCTTCTTAAGGACAAGAAAGCAAAGGAAGCCAAGAACCTATGCCACTACATCGACAAGTAAGCTAATTTGTTATATTAGAATCTCGAATGTCAATATTGCTAGAGGATTCATCGCTATGTGTTTTAATCAACTCACAGGTCTGCTTGAGGATGAGACTACAGATGTAGAATCTGCGCAATTCGATCTTGACACCATTAAAATCGCAACGGATGGATTCTCCGATGCAAATAAACTTGGGGAAGGTGGTTTTGGGGCAGTTTACAAGGTAATGTGAAGTTTAACCAAGATTAAGAATTTGTATATTGAGTAAAATACCCATTTCATTTCGAATGTAATTGACAGGGTCGGCTTCCGAATGGACGAGAAATAGCTGTCAAACGGCTCTCTCGAGGTTCAAGTCAAGGAGATGTTGAATTTAAAAATGAAATCTTGTTGGTCGCTAAACTTCAGCATCGGAATTTAGTTCAGCTCTTGGGTTTCTGCTTCAAAGAAAATGAAAAGCTACTCATATATGAGTTTGTAGAGAACTCAAGTCTTGAGAAATTCCTATTTGGTAAGACTTTTCTATGTCTATTCCACTTCAATTCTTTGTTACGTTTCTTTAATAAGATATAGGACGGTATCCTAATAAAAATCTCTCGTACAGATCCTCATAAATGCAAGAGTTTAGATTGGAAAACTCGCTACAATATTATAGGAGGAATTGCTCGAGGACTTGTTTACCTTCATGAAGACTCCCAACTTAGAATTGTACATCGAGATCTCAAAGCTAGTAACATTTTATTGGATGCAAAGATGAATGCTAAAATTTCTGATTTTGGAACAGCAAGATTATTTCTATCTGATCAAACACAAGGTGATACAAAAAGAGTTGTTGGCACTTAGTAAGTATACATATTATACCATGTTACAATATTTTAATAGAATTACAAATATGACAAAGAAAACGTCACTTATTGATTTTTATGAATATCAAATTTAGCGGATACATGGCTCCAGAGTATGTACACAAGGGTCATTTCTCGATCAAGTCAGATGTCTTTAGTTTTGGTGTTTTAGTTCTGGAGATTGTTACTGGACTAAAATATAATCAAGCTCCAACTGACGATGAGATTATAGAAGGTCTTGTAAGCTACGTAAGTACGATTATTATTACCTTTTTATTAGATAAATTTTGGCATCTCTAGAGTAGATGAATATGGATGCTCATCAAAGTGTTGCTCTTGTAGGCATGGAGAAATTACCAAAAAGGGACTGCTCTAAATATTGTAGATCATTCTTTGAGAAGTGGTTCAAGAACAGAAATAGTTAGATGCATTCATATTGGATTACTGTGCGTTCAAGAAAATGTAGCCAAGAGGCCAACAATGACTACAATACTTCTCATGCTTAATAGCAACTCTATCACTCTTCCAAGGCCCTCTCAACCTGCCTTCATTGTCAATAGCACTTGCTCTCAAAGAACTGAACAAACTGAATGCAATTCAAATCAAGACCTAAATGATATGTCAATTACAGAGCTTTCCCCTCGTTAGCTTTAAGTTAAATATGTCAATATAATTATTACGAGAGAGGAGGTCCGAAGCAAGTTATATGATGAGTGAACTAATGGGTAATGAACTAATATTTGTACATTTATAATTTGTCCCATTTTTATCAATATGAAATTTTGGTCACATCCTACTTGTTATCCCCCCCAAGAGAGAAGACCACCATGTCTCTGCTCTAATTTTTTTACTCTTTACTATATAAAAAAATTTGCTAGTATCGTTTTTGTAGAGTTCAATTATCACAAACTATTATGGAAGCGTGATGATCAGGTTTTCAATCCCATTATATCCATATAGCTAAGGTTTCGTTTGATAACCATTTACTTTTTAGTTTTTGGTTTTTGAAAATTAATCTTTAAAACACTAAATTCATCGATAAATTTATTGAGTTTGTTATATATATTTATCTTCTTTTCATGTTTTTAAAAACCAAGTTAAGTTTTGAAAACTAAAATAAAGTAGGCTCCATTTAATAACCATTTGGTTTTTTGTTTTTGGTTTTTGAAAATTATGCTTGTTTTCTCCTAAAATTCCTTACCATGGTTTTCATATTAGTTAAGGTTGCATTTGAATTCCTAGCCAAATTTTAAAAACAAAAACAAGTTTTTGAAAACTACTTTTTTTTGTTTTCAAAATTTGGACTTGGTTTTTGAAAACAAGGTAGAAGATTGATACTAAAACCAAGAAACTTATAGGTGGAAGTATGTTATATAAGCTTAATTTTCAAAAACCAAAAGGTTATCAAACAGGGTCGTTGTTTTCAAAAATTTGTTTTTTTTTTTTTGAATTTGACTAGGAATTCAAATGTGTCATTCACAAAGATGAAAACCATGTGGTAATAAAATGGAGAGAAAACATACTTAATTTTCAAAAATCAAAATGGTTATCAAATCGGACTTAAAGTTTTCGAATCTTCAATTGTTTTTTTAAACTTAATATCTAATTGTTCCATCACATATGACTTTACTTTTATTTTTGAAGGTTTAATATATACAAACTACTTTATGTGACAAATTTATAAATATGGCAGTAGTTTTTGTTGCTCATTAAAAATACTCAATTTATAATAACTCACCAAAGAATTAATTTTCAGCTAAAGAAAGAAATTAGAGCTTTTTGTAACAGTAGAAAGAAAAATTACAAAAATTTTAAAAAACAAGTACTTTTAAAATTATTTCGAAAAAACATGTGTAGAGGCGCGACACGTTCAGAGATGGGATGGAATCAGACGGAATGCGAAAATCGAGGAGGCCGTTTGACGGCGTTGGGTCGCGCCTCTTGAAGAGGCGCGACTTGCGAAAAGCTGTCACTTCTACTGTTTTTATTTATTTATTTTTTTCCTTGAACGGCGTTTTAAATAACCAGCTTTTTATGCTTGACTTTTTGTTGATGAATCTTTTGGGGGTGGCTGAGAACCATTTTCAGCTTTTTTATTTTTATTTTTATTTTTTAAATTATTATTTTAAAAGTACTTGTTTTTTAAATTTTTTTTAATTTTTCTTTCTACTGTTACAAAAAACCCCCATTTTCAGCTTTTTTATTTTTATTTTTATTTTTTAAACTATTATTTATTTATTTATATTTTTTATTTTTTTATTGATATATAACCAGTTTTCATTTACCCACTGAGGAATTTTAAAATTAAATTTCTTTTTGTTTTTTTTAGAAGAAAATGCTTTCATTCAACTAATAACAATTACAATTTGATAAACACTTGCAATGGGTCTCAGTACCTATCGACACTAACCACAACGGGAAATTTGACAACCAGACGATCTTTTATAAAGAGCCTCTTTCGCTAATCTATCCGCCCTCATGTCTTTACTCCGAGGCGTATAAAATATCTCAACTGTGTTCAGCTCCTTAATAACAATAATTTTTTCTTTTGTTTTTTAAAACTGAAATGTGAAATTTCAATTTTGAAGTTTACTTCTTTTTTTTAAAAAAAAAAAAGTTGAATTGAGAATATTTCTATCCAAAAGAGGATACAGAATATTTTTTTAACGAATAACTTGATATTAATTGAGTAAGCTTTCAATAATATATATAATGAATATATATTGTTGGATGTCCCTAGCAAGAAAGACGTTTCAATTTACTATAGTTTCAATGGTAGCATATAGTTAAAGTTTATTTAGTTTTGATGTCTTATAATTATAATACTTACTATTAATGCAATCATGTTTGAAAGAAAAAATTTCTTAAAAAAAAACATTAATAAGATTCTCTTTTTTGTTATTTCTTATTAAAATAAACATGTAGCACCTACATTTTATTCTCATCTTTAATTTTTTTAAAAATAATTCTCATTTTTAATTTAGCCATTAAAATTTGTTTTTTTTAATGTATATAATACACACACATATACTTGATAAATTAGTATAAACATCAAATTCAGAAGGTAAAGATAAGAATTAATAGTAAAATGATATGATTTATTTAGTTATTGATTAACATTAATGTATAATTAATAGTTCATAATATATATGAAAATAAAAGGTTTGGATATATATAATATATTAGAAATTGAAAAAGAATGCTTGTTTAATCAAAGGCAAGAAGAACCAACCCCTCATAACTTTCTTAAATTTAGAAAATGTGAAAATGTAAAAAATTATATTTAAAAGAATTATAGAAGGTTAATTAAAAAAAATTGCAAATTTTAAAATTAAAAACATAATCATTATGTTATGATTAAGAATTTATAAAATCACTAAATAAAATAAAATAAATTTTAAAAATGGGTTGAAAACCGATTGATTTGACAAAGTAATATAAAAATAAAAAATATATTAAAAAAAAGTATGTCACGCCTCTTGAAGAGGCGTGACACTTGATTTCTCCAATTAGTTTCAAAAGTACTTGTTTTTTCTAATTTTTTTTATTTTTTATGTTATGTTTCCAAAAAACCCGTAGATCAGAGCAAAAACTTCGGGTTTTTAAGAAAAGTAATAAAGAAAATGAAAAATATTAGAAAAAAACTATTATTTCAAAACTATTTTGATAAAACAAGTGTCGCGCCTCTTCAAGAGGCGCGACACTTACTTTTTACTTAATTTTTCTTGGTTCTTGCGCGGCGAAAACCAGACTTTCAGGGTTTTTTTTTTCTTTTTTTTTTTAAATATATATTTTAGTTAATTAAATAATTAATTTTATTTCATTTGGTTATTATTATTAGATTAAATTAAATTGATTATGTTTTTTTATAAATATAGTTTTTATTTCTTTTTCCAAACAATGAACCTATTGATTATGTTTTTTTTAATGATTAATTTTCTTAAATTTTAAAGTTTGCATTTTTTTAATATATATTTATAATTAAATGTTTTTTTGAAGTTTGCATTTTTTTTGTTGTCTATATCATTTTTAATACAAAACACCACATATCAAATTCAGTTAATGCTACGAATAGATTTTTCGAAAAAAAAAACGACCAGTTTTACCTTTCAATTAAAAAGAACCATTATTGACTAGCAATTTTAGTAAACTATAAAATTAATTTAGATAAGTGATTCATTGCATTGTATTATAAATCCGTATAAACCTCAACGTTTTATACCAAAAAAATTTACCCACCCTAATTATCACAATGTAGTTGTTATTTGATATAATATATCCAAAATATAATATTTTTTTTTAGTTCAACAACACTTGAGGTGGCCAAAGCGAGCATGGGAAAATTTCTACTACTACGGGTAGTACCTACTCCCTCCATTCAGTATTTGACACGCTATTTAATGATATAATATTTTATTCCATGGATCCCACACAATAATACATTGCAATGAATCGCTTATCTAAATTAATTTTATAATTTACTAAAATTGCTAGTCAATAATGGTTCTTTTTAATCGAAAGGTAAAACTGGTCTTTTTTTTTTTTTGAAAAATCTATTCGTAGCATTAACTGAATTTGATATGTGGTGTTTTGTATTAAAAATGATATAGACAACAAAAAAAAAAAATGCAAACTTCAAAAAAACATGTAATTATAAATATATATTAAAAAAATGCAAACTTTAAAATTTAAGAAAATTAATCATTAAAAAAAACATAATCAATAGGTTCATTGTTTGGAAAAAGAAATAAAAACTATATTTATAAAAAAAAACATAATCAATTTAATTTAATCTAATAATAATAACCAAATGAAATAAAATTAATTATTTAATTAACTAAAATATATATTTAAAAAAAAAAAAAGAAAAAAAAAACCCTGAAAGTCTGGTTTTCGCCGCGCAAGAACCAAGAAAAATTAAGTAAAAAGTAAGTGCGCGACACTTGTTTTATCAAAATAGTTTTGAAATAATAGTTTTTTTCTAATATTTTTCATTTTCTTTATTACTTTTCTTAAAAACCCCAAAACTTCCCATCTCACCAACTTGAACGATGTTGACTATAGAAGTCCACACATTTATTGAACAACTTCATCTTCCTCCCTTTTCCTCTCTTTCAGTCCCTCTCATATTAATATTTAATACTAAGTATTTTAACATATTTAAAAAAAAAAAGAAAAGAAAAGAAAAATCTTTATTTATTATTTTAAATTATTTTAAAATTTTTTTGTTTTATTATTTTCCTATAATTATTCAACAATATCGTCATTTTATTGATATTTTCATCGATATTTTCATAAAATCGAGATCTCGAAATTTTCATCGACATCAACCTTTTAAACATTTATGTTAAGTATAAATTTTTTGAAATTCTAGAAAATCATAAAATATAACTACTATGTGTAAGATCTTTTTTACATAAAAATATCATTTAATTTCATCACTTAAAATTCGTTAGAATTTAAAATCACTGAAAATCTTACATTCAAACAAACTCAAAAAAGACGGAAGTTTGAATATATTATTCGCTAGATTATAAAAAATACTCCTGAATTATGGGTTTTGTGTCAAAAAATGCCCCTGAACTTTGAAAAGTTTCAAAAATACCTCTGAACTTTGAAAAATGTTTCAAAAATACCTTTGCCGTTAATTTTTGGATGGAAACCGTTAGAATTTACGGTGAGAGGAGAAAAAAAGAAGAAACATTTTTCAATAAAGGGTATTTTTTATTTTTTTTTTAAAGTTCAAGGGTATTTTTTAAACGGAAACTTTAACGGTTTTCATCCAAAAATTAACGGCAAGGATATTTTTGAAACATTTTTCAAAGTTTAGAAATATTTTTTAAACTTTCAAAGTTCATGAACATTTTTTAAACAAACTCCATAGTTGAGGACTATTTTTAATAATTTAGTCTATATTATTCCATTGAATGTAAGTCCCATCACGATCATTTAAAAATGACACGTGGTTGGACTGCTAAAAAGAGAAGAAAAAAATTTTCGAAGGTCCAAGTAGGCAAGGGAGTCAACAATGACTGATTAATGCATTTGTACCAATCTGTCTTTTTCAAAAAAAAAAAAAAAAAAAAAAAAAAAAAAAAAAAATCCTAATACAACAGCGACGACACTAATTTCTAGTGAGATCTTTGTCTTTCAAATGAAATATAAGTTGAAATATTTCTTAAAACAAGGTTTGGTCCACAGGTGAATATAAATTTTTAGAGTTTGTTAAAAAAAAAGAAGAATATAAATTTTTAGAGACGTTTAAGATTTTTATTCTAATTTTAACCCCAAATTTTAAGGTTTATTGGAAAAAATATGTTTTGTATTCCTATATCTAATTTAATGAATCAATTTGAACCCTAAATTTATTTATACATGATGAACACGAGAGACAAAAAGAATCGTTTGCACTTAGTATACATATGTTGGCCTTCTACAATATTTAATTTTTATCCAATAAGAATTTGACAAAAAAAATTATTAATTTATTTTATTAACTTCAAATTTAATGGATACATGGCACCATAATACATATAGAATGGTAAATTTTCAACCAAGTCAGATGTTTTTAGTTTTGGTGTTTTAGTTTTGGAGATCGTGATTGAATTGGAAGTAGTCTTTATGAGATAACAATATTAGATTTTTTTTTTTTTTTTTTTTTGGACAATATGTGGGGAGGGGGATTCAAACCACAGACATTGTGGTTATCAATACAACTTTATGCCAGTTGAGTTAAGCTCTTGTTGGCGATAACAATATTAGATTAGACCAAAAACTCTTATGTGTAATGCTTAATATTTAAAAATCTATAATTTGTCCCATTGTGTTGCTGAGCTTGAGGATTTTCTTTTACTTGCTTGATTTGGTGCTAGGTGTCACAACCATACTAGAAGAGAGTAGGTTGTGTCCCTCACTGAGCAGACAGTGTAGTGGTGGCACGACGAGTGTCACCCATCGAGCCATGTCAGAGGGTCGAGAGAGAGAATTGTCATGATGTGATCGAGGAGGACGATGCATCATCCAACACACCAGAACGAGTGGGCATGAATGTCACAAGAAGGCATGAGCATATTGAGAAACAACAGTGTCGTCAGACGCATCAGTGGTATGCTTAATGGGGGTCAGGTGGGGCCCCAGGCCAGGACCTCGGAAGTAGGGGTTTCGTCGTGAGTTTTGACGAGCGGCTCTGGAGTTAAGTGCATATGAGTGAAGTATGCAAGCCCGCAAAGTTTCATGTCAATCGAACACCAGACGGGCGCTCCACGTTGGCGTATGGCTCCTCGTGAAAATGACGTGCAAGGGTGTCAGACCAAATATGCCTCAGAATGCACTATAAAAGGAGGCATGGTGTCAGCTCTCCACCACCCCTGGGCCCTGTGGCCTAAGTGAGCTACCCCATGGCACATGCGTGTGTCATGGCGTGGGCGAGCGTTGCAAGACGAGTGTCTTGGGCGTCTTCCTTTGGGAATGGGTTTCCAAGGACAGTATCGGGCGGCACGGGTGTGCCGACATTGCGCCCTTACCCATGGGCTAGAGTTGCACCATATGGCCGGGCTGCGGCACGCTATATGAAAATGACTCGGCATGGACACGGAATGGTTCATGCCTCGATATGTCCGGATGGATGGATGTCCGAGAGGTCCCGAATATATGCAAGTCCCATGGGTCGGTTTTCGAGAAGCAGGTCCGAGTGAGCAGTTAAGTCAAATGGCATCCCGAGGCTCGGGGTGGCATCGTGAAGCATCAGTGGAACTCGATAGTTCCCGATTGGCACGGTATTTGCCCGAAATGTCCCGGTAAGCATTATAATGGCCTGATAAGCCCCGGTAAGCGTTATAATGCCCCAGTAGGTCCCGATAAGTGCTGAAATCACCCGTTTAGCTCTGATTGAGCGTTTTAAGGCCGTTTTGACCCGTTGAAGGGTCCGAACACATCCTGGCGAAGTTCCAGAACGATGTAGAAGCATGTGGGCTGTGTTATCAAGATTGAGGATGATGAAATGAGATGCGACGTTGCGTTTATATGACCTTGGCCTGATGCAGAGGCAAGGTTGAGCCCTTAGACTTGACCTAGAGTAGAGGCAAGTCGGCTAGAGTCGTGAATGAGGGAAAATACACGTACGGGCTACGTGTATGGCCAAATGAAGATCCGCTGCAAGATGATTGAGTTCGGTTGAGGATGAAAGAACCTCGCCTAAGGTCCAATGGAGCACCAAAGTCCCGCGAAAAAGTGTTATGGGTTAGAGATGACCCTTAAGGCTGGCCTTGGTTGCGTGTAAGATCATGGTCGCACGGTTGAAAGAGTACGACCGTGACACTAGGCTTAGATATTTTCACGTCTGAGATATGGCATTTATGAAACTTGTTTTCAAGTTTTTTATTAATCGAAATTAAATGTAATTTATAGGTTAATTTCGATAAATTTTTTCATTTAGTTTTAAAGATTGTAATGATTTCGATTACTTTCGGGTGGAAGAGAAATCTCCTCCCAGTGTATTAGTTTTATGGTTGTTAATTTACATAATGTTTAACACGTCAAAGTGAGCTTGGTAATTTACATGTATTCTCGATCAAGAGATCGGAAGTTCAAATCTCACACCCTTAAATATTAATTGTTGAACTCAAAAAAGAAAAAGAAAATCCTATAAACAATGGTGAGTTAGCTTCCAAACCATCGACTCTAATACTCCTTCCTATTTCATTTTTATTTCCAAATTGAAAGTCAAGATGTTAACTTATCTTTAGAAAAATTGCAGGGCGTGGAGGCTTGACTAGGAATCTCGAAAGGGTTAAACCTAGGTTAGGGGCAGGAGCATCCTGACTTATTAGTCGAGTTTTAATTTATTTGAAGCCAGCTGAAAAAGGATTGTGGTACCACTCATTTCCTTCACTTCAACAATATTTTAAATTTTATGTAGTAAAATAAAATCTAAAAATTCAAATTTATTAGTTTGAATCAAAATGTTTTCTCAATATTCATGATCTCCTTCTATTCAAATATATATATATTCATGATCTCCTCCTAGTTCTTCACTTCTTTTTATTATTATTATTACAACAAAAAATGTATGAGTGGGGCTTTGAATTTTCGACTTCAAAGAGTGGAGTAGATACTTTTAACTTCAAAGTTTAATTTAAGTCACATTTATACCAATGCATCTAGAGAAAAAAAAAAATCTAGAAGTCCAATTATTGATGGATGATGGTGCATGGAAAAATGTCTTTTTATTCAATTATTTTCCAATTTTTCACATTATATTGAGTGAGTGAAAGTCACGGCTTGAAAATGGCCATGAACTTTCATTGTTTTCAACTTCCGATCTTCAAAAAATTTAAAAAATTAATAAATTAAAAAATTAAAAATCCAATCGGCCTTCAAATTCAGCCATACTTAAAAAAATAATTAAAAAAAAATAAAAAAATAATTGACTATTCAAAGTTGCAAATAACTTTTTTTTTTTCTTCTTTTCTAAAAGCAAGGCCAACGAAGCAGCGTCTCCTACGGGGCATGCATTTGTTTCTACAAAATTTTGAGTCAACTTAAAATTAATGTTCTCTTCTCGTTCATAATTTTTCTCTGGAGATTAGTTGAGCTTTGAAAATAGCTAAATGTGTTTTTAACTTTGAAGGAAGTTTATACACGTCATCTATATCTATAATCTATAATATATTAAAAAGCAAGGATCCGTGAAAAACATTTTTAGACTAAAATACCCCTTTAAATTTAAGATAATTACTTTAGTTAAAATCTAATTATTTTAATTAAAAAAATAAAAGATACAAAAATTTAAAAGTGGTAATCTATAAAAAAAATTAAAAATCGAATATGAAATTTTGAAAAAAAAAAAAAAATCTTTTCCTATAAAAAAATGATTAAGAAAATTAAAAAAAAAAAAATCTATAATCCCTACAAAATTTAAAAAACCAATATGAAATTTTGAAAAAAAAAAACTTTTCCTATAAAAAAAATAAGAAAAAATAAGAAAAAAAAACAACATATTTATGGTTAAAACGAATTCTGTTTGTTTTTTTTTTTATTTTTCTTTTTTTTTTAATAAAAACAAATAGGGTATTTTTTTTATCTTTTATTTTTTTAATCTATAATATATTTAAATTAGTTAGTTTTCAATTTTCGAAATCAAATTTCGTAATTGTTTTAATTAAAAAAAAAGAAAAAGAAAAATAATTGTTTTAATTAAAAAAAGAAAATATAAAAAAATAATTATTTTAATTTAAAAAAAAGATTAAAAACATAAATTTAGTAATTATTTTAATTAATTAATTAGAAAAACAAAAAAAAATAGATTTTGTAATTTTTTAATTAATTAATTAAAAAAGATTACAAAATTTATAACCGTTTTAATTAAAAAATATAAAAAAAAAATAAATAAAAAGATTAAAAAAAAAATTTCGTAATTATTTTAATTAATTAATTAGAAAAAGAAAAGAAAACTATATTTTGTAATTTTTTAATTAATTAATTAAAAAAAGATTACAAAATAAATTCTGTATAACCGTTTTAATTAAAAAAATAAATTTCGTAATTATTTTAATTAATTAATTAGAAAAACAAAAAATATTAAAAAATTAGATTTTGTTATTTTTTATTAATTAATTAAAAAATAATAAAAAATAAATTCTGTAATCTATAATCTATAATCTATAATATATTAAAAAGCAAGGATCTGTGAAAAAAAATTTTAGACTAAAATACCCCTTTAAATTTAAGATAATTACTTTAATTAAAATCTAATTATTTTAATTAAAAAAATAAAAGATACAAAAATTTAAAAATGGTAATCTATAAAAAAATTAAAAATCGAATATGAAATTTTGAAAAAAAAATCTTTTCCTATAAAAAAATGATTAAGAAAATTTAAAAAAAAATCTGTAATCCCTACAAAATTTAAAAAACCAATAAGAAATTTTGAAAAAAAAAACTTTTCCTATAAAAAATAAGAAAAAATAAGAAAAAAAACAACATATTTATGGTTAAAACGAATTCTGTTTGTTTTTTTTAATAAAAACAAATAGGGTATTTTTTTTTATCTTTTATTTTTTTAATCTATAATATATTTAAATTAGTTAGTTTTCAATTTTCGAAATCAAATTTCGTAATTTTTTTAATTAAAAAAAAAAGAAAAAAGAAAAAATAATTTTTTAATTAAAAAAAAGAAAATATAAAAAAAACAATTATTTTAATTTAAAAAAGATTAAAAAAATAAATTTCGTAATTATTTTAATTAATTATTTAGAAAAAGAAAAAAAAATACATTTTGTAATTTTTTAATTAATTAATTAAAAAAGATTACAAAATAAATTTTGTATAACCGTTTTAATTAAAAAATATAAAAAAATTAAAAAAAAAAGATTAAAAAAATAAATTTCGAAATTATTTTAATTAATTAATTAGAAAAAGAAAAGAAAACTAGATTTTTTAATTTTTTAATTAATTAATTAAAAAAGATTACAAAATAAATTTTGTATAACCGTTTTAATTAAAAAATATAAAAAAATTAAAAAAAAAAGATTAAAAAAATAAATTTCGTAATTATTTTAATTAATTAATTAGAAAAAGAAAAGAAAACTAGATTTTTTAATTTTTTAATTAATTAATTAAAAAAGATTACAAAATAAATTCTGTATAACCGTTTTAATTAAAAAATATAAAAAAATATTAAAAAAAATATTTTAAAAAATAAATTTCGTAATTATTTTAATTAATTAATTAGAAAAAGAAAAAAAATATTAAAAAAATTAGATTTTGTTATTTTTTTATTAATTAATTAAAAAAGAATAAAAAATAAATTCTGTAATCGTTTTAATTAAAAAATATAAAAAAGGAAAGAAATAAAGGAAATTTTTTTAATTGTCAAAATCTAATATTATTTTTTTCAAATATGAAATTTAATAACCTAGAATAATATCTTATGGTCTCTAGATTAAATATTGTTTTTTATTCTTTTTTTTTTTTTTCCTTAAGATTCTTTTTATCTTATGAAATTTAATAACATAGATTAATATTATAGTCTATATATATCTTATTTTATGGTTTGTAGATTTGATCCAAAATCTAATCAAATTAGAATTTGAATCTAAATTTCATCTATAAATATTTCATGTTCTTCCATTAGTTTTCACATCGAGAAAACTTTACAAATATGGTGAAACTCTTGCAACTCCTTCGTCTAGAGCCGCTGGTATTTGCCTCCCACACTCAAATACCTCTGTATTTGAATTTTCCAGCTAAATCTCTTATTTCTCACACTTTAATTTTGTTATGTGATTTTATATTCAAAATATCCTAATGTATATCTTTTAAATTTTTAAACATAAAAATGTATATTTTTTTTTAGATTTGCCATTTTTTTTTGCAGACCTCCTTGCTCAATCCACTAACAAGTTTTAGATACCGGACATCTAGGTAATATAGGACTCTCCACTTTTTGAAGCTAAGACAATCTACTATCAAATTTAAGTACGCTATACTTTTTATATTGCATTTGCATGGTTAAATCAAATTTTGTAATTAAAACTGGTGGACAATGAGTGATCAAGGTTAGGGCGAAGTGTTGCAAGAAAGGATGGGAAAGAATATTGTGAGATTTCAATGGATTATATTATAAGCATTTCCTCTATAATTTTTACCAAGCTCCTCCATTATTGATCTCACTTTTGCTTGACTCAAATTTATTTTCCTAATCCTTGAATCCATCACCTTCTTCAAATATCCCCATGCTTGGATATCATATGAAAGTTTGATTTTGAAAAATATTCAAATTTAAGGGTTTTTTTCACTCTAGATTCTAGACATATTTCTCTTTTCAATGAGTTTAATTATCTCATAATTTTCTATGATTGAGTTGTGTTGATTTGATTTCTTGATTGGTTTTAAAATTTTTAGGATTTTTATATGTTTTTAAATACACCATAATTTTAGGATTTAGTTTGGATATATTTTTACCGATTAGATTATCTCAATTAATTTTTCAATATACTCCAATTTTGAATGAGTTTAACGGATTTGGTTGTTTTAGTTTATTTTTTTTATATGTTTTTTTAAATATGTCATGATTTTAGGATTTTTCTTTTTTTATATGTTTTAAATACATCATAATTTTAGGATTTGGTTATCTGATTTGGTAGGAGGGTATTTTAGTCAATTATATTATCTCAATTAATCTATTTATTTATTAGTTATCCAAAAAGTCATTTGACCATATTTAAAAACGATCATTTAAATTTCTCTATTTATATCGTTATTCCATCATAAAATCATTCTCATTCACACCCTCTCATTCTTATATACCCCTATCAATCCTTAAGAATTTCGTTTTCATAACTATTTTTTATGTTTTTTTTAAGTTATTGAAGATTGATAAAATTTGTTAGACTTATTTCAATAATATAAGATTATGATTGCTTTGTGATTATGTTGGACTCAATTACTTGCTCAACTTGAGTAAACTTGAAGGTTTTCAAAACATATATTATATGCCATGATGATTATGGAAAACAATAATTTTTTTTTTAAAAAAAAAAAAAATTCATACCATTAAACTTTAGAGTGGTATAATTTAAAACTCCAAACTAATAATAAGTGCATAAAAAAAAAATATCTTAACTATTTTCATGTTAATTTATATCTTAATAGCTAAACTATTTTAATATTTTTATTTTCCAATTAATTAATTCCAGTTATATAATAAAATAAAGTTTAATATATCAATCACATATTACATTCATTCTCCACACATATAAACTTTACATATATTATTGTGTTATTTCCTATAAATTGGATTGTTTAAGTTAAATAGTTTCACAAATACAGTTATCCTACTATTTTTTTTAAAATAATTAATTAATTTTTATAAATTTTGTTAGCAAGGAAATATGGATGTTGATAGAAAAAAAAAACTATATTTGCCTCCCAAATGATGTTGTCATTACACAGGTGAAAGCGAAAATGATGTAATATTAAAATTATTGAATATTGTTTATCCTGATCTTGAAAAAAATGCTACTTCGACAAAGTACATAACAAATAGGACAATTCTTTCAACCACAAATGAATATGTTAATCAATTGAATGGGAAAATGATTAATCTATATCCTATAAAAATAGAAGAATTTGTGAGTTTTGATGAGGCAATTGACGACTCACATAATTACTACCAAGAAGAATTTCTCAATTCATTATTGTCAAATGGTATTCCTCCTCACAAATTGATATCGAAAACATTGTCCAATCATGTTATTGAGAAACTTAGACGACCCACCAAATGGTCTATGTAATGAAACGTCATTTATGTAGAAATCGCAGCTGGACAACATGCAAGAAAGAAAGTTTTTCTTCCACACAAACCAATTATTTATTTTATTATTATTTTTCTTTTACTTTTTTGTTCCGTATTCTTCTTTAATTTTTAATTTCTGTTTTTTAATTTATGATTTTTTTTAAAAAAACAATAAATACATAATATTTCAAAAATATTATCTTTAATTCAATGCTTTGTTTTTTTCAAAAATGTATTAAGTGTTTTTTCCCCTAAAAGTTGATATACCTAAAATTCTTTGCTTAAAAATTCTATGAATTTATAAGTTGTGGTATTGTTAGACTCCATATTTTTGTTTGACTATTTTGATTTTTCTTATTTTATTTTATTTAATTATGAGTCTAACAATTTTACAAGTTGTATTTTGTTTAAAATAAATTACTAAGTAAATTTACAAAAAAAAAAAATCAGTTACAATAATTCCATTCAATTGCACAAAAAAAAAATATTGGAATTATTGTGTAATTACGAGTTATTGTGTAATTTATTTCTAAATTGACCAATGTAATTATAGAATGAAACTATTGTAATTAAATTTTGTCTAAACTCACTTATTAATCTATTTTAAAGAACAAACACTATCAAAATTAAATAAAACAAAATATGTAAAATCAAAATAATCAAGCAAAAATATGGAATCTAACTTAGGTTTTAAAATTCATAATTAAAAACTAAAGAAAAATTTTATGACTACAACTTATAGAATTATAGAATTTTTAAGCAAAAAAAATTTAGATATGTCAACTTTTAGGGAAAAAAAAAACACTTAAGTACCTTTTTCAGAAAGCAAAGCATTAAAGATGAAATAAGTGTTTTGAAATGTCAATGTATTTATCATTTTCTAAAACAAAATCATAGATTAAAAAGCATAAATTAAAAATTAAAGAAGAATATGAAAACGATAAACGAAAACATAAAAATAAATAAATAAATAAAATAAAGAATAAATATGCCAATAGAAATTAAAAATTAAAGAAGAAAATGTAAATAAAAAATAAAAAAGAAAAATAAAGAAAGAAAAACATAACTTGAATCTGCCACATGCGGATGAAAGAAAATCATGAATCCACGTGTGTGAGATGCGAATATTCATGTCTGAATCTGCCTTTTGCACACATGAATTGTAATAAAGCCAACGAATCAGCTTGGTTTTCCAAAATCTTTTCAAATGCATATGTTTTTCCAAATTTCTTTTTTTAAAAATACAATAACTATCTAATTAACCCGTACTCTTTTCTTTCAAATAATTGGAACACTGTAAAATTTGTGGTTTGGATGAGCTATAAAACCAACAATGATAAAAAAAAAAAAAAAAATAAATAATATAATGTAAATAAACCCAAATTGAGGTGCAACATACAAATACAACAAAAGAGATAGTGTTGAACTGAACAAAATAGATAATTACTCAACTTTTTCAAGGTTGGAGTTAAGTAGAGTAAGAGTGGGCGATTGAAAAGATGGAAATGGCCCAGGGACAGATGTAGGAAGTAGTCGGATTGGACAAAGAATAGAGAGAGAAAGAGAAATTGACTAAAATAGATCAAATTTTTATATTTTGATAGTTTGAGTGTTTAATTTTAAATTTATCATATAGTTTATGAGAGTTTAATTTTTATAAAGAAGTTTTGACTTTATAAACCAATTTATTTAACATGTATTTTTTTATTATTATTTAGCATAATTATTGTTACTCCATTTGCTATGATAAGTTACATGTATATTATATTATATTAAAATTAGTTATATTAGAAAACAAAAAAATCATCATAGAAGTAGAAAAAACAAAACTAATATAAGAATGTATATACAATCTTAATTAATCTTAAATTATTTTTACTTCAAAATAACTTAGTCAAATTATTACACGTGCATCGCACGTAGTAAAAATCTAGTAAATTAAAATGGGGGAGAAATCATATGATTACAAAATTATTTTAATCAACTTTTGAAATTTTTAAAATTTTCAAGTCAACTTGAACATAGTACAACTCGTTAAACTATTATATCTTTGACCAAAAAGTTAGAGATTTGAATCCTCACTCCCTAATGTTAAAGATAAATTTTAATTTTTTGAAGTTTATTTAATAAAATATAATAATTGTGAATAAATATATAGCAAGGTTGTTGTTTGACTGTCAATGAATTGCTTGGAGTAGATTTGTTGCTCATACTTGAAATGAATCGTCTATCATAATTTCATATTATTGATGATGTTTCTAAATTAGTTACTAATTTTTTTTTTTCTATTTTCTATTTTGTAAAGATTTCTTCTCTATTTCAAATCTATTGAGAAAAGTAATGAAATTAATAATTGACAGGTGACATAATCGATAATCAATCATTAACAATCGGTGTAAAATGAGAGATTTAAAAGATAACTCCCTAATTATCATGTCATGTAAATTTATGGTTAACAATTCAAACCTTAAAAGGATTAAATTTTAAAAATTAAAAAAGAAAACAAAAAACAAAAAACACTAGGGACCCAAGCATATATTTAGTTTAATTTTATTAATTACATTCCAAATATTTTAGACAAAACTAATTTTAAACAATACTTTGGCGGTTTTTACATTTTCTCTCTAACTATAAAAAAAAAAGATTATCAGTGGTGTGTAGGAAAATATCTACGTGCCACAAATACGACAGTACAAGTTTTGCACCAATGGATGTAAGAGAGAAATTATAAAAATACTATGGGAAGATAAATTTGAAAGTTTACATTAGACGGCCTGATTGAATAATTTGTCCAAGTGATGTGGTTTTTCTCAAGTGATGTGGTTTTTCTTTTATTTGTTACCATTCCCTTCCTCTTCCTTGAACAAAAGTCTTGCCTCACAATTTTAAAAAGCATAAGAGAAGAAGGATTACATACACAAATTTTCCACAGCAACAAACACAATGACTCATTCAACATTAAGTCGTTCCCTTGGTCTCAGCTTCTTCTTCTTCACACTGGCATTTGCTCAGCCAAGATTCTTAGCCCATATCTGCGTCGACAACAACAACCACACAACCGACGCCGCCGCCTACCGAGCAAATCTCGACCACCTCCTCTCCACCCTCACCACCGACCACCAAGTCGACTTCGGCTTCTACAACTTCTCTTACGGCCACCAAAACAGAGCACACCTAATCGCCCTCTGCAGAGCAGACATTCCGCCGGAGGCTTGCCGGAGATGCCTCAACGACTCCAGAGACCTCCTCCCCATGCGCTGTCCGACCCAGAAGGAAGCCATTGGATGGTACGACAGCTGTATGCTCCGATACTCCGACCGCCCCTTTTTGGGCGCGATGGAAATTTCACCGGTCAAGTATCTGTGGAACGTGAATGATGCATCGGGTCGGTTCACTCAGGCGGCGAGGGATTTGGTTGTGGATCTGATTGGCGAGGCCGTTTTGGGGGATTCTCGTGTGAAGTTCGCAAGCGGGAACTCGACTGTTCCGAGTTTGCCCACGATTTATGGTCTGGCACAGTGCACGCCGGATTTGTCTCGCCGGCAATGTAACGAGTGCTTGGTTGGGGCTCTGCCTCTGATTCGAAAGTGCTGCGATGGAAAGCGCGGGGGTAGGGTTCTTAGACCCAGTTGTCATTTTCGATTTGAGAGTTTCCCTCTCCTTCAATCGCCAACGCCGCTGCCGTCGCCGTCGCCATCTCCGTCGCCACCTCCACCTGTACTTAACAGAACTACAGATGGTATGACTTCCCCAACCCCTATTGAACTAAAAAAAAAAAAGAAGAACAAAGAAATTGAAATTAAGTACCGATTATAAAAATCACCTGTAGTTTCCTCAGGAAATAGAAGTAACAAATCTGCAACTTTGGTGGGCGTGGTCGGGTCAATTGTTCTTGTTGTGATGTTGATGATCAGCATCTGCATCTTTCTGAGAAACAGAAGGCCAGAACACGATGGAGTAAATGGTGAGTATGGTTTCGAAGGAAATGGAGTTTACCATCCCGAATACATCAATATCTGAATTTTGAATCCACAGGTCAACCCGATGAAGAAATCACAATAGTGGGGTTTTTGCAGTTCGATTTGGACACCATTAGAATCGCAACCGATGAATTTTCAGATGCAAATAAACTTGGAGAAGGTGGGTTCGGAGCTGTTTACAAGGTAATGGGAAAGTTTGTAGTTGACTGGTGAAGAATTTGAAAGCTTGAAGGCGAGGGATTTCGTTTCAATTTGCCATTTGTGTGTGTGATTTCATTTCATTAACAGGGGAAGCTTCCGAATGGACGAATCGTAGCAGTGAAACGGCTGTCGAAGATTTCAAGGCAAGGAGATGTTGAGTTTAAGAACGAAGTCGTTTTGGTGGCTAAGCTTCACCATCGGAATTTAGTTAAGCTTTTGGGTTTCTGCTGCAAAGAAAATGAAAAGCTTCTCGTTTATGAGTTTTTGCAGAATGGAAGTCTTGAAAAACTCATATTCGGTATTCTTTTATCTTTTTCAACCATACAAATTTGGACCTAATCAATGTCTAGCTTTTTTTTTTTTTTTTTTTTAATTCAACTCTTTATTTGATTTAATTATATCTCTTTTAACATCAAACCCTTTTTAATATGTAGATCCTGTCGAGCGTCAAAGTTTGAATTGGGCAAAACGCTACAAAATTATAGAAGGGATTACTCGAGGACTTATTTACCTTCACGAAGATTCTCGAATCAAAATCATTCATAGAGATCTAAAAGCTAGTAACATTTTATTAGATGAAGATTTGAATGCTAAAATTTCAGATTTTGGCACCGCAAGATTATTCGAATCTGAACAAACACAAGGAGATACAAGTTCAATAATCGGTACCTTGTAAGTACAAGAGCTATCACCTCACGTTTGTTTGTTTGTATACCAAGTCTTCTCCAACTAATATCTTTTTTTATAATATTTTTCCAAATGCAAGTGGATATATGGCTCCAGAATACGTAAAGCATGGTCATCTCTCAGCCAAATCAGATGTCTTTAGCTTTGGTGTTTTAGTTTTAGAGATTGTAACTGGACAGAAAACTAGCCGCATAATAGATAGCAGCACAGACAAGATGGAAGATAATCTTATAAGCTATGTAAGTAAAACTTTTTATTTCTTGTTAAAAAAAAAAAATGTCAATGACCTCAAAATTAGGAGTTGAATAATATGAATTGAATGTTTTGGTATATGTAGGCATGGAGAAATTGGAGGGAGGGAACAACATTGAACATTGTAGATCCTTCTATTCGAATTCGAAGTGCAATTAAAAATGAAGTGGCAAAATGCATCCATATTGGATTACTTTGCATTCAAGAAAAAGTGGGTGAGAGGCCAACTATGGCTAATGTACTTATCATGCTTAACAGTGACTTGGCTGATCTTCCAAGACCCTCTCAGCCTTCTTTCTTGATGGACACTAGAATCAAAGTTGATAGCTCTTAGACAATTGATAGATAATCCACATAGGAGTTCAATCAATTTTAAGGTAAATATATTTTAGAGTTCTTCTTAGAAACTTTTATCCTCATTGATGTATTCAATAATATTTTAGTTATGCACGGTTGATCTTTGTATGACTCATGGTTAAGGTGTGAAAAGCACACCCATGAAATCGGACTTATGATTGTTTAAAAACCACATTGGGAGCTTTGCTACTTATCCATAGAAGTTTAGGGAGTCTAAGGGTGCATTTGGTAGATAATCTGAAAACAGAAATTATTCAATGAAAACATGGATGTATTTCATGTTTTCGGATATGTGTTTGGTAACAGATTCAGAAATTGGATTCTAATTTCAAAAATGGTTCAAAATGTGTTTGATAATATATTTCTAAATCATAAACCATTTGTAAATCAACTAAATATTAAGTTGAATATAAACTGTTATTAATTAATTTATAAATATTTTATATGTTATAAATTTTGTATCATTATTATTTTATAATATCATATAATTTATTATACATTATATTATACAAATTTTAATTTCACGAAAATGAATTGAATTTATAACATGAAATACTAGTTTTTATCTTCTTTTTTTAATTTAATTCTACATTTAAAATTTTCAAATTCAAAATCTGGATACACTAATTTCTATTATTTGGATCACAGAATCCGAAAAGAGTTTTCAAAAACACATTTCCCAAATGCATATTCACTTCAGTGAATCTGAAAACATAAAACAGAATCTGGATTGCCTACCAAACAGGCCCTAAATCACTAGTTAGCTATCTCCACCCTTGTACTTAAAAATAAAATAAAATAAAACTATCTTTTTGGTTGATGATATAATCTCTAGGGTATGGCGTCATTTAATTTTTGTTACATGTATTATCTCATATTAAATTAAAAGCATAGATAATAATTGGGAATGTTTTTTAAATCGAGTCTTGGTTAATAAACTATTGAATCATAATTTGGATTGTAGTGAATAAAGTATGGCTTTTAAGTATTTGACTTTGATAATCAAACTACATATTTAAAATTTACATAAACCTGAATATCAATTAGTTAGTCAATATCAATATAACCTAGGAATGTATCTCTACTTTTTTTTAAGAGCCCATAAATTTAAATCTCACCTCATGTATAATATGAAAAAAACTAAACATCAACTAATTAAGGCAAAAATTACACAATTAATCAATTTCTTATAAATATTTTTTCAGATCCAATTATTTTTTAGTAGAATTTAAATATTATTAAAAATTATACATTTTAAATTTGAAAAAAAGAAAATACTTTTTTAAAAAATTACATAGATTTTGTCAGTTTTGAAATTGGACCATAACTTTTAACCATTTTCTGGGTCAACATAACTCAACATTTAATATGTTTTTTCATAAAATTTCAACTATAAAATACTCATTCGTAGTAGGTTTAAATTCTCCGACGACGTATAATGTAATATTATTAAGAAAAACCATAATATATTTATTTGATTGAAAACTCTATATCATTTGATTAAAAAAATATCGTTCAGACTATACACCGAAGAAAAATCGTAGCCTGATGTATTTGCAATATTATTCTAGACACTGCAACATTCCTTAAAATAAAATAAAACTCCTCTAGAGAAACCGATCGGTATTTGAATTGACCAAAATTCCTCCCATCAGCAGAAGAAATCATTTCTGTCAACAATTCAAGTTTCAATTCTTCTCCTTATATAATCCGATCATAATCTTCAGCAATGGCGGCAAGGCAACCATGTTCCACTCGACCCTTCTCTTTATCATCATCTTCATCGTCAGCCCGGCAACTGCTCAGCCCAGCTTCTCTTGTTCAAACGACAATGGCAATTACACGGCCAACAGCACTTACGGACTCAATCTCCGGCGCCTCCTCTCCTCAGTCCCGACCGACAAGCGCCTCGAGAAAGGCTTCCTCAACATTTCCTACGGCGAGAACGCCGACAGAGTCAATGCCATCGCGCTCTGCAGAGGGGACCTTAAGCCAGAGCCGTGCCGGCGTTGCCTCAGCGACTCTGTTTTGGAGCTTCCACAGAAATGTCCGAATCAAATGGAAGCAACGATTTGGTACGAAGATTGCATGTTTCGGTATTCGGATCGACGGATTTATGGGGTTTTGAAAGAAACTCCTGCTTTTTATCTGTACAATCTTGAAGATGCGGCGGATTTGCAGGGGTTCAGCCAGGTGGTGCAGGGGCTGCTGGCTGAGCTTACGGAGGAGGCTGGGTTGGGAGATTCTAAGCTGAAATTTAGTGCTGGGAATGTCAGCTATGAGGATGGGGATTATAAGTACGTTTATGGGATGGTGCAGTGCACGCCGGATATGTCACAGCCGCAGTGCGTGGATTGCTTGCAAGCTGCTGCTGGGGCTGTTCAAACATGGAGTCCAGGGAAGATTGGAGCAAGAATTCTTAGTCCCAATTGTTATATTAGGTATGAGATTTATACGTTCTTTGACCCTACAGCTGTTTCGAAAGTTTCCCGGTCGCCGCCTCCACCGACGCCGCCGTCGTCGCCGCTCTTGCCTCCCCCTCTTTCACCAAATATAACTACAAATGCAGAAGGTTCTTTTTCTTTCTTTTTCAGTTAAATTCCTTTGATGATGGTTTGTTTTTTGATTTTTGAAAATTATGTTTGTTTTCTCCTAAATTTCTTACAATATTTTCTCCCCTTTGTTCCGTATGCATTTAAACTACTAGCTATATTTCAAAAACAAGTTTTTTAAAACAATTTTCTTCATGTTTTCAAAACATGACTTGGTTTTTAAAATATGGAAGAAGATAGATAACAAAAGAAAGAAATTTATAAGATGGGAGTAGTGTTTAAAAACCAAATGGTTATCAAATAGGGTCTAAACGTTTAATGAGTTTCTAGTACTTCTGAAGATTGTGTCTATATAATCTCTTGTGACGGTTGACTTTTATACCTAATAGGTTTAAATTCTATTAGTT
This sequence comes from Luffa aegyptiaca, assembly GCA_017139565.1. Lineage (NCBI taxonomy): Eukaryota > Viridiplantae > Streptophyta > Magnoliopsida > Cucurbitales > Cucurbitaceae > Luffa > Luffa aegyptiaca. Next base: position 6,092,721 of record CM029400.1, read on the forward strand.
TAGGTTCCGTTTGATAACCATGTGGTTTTTTGTTTTTAAAAATTAGGCTTGTTTTCTTTAAATTCTCTTACTATGGTTTTCATTTTTGTTAAAGACATATTTGAATTCCTAACCAAATTCTAAAAACAAAAACAAGTATTTGAAAACTATTTTTTTTAGTTTTCAAAAATTGGCTTGGTTTTTTAAAACATGGGAAGAAGATAGATAGAAAAACAAAGAAACTTAGAGTTAGAAGTAGTATTTATAAACTTAAAAACCAAATGGTTATCAAACGGGGCCTTAATGTTTTCATATCACACAAATGTATTAGGGGTAGTTGCATAGATGGCAAATTGGACCAAATTAATAGCAAATATAGCACAGTTGCAAACTAATTGCAAATATAGCAAAATTAATTGTACAAGACCAAAAAGTTGTCGTCAGATTCTACCCGTGTCTATCACTGATAGATTCTGATTATTCAGAGTCTATCGCTGATAAACTCTGATAATCGAAGTCTATCAGATAGATTCTAATTAACCAAAGTCTATCAGTGTCTATCAATAATATATTCCGATAGATTTTGCTATATTTGTAATTTTTTTTACATTGTGTTATATTTGCAATTATATAATTCTTATTTGCCACCCACGGCAAATTCTCAATGTATTAACTAAGATTACATGACAATTGATTTTAAGCAAATTCAAGTATTTGGTGGCATAATTATTAATGGATTTAATAAAAAGATCTATTAAACATAAAATTTAAAGTCCATGACATACAATCAACCCGAGCATAACTCAATTGGTAAATGCATATTCCTTCAACGGAGATGTTAGAGCTTTATATTCATTCGTCTCTGCAGGAAACGAGTCTAAGAGATTAAAGACTGCCATCATCATAGTTCTGCCAATTGTTGTGGTTGTTGTACTTGTGGTATTAATTATCAGCATCTTCATCTTTTTAAGAGCAAGAAAACAAAGGATCTATGGAGTTGCAAGTAAGAATCCATTCCAAAAGGATAAGCATTTTAATTCCAGTATTATCTTAAAAATTATCAGTTCAACTTACACATTAACTTGTTCTACAGGTTTAGAAGTGGATGACACTGCTGATCTGGAAACTTTGGTATTTGGTATCAGTACTATAAGAACTGCAACAGATAACTTCTCAGATGCAAATAACATTGGACAAGGTGGCTTTGGAGCTGTTTACAAGGTTGTGAGGAAATCCAGCATTTGCAATGGATTGAAATGCTTGTCTTTCTGTCTTTCTTTTGCTTTATTACCAATATTGAATGGAAAGTCTCTTTTGACAGGGAAAGCTTGTCAATGGACAAGATATAGCAGTGAAAAGGCTGTCTCAGAACTCAATGCAAGGAGAAAGTGAGTTCAAGAATGAAGTACTGTTGGTGGCTAGACTTCAACACCGGAATTTAGTTCGGTTTCTTGGTTTCTGTCTCCATGAAGACGAAAGGCTTTTGGTGTATGAGTTTGTGCACAACTCGAGTCTTGATAAGTTCATATTTGGTATGTTTCTTTTCTTCCTTACTTTGTGTACTTGAAAAGCTTTGCTTAGTTTGAGTATCTTGAGGCATTGCTGGATTATGTTCTGACTGCTAAAACTCGATGTTCTAATGTTTAGATCCATTAAAACGTCAAGATTTGGACTGGGAAACGCGCTACAAAATCATTGGAGGCATTGCTCGGGGCCTTGTTTATCTTCATGAAGATTCTCAAATTAAAGTCATTCATCGAGATCTCAAAGCTGCTAATGTTTTATTAGATGCAGAAATGAATCCAAAAATTTCGGATTTTGGCATGGCAAAGTTGTTTCAGCAAGATCAAACACAAGGAGCTACAAGTAGAATTGTTGGCACTCAGTAAGTATGAATAGAATAGAAAACTCATTGGAACATATAAATTTTCCTTGTACTCTATTAAACCTCTTTCTCATCATCTAATTAATCCTATGAATGTCCACACTCAGAGGATACATGGCTCCGGAATATGCAATGCATGGAAAGTTCTCAGGCAAATCAGATGTGTTTAGTTTTGGTGTCTTGGTCTTGGAGATCGTAACCGGCCAGAAAAACAACTCTTTCCAAAACGAGGATAACATAGACGATCTTATAAGCTATGTAAGTATAAATATATCATTCAACTACTCTCTCAATGACCTAAAAACTAATGCTCATTGCAATGAATTGGTGTAGGTATGGAGAAACTGGAGGGCAGGAACAGCACTAAATGTTGTGGATCCCAATTTGAGAGGTGGCTCAAGTTGTGAAATGAAGAAATGCATCAACATTGGTTTGCTTTGTGCTCAAGAAAATTCAGCTGACAGACCAACTATGAACACAGTACTTCTCATGCTTAGTAGTGACTCAGTCACTCTCCCAATACTTTCTCCACCAGCTGACTTCATCAACAGGAGCCCCAAATTAGACATGTCTGCTTCACAAGGGAGGTCTAGTTCCCATGTGATAGAGATGGAATGAAATGGACCTTTAAAAAAACCTCAAATCATTACTATTTCTTCCTATGCTCAAGAATCAGAAGAGTTTTTGTTGGCCAAAAGAAGCACTGCTTGAATAAGACAGCAAGAAATGTAGTCTACCAAATTTTTTGATATTGTTTCTTTATACTCAATATTATCAGTGATGCCAATTAGCAAATGGGTTTTGATTCTCATCTCTTGCTTTATTCAGTTTCTCATTAGTTGAGCACTCATATATATTAGAAGATCATCAGTTTCTATATACATTGTTGCTAAGAGTTGGTGTTGAACTTCCTGCATTGTAGCAAAGTATAACATAAACATCATGACAAGATTTCAGAAGTGCAACATTCTTTGAAAAAAGAAATGGCTCTCTTTGGCAGTAATTTGAGAACCACAAAAAGCAGCATCTTCTCAGCAATTTACAAAGATAAACAGAATGTTCATATCAGTTTCAGTAACCAAAAACAGTAGAATGTAACCAGAAAGACAAAAGAAAAACGAGTAAAAAGAAATAAAAGAAACTTAACTTTAGTTAGCTTTACAAGTTAAATACAAGAAGGATTTATAATAAAGAATACAAAACAAAAGGGCAAACCAAGGAGAAGAGAAGTCTTCAATTTGCAGATTCTAGACTTCCATCCCTAAATTTTAAAAAAGAATGTGCCAACTTTCAGCAGCTAGAAAATCATCAGAAGCATCAACAACACTGCAAAAGAAATGCAAATTCTTCTGTCACCATCTGGAAAAGCCCATCTTCCACCTGCATTGCAAAAGAAACACTTTCACATTGTGCACTTACCAAATACCAACAACTCAGGCAAGACAAGCCATTAAAATCCAATCTGTAAATAACTCACCTGCACTAGTTGAAAAATTGAAGTAAAACTGATGGTCATGATACCACATAAAGCAATTGAATCCATAGATTTCCCAATCTTTCTTACTCCCAATGGTTGTCCTGAAGGTATCTAACTGAGAGTTAAGACACAGAGCACAATCACTCCCACTGATATCTCTAGTGCACTGAGCCATCCCATATCTCTTCCCTCTCAGCCCAGCATCCAAAACAGCAGTTTGAACCATCAACTTCTCATTTGGGGCAGAGGAAGCCAGTCCACTCATTAAAGAAAGACCACTAGAAACTAAAGATGGGTCATCATAATTGGTGTCATTTGAAACAGCCACAGAAGTTTGACTAAAAAAACCAATGAAATTATCAGTGGAATAGCGAAGAAAACACCAAGTGAACCAAATCACCACGTCTTTGCTCTCAGAGCACTCAGACAGGGCAAAAGCAGAGGAGTTTCTGATGCAGGTACCACAGTTGCTTGCAGAAATGTCGCCTCTGCATTGAACAAGACCAAAGATTTGGTTTGAACTCCCACCAGTTGAAGTGCTGTAGAAGCCATTGAGAAGAGGACCATTTTCAGCAAGAGAGCTCAAAAGGCTCTTCAGATTGGCCTGGAAATCGTTCTCGGCTGTGGAGCTATCAGATCTCGAACACTGTTGGCCACAATTCATGTTCATATCAGCGCAGCAAGAGAAAGAGCCGAATATTACTAGCAGGAAAGTTGCTGATAGAAACAACATTGACACGAATTTGAACGCTCCCATTTCATTTAGATGGTTTGTTTTTCTTTCTCTGAAGTTTGAATTTGATATGGAGTTGAAGTTTTAGCACCTGGTGAAAGAACACTCATTAGAAAAATAAAGTCATGGACTTTTTTTTTTTTTTCTTTTCTTAGTTGTTCTTTGTGCACAAAAGTCAACTGCAATCCTATGATGGCTGGATTGATAATTAAATAAAAAGCAAGTTGCCTAAAAGTCAACTCCAAATTCATCCTAATTTGGCAAATGATAGTGGCCTTTACATTTTTTCAGGAGGCAAGATCAGTAAACCCAAATGCCTGATATTGACATTTGACATTTCATTGATAAAGAAGAGAAATTTGGGGTGATGTTAAATTTTTGTCAAACCAGTCTGATATTTCCATCCACATTAGGGATTAATAGATATTTTCATTATATCATAAAAATTTAATACAAATATAACAAAAATATCAATATATATACATATTAAAGTTTTCCACACAAAATGTAAATAATTCACCTCAAATCTTATTAAAGAATTAATGAAGTATTTATACAGAGGTGATTGAGAGATAAATAATCAGAAAGATATATCAAAATGAGACATTTTCATAAGTGTGGAATATTAGTTTAATTTTTTTACAATTTTTTATTTTTATAAATTTTAAAAAGATATCATTCAACATCAACTTTTTATCAATACTTTTATGAACTTTACAATAAAATTGAGATCTCGACATTTCCGTCTAAATATAGATTTAAAATTGATTTCTCATTTAACTGACATTAGAGGAAAAAAAATCAACTTTATTACTTCATTCACAACTTAGATTAGAATTACCCATGTGTGAGATGCAGATAGCTAACTTCTAATAGAAAGAAAAAGAAAATCATTGTTATAACTTACAACTTAACCACTCAACTTTGGGACATTTGTTTATTAATATTATAGTTTTTAAAACTTATTAGTAAAATATGATTGTTTTTTAAACTTATTATTTGAATATTATAGTTTAAAATCCACGTCAGCAGGTCGTCTCTGACAGGCTATCTGAGAGAAAATTTAAAAAAAAAAAAAATAAACAATTTTCTATGCACTAACAGTCGCTTTTAAAAAAAAAAACGTTTGTTAACGATTAACAAACGTTTTTTTTAAAGCGTTTGTTAGCGTGTTTTTTTAATTTCAAATTTGTTATCTGTTGACGTGGATTTTAAACTACAATATTCATATAATAAGTTTCAAAACAATCATATTTTAATAAGTTTTAAAAACTATAATATTAATAAATAAAAAAAAAGTGTCCCTCAATTTAGGAGAAATAACATAGTAAAAAAGAAGGAAGGGCCTTTAAAAAGAATTTGGTTTTGCTGTAATCCATATAATCATGGCAACGCAATGAGATTAGATGAGAGTAAAATAAAGGTAATGATAGGTTTAATTACGGATTGATCTCATGATCTGGATAAGATTTAATATCTCCATGGAAAAGAAGTTGAAAGGGACAGCCAATTATTTTACCGTATTTCTTTTTCTTTCTCCACTGCTTTTTTTTTTTTTTCTTTTTCTGTTTTTTTTTCGGAGACAGATAATGAACCGTTTTATATGATTGTGTACGTGTCAACAATTTAAAATAATGAGGATTAATTAATTAAACAAGTGATTAGATTGCCTGTACTGTCATGTTACTATTAAAACTGATATGTACGAAAATCGTAGTATTAAATATTTAAATTCATAATTTTAAATGGATTCATAGCTTACAGAATCACACCAATTTTTTAAATAACAATGTCAGAGAGATGAAGTTTCATATTGAAAGTTAATATATATAATAAATAATTAAGTTGAGAATGATAATCGGTATCTCAACTTCTTTCAGAAAATTTAAGATGTGAATGCTTCTTTCTTTTATTTAATACAAGTCTTTTCTTGATTTGTTTCTTTTTATAATCAATTATATGGTTTCAAGTTCGACCACTTTGGTGATAAAAGAGTTGGGCTCAAAAGTTCCATTATATAATAAATAAAGGGAAATTGCAATGGGTAGCAAAAAATATTAGGATATTTGCAAATCTAGCTATGATTTTTTAGGTTTGCAAACATAGCAAAATTTTAAAAATCTGATTTCCGTTTTTTTTATTATTCCAGTTTTACCCTTGTTGGTATATCAACAGGTATATTAGTAGTATATCTGATATACTTTATATTTACTGATATACGAAATATAATGTATATCAGTTAACTAATATACCAAATTTGATATACTTGAATGAATACAATGATATACCTAATATATACTTGATAGGATAAGCATAACATTTGATATACTTGATTAAATGTTGATATATCAATGATATACTTAATATGTTACTTTCTTTACTTATATTTGTTATGATTTCTTTTCTCTTTATTGAATTATGTTGTGTTATTTACATCTTTTAAAATGAAATGTCCTGTTATGAATGTTGATATACCATTGATATACCTCATTCGTTTTTTTTTTTTTTAACTTACCTCATTTTTTTATACTAAAATAGTTAATAACATTGATATACCTGATTAGGAGTAGCTAAATACATCAATGATAGACTTGTTATTAAGAAAAAAACCACTGATATATATTTTTAATTTTTGGTGTATTATGAAGGTCATGGAATGCAAAATTTGTTATAAGTATATCAATAAGATGCAATTTTAAGTATATCATTAGTGTATTAGTAGTCACTAAAAATGTAATTTAAAGTATATCATTAGTGTATCGGTAGTATATTATTAAGATGATGTATAATATATTGATGACATATTTGCCAAACATGAGCATAACTCAACTAGCATAAGATATACACATTCAACCAAGACGTTAGAGGTTTAAATCCCCTACCACACATATTGTGTCCAAATAAAACTAATATTTCTAATTCTTTATTGATGAAGTATATCAAAGATATCTAAAAAAAGCTCATGTGTATACTTCATAAATTAAGTATATTATATTCACAAAATATACATCTGATATACTTTATATTTAGTATATCAGTTGATTGATATACCCAATATCTAGTATATCAGAACACTAAATAAATGAATGATGTACCTGATATACAGTATATCAATAACACCATTGATATACTTTTTAAAATTCCAGCGTGTTTTAGGGGTTTTTTTGACTTTTCAACTTTAATGCTTAGGCGGGCCCACGTTTTTTTGCTATATTTGCAACATTAAAAAACTGATGACATGGTTGCAAATTCCATATTATTTTTTGCTATTCTTGCAACTGCCCCATAAATAAATATATTTTTTTGGCCAATTGATCTTAAAAGTACAAAGGAGAGAGAGGAGAAAGGATGTCCATTTTTCTCGTGGAGACGAGACCCAGAAAGGAAAAAAGATGTCCATTTTCCTCGTGGAAACAAGACCCAAAAAGGAATAAGAATGTCCATTTTTCTCGTGGAGACGAGACCCAAAAGGGAAAAAGGATGTCCATTTTCCTCATGGAAACAAGACCCAAAAAAGAGTAGGGATGTCTATTTTTCGGTGGGGAGGGGCTCGCCTCTAACTAGGTGGGGAATCTCTATTCAGGCGGAGGATGGGGGAGGGAGTGAGGAAAAAAATTACTCATGACCTTAACGGGGATGGAGACAGGGAATGCATTCTCCATTGACGTTCTCCACCTAGTTCTTTTTATTATTTTATTTAATTTGTAAATATATATATATATATATATATATATATATATATAAAATGAAAATCTTCGGTTAATAATTAACTACCTAATTTAAAACTAATGGATGTTTTTCATGAAAAATTAATTATCTAATTGAAAACTTAACAAAAGAATTATATAATTCAATTGAAATTAAAAAAGAAAGGAAAAAAAAAATCCTGAAAGGAGGAATAATTTTCCATGGGGAATCCTTGTTCCAATCCTCGTAAATTTTAGTGGAGAATTTTGCGGGATGGGGATTTAAATGGGGGCAGGGATGTAGAAGTAATCTTTTCTACCTTTTTATAATTGATAATGGGATTAAGTAATAATTAATTAATTAATTGCTTTAAAAAAGAAAGAAAAAAATTGAATGAATCAATTTGGGCAATAAGGAATCATCATTCGGCCCAAAGGCCCAAAGTCAGAAAGCCCAAAAGTAGGTCTAAGTCTAAGTCGTTGCTCGTACAGATCGACTAACAGTTTTTTTTTAGAAAACAAACAAATTGTTTATTTGTGTCCAATACATATTGACATATCCAAAATTTTTAAAAATCAATCATTAATATAAAATTGAATTTTATATCTAATGGAATCTTGAGCCTTATTTGATAACTATTTAGGCCTCTGGTGACTATTTGGTTTTTTGTTTTTGGTTTTTGAAAATTATGCTTGTTTTTTCCTAAATTTCCTACCATGACTTTCATCCATGATAAGGATTCATTTGAATTCCTAACCAAATTCTAAAAACAAAAACAAGTTTTTGAAAACTACTTTTTTTTTTCTTTTTTTTTTCAAAATTTGAGTTGGTTTTTGAAAACATGGGAAGAAGATAGATAACAATACAAAGAAACTTAGAAGAGGAAGTAGTGTTTCTAGGCAAACCAAATGGTTATCAAACGGGGTCTTAGTTTTTAGTTTTTAAAAATTAAACTTATAATCATTAGTTATACAATATTCTTCCCATATTTTCAAAAACCAAGTCGAAGTTTTGGAAATTAAAAGAAATAGTTTTAAAAAAACTTGTCTTTATTTTTTAAATTTGGGTAAGAATTCAAATGTTTTTTTGTTTAACAAAGATAAAACACTACATTAAGAAATTTTGGAGAAAACAATCATAACTTTCAAAAACCAAATAGTTAATAAACAAGATCTTATTTTCAATTTTGTGTCTTGCAAGTCCGTAAATTTTAAAAATGGTCAAATAGGTTCAGGATTCTGTAAGACACAAAAATTAAAAATAAAGAGATCTATTTGATATAAAATTGAAAGTTTAAGGATGAACTAGATAGTTTTGATCTATTGAACAAAAAATTAAATGTTCAAGGACCTATTAAATATTTTTTTTAAAATTAGAAACAAATAAATATAACGTAAAAAATATTAAACTGAATTGAAATTGAAAACTAAAAAATATTACAATGTAGAACACAGTAGATTTGTTCAAAAAAAGAAAAAAAAAAAAAACACAGTAGATTAAAAAAGAAAAAGAAAATAGACCCAATTTTTTCTATTGAAAAAGCCTGTGTTTGATGTAGACTGATATTGCACAAAAGACAAAGGAAAAACAACAAAGTACATGTGGCATCCAATTCATAATAATATCTCCAACTGGTCACAAATGTAAAAAAATAAAATAATGAATAAAATATCAAATTGAACTGCCATGCAATAATTTTATTCTATCTATTTCTGTAAAGTTTTTATGTAGGATCTGATCTATAGCCGGTATAGGTATGTGTATGTCGTGGTTATAAGGACATATTATATTCCTAACTTTCTCTGGAAATATTCAAATTTATTTTTGTTATCATATGATGTCATTTCTCGGCCTTATGCGAAACATTAAAGTAAAAAAAAAAAAAAAATAATAATAAAAAAATAATAATAATGATTTTAAAAAATTAAAAAAAAACACAATATGTCTTCATCTGTGTCCTTGTTATTCTCTCGTATGCATCATTAATTATTGTTATTTGTTAATGCCAAATTACATTAGATGGTTATCTCATTGAACCTTGTTGATAATATTTTTGTTTTTAAAAATCAATCCTTTATTAGTTGTGTCCCTTTCTTTAAGATTTTAAAATGTATTTCTTTTAAATAAATTAAAAGACAATGAATAGTATAACAAGTAAGTTTGAATTATTAAAAAATCTAAATAAAGTATAAAAATTCAATCAAACATATTAACTATTATATTATTGAATTGAATCAGACAATTTGAGAATTATTAAAAGAAAAGAAAGTGTTATAGGTAATTTTGGACCACTCCGATATGCGAGGAATTAATGTACTATTGACATTCAAAATTTAGAAAGTTTATTGTTAAAGTTGAATATAATTCAACGTTTGAGATATTATACATCTATTCTAAATATAAAATTCGTATATATATTAGAATAATTGCACATAAAAATCAGGAAAAAAAATAATAAACATTGTAGAAAGAGAATATATATATGATTAATATTTGTAGGTATTTAGATAGAGTCAAGTGGATATTCTTATTCATGTGGGATGTATATTATTGTCATGATATATATATATCCTTCTTGAACGTTCTGTCATTGAATGAATGGGTAATCTAATCTAACAAATAAACAAAAAGGCAAAAGTGGGCAAAAAGAAAAGGAAAAAGAAAAAAGATCAGAGACAGGGATGAGTCTGTGTCCCACTTGAATAGCCATTTATTGTAGTAAAATAATATCCAACTTTTGAAAAGAAATAATAATAAAAAAAAAATGAGAATGACAATAAAAAGAATGTGTTTGAGATAAGATCAGAAGAAAAGAAATATTAAATAAATATGCTGAAATGCAAAGTGAAATCAATCATTAAATGTATATTCTTTTGAGTGAGCTGGAAAAATGTTGAAGGTGTGTGGACGAATACTCTACATTAGTTTCATATTCGCCCAATACACGTGCGGTCTAGGAAACCTGTTGGGAGTGCATCCAAAGTCTCACATTAGCTAGATAAGAGGAAGATCATGGATATATAAGGAAAAACAAGTATCTTCATTGGTATGAGGCCTTTTAAGGTGAACCAAAAGCAAAGCCATGAAGGCTTATGCCAATATAATATCATTGTGGAGATCTATGTGTGTGTCCAGTAGTCCTTTACAAAACCCATCAACTTTTTTTCTTCTTTTATTTTTTTCAATTTAATGAGATGTAAGGGTAAGAAGATTCAAACTTCACACATTGAATATGTTCACCGTGATGACAAGTATTTTCATTGATATGAGACATTTTGGATGAAACCAAAATTAAAACCACGAAGGTTTTATGTCCAAAGTGGACAATATCAACTTTTTAGCCCATGAATTTTAAACTCTAAATTTAATCCAACAACAAGCTAAGTTACACAAGTTAAAAGAGATGGAAATGGTTTTGATGACTTGTGGGTTTTTTTTTTACAAGAAATGAAGTGAAGGATTCGAATCATAGACGTTTCGGTTATTAATACAAGTTTGATGTAAGTTGAACTATGCTCATATTGACAGAGTAGAGTTGTGTTGTTGGGTCTCAACTTTGGGTAAAGTTTGCAAGGTGCATTGCATTATTCTAATGGATGAAAATTGTAATCATATTTAATTAATGCCACTTGTTATAACCTAGAAGAAGCCGTAACCAGCCGTCGTTCATCAAAAAGAGAGCCCATAGCTTTAGTAGAACTGTACAAGTAGAAAGGTTAGGCGTGTGTTGGCAGTGACACGTGTATTCTTTTAATATTATTATGCCTTATTATGCAGTGACAAAATTCACATGGCTGAGATGGCATTCCATTTCCAGTTTCCACCACCGCAGATACCCTACAAATTTTCCCCCCGACTGGGCTGCTTTCTCATGATTTGGTGTGCTTCCAATACGAATTTTAGGCTTTTTATTTTTTATTTTTTTATTTGTTTTTTCCCTTCTTCTACATGGAGTTCAAGTTTCAAATAAACGGTATCTTCAAGAAAAAGACACTTCATGAGTTTGTTTATCAAATTTCTAAATAGAAAGATTATAAGGACTAAATTTAGACAGTTTAAAATAAAATAAATATGGCTAATAAAATAGTATTTTATTCAAATACAAAACAACTTATGATATGAGTACCTTTTTTGTTATTATTAACCACATGTAATTCATTGTTTCAAATATAATTTATATAATACTGCTTTAAAATAAAGTATATCCTACACATTAATTAAATGATTTATTTATTAAAATATAATTCTCTTGAAAGATCTAATCATCTGCCTTTTTTTGAAAAAGAAAAACATCTGCCTTTACTCTCATCAAATGCATATTAGAACATTACTTTTCATTCTTCTCAAAAAAAAAAAAAAAAAAAAAAAAAAATCACTTTTTGTTAAGATATACTTTAAATGTTAAAACAAAGTTCATTCAAAAGATTTCAAACTTTTCTAAAAAAAAAAAAAAGATTTCAAACGTGTCAATAGATAAGCTTTAATTACTATATTATAGTGTATGGATACCATTCTTCTTTTCTTTTCTTTTTTTTTTTTTTTTTTGAAACTACCATTTTTCTTTCCTTTTCTTTTCTTTTTTTTAAGGGATAAATACAAATCTTTTGAAATACACATACAAATTCTATTGTCATCATTATTATCAGACGTATAAATTTTGTAGGAATAAACCAAAATCACATGCCAACAAGAGCATAGCTCAACTGAGATAGAGATGTATTGATAACCACGAGACCTGTGGTTCAAATCTCCCACCCCATATTGTTAAAAAGAAAAAAAAAAACCAAAACCAAAAACCAAAACCACATCCAAAAGGATCAAGGGTGTGTTTGGTTTAGCTTTTCAAGTGTTTAATTTTGAAAAAAAAAAAAAATCATTTTGAAAAAATTTCTAGTGTTTGGAAACCATTAAAAATGAAAATGACTTATTAGAAAATGGATTGATAAATAAACCATTTTAAAAGAAACACTTGAAACTAACTTTTTTTTTAAAGAGAGTCTTTAGTATACAATAATTTGGGTATAAAAACACCTATCAGAAAATGCAACCAAACATATGAATGTTTAAATTCTAAACAATTTTTATACAAAATGTTTTTTAAAAAATGCATTCTTGAAAAACATTTAAATTAGAATGTATTCCAAACGGGCCCTAATTAAATAATATGTCCTAATCCAAATAAAACTGTTCTGGACTCGTAAAATTAAGTGTAAAATTACTTCTTTTTCAGGGAAAAAAAAAGTGTTAAATTACTTCAAATTTGCACTTCCTTTTCTTAAAAGGAGAAGAAGATTTATGTATATAACCCCGAAAGCTACATCGAAGGCTACCATTAAAGTGGGCGACACTCACTCCAATATTCTATTCAATCTCTTTCAGCCGATTCCGTTTCTGTGCGAGAAATTTCGAGGTAACTACAGAACGAGCCTCTTCTTGTCTTGTTCTTACGTAAGTTTAATAAGTATTTGTGATTCTTCTCATAATTGCATAACACTCGAAGCAAATGAAGAAGTTCCAATTTGCTTTCGCCTTTTTGGTCCTGTCGCTCGCCATTAATGTTTCTCACGCCAAACAAATCAAACCCTTCTCCGTTTTCAATGCGATCGATCACTATATCAACAAGACCCAACAATGGCTGACGACCCACCAGGCCCGATTCCATCAAACCCATCTTCCGGTTACGCCTCCCATTGTAGTCGCCGGAGTTCTCTGTTTTATCGCCGCCTCTTTATCCAGCGCCGGCGGGATTGGCGGCGGGGGGCTATATATACCTATTTTGACCATTGTGGCTGGTGTAGACCTAAAAACAGCCTCGAGCCTCTCGGCTTTTATGGTCACTGGAGGGTCGATTGCGAATGTATTGAGCAATTTCTGCTCCAAAAGCTCCAAATCAGGGGGCAAGTGTTTGATTAATTTTGATATTGCACTTTTGACTGAACCGTGCATGTTATTAGGAGTGAGTATTGGAGTTATATGCAACCTTGCTTTTCCTGAATGGATTACTACTATTCTATTTGCCATTTTTCTTGCTTGGTCGACCTTGAAAACTTGTAGAAGTGGGATGGTGTACTGGAAAATGGAAACAGAAGAGCTCAGGAACAATGGGTGTAAATTGGAAGACGGATTAGAGAATGAAAATGAAACAAAAAAATTGGAAGAACCTCTGTTGGATACACAGGAAAATCGCAGATTGAGACTTCCTTCAATGAAATTGGGGGCCTTGGTTCTTGTCTGGTCTTCTTTCTATCTCATCTATCTTCTTCGTGGCAACCGCGATGGACGGGTATGGATTTTCATATTCATGTTAATTGATATTACTCTTATTTGATTCTATGTCTGATTAGAGCATAACTGTTCATCCTTAGGGGAATTCTATACCAGAGGATTTGAGTTGTCTACCAACTTATATAGAAGTTATCTTGATATGTTCTTGATTGTTGTGAAAAGTATATATTGAAAAATAGCATTTACTTAGATCTAAGTGTCCATTTATTGTTAATTTGACAAGTTGATACAGAATAGTTATATGTATTAATTTAATAGTATAGTTTGCTATATAGTTTGCACCAATGATAGTGTCATATTCATGTAGATCTGTAAGTATTTAGTCATAATAGTGGATTGTTTATAATATGTCTCTATATGCATTATTAGATGCCTTTTTAATGACTCTCTTGAAATCAACCTTGATTTCATCAAGAGATGAGAAAATCCTCCCTTTTACACCATAAGAAATGAACTTTCAAATTTCTCTGACAAGATGAAAATTAAATGAATTTTCCCCAGAATAATTAAGTTTCACCTCCTGACATGACTTTTGACTTCATAATACCAAGTTGTGAGTTAATAATTTGTTGTTTTGACTTTTTTTTTTTATTTATTTTTTATTTTTTATTATTACACGGAGGTGGGGATCAAACCATAACCATTTACCTTTGGGATAATAATCGGTGTTTTATTCAATGAGCTAAGCTCAGATTGACTGTTTTGACTTAATAATAGGACCAAGTAACTTTGTATTGTATTGTATTCATTCATATTTTTAAATTTTGCACTTACTTCCTTCTTAGGCTTCTTAATTGACCAATTTTAAGTCATGTCATCTTTTCTCATTTATCCTCTCATATTCAAAGTTTTATCTGGCCACGAATTTGAGTGTGACAGTTCAGTCTAAAGGTGGACAGTGCAACTTTAATTTGGCTGGGGCATATTATTCCACCCCTTGGTCCCATGTACTCCCTTTAGTAGCTTTTTGATTCCATCCACAAACTTTATATTCTTGGATCTTATTTACATTGACTTTAAAAAAAGAGAGCTACTTTGCACCTTTAGTCTGCGTACAGAGATTTAGAATGAATTTGGAAGGACTATTAATAGTTAAAAACAGTACTTTTAAAGAAAGCAATTTTAAGTGGTATTTTAGAAGTCTTAAGAGCACTTGTAAGGATTTGAAAAGTATTTTTCAGTTAGTATAAAAGTACTTTTCACTCTTAAAAATCATGTCAAATTCATCCTCATCGATGAATTCAACTCTAGATGATTTTTTCTTTGTTCTTGCAAAGTTTATACCGTGTCACTGTAGAAGAACAAAAAAAGTGGGGTATGTGACTGATCCTTGTTTGTGCAGAGTCTTTTACCGATCGAAACATGCGGAACGGGTTACTGGATTATCTCGTCCCTCCAAATTCCGGTGGCCATAGCTTTCACTCTCTGGATTCTCTACAAACAGAAGGGTCCTCAACCTGAAGATTCCCCCCAGAAGGTACAAACTGCAAATAGTGTAACTAGTTCTCTGGTATTTTGGTTGCTAGGCTAGAACGTGTTTACTTTCATTTCTGAGCTCTTTTCATAAGGCAAAAGCTAATGTTGTCTGTTGTTCCTTGTGAAAAGGAGTTAGAAGAAGCTCGGCCAGCAGTTGAACCATCAAAGAAACTAATCTTCCCAGTAATGGCACTTTTAGCTGGAATTTTGGGTGGCTTGTTTGGAATTGGCGGTGGCATGCTTATAAGCCCTTTCCTTCTTCAAGTTGGAATAGTTCCTGAGGCAAGTTCTTTCATCTCTTGAACTCACAATTGCTTTGAATAAAGTTTGGTTCTTAAAGTTCATCGACTTCTTAGACACTTGTTTATAGACCTATTAGACACAATATTGAAAGTTTAGAGATTCGGTTGACTTATTATACACAAGCTTCAAAGTTCAGGACCAAATATATAATTTGACCTTGCTTTTTATCATCTGTCCATTATGCTCATATCTCCAAAATCTGAATACAGGTAACAGCTGCAACTTGCTCTTTCATGGTGTTCTTCTCAGCTACAACGTCAGCTTGCCAGTATTTGCTGCTGGGAATGGAGCATGCTGAAATCGCAGTCATCTTTGCCGTCATCTGCTTCATCGCCTCTGTGCTCGGGTTGGTAGTGGTTCAGAAGGCGATTCGTGATTATGGAAGGGCATCTCTCATCATCTTCTCAGTTAGTACAGTGATGGCTTTGAGTACTGTTCTGATGACCACATTTGGCGCCCTGAATGTTTTGAGGGACTATACTGCTGGAAACAACATGGGATTTAAATCACCTTGTTAGAACACTTTTTTTTTTTTTTGTTTAAATGATGCGGTTCCTCATCAGTTTTAATGGTTAGAGAGAATTAGCATGAATGTAAAATAGGAGAATGGGTTTAGCCAAAATTTTGAAACTTTGTACAGAGGCTAAAGCTTCAATGTCATTCAACTAATTCAATCTTGAAAACTCATCAGACAATAGAAATGGGCCATCCTTTCGGAAAATCAGTGGCATTGATTTTAAAGACTATAAGGGCCCGTTTGGTTTAAGGTTTTATAGACGCCTGGGAATACATGATGCCTGGGAATACTATGCCTGGGAATAAGATTGCTGGGAATCAAAGATAACTGTGTTTGGTTGTGCATGGGAATGTCATCAGAATTTTATGAGAACAAATTATGTCTGTATTTATTTTTTAGAATTAATCAGGTAAACTTTATGTAATTTTAATAAATTAATCAATAAATTAATCAAAATTAATTCAAACTATTAATAAAAATTAATGAAATAATAATCATGAAATGATTTTAATAGGATAAACTATGTTAATTTAACAAACTAAAATTATTTAATTAATTTTTTAATAAATATCTTTAGCTACAATAATTTAATATATTGTATCCATAAAAATTAATTAGATAAATATTTAACAATAATATGATTATTTATTTATTATAAGGAAATTTAAAAAAGTAATTAATTGATTATAAATAATCGATAAGTAATTAATTATAATTATTGAAAAATGAATTTTTATACTAAGTTCATTTAAATGATTTTAATTCAATAATTAAATATATTTGCGATAATATTGACTAGTTAATTATAATTTTAGTAAATATGTAATTACATCCCTTTAATAAACTTGGACTAAGTATTTGTTTAAAAGTCCTAGAAAAAAGTATTTGTTTAAAAAAAATGAAATTCTTGACAAATTATTATTTAATCTAATTAAATAATTTATTATATTATTTTTAATTTAGTATCCATTAGTTAATTAATTAACTATATTCAAAATAAAATTGCATATAAAAATAAAAAAGAAGAGATGGGAAAAGAGAAAACTCATGCTTTTGCAAGGGCATAGAAAACCCTTGCTTATGGGCATAAATGATGCCTGGGAATGCTTTATTTCCTGGGCCCACCACAGAAATCTTGAAACAAACAAGGGTATTAGAAACCCTTGTCCATTCCCATCTCCAAAAACCTTGTACCAAACGGGCCCTAAAGGGATTTTAAAAAGAATTTTAGCTGTTTTTAGTAAAAGTGATAAATTAATCTATAATCTATCTATAATATATATGGAATAAGCTTTTTTTTTGACGATATTATCTTAGATTTTTAAAGAAATACTTTAAGTTGTCCTTTACTTTCATTTAATCACTTTCTCTCCCCCTTAATTATACACTTCTCTCCCTATGTTCTCTCTCCCACTCTCACGTCTCTCCCTCCCAAGTCTCCTACCCATCCAAATTTCTCTCTTCTCCCTCATAAATACTTTTAAGGGAAAATTATCTTTTTGGTCCCCGAGTTTTAAGGAATATGTGCATTTGGTCCTTGGGTTTTCAAAATAGACCTTTTTAGTCCATGAGTTTTGAGAAATAAGTTTAAAAAGTCCTTAAGTTTTCAAAATAGATCTTTTTAGTCCCTAAGTTTTGAAAAATTAGTTTAAAAGGTCCGTAATATTATTTTTTCAAAATTTAAATCAATACTTTTTAATTTTTTTAATTTTAAAAAACCATTCGATATTAAAAAATAATACAAAAATATTAATTTAAAAAAGTTGAAAAAAATAATATTAAAGACCTTTTAAACATATTTCTCAAAACTCATGGACTAAAAAGGTCAATTTTGAAAACTTAGGACCTTTTAAACCTATTTCTTAAAACTCAGGGACTAAAAATGTCTATTTTGAAAACTGAGGGACCAAACGCACATATTCCTCAAAACTCAGGAACCAAAAAGGTAATTTTCCCTACTTTTAATTATGTGTTGTTATTGTCTTGCGTCACCTCCTTAGTTTTTTTTCATAACCACCACCTCCCTAATTTGTGGGTTGGATACTATAACCTTTAATTTTTGTGTGTTAAATGTATTGATGAAAGCAAATGAAAGTAGTACTGCTTCCCTACAATTTCTCTCCCTCTACCCTTATAATTCTTCCCCTTCTTCAGTTAAAAGTTTTGGATATTAAAAGTTTTTTCAATTTATTTCTAAAAATTAAATCTAAAATTTATGACTTTACATTTAATCTAATTAATACTATAATTTAAAAAAAAAAGCTTTGGAATTTTAATAGTTTTGCAACCTTCTTCAATTCTTTACAAATATATAAGGAGTTATATCTCTTCAACTTTTATGTCAGTTGAGCTATGTTCATGTTGATGGTTTTATCGTTAACAACTGACGTTAAATGCCTTTTTCAAAATTCTTAATTAGATACTAGTGGTATTTCCTTCTATTTTTTTTCTTTGTTTTCATTTTTTATATTTTTCGAAATGAA
Organism: Luffa aegyptiaca; assembly: GCA_017139565.1. NCBI lineage: Eukaryota > Viridiplantae > Streptophyta > Magnoliopsida > Cucurbitales > Cucurbitaceae > Luffa > Luffa aegyptiaca. The sequence goes on from CM029400.1 coordinate 6,111,546, forward strand.
ATTGAGGAGAAAGAAGAAAAAAGGAAAAAAAAAAATCGGTTGCCGGAAAGTTGTCGGAAAAGTCACCGATGAGCAGCAGCGATCGTCGGAAAAGGTCGGCGGCGACGACCGACGTTAGGGTTAGAGGAAGAAGAAGATGATGAAGATGGAGGTTGAGGTTGAGGAAGAAGATGAAGATGATGAAGATTTAATGGAAATGGAGGAAGAAGATGATGAAGATGAAGATGGAATTGGAGGAAGAAGATGAAGATGGAAATGGAGGAAGAAGATGAATATGATGAAGATGGAGGAAGAAGATGAAGAAGAAGAAGAAGAAAAAAGAAAAAGAAAAAGGAAAAAGAAATAATAATAAAATAATAAAATATTTTTTATTTAAAAAATTCAAAAAACTATTTTTTAATAAAATAAATGCATGTCACATCAGCAATTTGTTAGGTTTTAATGGAAAATTGGACGGATGGACCAAAATGAAACGAAATCCAAACCTGAGTGACTAAATTGTCGAGTTTGAAAATTGAGGGACCAAAATGAAACCTAACTCAAACCTTAGAGACCAAAAGTGTATTTTTTTTTTTTAAACATTTCTGTTTTTCCTAATTTTTCTTTTAAAGTGCAATTAGTATCTAATCAACCTCATTTTTTTTTCTGGTAGGCATTTGTGAGGATACATATTAAAAAGAAAACAAGATATATAAATTTTAGAAATAGTTGTTAAAAATATGTTATTTTGTTATATTTTTGTTCTAAAATATAGTTTTGAAACAATTCTTGAATTTTATGTGAATAATTGCATTGCCTACTACTATATCAATTTTACATCATAAACACATCCTTTGCTTGATAATTCCTAGTAGTTTTAGTTATTTAAAATTATTAAGGCCGTTTTTGGTTTTTGAAATTTATGCTTGTTTTCTCCCAAATTTCCTACCATGGTTTTCATTTTTGTTAAGGATCTATTTGAAATGCTAGTCAAATTCTAAAAAAAAAAAACAAAGTTTTTGAAAACTACTTTTTTTAGTTTTCAAATTTTGATTTCGTTTTTGAAAACAAGGAAGTAGGTAGATACTAAAACAAAGAAACTTATTGGAAAAAATAGGTGTGTATAAGTTTAAGTTTCAAAAACCAAATGATTATCAAACGGGACCTAAGGAACACTATCCGGTGTGAATATGGGATTAATTAAAGTTATTTACATAATATTTAATGGATTTTTATATGGTATATATACTATCACAACTTTTCTATGAAATTAAGATACGATAAATACAGACGAGAGAAAAATAATTCAATTTTTATTTTGGCTACGTCATACTTTTTTTTTTTTTTTTTTTTGAAAAAAATACCTCATATTATTATAACGCCACTTGGGCTAAAAATGAACAGTCATACTCGACCCATAACAACAACCAACTTGGAACATACCCGATCCAAGCCTCATAATTATTCAGTGATTTTCCATGCCTTGCAATTTCATGGGCCGCTCTATTACAATTTCTAGGAATAGTAAAGGAGATTTCAACAAAATTGGGTAAAAGACTCCAAATGGCTTCAACTTGGGCCTCAACATAGCCCAAACAGACAATTCTCTTCTCGGGAATTTAATGGCCAATAAGCAATCTGATTGGGAAATCCTTGTAAATGGCTTTAAAAATAAATAAATAAATAAATAGCCAATTTAGATAGATAAACAAAAAATAAAAAGGTGAAAAATGGCGTCTGTCACGTGAGTTTATTTGTGCATGGATTTCCCTTTTTACCCTCATCTGAAATTTTAATCTCTTTCATCCTAAAATCAAAGAGATTGTATCTAAACCATCCATCTCCTCTAAATTAATTTTAAACTATTCAAATAGATTTTGTTTCTCCTAGATTAGAGTTTGAATTAAAAAGATATGATTTTTTAACTCTAATTTTCCTCCTCAACGAGCATAGCCTAAAGTTGAAGCTTTAAACGCACAACGACCTGCAACAATGACGCCTTGTAGTTGTGAGTACCATGGCCATCGAAATCTCGCAGCAGTACTCGTGATCTCGTTCATCTTATTCTTTCCATCGGTGGCCTCATACCTAAAGCAGAAATTGATAATCAAAGCATTCACAGTGGAGAAATTATGATGATTTGAATGAATATTTTTGTTAAGATTTTTGTCATAAGTTCTCATCACTAACGAATTAGATTTATTTTTTAATAATTTTGTTTTTTTTTTTTTTTTTGGGTTAGATAATGATTTGGGATTTGTGAAGGTAATTGTTTGATTTTATTTGAATTATAGATTATTTAACTAGTCTAAAATTTCAAATTTTCGGTTATATTTGTTGAATTATTTGAATAATATATTTGATTTAATTGTCATAATATTGGAAAATTTCTACTCATAGTTTTTTTATACAAGATATTTGTGTATCTTAATGTATAATTTCGTTCCTTAAATTTAAATGCATGGTATTTTTTGCGTCTTGAATGTCTGAATTTGCATACTTTTACATGTTCTTGGTGCTTCGATTTTCTAGATTTTTTATTTTAGTAATTTTATATGAAATTATTTACTTTCATTTGTCACTAAAATGAAGAATATTCACATTCATTGAGTTGATATACTGGTTGGAATCCTCCCTACCAGGTATTTCTACCTAATTTTTCATATTTTTTATTTCAATGTTTGCATTTTTCTTTCTCTTATTTTTTAAATTATTCTGTATTTTCGATTATTTTTTATCATCAACAAATCTTTATTTTTTTAAGAAACATTCAAACAAATTTTCTTTATTTGATTTGAATTCAAGATTTCGTTTAACTACTCTATAATCCTAATTTTTCGTATGTATTTTTCATTAAAGGGTATTTTAGTAAGTTGCTAATTTTGATTTTTTAATTCAGAAAATTAATTTGGCCATTTATCTAAATAATCGGGTCAGTTGTTATTTTTCAAAACAGACTTTTTATTTTGTCTATTCTTGCAATTAACCCAATCTGATTCCACAACCAGTTTCAAACAACCCAACGATAAAGCCAGCTTCAATCCATCGAAAATAGCCCATAATTCAGCTACATGGGCCTCCAATTGGACATCCGAACAGTTTGATGCAAAACCCATTACTTCGCCCACATGATTTCGGCAAATCGTTCCAGTACTTGTCCAAGAGGGGTCTGAGAAACAAGACGCGTCAGTGTTTAATTTCCAAAAATTCCTATCTGAAAGGTGATAGGACTCGAGGTAATTTCTAATCCAATTGCTTCTGATTTGGGAGGGTGGGATAGCTTCTCCATGAACGTTCTTGTTTGTGTCGTTCCAAATGGCCCAACATGTAATCGCAATGAGACCTAAATTCTCCTTTGATGTGCAGGAATCGATCTTGATCCACCTATCCACAAAGCTTCCACGAAAGTCCTTGTCCAGAAACACCGAATCGAAAGTAAGTTTCCATATATCATAGGCTCGAAAACAAGTAAACAAACAATGATCTGTACTTTCTGGATATGCATTACACATAGGACAAATATTAGAGATGTTTATACCTCTGCGATTTAAATTTTCCTTGTTTGGAAGAGTATTATTCAAGGCCTTCCAACAAAAATGTTTAACTTTAGAGGGGATCTTTAGGTTCCATAGGTTTGACCAAATTTTACTCATAGAGTTTGAACTGGAAGATACCCCATCTATCTTATCTTTCATAAAAAGCTTATATCCGCTTTTTACAGTGTATGACCCTGTCTTATCGTAATGCCATATTTGTTTATCTTTTAGATTTCTGTTTGTTTGAATACTTCTAATAATATCACAGTCAGAGCTTAAAACCAAGCCACTTAGTTTTTGAATATCCCATCCACCTGAAGGAGATAGGAAATCAGAAACTTTGCTATCTATTAGGGACCTGTTTATACAAGAAGGCTTAAACGGAACCTCTTTAGGAATCCAAGGGTCATTGAACATACTAGTTGACTCCCCATTTCCTATTCTTAACCTAATGCCTTTCTTTAAAAGGTCCCTACCCCAAATAAGACTTTTCCATAAAAAAAAAAAGAGGGATTTCTACCTAGCTCAGCTTACTTAATAAAATGTGATAGATATAAGTTGACCTTTTTGGGTCTAACTTCGATTTCCATTTTTTTTAAAGGACCAACTTGTGTCTACCATATTTTTATTTGATTATTTAAGAAAAGAAAAAAACCCAATTATATTTAGAGGCGTGGATGCACATGGAACTCTAAGTAATTATAAGGTATGAAATATTTTCACCAAGTCTTATACGAAAACATCTTTTATTGATCTAATAGTTTTTTTTAGTTCAACAACTCGTGAGAGTCGCGATAAAATATGTAATATCAGTTATTACACCGTGACCATTTTATGAGGTTGAAATGACAAGCTATTACCAAATACGAGTGCTTTTGTGATGGGTTGATAAGCTTCCGATAAGAATTTGTGGGGTTTTTTTTTTTCTTTCTTTCTTTTTCTTATTCTTTCTTTCTTTCCTTAAGTGCAAGTTTGAAATAAACATTTCTTTTTCCTTTTCTAAACTTTTTTTGAGAATCAAGCATTTATATGTATTTGGGGAATTAATCGTGATTAAAGATGTTCTAAATTTCTTCTTTGTGTCAGTTGAGCTATAGTCATGTTGGTGATCACAATGTTGCATTCAATTATAGAGTCTACTTAATTAATAATTAGAGAAACGTGGGGCACAAGTATCATCTTAATAATGCCTAGTTCTTATTCAAATTGAAAAAATATGTATTGAAATATTGATGTTGACTATAATAATTAAATACTACCTTTTGGTAACGTTTACTTCACTTTTATTCTAATTTATTAATTTTGTATTATTTTAATGGTTAAAACAATCTTTTGGTACCTGAACTTTCATGAAAGTAATAATTTAGTCAGTAATCTGTAGTTTATAATGATTTAGTCTTTATACTTTAAAATTTGTAATAATTTAGTATTTGAACTTTAGTAAGTAAACAATTTAGGCCCCATTTGAAAGCTATTTATTTTTTGGTTTTTGGTTTTTGAAAATTATGCTTGTCTTCTTTCAATTTTCTTACCATAGTTTTCATTTTTGTTAAGACAATTGAATTCTTAGCCAAATTCCAAAAAAAAAAAAAAAAAAACAAGTTTTTGAAAACTACTTTTTTTAAGCCTCATTTGATAACCATTTTGTTTTTGGTTTTTGGCTTTTGAAAATTAAGCCTATAAATACTACTTCTATCCATAAGTTACTTTGTTTTGTTATCTATCTTCTTTCCATATTTTCAAAAACCAAGTTAAGTTTTGAAAACTAAAATAAAACAGTTTTCAAAAACTTGTTTTTGTTTTTGGAATTTGACTCAGAATTCAAATGTGTCCTTAACAAAGATGAAAACCATGATAAGAAAATTATGAGAAAACAAGCATAATTTTCAAAAAGAAAAAACCAAAAACCAATGGTTATCAAACGAGGACCTTAGTTTTCAAAATATAACTTGGTTTTTGAAAACATTGAAAAACGGTAGATAACAAAATAAAGAAACGTATTGGTTAAAGTAGTGTTTATAAGCTTAAATTTCAAAAACCAAAAACCAAATGGTTATCAAACGGAACCTTAGGCCCCGTTTGATAACCATTTCGTTTTTTGTTTTTGGTTTTTGAAAATTATGCTTCTTTTCTCCTAAATTCACTACCATGGCTTTCATCTTTGTTAAGGATCCATTTGAATTCCTAGCCAAATTCTAAAAACAAAAACAAGTTTTTGAAAACTACTTTTTTTTGTTTTCAAAATTGGACTTGGTTTTTGAAAACAATGAAGAAGGTTGATACTAAAATAAAGAAACCTATAAGTGAAAGTAGGTGTGTATAAGCTTAATTTTCAAAAACCAAAAACCAAAAACGAAATGGTTATCAAACGGGGCCTTAGTCTTTGTATTTCAAAATTTGTAACAATTTAATCCATGAAAAACCTCATCCAATCTTTGTCGTTTACAAGCACATTTGGTCCCTAATTAGATCTAAATATGTAAGAAATACCACTAAATTTTAACAACATTCTCACCATAGGAATTAAATTGTTTCAAACTTTAAAGTATTGATACTAATTTATTACATATTAAAGGTCAATGACTAAATTGTTACACAATTCAAAATAAAAGAACTAAACCCTTACGAACTAAAATTCGAAGAAAGTTTGGTTGATAAAAGTTAGAGTTAAAATATTAAAAACACATAAAGACACAGCGTGATTTTCCATCTATGAATTTAATGAAAAAGACAGATGGTTTTGAAACAACATCAAACTTTTCAAAATTTAGATGTATAATTGAAACCAATTTGTATAACAACCCTCCCCTGTCCCGCCCTGTTCGTTCCCTTTATACAAGAAAAGAACCATGCAATGCAATTATAAAATCTCCTCGTAATTGGCCTCCCAACCACAACCAAACAACACAAAGATTAACCAAATGAAGAGCCGATTAATCACCATCTCTCTTTTCAGCCTATTACTTGTCATTTTCTTCCTTTCGCTTGCCATTTTCAACAGAATCAGTGTTTCTCACGCAAGACGAATCAACCCCATCTCAGATTTCACTCCAAACAACCACTTTCTCAACAAAATCCAGCAATGGCTAGCGAGCCACCGGGCCCAATTCCATCAAACCCAACTTCCGATTACACCCTCCATTCTAGTTGCCGGAGTTCTCTGTTTCATCGCAGCCTCTTTATCCAGCGCCGGCGGGATTGGCGGCGGCGGGCTCTTCATACCTATTTTGACCATTGTGGCCGGCGTGGACCTCAAAACAGCCTCCAGCCTCTCGGCTTTTATGGTCACTGGAGGGTCGATTGCGAATGTATTGAGCAATTTCTACTCCAAATTCGGGGGCAACTGCTCGATCGATTTTGATATTGCTCTTCTGACTGAGCCCTGCATGTTATTAGGAGTGAGTATTGGAGTTCTCTGTAATCGTGTGTTTCCTGAATGGATGATTACTTCTCTGTTTGCCATTTTTCTTGCTTGGTCGACCTTAAAAACTTGTACGAGAGGGATGGTGCTTTGGAAACTGGAAACTGAAGAGCTCAGGAATAATGGGTCTGAAAAATTGGAAGATGGAATTGAACCTCTATTGGGTGCAAGAGAAAATGGCAAATTGAAGCTTCCTTTCTTGAAATTGGGGGCCTTAGTTCTTGTCTGGTTTTGTTTCTATCTTATCTATCTTCTTCGTGGCAACCGCTATGGACAGGTATGGATTTTCCTGTTCATGCTACATTCAATTCTATGCCTTACTAGAGTAATTACTCATTAGTTGATCATAGAAAAAAGGAATTATATGTTGAAAAGAAGTGTTGATTATCATATAACTGTTCATTATATTGTGAATGTGACTGCTATATTTTGTTGTATATTTGTGCGGCAATGATAGTGTCATATTGATGTTGATCTGTAAGTTGACCAAGTTAAGTATATGGTGAGTTGTTTATAATGTATCTTCGTCAGCAATATTAGATGCCCTTTTCAATCACTCTCTTGAAAACCTTGATTTTTCCGAGAAAAAGGAATTCCAAATTTGTCTGACATGATGGAAATTGAGATGATATTGCACATAGTAGGTTAATAATTTGTTGTTTTGACTCAGTCAACTGAAGGTATAAACTTAATCTTATGGGGCCAAATGACTTTGTATGTTCTGCCACTTGTTCTTTGTTTTTAACTGATTTTGAGATCTGTTCTTTTGTCGTTAATTTCATATTCAAAGTTATTTGGCCACGAATTTGAGTGTGACATTCTAAAGGTAATAATGAAACTGGACTTCATATTCTCGGATCTTATTTCACCTAGAATGTTACATTGACTTTTAGAAAAAGTGCTACCCCACGAACAAAACCTTATTTAATTATAGAACTACAAGATTTAGTACGATGATTTTTCCATTCTAAAAGTCGATGGTTCGGTATACCTTGCAAATTAAGACGGTTTTTTTCTTTTTTCTGTTCCTACAAAGTCAGTCACATGTGTGGCTGTTCCCTTTTTGTGCAGAGTATTATACCAATAGAAACATGTGGCGTGGCTTACTGGATTCTCTCATCACTGCAAGTTCCTGTGGCCGTAGCTTTCACTCTCTGGATTCTTTACCAACAGAAGAGCCCTCAACCTGAGTCTTCCACCCTGGAGGTACAAAGATAGAAACTTGTTCTTTGATGTTTGATTACTTAAAAATATTTACTTCATTTCTCAGTTTGTTCTAAAAGGCAAAATCTAATCTTGTCCCTTTATTCCTTATAAAGGACAATGAAGAACAGTCAGTAGTTGAAACATCAAAGAAACTGATCTTCCCATTAATGGCACTTTTAGCTGGGGCTTTGGGTGGCATGTTTGGAATTGGTGGTGGCATGCTCATAAGCCCTTTTCTTCTTCAAATTGGAATATCTCCTGAGGCAAGTCATTTCATCTTTTGAACTCATAGTTGCTCTTATCATCTGCCCATTATGCTCATTTTTATCCTGTTTGTCCAAAATCTAAATGCAGGTAACAGCTGCAACTTGCTCATTCATGGTGTTCTTCTCGTCTTCAATGTCGGCTTGCCAGTATTTGCTGCTGGGGATGGAGCATGCTGAAATTGCCGTCATCTTCGCCGCCGTCTGCTTTGTCGCCTCCGTGCTCGGGTTGGTAGTGGTGCAGAAGGCAATTCGTGAGTATGGAAGGGCATCTCTCATTGTGTTCTCAGTCGGTATAGTGATGGCTTTGAGTATTGTTCTGATGACCACATTTGGTGCTCTTGATGTTTTGAGGGACTACAATGCTGGAAAACCTATGGGATTTAAGTCACCTTGTTAGGACAGTTTTTATAAGTTGTAAATGATATTTTCCAGAAAAAAAAAAGGGTTTTAAAACTACAAAGGTTTGTTCAAAAGATTGTTTTTTTTTTAAAGATGAATTGTGGCAGCTGCCACTTATTCATTTCACATTTACTCTTCAATTATGGTTGAAGAGTGATTCCACTTGTATCGTCAACATAATTCTCATTCACGATCTCACCAATGCTTTGGCGTTGGGGTTCAACTTGGAACAACTTGGATTTAGCCTTTTCATAATAGAGTTCTTAATTGTTCATATAAGCAATCATGTTGCTTACTCTGGCTTCTAGTTGTTTTAGCATTGTTTTTCATATTTTCAAGTTTGCTCTAGCATTTTGTAACACTTTAGATTATATTTTTCTTTCTTTTTTTTTTATGCGAGTTGTGACCTTGTATATTTTTCTTAACCTTTATAATATCCTTATGGGAGTGATTAAGTAAGGAAGGTGTTAAAATTGGAAAAATTTTAATGGGTGGCAATTTATATTCTTATATTTGCAAGTATAGCAATAGGATTGTCATTTTTTTTTAAAAAAAAAAAATAGGATTGTGAATTTGCAAATATAACATTTTTTTAAAAAAAAAAATCAGACATTTTAATATAATTTCCTTCTTGCCTCGGATTTTAATTAATAAGTTCATCTTGTAATTCCCATTCCATTATTTAAAAAAAGGGATATAGTTTAAATTACAAGTTTAGACTCTAAATTCTAAAATTTCTATAACTTCCAATTTTATAGCTAAGAGATCTATGACAAGTTCAAAATTGTTAAAATTATTTGAACCTTAAAACTTCTTATAAAATCTTAAAAGTTTCAATTTTTTATCGAGTATGATAAGTGAATTTTAAAAAATTTAAAAATTCAAAGACTAAATTTGTAATTTGTAAAGTTGAAAGATCAAATAGACTTAAACCTCAAATTTCAGTGACTAAATTTGTAATCTAACCATTAGTTCTGGCCTCAATGGAAACTAAATTTGGTGAGTGGGTAGGCCTGCCTTGCTAGATTTGGTTACTGGAGAGAATATTTGTTCCCTTTTATTCAAAAAGAAGATTCCTTTTCACTGGAGGCGCCATTGCAGATAAATAAAATGGGTACATCTAAATCATCAAGATCTAGAAAAAGTTCCCTCCTTTTACGTCTTTCATAGATAAAGTAAAATCCGTCAACTTGAACACAACTTAATTAGTTAAGGCACTAATAATCTCAACCAAAAGTTCAAGGTTTGAATCCTTAAAAGACTCGACTATGTAACTGCTGAAGAAAAGGCAATAACCCAAAGAGAAGGAGAAAAGAAGGTAAATAAGATTACCAGAATTGGTGAGTACTGATATTTTACAAGACCTGCATTGATTTTGATCAGCAGGAACTTCAATAAAACAGATATTCAGCCAATTCAAGCTTGAAAATCTAACAGGCAACAGAACTGAGAGACAGCCTTCATAAAAATCAACACAGGAATCCTCTCATGCAAAAGCAAAGCCGGTGAACGAAAAAACTCGGCCAACTCAGGCGACTGGTGGCCGGAGAACGTGGTCTTGTGAGGTATCGATGGCGCTCGGAGGCATAAACTGCCACATGGATACTCCTGGATATCCAATCACAGGCACCAACTTGCCTCCAACAACCTGATTTGGAGCAGAAAATGCAGCAGGAAATGCAGGAGGGTGAGGCAAGAAACTAGGTTGAGTATTGAAGGCCTTCATTTTCTGTTCAAGGCTGTCTTTTGTTTCTTTCAGCCTCTGTTTCTCATCTCTTAGTTCATTCTTTTCAGCCTACACCAACACCAAGAAAGCTTAACTCATAAAATAAAACCAAACATCAACAGAAGATCAAACCGAATGTCGACAAGTACAAACCACAGAGTCTAAAAAAACTTACAACAAAGGAATTGTTAACTTAAGAATGACAAAGAAAAGAAAGCCAGGTACACCTTCATTTCATTAATCTTCTCCTGAAAATTCTCATTAGACTCCTTCAGCTTCTGAGCCTCATCCCTTAGCTGTATGATCATTCGAACTGCATCACCCAAAATAGCAGACTTGTCAATTTTGGGAGGCCTTCCATGATTGAGGATGGAATTCAATTCCAGAAACCTTTAATGAGCAAAGACAAAATATGAGGCGGGGGAGGAGCGGAGCAGAGACGGGGATAGAGAAAAAGATAAATGTTACAGAATTTAGATGCCTGTCATTCAGTCTATCCCTCCTCATTTTCTCTTTATGTGCTTTGGACCCGGATGCATTTGATCCAGAGCTCATCCTGTCAACAGAAAGAACATTACCATGCTCTTGTAAGGACACATCTAATATGCTAATATTGAGTACTACAACAAAAGAACATAAAGAATGATGCTAATCCTCCTCATAGTGGAGATATTGCAACTTAAAATAATGGAAAATTGCAGTGGGTGGCAAATTGGACCAAATTAATAGCAAATATAGCACCATGTAAAAAAAATTGCAAATATAGCAAAATCTATCTGATAGACTTCGATTATCAGAGTTTATCAGCGATAGACTCTGATTAATCAGAATCTATCAGTCTACTGATAGACTCCGATTATTCAGAGTCTACCAGTGTCTATCGCTGATAAACTCTGGTTAATCAAAATCTATCAGTGTCTATCAGTGTCTATCACTGTCACTGATAGACTTTGATTAATTGAAGTCTATCAGCGTTAGACACTGATATACTTTGAATAATCAGAGTCTATCAGTGATAGACACGGATAGAATCCGACAACAGCTTTTTGGTCTTGTACAATTAATTTTGCTATATTTGCAATTAGTTTGAAACTGTGCTATACTTACTATTAATTTGACCCAATTTGCCATTCCCTAAAATAATTCAAGTGGGAATTATTAACTGCTCACCTTTTCCTGGACCCAGATTCTATCATATCGTCTGGCTTTCCATGTAGCTCATCAAAGTCTGCCCTGAAACACTAACAACAGAAGAATGAGTTCTTTAATAAAGTGCATCTTCTCCGTCACATAAAGGACACAACAAACAGAGTTAAGCTTTCAAGACAAAAGGTTATGAAAAATATAAACCTTCCAAGACTCTCCTCATGGATAGGCTCTAATATTCGCAAGAAGTCTAACACATAAATTTGAAATCAAAACTTAACTCTAATAATCCAAAAGTTTAAATCGAGAGGTTAAACAAATTAATTTACAAGACTTGATGCATGAACTACTATTACAAAATAGAGAAGAAAGCGACATCGAATAAGTTTGAATTCAAGATTTTCTTATTTCGATACATGTTCAAAAACTAATAGAACGAAGGCTGGTTTAAGTATTCATGTGAAGAATGTCGAAGATGAAATACTGCTAAATCAAATATTACTCAATGAAACAACAACATAGTCCCATGTTCAAGCATGTAATTCAAAAGAAAACCCAGATAATATTTTTTAAGATGAGGAAAAAAAAGGAAAGAAAGTAGATAATTAATTGAATTGCCTGGCCAAAACAGAAGAACGACTCAACCCATTCACGATTCATTTCAAGTTTTCAACGACATACAATCCCCAAATACACAACCAAAAAGGAAATTCAAAAGAGATAAATGCAGCTTGATTCATCAGAAGGAAAGAAAGAAGAAAAACCTGAAGGAGGCAGCGAAATCGCAAGAAGGCAAAGTGAAAACAGGGAGATCAAGCGAAGGTAGGTCGCCGCCGGGGACAGGAATGTCCTCAATGACACCGTAATCGAAAACCCAATCCGAAATTTCAGGCGACCCCATCTCCGGAAAACTGCCGGAACTCAAAACGCGGGAACAAGTATTTCAGATTACAGGGAGAGGCGTGGTGGATGGCGAATGGTAGAATATATTCATGGGGGAAGAAGGAATTGAATTTGGTTGGATGGTGAAAGGAAGCGAAATGGAAAAGGGAATAAGAGAAAAGAAAGGGGAAGGGAAAATCGGAGAAGAATCGCATACTGCAACTGGTGCACTAACGCGAACACCACAAGAAAAAGTAGAGACTGCGAAAGCGATTTGCAAATATTTGTGATGCATCCAAAGTTAAGCCCCACACTTTCTCTATTTGGAACTTTAACGGTCCGAATGGATTTCAAATTCGTTAACACACAAAAATGTATAATGTATAATATTCTTTTTTTCTTTAAAAGAAAAAAATCTCATATGGGTTCTCATGCTTTCAACTTTGGTTCATTTTGGTTTGTTACTTTTAAAATGTTTTTTTTTTTTTTAACTTTCAAGTTTTGAAGCTTATGTACTTAAAAAAAAGAAGGAGATTCGAACATCTGACCTCTTGGTCGAGGATACATGCCAGCTATGCTCGCTTTGGCTCAAAAAGTTATTACTTTGATCCTTGTTAACACAAATTCTATATACAATAGTAACTATGACTGCATTTTAACAAAATTTATTGAGTGTGGTGTGTCTTGAAATAGTGATAAAAAATGAAGGGACCAAAATAGTTACTTTTGAAAGTACATGTACTAAAACAAATGTTTTCAAAGTACATGAATTGTAGAACTGAAATAGATGTTTTGAAAGTATATGAACGAAAATAATATTTAAACTTTTTTTTAATATCTGGGCAATGGTTTATTCCTTTTCCATTGGTAGTCAAATAAATTCGTAGGACCTTAAATCCTTGACAAGTGACAAATTTTTCAGGTGTAGATAATACTACTACTCACCATCAACCATGTAAATATTCAATAAGAATGGTGAGTTCTACCACCTTAGAAAACTATTTACCAAGGAAAAACTTTTGTGTAAATAGAGAGGAAAGGTCTAGGAGAGAATTAAAAATTTCTCACAAATGACCAACATAAAAATACAAAAATGCTTCATCCTATTGTATTGGTTGTCAAAATATTAAATCTTAGGTCTCTAAAATTCAACTGCATAAGAAAATAATTTATAAAGAAAAATTTAGCATGAACATAGGAAGTAAGTACTCTAAATGACTTCCATTATCAAGCCAATCCACAGTGGTTATAATGTATATTTGAATCTCAAAAATACACATCTTTTAATTTTTATGATGTTTGATCACATATGAAAAAATGTTTTTCAAAAAAATACACAACTTTTATTTGTGTTTATTGCAAAAGTCTAACGAGTTTTATTTATGCTAGTTCTTCATTCAGAGGATTTTGAGGAAGTTTTTTGGTAAAAGATGAGAAAGAGACTTGTTCACTAAAATTGCTGGAAATGGTCATTCATCAGCAACGATTTGCCATCCATTGAAGAAAGTACATGAAAGGAAGCTCTGGTCTTCCAGATGCATGAAGAAGACAACAAGGAAACAAGTAAACATGACACCAAAACCCAGAATCCATCGTCGTTACATCCGATTAAACCGAAAGCAAAACAGTTCAAAAACTTGGAACTTACATGATCTAAGAGACCAAAACCACATAAATAAGAGCCAGGCTTGCAACTTGTCTTTTATATCTCTAACCACAGCCATATATTACAAGACCAAATATACATCTCAGCACCTATTATAAGCAAAATACATTATGCAACATGTATGGTCTCAACATATGCGTCTATCCTTTTCCTTATCTCTTCTGGATTTGCACCCACAACCTTGTCAATCTGAGTACCATTCTTCATCAGCAAGAAAGTTGGCATTGCCTTTATCTCCAGTTTAGCAGCCACTTCCTATCATGAAAACATGGAAATCAAAAACAGGATACTTTGTAATCTCTCTCTGGTATCAGTCAGGGGAAGATACCTAATCGTACCATCTGATGTTTGTATAACATGATTCTCTTTTTTAAGACTGATGATTATCAATGCTATTCAGAGTAGATGTTCATTGAAATGGGTACGGCTGACAAACCCAACTGCTTGCTTGTCTATCTTTTTGAAACCTTATGTTGGAAAGCTGCTATTTCATAATCAGAATCTAGGGACTGGAAACTAAAGATATGTTTGTCTATCATCTTTCTAAACAGATTCTCAATCATCAAACAATTACCATATGCCCTATCAGTGTTTTAAAAAGCGCACAAGCAAGGTGCCTTGTCCTGTAAATCCTCACTCAGGCACATGCTAAGTGCACGACTGAAACTTTTTTGCAAAGCCAGCACCCTCAGTTGCTTTTCCCTTTTTTTTGGCCATCGCTATCTTCAACCTAAGGTTATGAATGAAAAGGAAAGAAAAAAGGCACAAAATTTCAATAAAAAGGAGTCTCTGGTATGGTCTGATACTCTATTTGACACCAACTGCAACAAACGTGTGAGATTTCTGTCTTTCTCCATCGACTTCCTCTCTCTAAGCTCTGTTTGACACCTTCACCTTATTCACTTCCACTCCACTTGGGATGTCTGTATGAGTATTATGCACTTCATAAAGAAGAAAGCCCTCGTTTCTTTTTTTTGGCACTTCACGCTTAAGAAACTCTGTGCCCCAAGTATAGAATTAGATATACTTCATTTCCTGGTTAGCTCAATCGATGTCCAACTATTTTCCCTCAAGTCTATAGTTCAGAAAACGTTCAAAAAGAGTTTCATCCAACTTTATGAGAACCCACATTCAGTTTTTAAAAGGTCAAAATTATGTTTTTTTTTCTACCAAATGTATTTTTGGTTTCTCATTTTAAAACCATAATCATTTGAATGATAGAACCAAAACAACGACAAATGACGACCTACATGGTTAGTTGTTAAACCAATGATCTTATAATACAGTGATTTGTTTGCATCATTTAGAGAAGTAGAAAGCATGAAGGAGGCTGGAAAGCAGAAATGTTCCTAGAAATGGGCAATAACAAAGTCTGTTTTTCAGCAGAATGTGCCATGTTCTCCAAAAGTTGCTTAACACATTTATCATGATGTTGGACATTGGAATAAGACTTGTTACCTTAACCTCATCAACATCGACTGTGAGAAACAAAGCATCTGGATAGGTAAAGGCCAGTTCTTCAAAGAATGGATTCATAGCAACCGAAGGCATGCACCAAGAAGCAGTGAAATGCACAACAATCTACAAAAATCACAGAGACAAATGAGAACTCGGAACATTAACATTAATTCATTAGAACGAATTACAAACCAATCTCCCATCATAGAGCACATATTTCATTATACCTTATACCCATTTCACCCAATCTCGAACAAGAAAAATTCATGGTCGTAATCATTCATATCTACGATTTTAAAGTTTAATGGATTTGAATCGAGAGCGCATATTGAACCGAGAAATTATCCATCAATTCCGTTCGCAAATGAGCAGACAACAAATTTAAAAATTATTCAAGAAAATCGAAACGGCGAAGGAAGTGAACTTCGAAAAGGGAACATACGAGAGAGTCCTGATGAGTGGCTTTGGCCAAGTAGAAGTTCCACGATTCCAAGGACTCGATCTTCACAACCCTAATCTGGCGCCACTGTTCTTGCCCCTCGATCTCCATTTCAGCAACTCAGAATCTTTCCGAGTCCTTCAGTTCAGCGATTGATAATGGGAATTTCGTTGTGATCCCAATATTTGCATGATTGATTCGACGAGATAAGAGATTACTATAATTCTGGCTCGGAATCGGACCCCACCTCTAAATTTCATCTTATCCAATTGTTTGATTTGATTCTTCGCTGGCTTCACATGCAATCTTTGAAAATGCTATCAGAAGACATTCTGCCTTCGCATTGCATCATCTTCAACAAATTTCGTCCATTTTCCCTTCAAAAGCTTGTCTTTTCTGTACATATTATAGTATATAATATATCTTTTTGTTTCTTTCCATCTCGCCTGTCGCTTCCTAAATTCTATGACAGTGACTTTTTGGATTTTTTTTGTAGTACAACCATGGTATTCGACTCCTTCTTAATCCATAATACATGTCAATTATCGTTTAATTTTAAATTGAGTCCACTTGAACATGAATGATTGTAATTTTTTTTAGTTCTACAACATTTAAAGGTGAGAGATTCAAACTCATGAACTTTTAGTCATAGACACATACTTTATGTCTCTTGACCTATGCTCTTTTTGACGACTTGAATAATTTTGATTGAGATATCATCTAATAAAATAGATTGATATTAACGACTTGAGTATACGTACTCATTCAATGAGTCATTCTTAAATAGATGACTTTAATAAATAATGGGAAAAAGTCAAATTTGAAGAGTAAAAGTATAATACTTTTTTAAATTTAAAGTTAAGATTACAATAATTATTTAAATTTGAATTACAATTTAACGAAATTAAAAGTTTAAGATGAAAATTTATACCACTTCCTAAGTTTATGAGTTAAAATTGATTTTTCTTTTCTCTAAATTATTTGTGTGTTATTTGAGCACTAAATATGCTTTTGCTCAAGGTTTGGAGTTGGTATTGGAGAGGTTTAGAAAATAGTTATTAGGGGTACTTATTGAGCTGAATATCTGACTCAATTGATATTTGATGTGAAATTTTTAATGATTTCACTAAAAATAATTGTTTTTATTTTTCATTTTTTATTGAGGTGGCATTTTTTTTTTGTCTTTTCTCCTTCACATATCTTTCTCATTCTTATCTTCTGTCATACTCATCGCGGCCGCTTTGCGGGTTTTTTTTTTTTTTTTTTTAAGTCGTTTTTTTCTTCAAGATAATGTAGTTTTCAACATAAATTTATAAAAGTAAGTTTTATAAATTGAAAATCTCGATCCTCCCTTTCCTTGTCTTGAAGAATGAGCCAAGGGGGAAAAAAAATCATTTCAAAAATCTCGATCCCCCCTCAAAGAAAGTCTTAGAAATATTTGATTTTCATTTGTGTTATTTCTCTTAATTCTCGTTTTTCTGAATTCACAATATGATATTAAAAACGAATTCATAATTTTCTTTTTCTTTATAATTTTATTACCCAAAAAATTCAGAAAAGACACATACCCCCGTTGAAATTGTAACTTTATAAGAGACAGAAATTCACCCAAACAAAAATTAAAATATGCAGCTCAATAAGCTGCCCTTTATCACATACTGCAGTAATTGACAAACGAGAGCAACGGTGAGAGAATGTACAGAGAAAAACAATAAGTTACAGATCCAAGAATTAGAATTAGAAATATGAGAGATATTTATCTTTAGGTTCATAAAATCATAAACTGTTGTACAAGGGGAAAAAAAAAATGAAAAATCATGTTAAAATCGCACAGCCTGATTCTAACCCTGATATTAATACAAATTAGTAGTTGATCTTGATCCCAACACCAAACATCTACAACACTCAGTAATACTACAACCCCTGTGACAAATAAGATTTATGTATGCAGCAAATGCAGCAGAGTACAACTAACTCGATTTTAGCCGTAACTCAAGCGGGAATCTACAGGTCGCATGGTTGTTTGCCGGCGAGGGATTCCAATTTCACAGGCATTCACTCTGGCCGCAAACCGAAGGGAGCAAAGCGACTCATTCACAGATGATGGATCAGGGGAGATATTGACAAACATCAAAGTTTTTGAGTCTCCGCCTAGGCATGGCTGTATATGCATTTGCAAACAAACCAGTTAGTCACATTAGTTACAATAGGAAGTTCAGCCCATAATCTTCCATCTTCATTTACCAGAAAGATCAAAAGATTTAGAGAAACACATGCCTGGAGAAGATAAGTAAGCTTGGAGTTCCTAAATGGGACATGGTCTTCCTTCTTAGCCAATGCAAATATAACATCGCTCAAACATGACAGACTTTTGTTTATAGCCTGATGATAGTCACGAAAAATGGAAGTGGCATCAGATTCTGAAGAAGGTTACCATGAATTGCAAGAGTGCGCGAGCATGTGACAGTTAGGTAAAAGAATGAGAACCTGTGTTTCCTTCAACCGGTCCCCAGTTGCTCCACTCCTTGAGAGTCGTTCACTCCCAGCAAGATCAATGAGATTTAGAACCCCCTGAACTTGTTGTTCAGTGCTCTGGGGAGGTGAAAGAGAAATTTCAGCTACAAATAGATAAACTACTACACTCATGCGTGCAGATTATAAGGAAACCTACCTCATTTACGCCTGATATACGCAGTGTAAATACAAAATGACTTCTTGATGACTGCTCGTTCATTTGAGTCCTGCCTACGGACCTGAGAATCAAATTCATTTCAAATTAACTTCTTTTGTCCACCCTGATCCGCTATTTTTGCACATAAACTACATGGTTAAAAGAAATTCAGCGTTCAAGTTGTCATTCTCAAAGTGATGCACCTGCTGTGGGCAGCCTGCTGTAGGAGTGAGGAGATCTCTCTAATACTGCAGACATCAACAATGGTGAGATCTGAAACGTGCGTGTTCCCGTTTGCATCATGTTTGATGGTGTACTGTTTACCAAGAACACCATTTTCTGTCCTTGTTATGTCAGAACCACTTGATCGATGTGTTGACAGTAAATCACGGATGGTTTCATTATATATTTCTAACATGGAAACCTACAATAAGCATTGGAAGGGATTACAAAGGTTCTATAAATATAAGTACAATTAATGATCAAAATAAGATGGTTTGGTTTACCTGCATTTTGTATTTCCAACCCTGAGATTGAAGGGACTGACTAGCTTGAAATATCTGTTCAAGAGAACGTGGTATCAACCCTTTCTGCTCTGGAGCTTCGGGCCTGCCCATCATTGTATAAGTTTTACCGGATCCTGTCTGACCGTAAGCAAATATGCAAACCTGACAAAAGACGGGTCGGTAAGTTTTCTTTTCAACAAGACATCAAAAGCAGTATATCATTTAAAAGAAAATACAGAGGAAACCAGAAACCAAGGAAAAGAAAAGATTGAATCTCATTTAATTTGTTTACATTTTAATTAACTCAACCTGCGTTAACGTGTTAGAAAAAACATGGGAGCACTAAAATGGAACAGGTGGAGGAATATCCCTCGCATCATTATAGTGTGAAGCACGGTATTCACAAGCAATCACAAACACGAGAGAAAAGCAACGTTACCTTATAGCCATCAAGTGCACTCTGCACCAGCTGGGATATTTCTACAAAAACATCCTGTTGAGAAGCCTCGTGATTAAACACCTTGTCAAATGTGAAGGGATATTTCTGCCCTGTAAACAACATAATTGCATTGAATAAATGATTAGCCTCTACCCAATTCATTATGCGTTGATTGCAAATATACAAGTTCATTTCTAACGAATTGCTGCATAGACATGAATTTCTTCATACCACTTTGTGACAAATCAATACCCCGGCCAAGAGCTTCTGTTGATGTTGGATAGGAGACAACCGTGGTTTCTGCTCCCACACCATCATCAGGTAGCAAGGGGCGCACTCGGCAGAATACACGAATATTCCCTTTTAATTCCTGCCCATTGAGACATTAAAATTAATTTAAACCCAACTACCTAATGACCTAAAGCCAACAAAATTGAGCACATGAACGTTACCAGTATTGTGTTGTGAAGTTTCTTTCTTAACTTCTCTCCCTCTGTAATTTGCAGCTCTGCATCTGCCAGTCGGCTTTGCAGGTCACTGATATACCTTTTCTGTTCTTCATATTCTGACCTAGTTTGGAAAGCAGATAAATCTGCCATCTATGAGGAAGAAAAGATATTATTGAGGGATTAGAAGAAAATATTTTATTCAGATAGGAAAGATCTGCTCCACTAACAATCAATTCATGAATAAACATCACTTACTTTTAATTTTTCATTTGCAGCTGTTAGTTGGTGATCAAGCACGCGTATTTGCTCCCTTTGTGAAGAGCATGTCTCCTGAAAAAAAAAAAGTTTCGGTTTAAAAAGAAGATTGAGATGCCAGGAACTTCAATGAGTAAAAACCTGTATGGCCTTTACCTCTAAGGCATTTGTTTTTACTGTCAGGCTATCCAACTCAATACATGATTTACCGCTGAACTCTTTATGTTTCTCCACTTCGGCGGTCAAGGCCAGCACCTGACTTGTTAGACGGTCACGATCAGTTCTCACTTGTTGTAGCTCCTCACGAAGACACTTGATGTCATTCGTCAATGAATCCTTCTGTTTCACTGCCTCCTCTAATGAAGCCTATATGAGGTAACCAAAAACATGATTTTACCGGCCATGTAATAGCAACTGCCACTTATTTTCTTGACAAAGTAAAAACTTTTGAAGCAAAATATAAAATTAGACTACTTAAAGAGCTGCACAGAACCATGAACTTCTTCACTAGGATATAGGTTGCACCCACATTACTTGTGCAGGGTTATAGGGAAAAGTAAAATCAATGAGCAGAGATCGCACAAGTTCTTGAATTTCTTTCTTGTCAAGATGTTCAAAGAGCAAAAAGAGGGGAAGGGGAAAAAAACAGTTATGCAGCTCAAAGTTAATGAATCATCTTACTTTTAAAGATTTTAATTGGTCCTGCAGCGTCTTATTGTGACCCCTCAATGTGCTAAGATTCTCGACGACTGTCATTTTCTCCATTCCTACCCGTTTGAGTGACTCACTGGTCGTATCAAGGTCAGCTTGGAGTTTACTATTATACTGTTGAAGACTAATATTGTACTCTTGTGCCCTCTTGTACAAATCTTCATTAGAGGCAAGCTGATATTTTCAAAGAGTGAGGATTGGAATTTACATAAAATAACCTACAGCAAAAATCAGCTAAAGAAAATATCCATTCTGGAAGAATATGCTAATGAAAAAGCTTTCAAACTCCAATATTAAGCTATATTACCCTCTTTTCAGCGGCTAATTTCTCTTGGAGAGCTTTCTCGAGGTCGCTTGAAAGAGAAGCTTGTAAATTCTCGGCTGCAAGTCGGGCATCTTTCTCTCTTTTGTGACACTCAATTGCATCCTAAATGTAGCGCAACATAACAGGCAGAAAAGGGAACAATATAAGAGGAACTATCGGCACACAAAAAACCAATAAGCATGAACAATCGATAAACCTACCAACTTATCAGATTCTTCTTTTGCAAATTTCTCTTCCAAAGATGAAACATTATTCCTTAGCCCTGAAACAGTGGAAGAGAACTCGTCCACTCTTTCTTTCATTTCCAACTCTGGAAAACACAGGTGGAACAATATGACATGGATTCATCTTTGTTAATATTTTACAAAATATATATTAAATTATTGGCAGCAGTAACAGCCTGTGGAAATCAACACTGTAAAATTACCTATATCAGAGCATTTTTTCTCAGCAGCTTCCAAAGCGGTTCGAAGTCTTTCCTCCTCAAGAAGATGACTTTCCTCGATTTGTTGGAACCATTTGATGCAAAGCTTGAGCCTCTTATTATGATCAGTTAATTGATCAAGTTTCCCCTAACAAATGGGTGTCAGGAAATGTCAAATTACAGCATAAACAAAACAGCTCTGGACAAGAACATGAAAGAAGAAAGTTTAAGAATGCTCATATATAATTTCAGTCATCCAACCTTCGTATCAAATTTCTTCGCTTTTAACTTCTCACTTAACAACGCATCAATCTCTTCTTTTGAGAACTCCACGGTGCCACATTCAGAGTCCTCGGTGCTACACGCATCATTAGCAGAAGCCCCCTGCCTATTATTGACATCTACAAATGGCTGTCTCCCGCGGGCACCAGCTGCAGGCCCTAATATTCTTCCAGCTGCAATCTTCCTCCGTTTGTCTAAGGGAACATCATCTGGAATGTCCTTTTTCTACACGATTGTTTCAAAAAACGGTCATGACGTGAGTAATATAATACAAATTCGATTTGTAGGGCTCCAAAACACAACCAATTTGAACTCTGCAGAGAAAAGTAGCTTTAAACTAAAACACCATATCAAGGACAAAACCAGGATGTTTCCATTAGAATCACTGATTCCAACTTGCTCTTGGTTCTTAGTTCAACGATATAAAATAAACAACCAAAGAAAAAATCAAGAAACCCTCGATTATAACAAACTGGTGAAGAAATGAAGTTGTATTTGCTCATTCTCCTGTCATCCTAACAAATAGAACAAGAACAAAGAGTAGACTCGGACTTACAGCTGGACTGCGAGGGGGCCTATTCTGGTTTCGAGAAGCCATATTTCTTCAAATCCAGAAAGGATCAAACTCCGATGCAGTTCTGGATGGCTGTTCCCGGATTAATCCCGACGGCGGCGGAAGATATCTATTAACGCCGGAATTCCACTGATGAAGAGTTGAGAAGCTCCGAGAGTTTGAAGATGAAGAGAAATGGAACGTTGAGATCTGGTTCAGGTTTCTCTCGGGTCGAAGATGGGAAAAAGGGCACACAAGATTTTGAAATTTGAATTGGCGGAATGGTAACACGCGCTCCTCAAGAGAGACGTTACTTCTTTGGGCCGGGCTCTTCCTTTTGGGCCACACTGCTTTTTTCAGGCCCAACAAAGATAATGATTTTCTACCTTTAATAAATGTGAAATAATATGCTTTCCATTTTTATTTGAAAATTTTTTCCATTAATTAATAGAATATACCGTTGGACTCCAGTGATAGTTGTCATTGTCATATTTTGTCTGTTGTTTATTTTATTACCGTGTAATTTGTCAAAATCTAGCGCGGAACGGTCATTATTACAGCATTAGAATAGTTTTGATCAATTTTTTCAATCTAAGTATTTAAAGAAAAAGAAAAAAATCAATCTAAGATAAAGTTAGTTGGGTTCCTCGTTGAATTCCAAAGGTGGCTATTTTTTTTTTTTTTTTTTTTTGAGTTTTAACGAGATTCGAACTTCTGACCTCTTAGTTGATATACATATTTTATACTATTTGAATGCGTCATGTGTGACAAAGGGTGGCTCTTTTTAAAAGGTGGTTGTTTGTAAAAAATAGTATTTAGGTGAAATTATTAATTTGATCCCTATAATTTAGATTTGTCTCAATTTTACTCTTATAATTTTTAAAAGTTTTAATTTAAAGCGTGTTTACTTCCTCGCAATTGTAATAAGTGAATAAGAATCAAAGATCGTGGGTTTAACCTCCATTCCGATTGATTATGTTTAACGAAGTTCGCAATGAGAATCAACTATGGGTCCCACCTCATACTTTGTAATCTCATCATGATTCTTCATTTCTCCAAATATGTATGAATCTCATTCTCATTCCTTGATTTCGTTTACACCATTTTTGGTTCTCACTTTACAATATTTTCCTTCTTCTCTCTCTTTGACACCATTTTTTTCATTTTTTTTTCTACGTTTGGAATCTGGGTTTTCTAGAAAGTTTGAGAGCTAGAGTCAAAGCCTACCAAATAAAAATATATAGTCGTAGATGGAGAGCAATAGATCGAGAGCGATAATTAGCAAAAAAAAAAAAATATTTTTTATTTCTATGAAAAAAAAAACATTCGTAACAAAAGCATGCATGGAACAAAAGAGGGATAGCAAAATATCAAAAAAGGATTAAAAAATAAAAATAGACTTTTATTCTCCATCGAAGTCGGAGGATACTACAGCCATCACAAAAGTAGATACATTTCTCTCTTTTTCTTCCTACTCAAACCTCTAGGAGATTCGGATGTTGAGGATATAATCTCAGTCACAAGCTTATTCTCCTTGTTTTCCTTTTCCTTCTCTCCCTTCTTTTTAGCGTGCTCTACATATGTTGAAAACGTTTGGATAACAATCGGACTCAAGCTCTGACTCTGAAAATAAATGTCGAAGAAAAAGAATTGTCAGAAGAAGAAAACATTAAACTCCAATGATTCACTAAGTCCCTGCTAGAGGAAGTTGTAACATGCAGTCATTGTAGCTTAGAGCTATGCTGGAATTACTCTCTAGGGATAGCAAAAAACCTCGACATCAAAATCATCAAACTTGTCATCAAAATGAAATTGAATTTTTTGTTAGAGGAGATGATGAATGACCAAATAAAAATTGAGGATGAGAATTGATGAAGTTTGAATTTGGCCAGCGTAAATAGGTGGGAAGGAGTAAATAGGGAAAGTAGGGGTGAGCATCGGTCGGTCGGCATCGGTTTTGGGTTCAAATCGACGCCGACCATCTATACATCGGTTTAGATCGGTCGGTGCATGTCGGTTTTGAGAGTTTTGTGAAACCGACCGCGACCGATCACAAGCAAATATTGGTCGGTTTCGGTCGGTTTTGGAAGTTCCAACGAAGAAAGAATGTTGTTCCGGCGAGGTGAAGGAGAAAGAAAGGATGAAGAAAAGATGGTGTGGCGTTAGCGCTATTTACAAGCAAAGGAATAGACACAGAGAAAGAGAGATAAAAAACGAACGAAGAAGAAAAAATACATGATGGCGAGACGCTAAACTCCGACGAAGAGAGGACATTGTTGTTTGGTTGTTCCATCCGACGAGTAGGCGAGGTGAAGATAAAGAAGAGAGATTGTGGATGTGGAAGAAAAGAGAGTGAAAAGGGAGTCTGAACTGAAGAATAAAGAAGATGAGAGAAGAGTGTTTGGGAAAATTGAAAGAAAAAAGAGTGAAAAGGAAAAGGGAGTCTGAAGGAAAGTTTGGGAAAAATTGAAAATAATCGTTGGTCTTCCCATGATACACAAATAAATTGAAAAAAAAATAATAATTACTTTCCTTGGGAAGACCATGACCGATGGTCTTCCCAAGGGCTGGTGCAGGCAGCGCATTAATGCTGTCTGCAGCAGCGTTAGCCATCACATTCACGCGTTTTCATTTTTTTTTTGGTCGTTCCGTCGGTTCTCGCTCCTTTTGGGCGAGCCGACCGACCGAAAGGTCGGTTTTTTATTCTGAAAAATCGACCCCGACCGAATTTATGAAAAAACCGGTCGTTTGGCTCGGTTTTTTGGCTTTTTTTGCTCACCCCTAAGGGAAAGTGGAAAATTGAATCGTTGTCTGAATTGCCATCAACTCTATGGGTAGCACCTTTTCAAAAAAAAAAAAACTCTAGGGGTAGCATTTGCATATTTCAACATGGTGTTGAGTGTTGAGGATCCCACATTGAAAAGATTAGTGGAGACCTCACAATTTATATGATACAAGAGTCACCCCACTCATTGCCAATTGGTTTTGAGATGGAAGCCCATGTTATCTAATATGGTATCAGAGCCCATTAAATCCAAACGGGTATTCGGTCCAAAAAAAAAAAATTGGGATCCGATCCAAGAATGGTGAACCCAAAGAGATGGGGCATGTTGATGACCTCACAATTTATATGATACAAGGGTCCACTCAGTGCATTGCAATAATTTCACTAGGATATTAACACAATATCGTTATTTGTATAATTATTTTTCCATAAAATGGCATTCTAGTAATTCATACATATTTCATTCCCATTCGAGATGGAGGTAAACACTACATAAAATTGATATGATATATAAATTACTTACCTAATAGCATATGATTGTGCGTATTCACCAGTAGAAAAGGAAAGTTAAATACTATAGTTTTACCATTTTTATCCTTTTTTTGAGTTTAATAGCAATTGGGGGTGGGAGGTTCGAACCTTTGATTTATTGATCAAGGGTACATGTGTAATTGTCGGTGAACCGTGCTCACTTTGTCTACTATTTTTAATCTATTAATATGGTAAATCGATGATAGACTAGTAGCAAATGGATGAAAGACTTGGTGTTTCAGTGATAGATGTCTATTGGCGATATATGACTATCACCAATAAATTGATAGATGTAATTCAATGATAGATGTTTATTAGTCCATCGTCATTTATTAGTGATAGATGTATATTAGTGATATACAAGAGTAAGATAAAAGTTGCATAAAACAGTCGGAATGTGAAATATTTTTTAAGAACTTGCTATATTTGCAAATGCAAGAATATTATATTTGCGATTAATTGCATTTGTTTTTGTCATATATATAGTCTCTTTGTTCTATTCACACCAAGCTCTAATAAAGTAAGCTAAGACAATGGTAAGTAAAAAAATACCAACTCATGAAAATAGATAAACATGTTACATTAGTAAATAAAAGAACAATTTGTAATAAGAATCAAATAGGAACAAAGTCCAAATCATATAAAAAAAATTAAAAATTTTTAAAATTTTAAAATTATAGAGATTATATTGAAACTGAAATGAAATCATTGGGGAAATTTTCATAATTTAAAATAGTATTTAGAATACTACTTTAAAAAACTACTAATTTATTAAGACCAGTATAGAAATTAATCATGTATTGGTATGGATGGCCGTAGGCACACAAAGATCGTCAGATACAAGTACGTGATGTTAGAGAATCATGATCTTGTAAAGTCCACGTGGTAAAATTCTAGTAGCCCACGCTGGAACCTATCCAACTTGTCCAATGAAGAAGAATCATCTGACACGTGTTCACCTACGATTGGTCAAAACCATATCCAACTTATCCGAGTAGAAAATTGGCAGATAAGGTGGTGCCCCCAGCTACTCTGCGTCACAAAAACAAATATAGAAATCTGCAACTCTCCAGCAATATAATTCTCGATTTCTCACTTGAAAAACCTTTAACTTCGAAAACCCATTGGAATCTGGAAAGAAAAAGAAGCTATGGCATCAATGGCAGGGCTCTGTGGTTCCTCTCAGGCTGTGTTGGAAGGCAGCCTTCAAATTAGTGGCTCAACCCGCTTGACTGTCCCTGCCAGCACCAGGGCCTCCGTCCCCCGCTCTGGTTTGATGATCAGAGCCCAGCAACTGCCTGCCGAGCCCGAGACCAGCCGCAGGGCCGTGATTGGCTTGGTCGCCGCAGGTCTCGCCGGAGGCTCTTTCGTTCAAGCCGTTCTTGCCGATGCTAAGCCCATCAAGCTCGGTCCCCCGCCCCCTCCTTCCGGTGGACTCCGTAAGTGATTGAACATTGAATTTACCGTGACCCGTCAACTTAAATTCTCTTGGATTATATTTGATCCAGGTTAAATCTTATTCGATTCTCGCAGCTGGGACTTTGAACTCGGACCAGCCAAGAGACTTGGATCTGCCGTTGAAGGATAGGTTCTTCCTGCAACCACAAAGTGCGGAATCGGCTTTGGCAAGGGCGAAAGAGTCAGCCAAGGACATCATTAACGTAAAGGGATCGATCGAAAAGAAGGCTTGGCCGTACGTGAGAGACGACCTACGTCTCAAGGCATCTTACCTCCGTTATGACCTCAAGACAATCATCGCTGCCAAGCCTAAGGAAGAGAAGCAAGTCCTTAAGGACCTCACTGGAAAGCTCTTCCAAGACATCAACAACGTGAGTGTTGTTGTTTCATAGAGCTAAATTTTGGCATTGATATGCTTATGTCTCTCCTGTTGTTTCTAAATGTTTTCTTTGTCCGCCATCAACTGGGAAACTTGCAGTTGGACTATGCAGCAAAGATTAAGAGCAGCTCAGAAGCAGAGAAGTATTATGCTCAGACTGTGTCAACCCTCAATGATGTCTTGGCCAAGCTTGGTTAGAAGAGGACCGTTTTCTGTTAATGTGATGTAAGATTATTTGTGAAGATATGCGAGACTCTCCAGTTTGAACCAATGTTATATCAACGGAATTTGGTTTCACCTCTCAACTCAACTCTTTCCAATCTCTTATTACATTGCTTATTTTCATCACTAGTTAAAGTATGCATTAATAGCAAATCAATGATAGTTAGAGAACGTACTTTCCTAAGTTTAAGCCACACAATTTAGATGCATATAGTCTTGGAAAAGAATCAATAATATGATGATTACAATCAACTTGGATCTAATCCATCATATGGTGAAATTGGCTCCAGTCCATTACCAATTGTATTAGATTTCTCAAACGTTAACTGGGTTCACTAGTCTCGCCAATCTTCCTGTGGATTGAATTGTGAGATCATCTTCTATTGTTTCACTGGCTTTAAGCACTCTCCATGTAGAATCAGATTCAGCACAAAAAGTACTTGTCACGATCATTTAAAGTCTATGTGTTATATTCTCTACCACGAAGCAGTTTCTTAAAGTTGTTTAGGTTTGAATATGATTCGGTGCATATTAACCAATGCATTTTCAACATATCTTTACTAAATAGAAGTTTCGAAAAGAAAATGAAAACTGGTAAAGGCGACCCACGTTTTGGTTTGCCTATCTTGGTATGGTATGGTATTTTGGATGGCAATTACTGAAACGCTAGAGAAAAATAATAGATGTTTCCCATGTGAACTAAGCTGTGGACTCAAAATTTCTTTAAATAACTAATAAATTAGAGGTTATATATATTGTCATTACAGGCAATGGCTGTCAACTGGGTTAAACATGTTGCGGATCAGAAGGATTTGGTTTGGTTTTTCTCTGTTCTTCTCTATAAGCTGCTGTTGCAGAAACATAATAAGCGACAGTACAGAGCCCATGAAAGAAACACAAAATCCCACCTGCCATAAACAGGCCATGACTTGATATCTCACAAGAGTTTTTCCACTTGGAATTGTCCACCGTCCCAGCCATCAACATTGAGAACCCAACAGCCAAAGTAATCCTAATTTTTCACCCAAAAAACCTCCATCAGTTTTGGGTTTTATTCGAAACCATTCAAGATTACCTAAACTGAATTGAATAACTCGGTAGGTTGAACTAAAAACTAAAAACTATGTTTGATTTACCATGAGAGAATCATGAAGATCAAT
Organism: Luffa aegyptiaca; assembly: GCA_017139565.1. Lineage (NCBI taxonomy): Eukaryota > Viridiplantae > Streptophyta > Magnoliopsida > Cucurbitales > Cucurbitaceae > Luffa > Luffa aegyptiaca. The sequence continues at coordinate 6,140,820 of CM029400.1, forward strand.
CCCAATCGCGTGTTAGCAGTTGATTGTTGGAGATGTTCCCTACTCCTAATGCAAATGCACCCACCAAGTACTTTAGCAATGGCATGAGCAAGGCCAAGCAGAATAGTTGCAGCCAGCCCCTGGCTAAAAGCATCATCTCTCGGCTTTCTCCTGCATTCATACAACCATATGTTCACCCATTGTAGTACCACCTGAAATAGGAAATTCGTCGAACAGTTAATATGCATATTTCGATAAGCGTCTACAGCGAGCCATACATGACTATTTCTTTTGACTTCACTTCAGCAATACCCGATTCTGAGCCATTTCAGCTCGAATGGCAAGTAGTCCGGCAACAACGTCCATTACCATGATCAAAATGCAAACCAGAAAGCCATAGTTTTGCGCCATTCCTTCTGCAAATTCAGAGCTCTCCTCAAGATCTGTAATCGGGAATAAAGGTTTAGAAGTCTAAATTGGAGGAATGGAAGATGGAATAAAGGAAACCCAGGCTTGCACTATTCCATATATGAAGGGAATCATCTATGGCGACAATTTTTTCAAGAAAGCTTCTTTCCTTTCTGTAGTTCTCCCTATTCTTTTTGATGCAGATGCCTTCCATGGGAGTCAAGGAATACGAACAGAAACAGAATCTGAGGAAATTTTTCTAACGCTTCCAGATTCTCTTAAAATCAACGACGCCGGATTGTAACCCTAACTTCAGAGCTCTGAGAAGAAATCAGAAAGGAAGAAAGATATCAAATTTTTTTTCTTTATGATTAGTTAGGATTATCTTTCAGTAAACTGATACTTAAACAAAGATTATTAAAAAGAAAACCATTAGAAAAAAAACGATAAACAAAACGAAATAATCAATATCGAACTAACTTAATAAAACACGTGTGAAGTTGAAGGATGAGGGCAATAAAGGAAAAGAAAATATATTTCTAGAAAGAGCTCAAAGTTTCTGAAACTTTCGAACAGGAAGACAGATGGAAAAAGTGCAACAACTATTTGTAAATATGTCAAAATTTTGCAGAGGGAGGAGAAGAGAGAATTATTCTGGTTTTGATTCAGCCTCCATTGATCACGGCCTCGGAGAAAATGTCAGCTTACTGGTGGAAAAGCTTCGACGAGGACGAAGATCGACCTGAGAAGCCTCGACGATGTGGAGTTACAGAGATGAGAGGCCCCCATTACACTCTCTCGAGCCAAAATGTTATTCAGGTTCGTACGTTCTATATCTTCCTTAATTCTACACTTTATGTTTGAACTCGAACGAATTGATGCTTATGCGGTACTGAAAGATGATTTCAGCTTGTTGATCGCTGGTTCTTTTTTTAATATGATTGTGAAAATTGGTGCTCTGAAGGAAATTTTCGAGTCTATGGGTCAATTTGTCGATGGATTGAAGTTCTCCGGGGGTTCCCACAGCCTGTTGCCGAGGGATTTTGTGAAGGAGGTGACGGAAATGGCTCATCGACATGATATCTATGTCAGTACGGGCGACTGGGCGGAGCATTTACTTCGCAAAGGTCCATCGGGTTTCAAAGAGTATGTGGAGGTGAGAAGAAGAGGAATGCTAATAATCATGTTGATTTTAATTCTTTGGTGGAAGCTGGAGTGATGATTAGGAGTATGGTGTTTCTAGGAATGTAAGCTCTTAGGATTTGACACTATTGAGCTCAACGTGGGATCACTTGAAGTTCCTGAAGAAACTCTCCTGAGATATGTGCGCTTGATTAAGAACGGTGGCCTTAGGGCTAAGCCTCAATTTGCAGTGAAGTTCAATAAGTCTGACATTCCCATCAGTGGCAATCGAGCATTTGGAGCTTATATTGTTCCAAGGCCTCGGTCTAATGGTAAGGTTGCAATTTGCAAATGTGTTCGATTTCAATATTATTCTAAAGAAATGGTTCTAGGACTTGCTTTTCGATTTTGAAAAACCAGTCGCATAAACATGTTAATTGTTCTAAATTTGTCATTTGTTAGATAATCAGTCTAATACATGTAGGGCATAGTTATAAAGAAAATACATTGAACGCAACGATTACTTTATATTCACAAAGTTCAATCATCAAATTTTCGCTGTAAAAAAAAGGTTCAATCATTTGATGGCACGAAACAGTGATCAGCCTTCTTGCCTTTCTTATGCGGCTTGCCCTGTTTTGCCATCTGGATTTTTAGTTTTATTTGGTGAATTTGATACTGAAGATTTCGAAAGAAAATCTTCCAATCTGTTTTCATGGTTTCACCAAGCTGTCCTGTGATTCTACTGCACAACTACTGATATGGTGAATATCTAGGCTTGCAATTTATTAGAGATGGAACTGATTTTCATACTTATTGATCTAGTTGTATTTTATTGCGTGCTTGATGTCATGAATTCGAGTCCATTTTATAATCTTAAATTGGTACTGGATATAAAAATGTGGAATCAATGGCATTGTTCTGCCCACTGAAATCAAAAAGAGTTGAACACAGTGCCATAGGTCCGATGTAGATCACTTGCTTCAAACATGTAAATATACTCTCTTTGTTGGTTTTGATAGGCTCTGAACCTCAAAGTTTGTTCAATTGGTTTAACTTTGACAAGAAATTGTCTCTATGGTTATCACATGTAAACCTTGAGGCTTTTGTCACTGTAACTTGCAGAACTTGTAGAAGATGTTGATCTTTTGATCAGAAAGGCTGAGAGATGCCTAGAAGCTGGGGCAGACATGATAATGATCGATGCAGACGACGTCAGTAAACACACCGATTCTCTTCGAGCAGACATTATCGCCAAGATCATTGGGCGTCTTGGTCTAGAGAAAACGATGTTTGAAGCATCGAATCCCAGAACGTCGGAGTGGTTTATCAATCAATACGGCCCAAAGGTACAAAAACACTATCTTCCTCGGGTTGCATTTGCATTTCTTTACTCAATGACTAACAACAGATTCTTGTATGCCCTGTATTTAGGTAAATCTCTTTGTGGATCACTCTCAAGTCATGGATCTAGAGTGCCTTCGCGGCCGCAACCTGGGTAAAAATCACTCGTCTATTCTTGTTGGTTCCTCCTACTTTCGTATTTAAAGTTGCTGTGTCAACTCCAGAGATTTGTGTTGGGTTGTGGATATGAACTTCAACATCGCATTGTTGCAGTGTGCTCTGATGCGCTTAGATTGCCATGCATCTTTTTGTTTCTTTTTCCTTCTTGATCAGAACTCTAAAATGTATTTCTGTACTTTTCTTTAGTAAATGAAAGGGTTCCACTGGATGAATAAAATAACATCTTTGAATGTTGTTACCACTTACCATTTTATTATTATTATTTAATTTCAATAATTATTCACAAATTTGATCGAAATTTCTCCATGTGGATATTCTTGGGAAGAACGTTGAGAAAATTTTAAAACAAAATATGTTAATAAAGGTATTTCTAAACTTCATTCGAAATCATGTTTGCACATTGTTTCCTCTTAATGAAGTTTAGCTTCATTTATATTTACACCTGGAAGATGTTTTGTCTCAAAATATAAACTCACTTGATTGTCTAGTTATCCCTAGAGTAGTTAAATTTTATTGAATGCTCATGTTTATTGTTTGTCTAGCTTGATTGATTATGCTTACATTCAAAGTTGATTCAATTTGAAAGGTTGGGTAATAAAGAGATGTCATAAAATCAATATAGGAGAATAGTCTAGACATGAGATCACTTCATTGATTGACTCTAGACATAAAAAGGCAACACTTATAAGATCAAGAGGATTGTAAGCTAATTTACTCAAGTCCAAATTGATCATAGGGTTGAATTGCTTAGACTCCAAGTGTTATTTGAAGCAAAGATTGAATAGGCGAAGAATCTGATCCACATGCACATTGTAATGCGATAGGTCTTTTAAAAAATAGAAAATAGAAAATAGAATTGATTATCAAACAACCTAGTTTTTCAAACATTAAAAAGAAAAAAAAAACGAAATGGTTATTAAATAGCATCTAAACTTATTTAACTATCCTTGACGTGCATATGGAAGTCATTCCATGATATTAACAAGCAAGTAACCATTTTGTTCAATTCTTTGAGGGTAATCTTTGATTAAGTCCACACTTTCTGATATTTCTAGTTCTCCAATTGTTTGCACATTGTGCAGTGTGGCCAAGCACGTTTGTCTCAAAAAGAAATGGAAGGATTGGGTGGTTTTAATTTGATGAAGTGAGCGGAGAGGACTAGCTAGTCATTTTAATGTAACTAATCTATATACACGAGCGTTTAACTTTAACTTCTCAGTGATTTTTTGAAAAATTTAGTTAGTACAAAATTTTAATTCATCATATCATTTAACTCCTATACAAAAAACTTAAAGAAATACTTACTATGATTTTTTTTTAGATACGAAAAAAAACATATATCAAAACCCATATTTTGTGCATAGAACGATATTCATACAGCCAAAACCAGATTGTCAAAGAATAACATAACTAAAAACCCCTCATAACTAAAAACCCTTCAGCTAATTCTTAAGATTGATGGAACAAACTTTTTCTTATTGATATTTGCAAAATATGATATTTGATGTACAAAGTTGTATGAGGAAGATATATATATATATATATATATATAAACTAGAAACTTGAATCTTTGATATATATATTTTTTAAAATAACTTGAATCTTTGATTCATAACCCCATGTTAAACAGATTACCATGCGAACTATTTTAATCTATACTAAAATAATTTGTACCCAAACACAGACTATTTTATCCCAAATTAAAATAATATGCACCCAAACCTATTTAACTTTATTATAACAGACTATAATAACCACTAACTATTATAATTAAGCGTCCCAAACAACCCCTAAGGGGCCGTTTGGTGCAAGGTTTTGGGATGAAAATGGACAAGAGTTTTTGATATCCTTGTTTGTTTCAAGGTTTATGTGGTGGGCCCCAAGAATAAAACATTGGGCCAGTTGCAAAAGTAGCAAAATGGCCCAAACTAATTGCAAAAGTAGCAGCCCGCAAAAATATTTGCAAAAATGGCAAAATCTCACCATCAGAAAAGTAAAATTACTAAAGTGCCCATCACTGATAGAAAACTTTCTATCACTGATAGAAAATTTTTCTATCAGTGATAGAAAAACTTTCTATCAGTGATAGAAGTTTCTATCATTGATATTTTCTATCACTGATAGAAAGCTTTTCATATAAAATTTTTCTACCACTGATAGAATCTATCAGTGATAGAAAGACTTTCTATCATAGAAGATTTCTATCATTTTTCTACCATTGATAGAAGATAGAAAGACTTTCTATCATAGAAGATTTCTATCAATATATATATATATATAAAATTGACGAGGAAGAAGAAGATGCGGGCGCCAATCAGTTTTTCTATCACTGATAGGTGATAGAAAAAGTTTCTATCAGTGATAGTGATAGAAACTTTATTCTATCAGTGATAGAAACATTTTCTATCAGTAGAAACTTTCTATCACTGATAGAAAATGTTTCTACCACTGATAGAAGAAAATGTTTCTACCACTGATAGAATCTATCAGTGATAGAAAATGTTTCTACCACTGATAGAACTATCAGTGATAGAAATATCAGTGATAGAAACTTTATTCTATCAGTGATAAAACTTTCTATCACTGATAGAAAAATTTTCTACCACTGATAGAATCTATCAGTGATAGAAATACTTTCTATCAGTGATAGAAGATTTCTATCAATATTAAAAAAAAAAAAAAAAAACTGACGAGGAAGAAGAAGATGTGCTCGCCAATTAGGGGCAGGGGCAATTTAGGAATATAAAAAATTAATTAAAACATTTTGCCATATTTGCAAATATTTTTAAAAATTGCTATATTTGCCATTATTTACCCTCATGTTGCCACCCATTACAATTATCCTAAAACATTCCTATGCATCATCTATGCTCATAGGCAAGGGTTTTCTATGCCCTTGCAAAAGCATGAGTTTTACCCATGTCTTCTTTTTTATTTTTATATGCAATTTTATTTTGAATATAGTTAATTAATTAACTAACGGATACTAAATTAAAAAAATAATATAATAAATTATTTAATTAGATTAAATAAATAATAATTGTTTGTAATCACTTTGCGAGAAGAGTTGGAATTGTTGGCTAATGTTGGGCTTGGGCCTTATGAATAGAAGACGAGGCACATAAACTTGGGCCAGAGGCATAAGGGCGTATCTGGATTGGGCCGATGTTATATCGAACGGTCCAAAAGTGTGTAGGAGGCGGCGAGTCACAGGAACTTGACCAATCGAACGACAAGAAAAGAAAGAAGGCGATCCTCTCTGGTCCGCGAGCGAGAGAGCAGTGAGAAGGAAAAGGGAAGCCCCGCCTGCAGTTCAATCAACAGAGAGATACGCAAAATTAGTGCAATAACACCCATTCATCTCTAGCGATTTGCGGGCTTTCTCTTCCTCCTCTTTTCTTCCTTCTCCGTTTTTTCTGCTACTTAAATCTCTGTCAATTCGTCTAGCAGAAGAACTTGAAGAAATCCAGAAGAAATTAGGGTTCGATTCGGAGCCATGTCGAAGAAGAAAGTGAGTGGTAATACTATGACGCTCAAGGACTTCCACGGCGGCTCTATCCCCACTGATCTCCCTCTCCCCTCTGCTCCTGGGGTGTATGTCTCCATTAACCATGATTATTATTTTCGTTTTATTGCTTTTTCCAATCTTTTTTTTTTTTTTTTGTTTCCCTTTTACTTTGATTTCAGTTCTATGCAGAAGTTGTATTTATTTGATTTTGTGATGTAGACTGTATTTTCACTTCTCAATGCGAGTATGGATTGAAGGACTAGATCCGAGTTATATAACCTCCTTGATCCTCCAGTTCATGCAATAATTTATTCGAAACTAGATCTACAAGTGTAGTTGGCTGATTTCATTATTTTTCTCTCTTTTTGAAGAACCGTTAGGCCTTCAGATCGGACTAGTTTCGATCGCCCTACATCGTGGGGGAACCCAATGAACAGGTCGGACCATCGGTCTAGGCCGCATTCATCTCCGGCAACCAGGCATTTTGATGACAAAAGTCCATTCCTCGCTCCTGCTGCACACATTGGCCGGAATTTCGACGAGGATGAGAGGAAGCCCCTCGGCGGTGTAACTCCCCCACGTCGAACCATCAGTGATGAGAGCATTAGGGTCCTGCCTAGTCGTTCAGAGTTGAAGCCTGAATATGAATCAAGTGGGAGGCAGAGGTTGGCTCCGATGTCGCAGTTTCCGACCCCTGGTGCGGTAAATTCATACGCAGGGAGAGTCGGTGACGTGCTCCACTCAGGGGTTGCTTCTCAGAATTCTGGTGGAGGCAGCGGGATGGCTTTTTCTGGGGCTCATCCAAATGCTTGGCAAGCAAGGAAGGAAGTGGTTTCAGGTGTTAACGAACACTCACATGCTGCATGGGATGGACCGAGTGCTGTCTCAAAGCTTGCTCATGCTAGTGCTCTCGAAAAGGTGTCTTCAGGGAGGTGGCAGTCAAAACAGTCTGTCCATTATCAAACTGATGTGGCCGTTGCCGCATCTTCTGAACCAGATATTAAAGTACAGTCAAAGGGTTATGGCAACTCGTTTGACAGGGTGGATGGATTATATGGTAGGGAACATCGAGACGCTTCATTAGCCAGGCATGCAGAAAGAGAACTTGGCATAGATGATGGAACTGAGGGACATCGACAAGATTTACCCGAGCATGATAGGATTGTAGTACCTAAATATCATCCTGTAAGAGAGAGATCTTCCAAAATGGATGCTGCTGTAGTTCAACATTCTGATCCTAATCAAATGGCTGGTGGACGTGGATCTGATTTGCATCATCCTGTGAGTTCATTAGTATCAGAACGCCCGAAGTTGAAATTACTTCCAAGAACAAAGCCATTGGCAGGTTCAGAACCCAATGTTGCCAATCATACGCAAGTATGAACAATTCATTTATGATTCCGTACATTATGCTTCAGGTTTTGTTGTTCATTTACTGATCCTTATACGGTTAAATATTGGAATGTCAGATGATTCCTGATGCTGTTCCTGCTGAAAATGTGAATGAAGTGTATGGAAATTCAAATTCTGTGAAACCTAGTTCAGCTGGCTCTGAGAGTGGGAAGGATGGAATTGAGCGTCCAAAATTGAATCTGAAGCCTCGGTCACAACCCATTGAACCGGAGGGAAATACTGGGAGAGACAGGTCATAACGTGAACTGCAATTTTCTACAATGTTCTATTTGTTTTCGATTTTTACATCCTATCCTATTCATTTTAAAGATGCATATTGATGAAATAATATGAAACTATTTGTGTAATTTAAGTTTTGCTTGTCTCATAGTCTTTTGCTGATGTCTGGACGTCCTCAGTAAAAAAATAAACAAGCCAAATACATGAAATGCAGTAGTTATCTTTTTGCTTTTATAATCGTGGTTATTGTTTGTTTTATGAGCATTTCCCCATTTCCCAATTTGGTTTTTCTTTGGTTATACGAGCATTTCCCAATTTTTTTGATGTATGAATACACATCTTCTCTGGAAAACTTAAATTTACCGATCAGCTTGATATTTTATTATATATACATATTGGCACATGTGAAAATATACAATTTAAATTGTCTCGTGCTTGATAACTTTAAAAATCAAGGATTTTAGATTGGGACAAAAAATGTCGTGAAGTGTATTTGGGACTACGGCTGCCCATTTGCAATAGACCCTCAAGTCATCTTCTGTTTTGTTATCACTGAAGTCTCTTAACTCCATTTGAATTGTTGAACATAATACTAAAGCTTAAGTTTTCAAATTCTGTGGGTCACTTACTTGGGTTATCTATAAGTGATATATGCCTCGTCTGGATAATGAAGCATATTGGGGCTATCGAGTTTAAGAAGAGTGGCACCAACTATAGAAGAAATGAGTATTCTTGAGAAAAATGTTTGGAGTTTGATGAAGATGTTCGGTTATAGACCCCTTTTTCCATTTAGGATTCCCTTTTTTCATTATCTCATAGAGAGCAAACTTAGTCTGTGAGCCAAAAACCTTATTAGTGTTTCTCTGTGGAACTTCTTGTAAAACTGGAATAGAAAACAACTTAATGTTTTTGTTTGCTTAACCAGTGGATTCACTTCTGAAAGATAATATTTGAAATTTTAAATTTGTAAACTATCCAATCCACAAGAACTAACTCGTGTAATATCAAACTTTTGGTATGGACCAGAAGACTTAACCTTTCTGCATTTGCCTAGAGGAGAGTAGTTTATATTTTTGACGTGTTCCCTGTCTCCAAAATTTTGTTACAAATTGGACTTTTTCTGTTTAATATTGGCCGATTTTTTTGGTGGTATACTTACCTTGCTTATTGAAAGTAAATGTTTGTGCCTTGTGCAGGATTGCTTTGTTTGGTGGTGCTCGCCCACGGGAGCAGGTCAGTTAAATCTTTAGTGTTCGGTGTTCTGTCAGCTACTTGTTGTTCTGACGGTTCGGTGCTGTAGTCAAATAAATTACTTAGTCAAGTGTCCTGTTCTTCTTTATTGGTGTTCAATAATCGTTTCACTGACGTCCCCCTCTTTCTTGTCCAATTTGATTTACCCTTCAGGTTCTGAAGGAACGAGGGGTTGACAATACCACAATTAACAACCATGATCTTGTACAAAATTCCGAAAGGTAACGAACCTATCTGTGAATATATTAATTATTACTTTTCAATATTATCTAAAATGAAAAAATAACTGTTTACGCCTTACTTTTTGTTGGTGGAAGGATTGAAGAAAATTTTTCAAGGACTGAAAGGGTTCAAGGACCTCCAGTTCCTGTGCATCAGACTGGAAAAGCGGAGAATCCACCTTTTGATCGAAGGGTGGTTAAGGAAGGTGAGAGGAAGGATAACAGGGCAGATCCAGAGATGCAAAGGAGGAATTTCCGTGATAACCGAAGGAAGAATAGAGAAACTGAAAGACAGCAGCAGCAGCTCGAGCGGCCACCTTCACCAGAGACTTGGCGCAAGCCTGCTGAGCAGCCGAAACCTGCCTCCTCAAACGCTGTCGGCATGCGTTATGGGAAAGTAGCTTCAGCAGTTGAGCTGGCTCAAGCCTTCTCTAGATCGGTTTCAGATTCAAACGTGGCCGATAGAGTTCCCAGTCAAAGGAACCTCCCAGGCCGGTCTCAGATGCCGTTTTCGCGGCTAATGGGTCCATCCCCTAGACCTCAAATTAATGGTTATTAAAATAGCAGCAGCCGTTCTGGGTCGTGGCAATATGAAAAAGAAAAAGAAAGGAGAAACGGGTGGGAACAAACACAATAAGCAAAAAGAAGTATAAACTTTTAGTTTGTTGTTTGGCATTGCTATATGGTGAAAATGATTGTATTGACACTGATACATGCAGCTTCATTAATTTTCATGGTGAAGACTTTCTGAAATTTTCTCCCTTGAGATTGTTTATTCCACAGTAGTGCAGATGATAGTTAATAGAGAACACCAACTTGAACATATTACAACAATTGGTTGATGTATTATTCTCGAGGTTTAAATTCTATTCCTACATTTTGTTTGACTCAAGAAAGAAAAAAAAAGAGAGATATCAGAAAACTTTCTTGACATAAAATTATCTTCTTATTTTTTGAACTTCCAAAATTTTCTTCATAATTTGTTTTTGAACTAGCCAAGTCTTTGGATTCATGGCTTCAAGCTCTTATTGTAGTTACCAAAACAGCAGCCCTGAAACCGAAGTGCATCCTTTCCCAACATCTTTAGTCTGGCTTCCACTAAAAGGACTTGACAGTTTCAACTTTCAAGCCTGTGGGATCCATCATCCACTCAGAGAGCCTAACTACCACCACGCACGAATTGGTGGCTTAAGTACCGGAAAAGGCCGCACTAAATAATTAGGTCAATGCACATTTGCTAAGAGACGTCACATTGGAATTATACTACCAGCTCTTGTAAGCTTCTTGGGTTCTGAGCTTCAACTTTTAAGCTCTGTCTTTTGTTTCTACTCCTCGGTACTAGTGTTCGACAGACCCAAGATTTCTCTCAGAAGAATCCTCATGGAAGTTAAGAACATGTCGTTCAACAAATCTTAGTTCAGTTCAGTTCAGCTGTCTTAAATTTTTCTTTCAAATTTGGTTTATGCTGTAAGAAGCACCAAAAAGCACTTAAAAGTTGAACTGTCCTAAACTTTGTCGTTAAGTTACAGAAGAAGATTCAAAGAGAACTCTTCCCACCTTTTCCTCTTTTTCTTTCCACTTTCCTTTTCTTGCATGCAACTCTTGAGGATTCCCATTTGTTCAGTCTGTCTCAAGAGTTCCTCTCTTTCGAAATACAGATCTTCTGAAGCTGAATGAGCTCATATGGGTTTATATGTTTCATATCCTTTTGAACAATGGGAGTCTGTTGTGATCTTGAAGTAGATGTCAATGGTGAAGCAACTTTTATGGTGGACAAGGTATGCAACTTATAATATATTTCTGTGATTCCCCTTCATTTCTATTTCCAATAAAGTATAAAGCAAAAGAATTTCTTCTCTCTAAAAACTTCCTCAAAAGTGCTCCATGATTACTCTGAAGCTATAGTACCTATTCATGTTAAAGTATCTGTTTCCTTCCTTCCTTTGTTATCCATTTGCTTATACTGCCTCACCATTCATTGGTCTGTTTTATCCAACAAACATTTTCAGACCATTTCTAACAACAGTGTCTTGCAATCAAAATTTGCAGAGAATCATTCTTTCTTTCTCAGGCAAGTTAAGGAAGTTAATAAGAACAACCACAGGTGTAACAAGGGGTCTGAAAATTGTCTTACATGGCTTTCCAGGAGGTTCTAAAGGCTTTGAACAAATTGCAAGGTTTTGCTACAATGGTGGAAGAGTTGAAATCACCCCATCCAATATAGTCCTTCTTCACTATGCAGCCATTTTCTTGGAGCTGGAATGTCCTGGTGACTCTGCCGAGACCCAATTAATAGCTGAAACCATAAAATCCCTCCAAGGACTGAACTTTTGGAGCTGGTCTGAGCTTCTTTTAGCCCTGAAACAGTGCCAAATTTTTGTTTCAATCAGGAAAGATTCAATTTTGGTTCAAAAACTCTTGGATTCCCTCATAGGCAGGCTTGGTTTTACTACTTATGAAAGTACCTGTTCATCTTTTTCTACGAGCTCTAGTTTTCGTTATTCCTATGACACAAGAAGCCATGATAGTTCCACCAGCAAATTCACTAGAACAACTTGGTGGTTTCAAGATTTATTGTTCTTGAACATTGACATGATCCAGAAACTAACAAAAATGACAGTTTCTCGGAACCTTGACCACAAGATAATCTGCAGGTTTCTTTTTTTCTATAGAAAATCAAAATCTTGTCATGCTGTTCTAGCTGAGCAGCAGAAAATCACAGAACGTGTCATTGATTTTCTCTGTTTGCTTGATCATCAGAGTTTGTTTTCTGGTGAAGGCTTATTTGACATATATCAGGCAGCTCTGAGCTTGAAGATAAGCAGAAAATCTAAACGTAAACTAGAGATTTTGATGGGTTCACAGTTGGATCAATTGACAGTGAGCCATTTGCTTGTTCCTGCTCCCTGTGGAAAGGATTATGTGTATGATGTGAATTTGGTTCTGAGACTCTTAAAGTTCTTCCAGGTTGAATCCAAAATTTGCCTGTCTCAGCTCTGTAAATATGAGAAAGTTGCTAGATTGATGGATTCTTACCTGATGGAAGTGGCTCCAGATTCACATCTGAAGGCCTCCAAGTTCAGTGCTTTAGCCATGGCATTGTCACATTCAAGAGAATCTCATGACAAACTTTATCAAGCAATTGATATGTACTTTCAGGTAAATTGATTTCCATTAAATTGAATGAAAAATGTGGGATGTTTCACAGGAAATCCAAAACTCTAAAGTTTTGATTTTGACAGGTTCATGTTGAATTAAGTGAAGATGAAAAGATCAGAATCTGTTCTGCACTGAACTACAGTAAGCTATCTACTGAAACTTTGAAGCTTTTGGCACAAAACCCAAAATTTCCTTGTAGAAGAGCAGTTAAATCTCTGATTTCCAAGCAATACAGCCCCATAGATTTGTTCTGTCACTCCATGATCTGTAAAATTTTAAGAGATTCTCCTTCTGCCTGTACTGCTAATGGAAATCCAAGTAAGAGAAAAGCTGAAAGCCATGAATCCAAAGGCCATAGCAGCAGAGAAGGATCAAAGTGTGTGTTCTAATTGAGCTAATGATAGTGTTCAACTTCAAAAACAGTTTTCTTTAGATCAATATTAATTTGTAAGTTGTAACATATGAGGGCATAGAAGAATTCAAATTATTCTTTTGATCTACATTGCCAAGAGAAATCTGAGAAGAAAGTATTATGTTTGGGAAGGCTTTTAAGTCACAGTGGTTCAAAGTAACTTTTTATGTAAAATGTTTATGTTTAGCTACAATTAAAGTAATGATAGATGTTTATGTTATACATAATCTGTTATACATAATCTCTTACAACAAGATTCTAAATTTTTTTATACATATCTTCTTCTCATTCATTTCTTTTCATGTACTTCCATTTTCTTTCTGCATACATTTTTCTTAGCTTGTATCTGAGTGTGTGCTTTTTCATTATATTTTTCTTACATTTGAGTCCTGAACACTAGCTAATAATAAAACAGATATGGGGATGATGGAAGCTTCAATAATTTATGTTGTATGAAACAGATGGATGTTTCCAAAGAATGTTATTTAATTTATAAATGTAGGCAAGTTTTGAGCTTAGGAGTCTGTAAAATACAGGGGTGCCTTGATTTACATCAATTCTCAAAGTTCGTGCCATTGCAGCACAAAACAAGGCATTGGACAAGTTGGAGAAAATTACTAATACCACGAGAGCGTAGATACTCTTTTCATTTATTGTCTGCTTCATCAACTTCCTTTTAGATAGAAGTGGGATCTACCAGCATAAAAGAAAAATTATAGAAGTAAAACCTTTGTGTGAACAAACGCAATATGATACTCGGCTAAGAAGCACAGATACGAACACGAGACACGGATACGACACGACATGGACACAGTGACACGTCAATTTTTAAAAATCTAGGACACAGACATGACATGGACACGTTTAGTAAAATATACATTTTTAAAAATAGATATCATTTTTATACAAAAAGGAAATTCAAAATCAATAAGTTCATGCATTTGTATGCTTACAAAAAATGAGTTTAATATATTTCACTCTTAAAATTTATTATTTTTGCCATCATGTCTATTTAGTATACTTAACAAGTGTTCGATAGGGACTGATAATGACTTTGTACAACTAGTGTTTGTCACATATCAATTGTGCTAAGAAGTGTCGGATACGTGTCCAACAAGTGTCGGAGTGTCCAAGTGTTCGACACGTGTTGGACACAGACATGCTAGCCAAACTAAAGTGTCCGTGCTTCTTAGATACTCGGAGTATGAGAAATTTTTCTGACCAAGTTGTCTTTTATTATAATTTGACTCTAATGACTATACAATATTATGTCATACGCCCATTCATGCGAACTTGAAAATTGACAACATTAACTATTTAAGTATGAGAATAGTGTTAGTGAGTGGATTGAGTTTTTAGATTGAATTATGATTTACAGTATATTGTTTGGATTAGCTCACAGGCATTGGATTTGAAGCGAAGTGTTTTACTTGGATTATCTAAGAATTGACTTGTTCTACTTGGTGGGAGATATGTCCCATCTAAAATTTTCTAAACTTTTAGATAATATGTACAGCAAATTTTCTTTTGGATTTTATTGATCCATGTAGCTCTTTTAATGTAATTTTTTTTTATGTCTTTAATAATGTTTAAAAATGAGTTAGATGATGATAATGGATAATTTATCTTAATTTAATTAGGATGATCATCACTACAAGTTTTAATCACCCCATAATATAAGGAAAAAAAGGAAGAATTTTGTAAAAATTGAAGCTTGTCGTTTATGATAATGGATAACGAATATTGAGGGAAGGAGAGGCTTTTGCAACTAAAGAAGTTGAAAGGACAAACATCCTCGAAGTGACCACTTTCCATTGGATTTTGTTGGAGACATTTATACAAACATTTTGGATGACTGTGAAAATAAATGTGTTCCAACTTCCAATATATTTTGGAGGGAGTGTGCATTTAATGAATGAAAATGGCCTCTACCCCAAATTACTCTATCAAAGTTTGGATTTTGAATTTTCTTTGCATAGATTTTTATAACAAATTTAGATTTACAATATTATTATATTATATCTCTTCTTATCCACATACTATTGACATTAACAAATCAATTAAAATATAGTTCAACTAATTAAGACATTTAATTTTTCCTTCCTTGAATCTCGATTTACCATGTTGAACTTAAAAAAAAGAAACTCACATACCATTAACCAACTTATTTGTTTATTTATTTAAACTCAAACGGGCGGGATTGAAGTTTGGATTATTAAAAAGATAAGCAATACTATTATCAATTGAGCTATGCTTTAGCCAAAAGCGAGCATAGCTAAACGGTAATTAACATGTATCCTAAATGTGATTCATAGGAAAGTGAACTTTCAAGAATGATTTAAAGAAAAATTTAGGTTAAAATACCATTTTGGTCCTTGTGCTTTGAGGTCCATTCTATTTTAGTCCATGTACTTTGAATACAGTTTAAAATTGGACCCTACCATTAGTTTGAAGTTGATTTTTTTTAAAAAAAATTGTTAAATAATCATAATAATTTTCATGTAAAAAAAGACATAATATGAACATATTTCTAAGATTTATAGAGGGAATGCTAGTAGAAATTAATTTTTTTAAGAAAAGCTAACAATAAACCAACCATAAGGATCAATTTTAAGCTTCATTCAAAGTACATACACTAATGTTTGAAAATATATGGACTAAAATGGAATGAAACCTAAAGTACCAAGATCAAAATGGTATTTTAACCAAAAATTTAATTGTTACGTACTCCAAAGATGTAATCAAAAGACAATTTTTACATTTCCTCAGGAAAAAAAAGGACAATTTTTACCTTAAATTTTTTTATTTCACCAAACTCGATCTTAGCCTTGGATAAGTCCATTGTCAAAGTTATAAAAACTAAACACATTTTGAAAAAAAAAAAAGGTGGCTAGCAAAATTTTATTGAAACAAAAAATTCAAAAAAATTTCAACAGAGTTTCTGTTAAAATTTGATTAGAACATACCTCAAAAGAAGAGTACACTCTCAAAATATTTTATTTCAAACTCCAACTGTACCACAAAGTGTGCCTTATCACACACAAATAATCAACAATCAACTAAAAAATCCAATAATCACAACATAGCCAGAATCCACTAATGAAAAAGCAGAAATGTTTCAAATTCAACTCGTCGTAAAATTTCAAATGGTACAAAATCATCAAAACTGCTAGCCACCCTACTTACAAAAGATACAAAAGATGCATAAAAAGTAATACAAATACAACATGGTATGCAAACTGTGGACACTTATGATAGATATCAACTCTAGTAGACTTGTAGGAAACTATCAAATGCTATATCCAGTGAAAATTTTAAGAAAAAGAATGAGCTAAAAAGTCGAGTTATCGGTGAGAATTCATTAAAAAAAACAATAATCTTAAGAAATCGATTAAACATAAAACAATCCTAAATAGTAGGTCATAAACATGATATATATCTTATATGTAAAAATCTTATAATACTTGAAAATAGAAAAACAAAACAATCAACTTGGAATATTTGAAAGTATGAGTTTTCTAAAATATCATCTTTAAAATATAGTCTCATGACTAAGAATATCCATTATTTAAACGTGTATACTGACATAAAGTAATTTCAATATGCGTAATATAGCAAATCGGTCATATTATGCATAGGTTGAAACGTTTTTGGCCGAAACCCTCATACATAGGGGTGTTCACGGTTCGGTTCGGTTCGGTTCGATTTTGGTTGAAACCAATGACCAAATCAAACCTTTCGGTTTCGAGGAGTTGCGAACCGAACAAACCAAATTTTTTTTAGTTTTGGTTTAAAACCGAACCAAGCGGTTTTCGGTTCTCAGATGGTTCGATTTTAAACCGATTTTTTTTTCCTTTTGGCTATATCCTTTTTTCTTAAAAGAAGAGGAAGAAAAAAAATCAGATCTACCTTTTTTCTTTGCTTACAAAAACGTGATGGGAAGAGAAGTCTACGCATGAATCAGTGAGAGGCAGGAGAGACGCAAACGTTGACGACAAAAAGGGAAGAAAAAAGCACTGGCATGCAGTGGAAGAGCGATGATGGATGACCATGGAGAGAGGAAAATCAATGACGATCAATCGACACAGCCATGGTGGCAAGAAGATGAAAAGGCAGTAGTAGATTACCATGCAAGAATGAAAGAGGAAGAACAGTGGAGGTGGAAAGAGGGAGAGAAACAACTAAAAAGAGAGTGAGGAGTGAGTGACTAAGTTTAGGGTTTTTGGAAAAAGATGGAAGATAATATGGGTGATCATCGGTCGGTCGGTGTCGGTTTTGGACTCAAACAGACGCCGACCACCGACATGTCGGTTTGAGTCGGTTGGTTGTCTTCGATTTTGAAGAAGATGATTACACCGACCGACCGGCCACACCAAACGATCGGTCGGTTTAGTCGGTTTCTTGACTCTCACGAGCTAAATAAAAAAAAAGAAGAAGGAAACAAAGAGACAAAGAATAAGAACGATCGGATCGAGCAAAAAAAGAAAGAAGTACAGTGAAATCGAGAAGAAGAAGAAAGAAAACACAAAGAGATCGAGGAAAAGAAGAAAAAAAAAAGCAAAAAGAGATCGAGAAGAAGAACGAAGAAAAAAAAAGAAAGACTTAGAAAAGAGGAAATGAAACTTTCACGGCGAGTCGGCGACGATGAGCTCCGCGACAAACAAGATAAAATGAAAAAGAGAGAGGAAATGAAGAGAAGATGGAAATAAGAGAGAGAGGGTTGGTATGAGAGTGAGGAAGAAAGAGTGAGGAAGAAACGTGTGAAGGTGGTGAAGAGAAAAAAAAAAACAAAAAAGCTTTTTTTTTTAAATGAGTAATGATTACTTATGATATATAGGTGAATTACCTATATGACAATGCCCAAGACTCACGTGAAGGTGCAGGTTTGCTTTTTCTTCTTTCTTTTTTTTTTTTAACAATATATATATATATATAATATGAAGTCGGTCGGTTTGAGCTTCTTTGAGCTCACCGACCGACCGAATGGTTTTTTTTTTTTTTTTTTTTTTTTTGTGTGTGTGTGAAAAACCAACCCGACCGACCCACATCGATTCGATCGGTTTTGGTCGGTCGACTCGGTTTTTTGGTTTGGTTTGCTCACCCCTAAAAGATAAGTATTGGGTTAGGCTTCTATGGACTTGGTGGACTATTTTGGACTATTTTGACTACATACTGGTGGTGGGCTTATTTAGTTTGGGCTAGGTCTTTTAAGAGTTAAAGAATTCAATTCGGTTCAGTTTTATATGAGTTCTTAAGAGTTGAACCGAAGATTGAACCGAAAAGTTTGGTTTTTCAAAAGCATGAACCGAGAAATCGAAAACCAAAAAAACTAGATCAAACCAGTCGGTTCAGTTCGATCCAGTCCAGTTCGTCGGTTTGGGTCGGTTTCTACACATCCCTACTCATACATAGAAGAGCAATTGGCCATACTATCCGTCGAATAATCTCAAGATGTATAACAGAATAATTCTGGTCATACACACACAAGACAACTCCTAAAGGGCAAAACACCCCAACACACAATCTAAAGCCTGTGTGTGTTGAAGTGGGTCCCAAAGATATCATATATATATCAAAAATACACTACAAAACACATTCGAGAATAGGTGTATCAAACTACGCTATTGTCATAGACATTTCTATATCGAGATATCATAACTCAACTCATAATTTTAAAATCAACTGCTGCAATTGAAATCACCATTAAAAATACCAAATACTATGCTATATACATGGGTCTCCTTGGGATTATTTCGTCAAAATAATCATTGTTATAGGTAATTTTGGACCACTCCGATATACAAGGAGCTGACAAGGACAACCCGACACGAGCCTAGAAATCGAACTGGAGGATGGACCCTGGAGGCGAAACGGGCCAATGGGTCGGGCCAAGGTCGAAGGGATCGGGCTTTTGGCCCGACCCCCTGCTCGGCCGACTCCGTTTGGTCCCCAATGCTCCTGAACCCCCCGTTTCCACCTGGTTCAGCCTTAGATCGCCTCCAAATGCTTAAAACTCTAAGACATGAGCAGATATTTAAACTCTTCTTCATCACTGAAGAAAGGATCCTAAACTCTATTCTCTACTCTCTCCTCTTGCTCTCTAGCTCTTCTATCAGTTTTCTAACTTAAACATCGGAGGCGGTGTGGCAAGCACCACACTAGTGTGCAGGTTTACTATTTTGCAGGTCACGTCTTCCCCCTCTCATACAAATTTACCGTTGGTGGCACGTGAAGGTCAGATGAGTTTCTCCTGTCCAGATTTGACCATCAACAATCATGATTAAAAATCAAGTCATTTCTAAAACTTGAATTTGTCTAATAAATAATTTCAACCTTTTTGACAATAGACTAAAATCATAAAATTTTTCAAGTAGGATACTTCATAAACTCAAATAGTAATAGAGTAATTGATTGCGTAACTAAAATAATGTATCAATATACATCTCTTAAAATTCTATAATGCTAAATCATACCTTCAATTTAGCAAATAACCCAAATTTACTTTCTTATCATAAATTTGTTATTGTCAAAAAAAAAAAAAAAAATCATAAATTTGTTGTTCTCAATAATCAAACAATTTATGGAATAAGCATAGAATTTTTTTTTTTCCAAATCTCCTTGATTTCCAAAAATCCAAACATTGGTATGAACATAAATCATAATTGCTTTCAAATTCCACAAATTTCATTGATTACTAAAATAATATAAAATTTTTGTGCAAATATAACCACTCACAAAATTATCCATACGAGAATTTTGAGTTGTAAATAGTCCTCTCAATCTCCGCTTGATCTAAAATTAATTAATTTTAACATAATATAAATAATTCTTTTTTTTTTTGAAAAACATAATATAAATAATTCTTAATCATAGTGTGGAAATGAGAAATATATGATAATGTGTACCAGATAATAGTACTAGGCTTGACAAAAAGTTGTGGACAATGATAAATGTGGGACTCCAAATTCTGTCATGTCATGTTGCAACTCAGGATATTTTTTCAATATTATTTTGGTTGGTTGTCGTTAAGAATAAGATGCTTAACTTTAATCTTTTCAAAAAAAAAAAAAAAAAGAGGCTTAACTTTAAATTTAAATAAAAAAAAAAGAAAAACTTTTATAGTACATCATATAGGCTAAATTATAAAAAATACCCCTGAACTATGGGATTTGTTTCAAAAATGCCCCTGAACTTTAAAAAGTTTCAAAAATACCCCTGAACTTTGAAAAATGTTTCAAAAATACCCTTGCAGTTAATTTTGGATGGAAACCGTTAAAGTTTGAGTTTCAAAAATACCCTTGAACTTTCAAAAAAATTTAAAAAATACCCTTATTGAAAAATGCTTCTTTTTTTCCCTTCTCCCACCGTAAATTAACTCTTCTTCCAAAAATTAATGAGAAACTTTACTTATTTGTCATGTATTCATAATTTAGGAGCTTTCTTTCTCTTTCAACACATCCAAAGCACTTGGCTAGATTTTTGTATCGAATCTTCTAGATGACTTTTGTTTTGTTCTTGAAATTCTACATGTGTTGGTAGTCTTTTCAATATTATTTCCTAGCTTTCTCTATATTCCTATTACGAAAAATAAATGAAACTATTGTTGTATAAGGATTCTAACAATTCTTAAATATCAATAAGAACAAAATCATATATAAAACTTTTGATTGATTAATCTTATAAATTGGACCAAACTCACAGTCTTATAAACATTTCTTCTTCTTATCATTAAGATACACAAACAAAGAGAGAGCAAAAAATGAAATTATATATATACATATATATGTTGTTTTCTCACACTTATCTTCTTTACGCTTTTTAAAAGAGAAAACTTAATTTCAAAGTCTTTTTTTATTTGGTATTGAGTTGCACACAACCTTTATAAGCAAAGTTTTGCATTAATTTTCATGGAGAAAGAATTTACGGTGAGAGAGGAGGAAAAAAGAAGAATCATTTTTCAATAAGGGTATTTTTGAAATTTTTTTGAAAGTTCAAGGGTATTTTTGAAACTCAAACTTTAACGGTTTCCATCCAAAAATAACAGCAAGGGTATTTTTGAAACATTCTTCAAAGTTCAGGGGTATTTTTGAAACTTTTTAAAGTTCAGAGGCATTTTTGAAACTAACCCCATAGTTCAGGGGCATTTTTTATAATTTAGCCCATCATATATGGGTGAAAGGTTCCAATAATCTAGGACCTCTATTTATTTATATCTACTATTTTTTCTTTTTTAATTTTTAAAGAGTTCAAACTGCATGTGGAGTAACAGATTCAAACCATCGACTTCTTGGTCGACGGTATATGTAGTAATCAATTGAGCTATGATCCCATCTCGATTGCTATGTCATCAAAGTCTAATTATAAATTAACTGTCATGTCAGTATTCCGTTTGAGTCAACTAACGGTTAAAGAAGGCTAGAGACTATATAGAATTATTTATCAGACCTCGAGGGCTAGTGTCTATTTTGAAACTATAGGGACTAAATAAACACAAACTTCAAACTTTAGGGACCAAAAGCATATTTTGCCCTTATTTTTATTACCAACAAATAAGGTGAAAGACTAATTATAAGTTAGGGATTGAATTTCATTTTGGTCCCTCAATTTTAAAATTTATTTTATTATAAGTTTCTTAAATTGTAATATATCTATTTTAGTTTTTGTAACTCTATAAATAAAAATTATTAATTTGATCCTAATTGTTATTTTATTGTCAACTATTTAATAAACGGGCCAAAGCGAGCATAGCTTAGTGGTAATTGACATATACCCTCGACGAAGAGGTTAGAGGTTCGAATTCCCCACCCCAAATGTTGTTGAACTAAAAAGAAAAACATATTTAATAAACCGCGGGTGATGTGACTTGAACAACATGTATTAATTGACATTGCTAATGTGAACATGTTGAAGCCACCACATATAGCTATTAAATATACTAAACAAAACACAAAAATCATCAAATGATTTTTTTTTTTTTGACAATATGTGGAGGGTGGAGAATTTGAACTACAAACCTTTTGATAATTAGTACAAATTTATGTCAATTGAACTATGCTCATGTTGGCAAAAATGATTATTTTCATCATGTAACACGTTCTCTTAACATAATATATATTAATATTTTACATTTACTACGTAACATGCACTAATATTACATCTGCACTCTTTCATACAACATTGATTTCACAAGCTTCTGAAGCGTTGGAAGGTTTTGATTTTCATCATAACCATATAAAATGGGCACAAATCTGGCAATATTCAGAGAAGCCTCAATGAACGCAAGAGGAAATGGATTGGACGATAAACATTCTCTGTTGAGTTTCTTCCATGCATATGAAATCAAGTTGGCTACGTGCTTTCGTGTGTTGTCAATAGAAACATCTTCATTGTCTTTCATGTAATAATTCACATAAGAACCATCATGTCCATCTTGATTCTCATCCTAAATTAAACAGAAAACGTCGTATTAATTAATTATTAATCAAGGCCCGACGGAAGAATGTATATTCATCAAAAGCTTTGTACAAACCTTGGCACTTCCCAAGTCATCTTGAAGGCGCAAAATTGTTGCAGTAGAAGAAATAATTTCAGGGTCGTTGTCTAAAAGCTGAACAGTTTCATTGCTTATTCCTTGTCCTAACAAGAAGAACACATGCACCAACACCACATCCACCCCACTGCTCACAGCTCCATTCCTTAAATACTCTTCTGCACTCGGGGAATAACCAGAAACAAACCATCCAGCTTCCACTAGGAATGCGTCGCAAAGTTTTGTCCACTGCAAAAATACCATTAAATTTAACATCATCATTGACTTAAACTTTTAGGATTTAATATGGTATGAAAATAAAAGTTCTTCAACAAATTATTCGATGTGGCTGTCACCCTCTAAACCCATTAGATATGTGATGAAATTGTAATTTTTAATTTATGTTTCTATATCCAATGGTATGCCCTCTCTCGATTGACCATCTCTGTGCCGAAGCCTTCGCGTATAAAGCTAAATCCCAAAGAGATATCCTTTGTCGAAATTTCTTTGTTGCTTATACTTGGTATATTTGGAAGGAGAGGAACGCTAGAGTCTTTCAGGGAACCTCTTGCTCTATCTATCAGATCTGGGATGACTCCATCTCTCTTGCTGCGCTTTGGTCCTCTAACTCCAAGGTCTTTTCTTGTTATGATGCTGCGTCCATTGCTATTAATTGGGATGCCTTTTTGTAATCTTGCTGCTGCAAGTTTGTATGTGCCTTACATACGCTTTCAATAAAGTATCCATTTTCTAAAAAAACATTGTACCAGTCTCCTTGAATAATTTCTATCAAATTCTTGCAACCTTATTTCCTCAGGGGCGTCTTATGATTTTCAAGTCATACAATATGATTGATATGTAGATTTATTGCAACTAATAAATATAAATATAATTACCGATTTTTGTAATGAGTTGATTGGATTCCAACCGTGCTTTTGATGGATTTTCCTACTAATTTCATTTGTCACTTCGTAAAGTGATTTGAAACATATCATCATACAGTCTGGTAGTGCTTCAGCCACGGTAAGATCCCATCTGCATTAAGAAAGCTCGTCAATAAGTTTTCAATTATGCTGCAATTAACATAAATTACATTACGCTCTATTTGGAATGACTTTTTAAATTTTAAAAAAAGTGCTTTTAAGTGAAAAAAAATGTTTTTAAACACTTAAAAAGCTATTCCAAACAGATACTACATTTTCGTATATGAATTTGAGTTTTAGTTTGTGCCTTCTAACTGCTTCTGTGAACAACGTAAGTTGGTCGAGTGAGCCGTATACATCGAACATGTCATCAATAAGATAGATAAAAGAGATGGGCTTTGAAAGGTCGACTCTTTCCTCCGAAAAACATGGATCAGTGAGGCAAACCAATGAACAAATGTACCATTTAAGTGGTTGGTTCCTAGCAAACCCCAATGTTTTGGCCAAACCTGTCTCTGTCCACCATCTTAATATGAACATGAAAAAAAATTAACGTTAGTGTTGGGAGCATTTAACGATTTCTACATATATTTCGTCGGTTGATTTCGTCAAAACTTACTGTGTGAATTGAAATAGTTCTTGATGGTGCATGTCTTGGGCCATGTTGAAATCCATTTTGGCCACTTGTTGAAAAGCATGGGTCCATCTGTTTGTGGCCGCTGAATCTCCCGTTCCAAAATAATCTTTTACCATGAACTTTGAGAAGCTTGTATGATATGGATTTACCAAAGTTTTGGCAACATGAATAGCTTCTTTACTATCAGTATTGTCTGCGATGTATTGTCTTAAGATTTGGGAGCTAAAGTTTGCAGCTTGTTCGAGTGTAACTTCTCCAGGTAAGCAGAATTGTGAAGCTTCATACAAACTCATCAGTCCATTGATATCTTGCTCCAGCCCCTGCTTGAAATGTCCCTCCTCGTCCATGAAAACATTGAACACATCTGCTCCACACAACAAAATTAGGTATAGAAAACTTCATCTTATAGACCATAAACTTTAATGATCACTCATGGGATATTAGGCTAATTTTCAAGCTTCCAGAAAGGGGAATGTTAAGTATAGTATAAATATATATCTTAGTCCTGAATGTTTTTTCAATATAAGTGCCTATCGTTCTAAAAGTTTCATTTTATTATGTTTTTAACATTTTTTTAATTTAATCTATCATTGTTGGTGACTTACATAGTGTAATATTTAGGTCCCGTTTGATAACCATTTGGTTTTTGGTTTTTGGTTTTTGAAAATTAAGCTTATACACACCTACTTCCATCTATAAGTTTCTTTGTTTTAGTGTCAATTTCTTCCTTGTTTTCAAAAACTAAGTCCAATTTTGAAAACAAAAAAAAAAAATAGTTTTCAAAAACTTGTTTTTGTTTTTAGAATTTGGCTTGGAATTCAAATGGATCCTTAACAAAGATGAAAGTAGGGAATTCAAGAAAAAACAAGTATAATTTTCAAAAACCAAAAACAAAAAACCAAATCATTATCAAACGGGGCCTTAGTTAACCGGCAATAATTTAGAGAACAAAATGTCATCTAGGAGAGTTGAAGTTTAAATTTCTAATTTCTCTCTCTTTTTTTTTTTTATCGTCTAAATTTATGTCAATTCATTAAATATTATATCATGAGTTTATTATTAACCAATTTCAACCTTCTATCAGTTACGAGGGACAAAATTGAAAAATCTTAATATAGAAGGAACTAAATTAAAACTTTTAATATAATATGAATCAAATTGGAAAAAATTCTCAAACGACATTAGGGACTAAAACATATATTAAGCCTTAATATAAATAAATAATTCATAATACCGTTAAAGTTGATAGGCTATAGTATAATTCAATATGTATTTATATTCTTAAGAGTTTAATCGGAAAAAAAATAATCTAATGTACCTGAAGGCACGAAATAACCTCGTTGCCTGAGAAGTCGAAAGCGAAGTGCAACCTCATGAAGGTTGTCATTCGTACGATCACCGTCGAGATTGACTGAGGTTGCATAATAGCGTTCTAAAATGACATCGATCTCGGATTGGAAACGATAGTTGATACCGAGACGCTGGGCAGCATCAATCAAGTTCAAAGTTTCCAAGGGATGCCCTCCAATTCCACTCAGTACATACTCCAGAGCCTTGGCCTCATCACAAGCATTATTATTGAGGGTGCTGATTAAATCATCCTGCAAAAACCCAAGTCACATTTGGTGAGACTTTAATGACAGGATCAACGAGAAGAGAAAATAAAATAAAATAAAATATAAAAGAAGCTAAAGTTAATTAATTACAGCGAAATTATTGGAGAGGTTGAAGGAAGAAGAAGCCAAGGCGTGAGGGAGAGTAGTGCTAGTGCTGCATTTTTTAGGAAAAGAGTTTTCAGCTGAAGGATTAACAAGGCATTCATTATTGCTGTGGAGTTTTGAGAACTTTGTTTCCGCCATTAATGTTGGACAGAGAAGAATTGAAGCAAAGAATTTTCTGATATGTGGATTCGAAGGAGAAGAAAGCCAAGTTAAATTTGCTTTAGTTCGTTATGAGATCCATCGTCCAATCTTTCCCCCTTTTATAATGAAAGCAAGAGAGCACAGTGGGAATCCATACCTTTTATTTGGGGAAATGTCAATACTTGAGTCCACAGTAATGAATATGTATTTTTCTATACACTATCGTTAAATTTTTAACAGTTGAGGATTAAGGAGAGATAGAAAGTAAAAATGTTTCATTTTCTCTCTAAAAAGTTTAATAACGATATACAAGGAGGTATTTATTCATTGGTGCAGTCAACTATTTGTGTTACAATAATCAAAGTGAACATAACTCAACGATAATTGACGTATACCTTCGACAGATCTGAGGCTTGAATCCCCACCTCCAATATTGAATTAAAAAAAAGTAATGTGTTGCAATAAAATATTTGGTGGCACAACGTGCAACTTTTCTTTTATTTTACTATTTTTTTTTTAATTTTAAAGAAAAACTAATGATAAAAAAGTATTGTGTTACAATACAAAAATATTTTTTTTACAACGCGTCACAATAAAATATTTGGGGGCGCACAACGTGCAACTTTTCTTTTATTTTACTATTTCTTTTTTAATTTTTAAAGAAAAACTAATTATTTGACCTCAAATCTTTAATTCTTTAAAACACTTCGGATGTATTTGGAGAAATTATTAGGTGTTCTCGATACAATGAGACTGGTGGTTTTACGAAGAACTATAACGACACCCGACAGATAGAGAAAAAAAAAAAAAGAATGCAAAAAGATATTCATATTCTTGTATATTTGACTTAATTATAAATTTCATTTATTAACTACAGAAAAACGCAGATAAATTTAAATTATTATATGAATTAGAATATCATTCAACTCGATTATATTATAATATGAAATGTTACCACGCGCCAAATTGGAAGACTTTGGATTTGACTAGTATGAACGTCTAAATTCTATTTTAATAATGAAAGTTTCACATTTATTTTGTTTTAGTTTCTAAAAATTAAAAAATGTATGGATTTTATTTTATGGTGTGCGTTGAATTATGTTTGTTTTTAGATTAACTTGATGACCGATGTATGAATTTTGTGGTGAGAGTTGAATTGTGACCCACCCCATTTGACATTTAAGGTCTTTGAATATCTTGTTGTGTGATTTCAATTCTCCAGTGGACATGCACCTCAGACTCACACCATTTCATTAACGTGGTGTGACAATTTCTAACACAAAATTTTGCTTTTACATCTCTAACTAAGCCTAACTCAATTGATATATCGAAACATCGACAAATATTTTATTCCTTGGTTTTGGTAGCCGCTCTTTCACATATCAAATATTTTACAAAATTATCATTGTTTTCTTTTTTCGGTATTAAAGAATTTCCATCAATGTAGCTAAATTTAGGATACGACCTGCTGTTTGTTTTGTAGAAATTAAGACGCTGTTTGATAACCATTTGATTTTTGAAAATTATGTTTATTTCCTCCTTCCTTACAATGATTTTCATATGTATTAATGACACATTTGAATTCCTAACAAAATTCTAAAAACAAAAAACAGTTTTTGAAAACTACATTTGTTAGTTTTCAAAATTTGACTTGGTTTTTGAAAACAAGGGAATATATATATATATATTTAATTTTAAAAAAACGAAATGGTTATTAAACAGGACTTAAAATGCAGATATTGACACACACCGATTGAGGTCTCACATTCATAAAAGCTTTTCATACAATATTGATATTGGTGTATATTATTAGAAAACCAATAACCTTATAAAATTTATATTAGTGGATATTTATATCTATATTGGTGATTTTTTATTTATGAATTTTGTGTAGATGGTGTTGTTAAATGTGCATTGTTGCATCAAGCACAAACCTTCGTGGATGATAGAAGTATATGTTGGACACAGTTTGGACTCTAGTTGAGCCATTAAATTTGTTAAAATAGAGGGGAGAAGGGAGAACATTTAGAATGGTGCGGCAACTAGGGATCATCCTTTAGAGGAGGAGAAGAGAAGGGAAGAACAAGGTGAAGGGAAGAGAGAGAAAGACGAAGGAAAGAGAGAGTGAAAGTGAAAGGAAAAAAAGGCAACCCGAAATAGAAGGATTGGTGGATTGGGTTGCCAACTTTATTCGGTTCTTTCGGATCGTCAATCCGTTAGTTTGGTCCAAAAAATCGATCCCTTCAACCCAACCCAACCCATGTACACCCCTAAAGAGATGTATCAAAAGAGAAACAAAAATAAAGGAAACAAAGGAATGAAAATTATTTTAGAGAGAAAAGAGAAATTTTAGAGATATAAAAGTTTGGAAAAAAAAAAAGAAAAGAAAAGAAAATTCCTTGAGAAATATACGTTAAAGAGAGGAAAAGAAATTGTGTTATATAAAAAAAAAAGAGTTTGAAAAATATAAATATGTTTTTAAAAACTTTTCTTTTTTCAATTTCAAAAACAACTGAAAACAAAATTGATTATTCAAGAACTCTACTTCTTAAAAATAAAAAATAAAAACAGAAAGAGAAAAAGACCTATATCATGCTAATTTTTTTTTGTTTGCTAACTTGTGATAGTCTTAGGCTTCGTTTGAGATTATTGTAGTTTTTGAAATAATTACTGGCAATTGTGATTTTAGAAAAATCAACTGTCATATGAAGTAGATCAGTGTTTGGTAAATTTCAACTTTAAATATAAACAAAGGTCACAACGTTTGGTAAATTTAAACGAAATTGTTGCGGTTTAACCATAATGACTCAAGTAAACATTATTTTAATGATTTAGAACTTTTATAGTTTAAATTACAAATTATAGTTTGTTATTACTTTAAATAATATGATAAGAGGTTAGAGAGAACAGTCGTTATATATATATAATTGTAACAAATAAATATTATTCCAATTTGAGTACTAACAAAATGTAAGAAAAAAATAAATTATTGTTATATATTTCACCCTCATCAAACTTATAGCTATATTGTATCTAGTATTAGCTTTGAGATGAAACTCCATATTATCTAATATGGTATCAGAACCCATAAAAACTCAAATGGGTATTCGATCCAAGAAAAAAAAATTGAGATCCGATCCAAGAATGGTGAACCAAAAGAGGCACCATCTTGAAGGGGTATGTTGAGGATCTCACATTAAAAAGATAAGTGGAGATCTCACAATTTATGAGGTATGTGTATTCTCTTCACTTTTCCAACATTTGTCATGGTCGCAGTAGTTGAATATTGATGGGTGGTCTTGATGTGTATCCGTTTGATGAATGTGGGTAGTGTCATAACTTTCACCTTGGCTCCATGAGTTGGGTGACTCCCAACTTTCAACATCGGCAAAAAGGTGGATATATCTAAAACAAGTTTTAGGTAGGGATAACACCTGCAACCAAATATCTTTAAGCAAGCATAGTTAGTTTTTTTTTTTTAAAAAAAAGGCATTCAAAGGGATATTTCATATCAAGAAGTTTAAAAGACATTCTATTTATAAAAAAAGTAGTTGTTAAAAAAGCATCAACGTAATATTTGAGGGGAACATGTGATTCAAACAATAATGCTAATCCTGTCTCAACTATGTGCCACCTCCATCCAATTGAAAAAAATTTAGGTTTCTTTCCAATTGAGTATTGATAAGCCTATGAAATTTGACAAAACAATCATAAAATTCAGATTTTCGTTTTAAAGGAAACATCCAAGTGAAACATGAGTGATCATCTATAAAACTAGCATAATATTTAAATCCTTGGCAAGAAATAATATGAGCGGGACCCCATAAATCACAATGGACTTTGGCAAAAGGAATCATACTTAATTCATTATTTAAAGAAAAAGGAAGTCTACAACTCTTGCTCATTTGACATGAGGAGCATACATTTTCTATTCTCTTCCAATTAGACACATTAATCAAAGATTTATTACTTAAGTGCTTAACGGAACCTAAATTTAGATGTCCTAAACGCTTGTGCCACATGGAGATTGACACTTTCTTTTGTGGAGTAGCAGTGATATTATGAGGTTGAGAAATAGCAGAAAAGACAACTTGTGCTTCTTTATGTTCTAAAGCATATAAACATTCCTTCTAGTTCCCCTTGCTAGTACTCCCCCGTGTGTTTTTTACAACAAAACTAGTGGCATATTTAAAAAAGAATGGAACAATCATTGTCATTTGTTAATTTACTTACTGATATAAGATTCTTTTTTATATTTTTGGAACCACAAGTATACATCATTTAAGAATAATTTTCTATTGCCTTAGGATCTAATGTAACTTGACCTATGTGAGAAATATCTATACCTTCACCATTTCCTATATAGAGTTTTTCATTACTTTTATAAGTGCGTAAAGAAGAGACATTACCTGTATCACTAACAATGTGCGATGTTGCACTTGAATCTCATAAAGGATAGGACCCATATCTTTTTCACTTGTAGCCATTGCCGCTAAAGCTTTTGGGATTTCCTCCATTTGATATGAGTGATCGAACCTTTTCCAACATTCAAGTGCAATATGGTTAGCTTTCCCACAAATTTGACAGGTTGTTGTATTATCTGAGGATGTAATATGAGGAGACAGAGATCTAGATTGAGCTGTAGTTTTGTTAGCTTCATTGTGTTGAGATGGGATATTTCTGGTAGGTTGAAATCCTCTCCCTCGTGAGCTAAAGAATCTTTCTTTCCTCTTCCTCTTTGGCTATAATAGGCTTGATCTATATATATGGAATTATGATCTTCTCATCTTTGATTTCACTTTGGATTCATTTGTTCATGTGTTTTGAGCGAGGATAAACTGGTTGAACGTTGGATAAGGAGTCTTGGATAACATTGCTGTTATGAAATCTTTGTATTTGGGTCCCAATCCTCGAGCCAAAGTGAACACCTTGTTTAAATCATTTATTGGTTTCTTCATGGTTGCAAGTTTATCGCATAAAAGTTTAAATTTTTTTATATAATCTTCAATAGATAGGTTACCTTTCTTCAAGCATTGAAAAGATTCACTAATGTGAAATTTGTTTTCTTTTGTAATAGCTAGGAGCGTCTCTTCTAGTGATTTCCAGATTTGATATGCGGTTTCCAATCTCTCTATCATTACTAAAACTTCCTTTGTGATGATGCCTAGGAGCCATGATATCAATAGGCCATCATTTTGTTTTGTTTGGTTTTTTCTTTTTCTTTTTTTTTTTTTTTTTTTTTTGACAAAAGATACTTATTAAAAGGAGAGATTAAAATAGGTATGCAAGAGACATACAAGAGATGAGATTAAAAGAAGGCTCTCCAATTTAAAGCAACAGATGAAGTATCATAATCATTAAAGAAATTAGATTTTTTAGAGCTCCAAGAAACGGCATTGGTGAGGATATCTTCCCATAAAGCACCCGAATCCTTTGATCTATCATGAAAAATTCAGTCATTTCGTTCCAACCAAATAAACCAAAGGATCGCACCAAAAATATTGGACCATAGAACTTTCCTTGCTGATGATGGTTGAACAGCTAAGCCTTCTCTGATAAAATTCTCTATTCTGTCTAAAGGGATGAGTAAGGAGTTAGAACCAACCCAAAATAGGGGCCATAGATTCTTAGCATAAGAGCAATTGGTAAATAGATGATCGATTGATTCTGATGCCCTATTGCAAAGAACACACTAGTTTGGGTTAAGATACATATGAGGTTGTCGGCGTTGGTGCTGTATTCAAGCCTCTGTATTGGAGGGTCCAGAGGAAAAATTTACATTTTCAGCTTCCAAATGTTATCAAAAAACTGAGTGGGTATGTGTCTATCTTCCGCAAGTAAGGATTTGATAGATTTAATGGAGAAAGTTCCTTTAGTATCATGACTCCAGATAATTTGATCTTGTTCATCGGTAGAAGAGGCAGACTTCCAATCGATTGAGACAGAGCGCCAAAGATCTTCTTCTCTAGAAAGCAAAGGTCTTCTAGGAAAAAAATTCCAAGAACCCGAAGCTTCATTCCAAGCTTCATGAACAGTGAAAAGCTTATTGGAAGCCAAAGCAAAAAACCGAGAAAATGCTTGAAAAAGACAGCCGTCATTTGTCCAGCTATGATACCAGAAAAGGGTGGTTCTGCCACTATAAATATCCCATCTAATTTTATCCTTAATTAGAGAAGCTAGTTTAACAATATGATGCCAAGGAGCTCTAGCACTTCTGAATTTGCAAAAGTTAGGGAGTTCACCTGGAGAAGATGAAGAATATTTGACATCTATGATTTTCTTTCAGAGACTACTACCATCTGTGAAGTATCTCCAAATCCACTTACTAAGGAGCACACTGTTGGTGTCTTTGAGCCTACTAAAACCAAGGCTGCCTTTGTCTTTAGGAAGGTTGGCTATATCCCATCGAACCAAATGAGCCCCTCCTTTCGAATCGAATATGCCATCATTTTGTGAGCCAAGTATATTATTGAGGATTAGGTGTACTCTTCCCTTCTTGATTTACTATCTTTTGAATCTGGTGGTATATAATCTGAAACCAAAACTCATAAAAGTTTGGACAGAATTTCTCTGAAAATTTGATCAGAACATACCTCTAAAGAAGAATATATACACTCTCAAAATATTTTATTTCAAACTCCAACTCTACCACAAAGTGTGCCTTATCACACACAAATCAACAATCAACTAAAAAATCCAATAATCACAAATAGCCAGAATCCACTAATGAAGAAGCATAAATGTTTCAAATTCAAATCGTCGTAAAATTTCAAATGGTACAATGTCATCAAAAGTGCTAGCCACCCTACTTACAAAGATACCAAAGATGCATCAAAAGTAATACAAATACAATAATATGGTATGCAAACTATGGATACTTAATTATGACACATATCAACTCTAGTAGGTTTGTAGGAAACGATCAAATGCTACCCAGAGAAAATTTTAGGAAAACGAATGAGCTAAAAAGTCGAGTTATGGGAGAGTTTAAAAAAAACAATAATTTCAACAAATCCATTAACATAAACAATCCTAAATAGTAGGCCATAAGCATGAGATATCTTATGTGTAAACATCTTATAACACTTGTAAATAGAAAAACAAAACAATCAACTTGAAATATTTAAAAGTATGAGTTTTCTAAAATATCAACTTTCTTTCTTTTTTTTTTTTTTAAGAAACTAAAATATCATCTAAACATATTCGCATGGCTAAAAATATCCATCATTTAAACAATGTATCTAAAACTGGCCATACTGACACAAAGTAATCTCAATATAGCAAATTAGTCATATTATACATAGGTTGAAACCCTCATACATATGGGTGTTCACGATTCAGTTTAGTCCGGTTTTGGCCAAAATCAATGACCTAATCGAACCCTTCGAAGACGAGTTTTTTTTTCTTAGAAAAGGGATACTTTATTCTGACGTATGTGAGAAACATACAAAGATGGAGGTTACATAAAGGTCTTCCAATTATGAAGAGTTTTGAACCGAACAAACCGATTTTTTTTCGATTTTGGTTTAAAATCAAACCAGACGATTTCGACTCTCAAATGGTTCACTTTTAAACCGGTTTTCTTTATTTTTTATTTCTTCTTTTGGTTATATCCATTTTTCTTAAAAGAAGAGGAAGAGAAAAAAAAATCAGATCTGCCTTTTTTCTTTGCTTACAAAAAGTGAGGGGGAGAGAAGTCTATATGCACGAATCAGTGAGGTGAGAGAGACACAAAAACATGTTGACGACAAAAGGGAAAGAAAAAGCGCTGATGGTGGAAGAGCGATGACAGACGACAATAGAGAGAGGAAGATCGACGATCAATTGGGCGTCAAAAAGGTGAAAAGGCGACAGTAGATTACCATGCAAGAATGAAAGAGGAAGAACAATAGAGGTGGAGAAAAAGAGTGGAGATGGAAAGAGGAAGAAGAGTGGAGGTGAAAAGAGGGTGGGAAACAACTGAAAACAGAGTGAAGGAGTGAGTGACTAAGTTTAGAGTTTTTGGGAAAAGATGAGAGATTAAGTATTGGACTGGGCTACTTTGGGTTTGGTGGACTATTTTGGAGTATTTTGACTATATATTGATGGTGGGCTTATTTGGTTTAGGCTAGGTCTTTTAAGAGTTAAAGAATTTGGTTAGATTCGATTTTATATGATTTTTTAAGAGCCGAATCGAAAGTTTGGTTTTTCAAAAGCATGAACTAAGAAATCGAAAACAACAAGAAAAATTGGATTGAACCAAGTATGGTTCGTCAATTTAGATCCATTTTTGCACACCTCTACTCATCCATAGCAGAGCAATTGGTCATACTATGCATCAAATTAATCTCAAGATGTGTATAGCAAAACAATCCTGGTCATACACTCGCAAGACAACTCCTAAAGGGCAAAGCACCCCAACACACAGTCTAAAGTCTATGTGTGTGTCGAGGTGGGTTCCAAAGATCTCATATATATATATCAAAACTACACTAGGGGAACACATTCAAATAAGTGTATCTAAAAATCATCACGGGTACAATATATATAGTGCTTTGAAAACAATTTCTATATGATAATTGTAAGTTCTCAAACCACGTTAATGTCATAACATTTCTAAATCGAGATATCATAACCGAAGTCATAATTTAAAATCAACTGTTGCAATTGAAATCACCGTTAAAAGTCCCTCGCATATCCGTCAAAATAATCCTGATTAAAAAATCAAGTCATTTCTAAAACTTACAAATACTTGAATTTGTATAAATAACCTTTTGACAATGGACTAAATTCATAAAAAATTTAAAGTAGGATACTTCACAAACTCTAAAGAGTAATTGATTGCGTAACTAAAATAATGTATCAATATATATCTCTTAAAATTCCATAATGCTAAATCATACCTTCAATTTAGCAAATAACCCAAATTACTTTCTGTTGATGCCAAAATCCGGACACCTGACCTTCACGTGACACCAACAGTGAATTTGTAGAAACTGGGGAAGACGTGACCTGCAAGACCAGCAAAAACCGTTGCACACCGGCGTGGTGTAGGCCACACCGCCTCCGATGCCTAAGTCAGAAAACCGAGGAGAAGCTATAGATAGTAAAGGGAGCAGTCGGGAGTAGAGTTTTCGGAACCCTTCTTCCGTGATGAAGAGGGGTTTTTATACCTGTTTGTCCTCCTAGGGTTTTTAGGAATCCGAAGGTGTTTCGGGACGAACCAGGCGGAACCGGGGCGATTCGGGGCATCAGGGACCGAAAAGAGGCCACCGGGCTCGGCCCGCGTGGTCGGCCTCGGCCTTTTGCCGAGGTCGACCATATGGGTCGGGCCACGTTGGCCCGACCCTTTGGTCCGGTCTTCCTCTGGGTCGGTCTTTTGGTCCTACCTCTGTCCGATTGTCCTCGTCAGCTCCTTGTGCGTCTGTGTGGTCCAAAATTACCTATAACATTAAGCCCCCACTCTTGAATTGGGATTCAGGTGCGACTTAATGCTATAGGCCGAGCTCCTTAAGCCCAATTTAAGAGTACAACTCTTGTCTCGTGCTGATTTTTGTATGACTTCTTAGTTATCCTGCAAGATAGGACAAACTATACAAAGTAGAAACTTCCTGAATAGGGGTTAGGCGAAATGGAAATGAGAAGAGTGAGAGGTTACAAAAGTGGCTGGAGGGCCTCCCTGGTCGGCCTCGGCCTCGGGAGGTGGCCGAGCATAGCATTTTCCATTTTAGCTTAGGGGGCGTACTTGGTCATTCGGAATGTTTCATACCAGATCCAGGGCTTCTCCATAATTGAAAAATAGGAAAAACAGAAGACTTCACAATCCTGCATTGAAAAATTAATTTCTGCAAAAGAAAAATGAAGGAGGGCGCTAGGGTCGGCCTCGGCCTCGGGCCCCTGTTAGCTCAATACTTAGCCCCCCTGGCCATTTGAAGGTGGATGGTCGGCCTCGGCCTTGACATGAGGCGGATCCATGTTTTTACATCTCCTTGCTGCTTTGAATGTGTGCCTGAGGGTTGGCTTCGGAGCTGGGACGCTCGGCCTCGGCCTTGGCATGAGGTCGAGCATTTCCTCTGCTTTGCTTGCTAATTTGCTGTGTTCATCCCAGGGGTGCGTACACTCTTCTAGGTTAAAGGCTTGGGGAGGCCTAGGAAATTCCCGAGCTTCTCTTCAAGCGCTGCATTCATCCTAGGGGTGCGTACACTCTTCTGGGGAAAAGGCTTGGGGAGGCCTAGGAAATTCCCGAGCCTCTCTTCAAGCGTCATGATCATCCCAGGGGTGCGTACACTCTTCTGGGGAAAAGCTTGGGGAGGCCTAGGAAGTTCCCAAGCCTCTCTTCAAGTTGCTGTGTTCATCCCAGGGGTGCGTACACTCTTCTGGGGAAAAGGCTTGGGGAGGCCTAGGAAGTTCCCGAGCCTCTCTTCAAGCTGCTGTGTTCATCCCAGGGGTGAGTACACTCTTCTGGGGAAAAGGCTTGGGGAGGCCCAGGAAGTTCCCGGGCCTCTCTTCAAGCTGCATGATCATCCCAGGGGTGCGTACACTCTTCTGGGGAAAAGCTTGGGGAGGCCCAGGAAGTTCCCGAGCCTCTCTTCAAGCTGTTGTGTTCATCCCAGGGGTGCGTACACCCTTATGGGGAAAAGGCTTGGGGAGGCCTAGGAAGTTCCCGAGCCTCTCTTCAAGCTGCTGTGTTCATCCCAGGGGTGCGTACACTCTTCTGGGGAAAAGGCTTGGGGAGGCCTAGGAAGTTCCCGAGCCTCTCTTCAAGCTGCTGTGTTCATCCCAGGGGTGCGTACACTCTTCTGGGGAAAGCACAGAAGTCTGGCCTTTACAAGGATCATTCCTGTCTGGCCACACGCGTTACATCCTATGGAAAAAGCACTTTATGCAAAACACAACGCAAAAAACTTCATTAAATTTGCAAGTATCGACATCATACCATGGGGAAACGCTATGGACATGTGTTATACAAAATGAAAATAAATGATCTTAAAAATAGCTCCACCACTATTCATAACGCAATTCTAACTTGAATAAGTAAGGAAGGAAAGTCAAAATCATCGCAACATGACCATGATTATGATGGACTCGACCTGTCCTTATCCCCAACCCCCCACTCAAAATGTGCATTCAATATCTTGGACATGAATTTTTTGAGTAAGGAAAAATTAACTTCGTACCTGGGCCTCTAAGGGTGGAGCTCGACCTTGGCCTCTAGATGGTCGGCCTCGGCCTTGGCATGAGGCCGACCAGCTCCTCTGTGTTGTTCGTTTGCTCGTTTTCCATCCCAAGGGTGCATGCACTCAGTCGGGGAAAACTTGGGGAGGTTGAGGACATGCGTCAACCTTTCTGCAGGAATTTAGTCTCTGCAAGAATCATTATTGTCTGGGAAAGTGCGAAAGTTTGGCCTCTGCAAGAATTATTCTCGTCTGGCCGTACGCGTCACATCCTGCTTTATGCAAAACACAATATAATAGCTTTTATTGAATTTGCAAATGTTCGCGTGTTTTACAGTGAGATAAATGATAGACAGTCTCTATGTAAAGTAAACATAAGTAGAGAAAGCCACTGTTCCTAGTCGGCCTCAGCCTCCTATGGTCGGCCTCGGCCTTCTTGCAGTGGTGGCGTTGCCTGCCACTTGCTCCTACTATGGCTACTGATAGTAAATCTTCAAGTGCTCTGCATTCCATGGGTGTGGAGTTGGTTTCCCGTTTTCGTCAACCAATGCATAGGTGCCGGGCCAGACCACTTTGCTAACTTGATAAGGTCCTTCCCATGCTGGTCCCAATGCACCTGCATTGGGATCTCTGGTGTTCTGCATGACTTTCCTCAGTACTAGATCTCCTTCTTTGAAGGTGCGCCTTTTCACTTTTGTGTTATAATACCTGACAATCCTATTTTTATACTCTGCAACCCGGAGTTGTGCCATTTCACGATGCTCGTCTAGAAGGTCCAAGTTCAACCTCATAGCTTCATCATTCCTCTGCACACTAAACTGCTCTGTCCTGGGGGAGGGGATGCCGACCTCCACTAGGACTACTGCCTCTGCCCCGAATGAAAGGGAAAATGGTGTTTCCCTTGTTGCTGTCGTCCGATACGCCCATAGTACACGTGGGAGCTCTTAAGCCCATGATCCTTTTAGCCCTTCAATCTTCGTTTTCAGATTCTGTTTGATTATTTTATTCACAGCCTCCACCTGGCCATTAGCTTGCGGATGGGCTAGGGATGAACAACGATGTGCTATGCCCAAATCTGAGCAGAACTTCCTGAAAGCGGCATTGTCGAACTGCCTACCATTATCTGATATAATGGTGTTAGGAATCCCAAAACGGCACACAATATTCTTCCATATAAAGTCAGTAATCTTCTTTTCGGTTATGGTTGCTAGCGGTTCTGCCTCTACCCATTTTGTGAAATAATCCACAGCCACGACTGCATACTTGGTCTGCCCTTTACCTTGGGGGAGAGGTCCGATTAGATCTATTCCCCATTGCGCGAACGGCCACGGGCTGATAATGCTCGTTAAGGGCTCAGGCGGTTGCCTTGGAATGGGGTGCAAACCTTTGGCATTGATCACAAGATCTCGTGAAATGCCTAGCGTCTTGCAACATGGTTGGCCAGTAGTAACCTTGCCTGACTATCTTTTGACATAGCGACCTTGCTCCTGAATGATTTCCACACACCCCCTCATGTATCTCTCTCATAACGTAGTTAGCATCACTAGGGGGAAGGCACCTCAACAACGGCATCGAGTAGCCTCTTTTATATAGTTTCCCTTCCCTTAACACAAAATGCGATGCTCGCCTCTGAACCTTTTTAGCCTCTGTCTTCTCTGTTGGCAGCTCGCCTTTCCCTAAGTAATCAAGGATCGGATCCATCCATGAAGCTTCTCTTGCTTCAGGGGAGGGTTCAGTTTCAATTGATGGGACACCCTCCCCATCTGCAGGACCCTCGACCTCAGGCCTCGGATCTTCGGCCTCGGCCTCGGACTTATCCTCAGGCTCGGCCTCGGCCCCGGCTTCATCCTCTGGCTCGACCTTTGCTCGGCCATCTGTCTCGAGAACCTCCTTAGTACATACCGCAGGCTCAGACAAAACCTCAACTGGTACAGTCCTGCTCAACTCTGTATCATCGGCAGCCGCCAAGCGGGCCAGTGAATCTGCGTTGGCATTCTGAGACCTCGGGATTTGCTTGATCTCCCACTTTTCAAATTTGGACAGCAGTTCCCTGGCCTTGGATAAGTACTTACTCATTCTCTGTTCCCTAGTCTGATATTCTATCAACACTTGCTTCACGATTAGTTGTGAATCGCTTTGAACCATGATGTCTGTGACTCCGATCTCCCTTGCCAATCTCAATCCTGCAAGGAGTGCCTCGTATTCAGCCTCATTATTTGAGGCCCTGAAGTTAAATCTCAGGGCATACTCAAATCTTCCTCCGTTAGGGGATTCTAGCAAAATTCCTGCTCCACAACCCTTGGTGTTAGAAGACCCGTCTACAAAGATTGTCCAAGTTTGTTTTACCTCCCTTACACTCAGCATATTGACCTCTATACCTGACTTGTTCTGCTCGACCTCTGGCCTCTGAGGGTCGGCCTCATCCTCTGCAGTTGTTAATTCTGCCACAGCTTGCCCTTTCATGGCAGTTCGAGGTTTGTAGTGGATGTCATACTCACTCAGCTCAACTGCCCACTTCATAAGGTGACCCGAGGCGTCTGGCTTCTGCAACACCTGTTTTAGCGGAAAATTGGTCAAAACTGTTACCTTATGGGTTTGGAAATACGGACGCAATCTTCTGGCCGACGTAACTAGGGCCAGAGCGAGCTTCTCCACTTGGGGGTATTTAGTTTCTGCTCCAACCATCGACTTACTGGTATAATACACGGGTCGCTGGAGTTTCCCTTCTTCTTTGATCAGTGCAGAACTTACAGCCGTATCCGAGGCCGCGACGTAGAGCAGTAGCTCGTCGCCAGGGAGCGGCTTGGCCAAGAGCGGGGCCGAGCTCAGATAGTCCTTCAGCTCTTGAAAAACCTTTTCGCACTCTCCAATCCACTCGAAACGTGATCCCTGCCTCAAAATTTTAAAGAAGGGTAAGCACCTGTCAGTTGATCTACTAACAAACCTGTTCAAGGCGGCAATCCTCCCATTCAAGCTTTGAAGCTGCTTGAGATTGGTCGGGGAAGACATTTGCATGATTGCTCTGATCTTGTCTGGGTTTACTTCTATCCCCCTCTGATGTACCATGAACCCTAGGAACTTTCCAGACGTTACCCCAAAAGCGCATTTACTCGGGTTTAGTTTCATTCGATACTTTCGGAGTATCTGGAAAGCTTCACTAAGGTCAGACTCATGGCATTGAGACTTCAAGCTCTTCACCAGCATATCATCCACGTATACCTCCATGTTCTTTCCCAATAGCGGAGCGAACATGTGGTTTACCATCCGTTGGTATGTCGCTCCGGCGTTCTTTAGACCGAACGACATGACCTTGTAACAATACAACCCTCGACTGGTGACAAAGGAAGTCTTTTCCTGATCGGGCTCGTGCATTCTAATATGGTTGTACACTGAGTATGCATCCATAAAACTCAGCATCTCGTGCCCTGCTGTGGCATCAACCAACTGGTCGATCATGGGCAAAGGATAGCTGTCCTTTGGACATGCCTTATTTAGGTCGGTGAAGTCGATGCACATCCGCCACTTCCCGTTAGCCTTTTTTACCAGTACCACATTAGACAACCACTAGGGATAATGAACTTCTCGGATGAACCCCGCCTTAAGCAACTCATCCACTTGACTGGCAACAACCTCATTCCTCTCCGAATTAAATGCTCTTCGTTTCTGCTTTATTGCCTTGAAATCCCTGTCCACGTTTAACCGGTGAACCATCACTTCCGGGTCAATTCCCGGCATATCTTCGTGTGACCATGCAAACAAATCTGCATTTGCCCTCAAGAAATCAACCAGTCTATCCCTCTGCTCAGCCCCCAGTCTGGTGCCGATGTTCACTCTTCTTTCCTCAGACGTTAGTGGCACAGACTCCAATTCTTCCGCTGGCTGTCCTCTTGGGTCAGGTCCGACAGCATTGTGGACACACGGATCCTTACAACAGTCTCTGAAGTTAGGGTCGGACTCTTCCCTACCAAGGTCGGCCCCAGCCGGGTCCGGCGTTTCCTGCTCATATCCGAGGTTTCTTTTTGGTTTATGAACTCGATCCATCCTGCAGACCACCACCGATGCGCGGTCTAAACTGGCAAGCACTCTTCCCCACAGACGGCGCCAACTGTTGATGCCAAAATCCGGACAGAAGACTCACCTGACCTTCACGTGACACCAACAGTGAATTTGTAGAAACTGGGGAAGACATGACCTGCAAGACCAGCAAAAATCGCTGCACACCGGCGTGGTGTAGGCCACACCGCCTCCGATGCCTAAGTCAGAAAACCGAGGAGAAGCTATAGATAGTAAAGGGAGCAGTCGGGAGTAGAGTTTTCAGAACCCTTCTTCCGTGATGAAGAGGGGTTTTTATACCTGTTTGTCCTCCTAGGGTTTTTAGGAATCCGGAGGTGTTTCGGGACGAACCAGGCGGAACCGGGGCGATTCGGGGCATCAGGGACCGAAAAGAGGCCACCGGGCTCGGCCCGCGTGGTCGGCCTCGGCCTTTTGCCGAGGCCGACCATATGGGTCGGGCCACGTTGGCCCGACCCTTTGGTCCAGTCTTCCTCTGGGTCGGTCTTTTGGTCCTACCTCTGTCCGATTGTCCTCGTCAGCTCCTTGTGCGTCTGTGTGGTCCAAAATTACCTATAACACTTTCTTATAATAAATTTGTTGCTCTCAATAATCAAACAATTTATGGAATAAGCATAATTTTTTTTTTCCAAATCTCCTTAATTTCCTAAAATCCAAAAATTTGTATGAACACAAATCATAATTAATTTCAAATTTCACAAATTTCGTGGATTACTAAGGTTCCGTTTGATAACCATTTCGTTTTTGGTTTTTGGTTTTTGAAAATTAAGCCTACAAACACTACTTTTACTCACAAGTTTATTTGTTTTGTTATCTACATCTTTCCCTTGTTTTCAAAAACCAAGTCAAATTTTGAAAACTAAAAAAAGTAGTTTTCAAAAACTTGTTTTTGTTTTTAGAATTTGGCTAGGAATTCAAATGTGTCATTAACAAAGATGAAAACCATTGTAAGAAAAGTGGGAGGAAACAAGCATAATTTTCAAAAACCAAAAACAAAAAACCAAATGGTTATCAAACGGGGCCTAAAATAATAGAAAATTTCGTACAAATATAACCACTCACAAAATTATCCATATGAGAATTATGAGTTGTAAATAGTCACATAATAGAAATAATTTTTTTATCATAATGTGGAAATGGGAAATATATGATAATGTGTACCAAATACTAGTACTAGGCTTGACAAAAAGTTGTGTGGACAATGATAAATGTGGGACTCCAAACTCTGTCATGTCATGTTGCAGCTCAGAATACTTTGTCAATATTATTTTGGTTGGTTTTCGTTAAGAATAAGATGCTTATCCTTAAATTTAAATAAAGAAAAAAAAATCTTTTATAAAAGGGGTGCAACTGCAACCTGAGAACTTTCTAAGTGGTCACCCAACTTAGTACTACCCTCGCCTAGCACGTTTAACTACAGAGTTTTGATGGGATCCGGTACATTAGTGTTGGTATGATCACACCAAAAAAAACTTTTATAGTACATCGTATATGGGTGAAAGGTTCCAATCTACAACTTCTATTTATTTATCTACTATTTTTTTTAAAGAGTTCAACCGCATGTGGAGTAAGGGATTCAAACTATTAATGACCTCTTGGGCGAGGGTATATGTTTATTTTTTAGATTAATGTTGTAACCAATTGAGCTATGCTCCCAAGTTTTTTTTTTTTCTAATATAATACCTACCTAAACCATATTATTTTTATTACCAACAAATAAGGTGAAAGACTAATTATAAGTTAAGATCGAATTTCATTTTCGTCCCTCAATTTTAAAATTTATTTTATTATGTTTCTTAACTATTAAAATATCTATTTTAGCTTTTCAACCCTTTAAAAAGAATTATAAATTTGAACCCAAATGTTATCCAATTGTCAATTATTTAGGGCCCGTTTGATAACCATTCCGTTTTCTGTTTTCTGTTTTTGTTTTTCATTTTTAAAAAACAGGGGTGTTTGATAACCATTTCTGTTTTCTGTTTTCTGTTTTTTAAAAACGTTTTTGAAATTATAAGTAAATTTCAAAAACCAAAAAACTTTACTACCTCTCTAAATTTTCTTTATTTATTTATTTTTTTTAATCTAAAATTTATCGCTTTTACTCTAACTTGTTTTCTATTTTTTCTCTAACTAATATCTTTTCTCGAGTCTAACTAATATTCTTTCTCTAAACATTTTCTTTCATCTCTCTAAATTTTCTATGTTTAACTTTTCTCTCGTCTTTTCAAAAAAAAAAATCTCTTGAAAACATTTATATTTGTGTCTTTCAACGTCTTTACACAATTTTTTCTCTCTAAAATATCTTTTCATCTTTCTAATTTTTAAAAAACTGAAAACCAAAAACAGTTATTAAACAAGGTTGGTTTTCAGTTTTTTAAAAACAGAAAACAAAAAACAGTTATCAAACATATGTGGTTTTTGTTTTTAAAAAACAGGAAACCAAAAACCAAAAACCAAAAACAGAAAAACCAAAAACCAAAAACTGAAATGGTTATCAAACGGGCCCTTAATTCACCCAGGGATAAAGAATGTCACGTCGCTCACGTCGCTCATCTTTGGGAGAATATTACTGTCTTGGCTGCTCTTTGGTCTTCATCTTCAAATCTCTTTTATCTCTTTTTTTCTTTTCCGAAGTGATTTACTTAATTTTGGGGATCGAACCTTGACCTGAGGGAAGGCTGAGAGAGACACTGACCACCAAAGCAACAAACCATTTTATTATCTAATGCACTACAATTAATACTAATAACTAAACGACAAAAAATTGAGGGGGGCTCGAGCCCCCCGAGCCTGAACTGGATCCGCCGCTGACTGGAAGGCCTTTTTGTAATTTCTCCCATGTATGTTTCTCACATACGCAATAAAGTATCTCTTTTCCAAAAACACACACGTGCTCTTGACAATGTAATATACATTAATATCACATTTACTGTCTTTCATATAACATGCACTAATATTACATCTGCACTCTTTCATACAACATTGATTTCACAAGCTTCTGAAGCATTGGAAGGTTTTGATTTTCATCATAACCATATAAAATGGGCACAAATCTGGCAATGTTCAGAGAAGTCTCAATGAACGCATGAGGAAATGGATTGGACGACAAACAACATTCTCTGTTGAGTTTCTTCCATTCATATGAAATCAAGTTGGCTACGTGCTTTCGTTTGTTGTCAATAGAAACATCTTGATTGTCTTTCATGTAATAATTCACATAAGAACCATCATGTCCATCTTGATTCTCATCCTTAAATTAAACAGAAAACATCGTATTAATCATTAATTAATTAAGGAAGAATGTAGATTCATCAAAAGCTTTGTACAAACCTTGGCACTTCCCAAGTCATCTTGAAGGCGCAAAATTGTTGCAGTAGAAGAAATAATTTCTGGGTCGTTGTCTAAAAGCTGCACAGTTTCATTGCTTATTCCTTGTCCTAAC
Source organism: Luffa aegyptiaca (assembly GCA_017139565.1). Taxonomy (NCBI): domain Eukaryota; kingdom Viridiplantae; phylum Streptophyta; class Magnoliopsida; order Cucurbitales; family Cucurbitaceae; genus Luffa; species Luffa aegyptiaca. Next base: position 6,185,653 of record CM029400.1, read on the forward strand.
AAGAAGAACACATGCACCAACACCACATCCACCCCACTGCTCACAGCTCCATTCCTTAAATACTCTTCTGCACTCGGGGAATAACCAGTAACAAACCATCTAGCTTCCACTAGGAATGCATTGCAAAGTTTTGTCCACTGCAAAAATACCATTAAATTTAACATCATCCTACTTAAACTTTTTGGATTTGATACGGTATGAAAATAAGAATTCTTGGACAAATTATTCAATGTGACTCTGATCATCTAAACTATTAGATATGTGATGGAATTTCCTTGAATAATTTCTCAAAGTCTTGTGATCGAATTCTTGCAACCTTATTTCCTCACTGGTAACGTCTTATGATAATTTTCAAGTCATAGAATATGATTGATAGGTAGATTTATTGCAACTAATAAATATAAATATAGTTACCGATTTTTGTAAGGAGTTGATTGGATTCCAACCGTGCTTTTGATGGATTTTCCTACTAATTTCATTGGTCACCTCGTAAAGTGATTTGAAACAAATCATCATACAGTCTGGTAGTGCTTCAACCATGGTAAGATCCCATCTGCCATTAAAAAAGCTGTCGTCAATAAGTTTTCAATTATTCTGCAATCAACATAAATTACATGATTTCATTTTTGTATATGAATTTGAGTTTTAGTTCATGCCTTCTAACTGCTTCTGTGAACAGTGTAAGTTGATCGAGCGAACCGTATACATCGAACATGTCATCGAGAAGATAGATGAAAGAGATGGATTTTGAAAGGTCGACTCTTTCTTCTGAAAAACGTGGGTCAATGAGGCAAACCAATGAACAAATGTACCATTTAAGTGGTTGGTTCCTAGCAAACCCCAATGTTTTGGCCAAACCTGTCTCTGTCCACCATCTAATATGGACATAACAATAAGGTTAGTGTGAGTAACATTTAGATCTCGTTTGATAACCTTTTGGTTTTTAGTTTTTTATTTTTGAAAATTAAGCTTAAAAATACTACTTCTACCTCTAAGTTTCTTTGTTTTGTTATCTAACTCTTCCTTTTTTTTTTTTTTTTCAAAATTCAAGTTAAATTTTGAAAACTAGAAAAAGTAGTTTTCAAAAACTTGTTTTTGTTTTTTAAATTTGGTTAAGAACTCAAGTGTGCCCTTAACAAAAATGGAAACCATTACAAGAAAATTAGATGAAAGCAAGTATAAATTTCAAAAACCAAAAACCAAATAGTTATCAAACGGGGCCTTAATCATCTCCACATATTTTATCAAAACTTACTGAGTGAATTGAAATAGTTCTTGATGGTGCATGTCTTGGGCCATGTTGAAATCCATTTTGGCCACTTGTTGAAAAGCATGGGTCCATCTGTTTGTGGCCGCTGAATCTCCCGTTCCAAAATAATCTTTTACCATGAACTTTGAGAAGCTTGTATGATATGGATTTGCCAAAGTTTTGGCAACATGAATGGCTTCTTTACTATCAATATTTTCTGCGATGTATTGCCTTAAGATTTGGGAGCTAAAGTTTGCAGCTTGTTCGAGTGTAACTTCTTCAGGTAAGCAGAATTGTGAAGCTTCATACAAACTCATCAGCCCATTGATATCTTGTTTCAGCCCCTCCTTGAAATGTCCCTCCTCGTCCATGAAAACATTGAACGCTTCTGCTTCAGAAAACAAAATTAGGTATAGAAATCTTCAACGTGAAGACTTTTAAATTAAAGGTTAAATTATACCCCTAAATTAAACTTTTTGATTGGGGTGATTTAAGAATAGGGGGTTTTGTGGCTTGTAATGTAATTTTTTTCGTCACTCATGGGATATATTAGGCTAATTTTCAAGCTTACAAAGGGAGGGAATGTTAAGTTTATATAAATATATATCTACTCTTCAGTATTTTTTCAATTTAGTACCTATCATTCAAAAAACTTCATTTTAGTCTCTATTATGTTTTTAACATTTTACAGAGGGTGGCAACAGTGGCTGGCGGCCGTAGCATCGTGGTCAGCTGGCGGTGGTGTCAGCCGAAATTAGAGTTAGAGGAAGAAGATGAGAAAAAAGAAGGAAGAAGAAGATGGAGGAAGAAGATGAAGATGAAGGAGTAAGAAAAAAGAAAAAGAAAATAATAATAATAATAAAATATTTTTTAATAAAAAAATTCAATGTCACGTCAGCAATCCATTAACAGAAATTTGGTCAGACGAACGATGTAACAAAATGCAAACCTTAGGAGTAAAATTATTGAGTTTGAAAAGGTTGGAACCAAAATGCAACCAAATCCAAACATAGAGACCAAAAGTGTAATTTTCCCTAAAATAGAAAACAAAATTTATTTTCATGAATGAGTGGTTGTGTTAGCCACGGAACTTAGGTTGTTTTCGCTTCCAGGACACACGAAAAGCTAAAAAAAAAAGCCTCCTTTTTTCCCAATTTCTTTAGAATACCCTGTTTTCCTTTTTTTTTTCTTTTAATATTTTTAATCTAATATACCCTTTAAATTTAGGGACAGTTGCATAGATGGCAAATTGGAACAAATTAATAGAAAATATAGCACAGTTGCAAACTAATTGCATATATAGAAAAATTAATTGTACAAGACTAAAAAGCTGTCGTCAGATTTTGTCCGTGTCTATCACTGATAGACTCTAATTATTCAAAGTCTATCGCTGATAAACTCTGATAATCAAAGTCTATCAGATAGATTCTGATTAACCAGAGTTTATCAGTCAGTAATATACTCTAATAGATTTTGCTATATTTACAATTTTTTATACATTGTGCTATATTTGCAATTATATAATTCTTATTTGCCACCCACTGCAAATTCTCTTAAATTTATATCAATTTACCGAGTATTACGTCTTGAGTTTACTATTAACCAATTTCAACATTTATCAACTGCCGTAATGAGCTAAATTGAAAAATCTTTATACACAACGAACTAAATTAAAAATTTTAATATAATATTAATCAAATTGCAAAAATTCTCAAACATTAAGGACTAAAAAATATGTCAACAAAAGTTTAGCTCAACTGGCATAAAATTGTACTGATAACCACAAGATCTGTGGTTCAAATCCCCCTCCCCACATATTGTCAAAAAAAGAAAAGACTAAAAAATATATTAAATCTTAATATAAATAAATAATGGGAAAAATACACTTTTGGTCCCTGAGGTTTGTGTTAAGTGACACCCTGGTCTCTGAGTTTTCAAACTCAACAAAAATACCCCAGGTTTGAGATAAGGAGCACTTTGGTCCCTGCCGTCAACTTTTCTGTTAAATTTTAACGGTTGCTGACGTGGCACTAATATTTTAATAAAAAAATTATTTTTTTTAATTTTTTTAAATAAAAAATATTAAAAATAATACAATAATATTACTTTTATTATTTCTCCCTCTCTCTCTTCTTCTTCTTCTCCATCTTCTTCCTCTTCATCATCTTCCTCCTTCTTCTTCTTCCTATCTTCGGCGGCCGGCAGCCACCGCTCGCTGCCGGCGACTTTCTTTCTTTTTTTTTTTTTTCTTTCTTCTTCTTCTCTTCTTTTTCTTCTTCCTCCCCTCTTTCCACTGTTTTTCTTCTTCTCTTCCATTGTTTTTTTTTTTTTTAAAAGAAGAATGGAGGAGGGAGGAGGGACCTCCCTCCTCCTCCGTTTCTGGCGCGAAACAGAGGAGGAGGGAGGCCCTTCCTCTTCCTCCGTTTCTGGCGCGAAACAGAGGAGGAGGGAGGCCCTTCCTCCCTCTCCGTCCAGATCTGGACGGGGAGGGAGGAGGGGCCTCCCTCCCCCTCCGTTTCCGGTGCAAAACGGAGGAGGGAGGAGGAGGGAGTCTCCTCCCTCCTCCATGTTTTTTTTTTTTTTAAAAAAAAAGAAAGAAAAGAAGAAAAATGGGGTAAGAGAGAAGAAGAAAAGAGAAAGAAAGAAAGAAAGAAAAAACAGTTGCCGGCGATTGGTGGCGGCGACGGCGGGGGGTGGCCGCCGGTCGCCGGAGTTAGGAAGAAGAAGAAGAAGGAAGATGAAGGAGATGGAGAAGATGGAGAAAAAAGAAGAAGAAGAAAGAGAAAGGGAGAAAGAATAAAAAAATAAAAAAATATTAATATTTTATTATTTTAATATTTTTATTTTAAAAAAATTAAAAAAATATATTTTTTTTATTAAAATAATAGTGCCACGTCAGCAACCGTTAGGAGTTAACAGAAAAATTGACGGGACCAAAGTGCTCCTTATCTCAAACCTCAAGGGTATTTTTGTTGAGTTTGAAAACTCAGGGACCAAAGTGTCACTTAACCCAAACCTCAGGGACCAAAAGTGTATTTTTCCCATAAATAATTCACAATACTGTAACTTAAACTTGACAGGCTATGTTGTCAAAACAAAAAAACTTGATAGGCTATAGTGTGATTCAATATTGTATTTATATTGTTAAGAGTTTAAACCAAAAAATAATCTAGGTACCTATTTTCAAAAAAAAAAAAAAAAAAAAAAAATCTCGGTGTACCTGAAGGTATGAAATAACCTTGTTGTCTGAGAAGCCGAAAGCGAAGTGCAACTTCATGAAGGTCATCATTCGTACAAACACCATCGAGATTGACTGAAGTTGCATAATGGCTTTCTAAAATGACATCGATTTCAGTTCGAAAACGGTAGTCGATGCCGAGACGCTGGACAGCATCAATCAAGTTCAGAGTTTCCAAGGGGTCTTTGATATTATTCAGAGTGCTGATTAAATCATCCTGCAGAAACCCAAGTCACATTTGATGACTTTAACTGCAAGCTCAACGAGAAGAAAATAAAATAAAATAAAATAAAAGAGGCTAAAGTTAATCAATTACAGCGACATTATTGGAGAGATTGAAGGAAGAAGAAGCCAAGGCGTGAGGGGGAGTACTGATAGTGCTCCATTTCTTAGGAAAAGAGTTTTCAGCCGAAGGATTAACAAGGCACTCATTATTGCTGTGAAGTTTTGGGAACTTTGTTTCCGCCATTGATTTTGGACAGAGAAGAATTGAAGGAAAGAATTTGCTGATATATGTGGATTTCGAAGGAGAAGAAAGCCAAGGTAAATTTGCTTTGGTTCTTTATGAGATGGATCGTCCAATCTTTCCTCCTTATATAGTGAAAGCAAGAGAGCGCAAGTGGGAATATTCAATTATTGTACATATGATTTATAAACACCTGTCTTACTGTATTAGTATTTAAAGGTACCATTAATAATTATAAATATGATAGAATGGTATAAAATATCCTACTCTCTCTAATAAAAGTTTTCTCTAAAATATTCAATTATTGTACATATGATTTATAAAGACCTGTTTAGAGGAAGAAGATGAGAAACAAGATGGAAGAAGAAGATGGAGGAAGAAGATGAAGATGAAGAAGTAAGAAAAAAGAAAAATAAAATAATAATAATAATAAAATATTATTGTACATATGATTTAAAGTTCTCTCTCATATAGTTGAATTAACCTAAAACTTGTATTTTCAACGAAGAAGTAAATAAAATTAACAGTAGAGTTAATCAGGAACTACTTTAGGCATAAAATTTGAAACGTTGGAAACATGTTTCGAACCTTGGTACCATATACTAAATATTGAAGTTTTAAAATAGATGGAAATAAAAACAAACAAAAACACAATAATATATCAACCATACTTAGCTAGACAACAAAGTGAGACAATTCTTTTTTTTTTTTCCTCATTTTCTACTTTTTTTTTCCTCTCTTTATTGTCAAGATTTTAATAGTGTGTATTATTGAGAGATTCTCTATACACGGTAAAGCAATGAAAAATATGTTTAGTTTAACTTTTCAAGTGTTTAATTTTGACAAAAATTCTAGTGCTTGACAACCACTAAAAGTGACTTATTAAAAATATGTGTTAGTGCTAGACACGCGTGAAGGACTTGCTGAACACACACTACTTCACTTCTCAACAGCACTCAAACTCAGGGACATGCAAACCAGGTTGACAAACCTTTCAATCAAGAAGGTTTCAGATCGTGAAATTAGGGATTAACTCTCAATCTCTCAAGCTCTCAAGAAGACGAAGATGAATAAGGAGACAGCAATCGGAAGAAAAGAAGAAAGATCAGAGAAGACACAAGAATTTAGAGTGGTTCGGCAACATATGGCCTACATCCACTATGAAGGGGCTCGAAATTCTTATTCACAGGTGACCAACACAAGGTACAAGCCATTCTCTCTGGAATTACAATGTTCACTCTCTTCTCTTTGATATCTCCTCAACTATTTATACTACTGAGATATAGTTCCTCTGTTTTTACAGGATTTGAGAGGATCAAGTTGGTTACAACAGCTCCAACGGGTATGTTTTCTTTCAATATGAGATTGAGAAATAAATCATTTGGAGAGAAATACTAAAAGCAATTTTTTTTTTTTAAAAAGAGTTTTTATGTATATATAATAACTTGTGTATAAAAACACTTACGAGGAAATGTAACCAAATATACGAGCGTTTAAATTCTAAAATTTTTTTATACAAAATGTTTAAAATAAAATGCATTTTTAAAAAACACTTAAACTAAAAGGTATTTCAAATGCATTCTTTTACTTTTAGTTATATTTTAATACCTTTCTTTTATTAACCACAGAAAAACGGCACATAAATTTAAATTATTATATGAATTAAATATAATCATTCAACTCGATTATATTATATGAAAAGTTACTATCGGATTTTGTTCGTATGAATGGTGCTTCCATCGATCAACATGAACATGACTCAACTGACATAAAGCTTGTACTATTGACCTAGAGATGTTTGTGTTTAGAATCCTTCACGGCTACCTAAAAAATGAATGGTTTTTGTAGTGAAATCTTTAGATTTATTTTGTTTTGGTTTCTAAAATTTAAAAAATGTTGGGATTTTGTGGTGTGAGTTGAATTATCTTCGTTTGTAGATAACTTAGGTGTGAAAATAATCCAGGTATGAATATTGTGGTTTGAGTTGAATTATGACCCACCCCATTTAACCTTTTTTTTTTTTCTTTTTTTTTTTTCCTTCGAAAACGACATTTTTAGGTTTTTTTTTTTTTTTTTTGAAGAAAAAGATACTTTATTAAAGAGAACATGTGAGGAACATGCAAAAGAGCATGTGAGGACATTTTAGGTTTTTGAATATCTTGTTGTGTGATTTCAATTCTCCGGTGGACATGCACCTCGGACTCACACCATTTCATTTGTGTGGTCTGATAATTTTCTAACAAAAATTTTGCTTTTACATCTCTAACTAATTTTTATCCGACAACATCCACCTAACTCGATGGTAGATACTTACTTTTCTTCGTATCAAATATTCAAATCTCCACTTCCATATTTGTTTTTCTAAAAAAAAAAAAACCTTTTATTCTAAAATTTTAATTTTATTCAATTAAACTTTGAATGAGATAAACATTATAACCTACTTGCTCGGGTTAAAAGCTAAAATTTATCAAATACTAATTTACTTCATATTATAGTTAATCTTTTCAAAATCACGGTTGCCAACAATTATTTTTAAAGCTACAACAATCTCAAACTAAGCATAAGTAATCTTTGTACGTTCAAGTGTCAACTCTAGCCCTATAAATGCACGTGACAACACAAATCCCTTAAATTAATGCTAGATAACGGGTACTCTACTCATGTACTCTACAAAATAAATTATTTACAACATGTGTGAGAGTGATTTAAAATGACCCTAATCACTTTTATCAAGTTCAAAATCATTAATTTCCATCTTAAAATGATGATGTTTGGCATGGTGCATAAATGATCTTGGAAATCCAAAATCGTTTTAGTGATTCCCATAAAGTCAATCATGTGGGTGGTGAAAGTGATTCTCAAGTGATTTTTGCTTGAGAAAAAATTTTGTTGGGTTATTTTCCATTTTTTTTTTTTGGAGAAGAGTTAACGGCGGGAATATCTAAAATGAAATGCTAGTATTGAAAAAAGACTAAAAATCTTTTTTATTGCAAAAATGACAAAAAATGATTTTTTTTTTTAACTTTATGGAGAATCTCAAATAATATCCCAATGTATCTTCAAAATCTAAACAAACTAAAATCTTGATAATTAACTAAAATCCAAACAAACTAAAATATTTGATAGTGTTGTTAACGCTAAACTTTTGGAGCGTGTTCCCTAACACGAGGGTCTTCAACCTGATGAAGATTTCTTTTGATGCTGGCTACAATCAAATTGCAGTAGGTAGATGGTTTACATTTGAGTGAGATCTTTCTTATTTGTTCTGTTTGTTGCCAAGATTGTTATCTTGAGATATCCGTTATTGTAGGCCTCTATTGTAACTAGGGAGAACTCATTGTAACCCATTATTGATTATAGTGGTGTTTTTGACTTTGGTCCGTAGTTTTTTACACTCGTCTTGGGGAGGTTTTTTATCCACATTAAAATTGTTGGTGTCTTTTGATTGTGTAGGATTATTATTTTGTTTCTACTTTACTAACTTCCTATCAGGTTCACACAAAGGGAGATAATTGATCTTTAGAATATAAAGTTTATCCAACAAATTTGTTTTTGAAATGGCTATTATTTTACATTAAAAAATATTTTCCTATTTTACTTTATCTCGTCCTAAAATTTTTAGAAAAATAAACTTTTTCTTTGAAAATTTTTTGTTCATCTCTCACTTACACTATTTATCTCATTTTTTCACTCTCGTAACTTTTTTCTCGGCCCATTTTTGTATAGTCTATCTAATTTATTCTCTATAAAACTTGTATTCCTCTCTCTCACTTTTTTCTCTTTGTAGTATCTTTGTAACTCTCTCTAACTTTTTTTTTCCATTTCTACAATTTTGGTCCTCTCTCTAACTTTTTTAATCTAAACTTTTGTCCCCTCTCTAACTTTTCTTTTATTTCTAAAAATTTTGTATTTCTCTCTAGATTTTTATACTCTTTCTCTAACGTTCTTCCCTCCAAATTTTTGTCTCTCGTTTAACTTATTTTCTCTCTCTAACTTTTTTTTCTACCTACAATACTTTTATCTCTCTCTAACTTTTTTTTAAAAAAAAAATACGCTATTATTTACGCCACATGGGCAGAAAGAAGATTGTCCATTTGGACCTCATTACAAAGCCAGCTTGGATATTGACCCACCCAAGAAGCATTGACTCTGGCTTATCTGGCATATTTTGCCAGTGTATCTGCTACCTTATTACATTGCCTGGGAATAAAAGAAAATTCAATATCCCTAAACAACGGACACAAACCCCAGATCTTAGTTACTTCAGCTTCCACTTCAGCCCAAACCACTGAGGATTTCTTTATGAAGTTAATGGCCATTAAGCAGTCAGATTCCACCTTCAAACGAGAACACCCCAAATTCAAAGCACAAATTATTCCCTCATAGATGGCCTTCAGTTCAGCCATGAGGGATTCCATGCGATAGTCAGCAAAGCAAGCGGAAGTTATTATAATTTCTCCCCTCATATTTCTGCAAATTAGCCCCAGACCAGTGAAGATGAAGAGGATAGAAATGCAGCGCCCGTATTAAGTTTCCAAAAGTCATGAGGGGGAGGAGACCATACGTGTGTTAGTATATATAAATGTATTTTCTGTTATTAGTCTTTATGGGCTGTTAATCTTCAATTATAGCTGTTATTCTCCCATCTATTGTATATAAACCCAGTTATTATGAATAATAAAGGGTGGGAGAGTTCATTAATCTCTGAAAATCTATATGGTATCAGAGCCCCTTGACTAAGCGTCCTTTTTTTCTCTCTCCTCCCACGTGTCGAGTTCTTGGTTCTTGATTTTCTTTTCTTTTCTCTTCTCTTGCGATGGTGATTTCCAGCGATCAAGCCCTAGTCTCAAACTCTGCTTCAAATTCATCAACAAATCCGTCCGTCTTGCTCCTGAATAACATCTGCAATCTCGTTTCTGTTCGATTAGATTCTTCGAACTATGTCATGTGGCAATTTCATATCTCACCACTTCTCAAGTCGCACAAATTGTACATATATGTTGATGGCACAATAAAGGCTCCCAAGGAAACTATTCGTGTCGAAGGTCAGCCTTCAGATACTCCGGCTACCGTAAATCCAGATTACGAGCAATGGTATGAGAGGGATCAAGCTCTCATCACCCTGATCAATGCGACACTCTCACAGACGACACTGTCATACGTGATCGGTTGCAAGACATCCAAAGAGGTCTGGGACAAATTGGAGAAGCACTTCTCCTCTTCAACGAGAACGAACATCGTTGGGTTGAAAACTGAACTACATAGTGTTGTGAAGAAGTCCTCTGAGTCAATCGATCAATATGTTCAACGAGTTAAAGATATTGTAAATCGATTGGGTGCAGTCTCAGTGATCATTGAACCTGAGGACTTGGTGATTTACACCGTCAATGGCTTGCCGCCTCCATACAATGTATTCAAGACCTCTCTGCACACGAGGTCTCAAGATCTGACGTTTGACGAGCTTCATATTCTCATGAAAACCGAAGAAACTGCGCTTGAAAAACAATCGAAAGCTGATGATATAGCCTCGGTTCCACATCTGGCAATGGCAGCGAATTTTGACTCCTCAAGCAGGGGTAATTGGCGAGGTTTGAATCGAGGCCGAGGCCGTTTTGACTCTAATTGAAGTGGAGGCCGTGGTCGTGGTAATTCCTTCCCTTCTAATTCTAATAATGCTACTAATGGACAATTCTCTTCTTTCTCCCCTGCCTCAGGCCAGTTCTCTAATAAAGTCCATTGTCAAATTTGCCAACGATTTGGCCACAATGCCTTGGACTGCTACAACCGCATGAATTACTCCTATCAAGGGAGGCATCCTCCAGCCAAATTTGCGGCAATGGATGCTACTGCTCTGAGTAACCCTCACGGTTCATCTGCAATGGCTAGCTCATCAAATACTCTGACTCAGGATTCTCAAGTCTGGTTATCAGATACCGGCTGCAACGCTCATTTGACCAGTGACTTAGCTAATCTCAGTGTCTCAGCTGCTTACAACGGGGAAGAGACTATCACAGTTGGTAACGGTCACTCCCTTCCCATATCTCATTACGGTTCCAGCCAAATTTCCCTTTCTAATACACCTTTCACTTTGTCTAAACTTTTTCGTGTTCCTCACATCTCTACTAATCTCATGTTCGTACATCAATTTTGTATTGATAATAATTGATGCTTTATATTTGACTCCTTATCCTTCACCATTCAGGACAAAACTTCGGGCAAAATCCTATTCCACGGACCTAGTGTGAACGGTCTTTACCCGTTATCTGCCTCATTTGTTTCTCAAGCACAAGTAGGCCTCCAAGCTAATGTCGGTACCAAGACTTCATTCGGTGTGTGGCACGATAGGTTAGGCCATCCATCCACCTCTGTTCTTCGTTCCTTATTGAATTCTGTTAATGTCTCTGTTTCTAATGATAGTAGTCTTGTTTGTAAACACTGCCTTGATGGAAAAATGTTCAAACTCCCTTTCCCCTTATCCATTACTTCTACCTCTGTACCTTTGGAAATTTTACACAGTGATGTATGGGGTCCTGCCCCTGAAAAGTCAATAAATAATCACAAATACTATGTTTCATTTGTTGACGATTTCTCGCGTTATACTTGGATTTTTCCCTTGACTTACAAATCTGAAGTATTTGCTACCTTCACTAATTTCCTGTCCTTTGCTGAAAATTTACTATCTTGTAAACTGAAGACTTTTCGTAGTGATGGAGGTCGTGAATTCCTTGGTCATAACCTCCAAACCTTTCTTTCAAACCGTGGTATCCTTCACCAAAAATCCTGCCCCTATACCCCCGAGAAAAATGGCGCCGTTGAGCGCAAACATCGCCACATTGTTGACATGGCCCTTTCCCTTTTATCCAAATCCTCCGTTCCTATACGTTTTTGGTACTTTGCTTTTGCCACAGCCGTCTTTCTTATCAATCGCCTTCCATCTCCATCTCTTGGCCATAAATCCCCATTTGAAATTCTCTTCCATACACCTCCAGATTACTCTTCTCTTCGCATATTCGGTTGTGCCTGTTATCCCTTGCTTCGTCCCTATAATCACACCAAACTTCAACCACGTACCACACAATGCATGTTTCTTGGTTACCCTCTAGGCTGTAAGGGCTACTTGTGCTATGATATCTCTAATGATAAGTTCTATGTCCCTAGACATGTTCTATTTGATGAACTCACTTTTCCCTTTTCCAAACTTGTCAATTCACCTTTGCCCACCAATGTGCAGCTCAATCCACTGCCCTTTGTCCTGATACCTCACCTTCCTTTGCTTCCTGCGATTTGCCATCTTTCACCATTCCTTCACCATTCCTTCATCTTCGCAACCTACCTCTGTACCTTCGGTCTGTCCACCACAATGTCCCTCTGCCATTGCTACCACTTCTTCAAGTGACCAACCAATCATTCAACCACATGACCACCCCACTGCCCAACCAAGTGACTGTACCACTGTGAACAATCTCCACCTGATGCAAACTCGCTCTAAGTCTGGGATATCGAAAAATAAAGTATTTGTAGCCAGTCTGCCTTCACCTACTGAGGAGCCTACTTCTTATACACAAGCTTCAAAGAGCTCTCACTGGAAGGCAGCCATGAAAGAGGAGTTTGATGCATTACTTAACCAACAGACATGGACTTTGACACCTTTACCTACTCATAAGAAAGCCATTGGGTGCAAGTGGGTATATCGCATAAAACGTCATTTGGATGGAAGCATAGCTCGTTACAAGGCTAGGCTAGTTGCTAAAGGTTTTCATCAAGAAGAAGGAGTTGATTACTTCGAAACCTTTAGCCCAGTTGTAAATAAGACAACGGTTAGAATTTTCCTATCTCTAGCTGCAACGTTTGGTTGGAAACTTAGACAATTGGATGTTATGAATGCATTCCTTCATGGTGATTTAGAGGAGGAGGTATACATGCAGCAACCTCAAAGGTTTGTAGATCCAACTTATCCTTCCTATGTGTGCAAACTTAACAAATCACTCTATGGCTTGAAACAAGCCCCTCGGGCTTGGTTTCACTGCTTCACATCTCAGCTGCTTACCTACAATTTTGTTGCCTCACATGCTGATCCGTCTTTATTTGTTAGGAATGCTAACGGTTCTATTACGTATCTACTGTTGTATGTGGATGATATAATACTTACTGGGAATGATCATGCTTATATTGATTCACTTTTATCCCAACTGAAGGTTGTTTTTTATATGACTGACCTGGGTATTTTGACATATTTTTTGGGCCTTGAAGTCAAGCATCAGACAAATGGTATCTTTGTCTCTCAGACCAAATATGACACTGATCTACTTGCTAAATTTGGAATGGCTAATGCAAATCCTTGTGCTACGCCTTGCTCTGTTACTTCTTTGGATTCTAGCTCTCCTTTGTGCAATGTTGATGATGCTAAGGCATATCGAAGCATGGTTGGTGCGCTCCATTATCTCACGTTTACACACCCAGACATCTCTTATGCTGTGGGACGCGTTTCTCAATTTATGCACGCTTCCACCTACATTCATTTAGCTGCTGTTAAACGTATCCTAAGGTATGTCCGTGGCTCTTTATCTGCGGGCCTGTTATTTAAGCGCAGCTCTCTATCACTGCTAGCATTTTCCGATTTAGACTGAGCAAGAAATCGACTTGACAGGAGATCTACCACTGGATTTGTTATATTCCTCGGTTGTGGGTCTCGAAGAAGCAAGCTACTGTATCTAGGAGCTCTACTGAAGCAGAGTATCGCGCCTTTAGCTGCTGCTACTGCCGAATTATCATGGTTGAGGCAAATTCTCAAAGATTTATATGTCTTTGTTTCATCCGTTCCCTTACTATTTTGTGACAACCAATCAGCCCTACAACTTGCCCGGAATCCTGTTTTCCATGGTAGAACCAAGCATGTTGAGTTGGACTTTCACTTCGTTCGGGAAAAGGTAACTACTCGTGACATTCAACTTCAATCCATCTCCTCTGTTAATCAACCGGCTGATCTCTTCACCAAGCCCATATCTACTGATCGTCTGCTACTGTTAAGAAGCAAACTAATGCCTTCTTCGGCATTTGTTTGAGGGGGGATGTTAGTATATATAAATGTATTTTCTGTTATTAGTCTTTATGGGCTGTTAATCTTCAGTTATAGCTGTTATTCTCCCATCTGTTGTATATAAACCCAGTTATTATGAATAATAAAGGGTGGGAGAGTTCATTAATCTCTGAAAATCTATAACGCGGGGGAGGGGGGTTCGCGATTCATGAGAACAAGCCCCGATTATCGAATTTTCTTGGTTTCTTTTGGAGTTTGCCTTCCTATATGAGCCAAGGTAATTCTTAATCCACCTGCTTTTAATTCATGCTGGAGGAATCATATCTCCATGAACTAATTTGTTTATGACGCTCCATATCGCCCAACAGGTAACAACTACAAACTCGAGCTCCTCCATGGATGACTGAGCGTCTATCTTGATCCATCTGTCGATAAAGCTCCCGTTGAAATTTTCCTCCAAAAAAACATTGTTAAAGGTTAGATTCCAAATCTCTTTAGCCCTAAAACAATTGAAAAGACAATGGTCTGTATTTTCTGTTTGGGCATCACAAATAGGACATATATTTGATAAATTGATCCCTCTATGCTGAAGATTAAAGTTATTAGGAAGGGAATCTTTTAGGGCTTTCCAGCAGAAGTGTTTGATTTTTGAAGGGATCTTTAGTTTCCATAGATTGTTCCAAATTCTCTTCACAGGGGAATCGCTCGCTGATATACCTTGAAGTTTAATTTTTTTGAAAAAGCTTATATCCACTCTTAACAGAAAAATTACCAGTTCTATCATAGTGCCATATTAATTTGTTACTTAAGGAAATGTTAATAGGGACACTCCTTATTGAATCATAATCTAAATCCATAACTGCATCCTTTAATTTTCCCAGATCCCAATCCCCTGAATGAGTTATAAATTCTGATACCTTCACATCTACAAGGGAGTTATTAATGCATATAGGTTTAAAGGGAGTTATCTCTCTATAACTTTATTTCTCTATCTTTCGTTTGATTCCCTCTTTCAAATTTTCTCAAGTTATTTTCCTGCTAAAAAATTTGTCCCTTTTGTGGAGTTGTTGACCGAATTCCACCTCATCAGGAAACGAAGAAAAGAAATCGTTAAAAGGTAGCTGAAATTAATAAAACTAATTTTTGTTAGGAAAAATACAATTTTAGTCCCTGAGGTTTGGGTCGTTAGGTTTCATTTTGGTTCCTGAGTTTTCAAACTCAACAATTTAGTCCCTGAAATTTGAATTTTGTTTCATTTTGGTCCCTCCATCAAATTTTCTGTTAATAATTAACGGAATGCTGACGTGGCGTTGATTTTTTTATTAAAAAAAATTATTTTTAATTTTTTAAAATAAAAATATATTAAATAATGAAAATATTATTATTTTTATACATTTCTTTTTCTCTCTTCTTCTTCCTCTTCCTTCAACTTCTTCAACCATCCACCACCAAACCAGTCGCCGACGACACGACCGCTCGTTGGCGACAATTTTTTTTTAAATCTTTTCTTCTCTTTTCTCTCTTTTCTCGTCCCTTTTCCCTATATTTTCTTTAAAAAAATAGAAAAGAGGGGAGGAGGAGGATCCTCCTCCTCGTTCTGGCGCCGAAAATGGGAGGAAGGAACTCTTCCTCCCTCCCTCTTTTCTTTAAAAAAAAAAAAGAAAACAAAATGAAGGGAAAGAAGAAGAAAAAGAAAGGAGGAAGAAGAAAGAAAAAAAACAATTTGTTGTCGGCCGCCGGCGACAATAGTAGTTGTGGTGGTGGTGATGGTGGTTGAGAAGAAGAAAAGAGAGGGAAAATGAATATATATATATATATATATAATTTTATTATTATTTAATTTTAATTTTTTAAAAAAAAAAGTGTCATGTCAGCAAACCATTAAGAGTTAATGAAAAAATGGATGGAGGGACCAAAATGAAACAAAATCCAAAACTCAGGGGCTAAATTGTCGAGTTTGAAAACTCAAGAACCAAAATGAAACCTAACCCAAACATCAGGGACCAAAAGTGTATTTTTCCCTTTTTTTTATTAAAGCTAAAAGAATTAGATTTTAATGTCTATGCTTGTTATTGAAGTTGAATGTGAATATCAATTTCTTGATTTAGCATAGAATAATATTAATTGTCTTCGGGAGAGACAGTTAGTAATCGTGAATTTTTGGTTTATGGAATAATTGCATGCTCAATCTTAGTTAATTAATGAATGAATTCATATGTCTAATTGATGAAATCAATTCTCTAAGGTATTTCTTCCTTGATCTTTCCCTACATTTATTTGTTTTGGTTAATTTTAGACTCTTTTCATCTTGATCGAATATTTTCACTAATCTAGAGGACGACACTCTCTCTTTTCAGTATATTTAAACTTGATCCGTACACTTGCAGTGAGCAATTTGTGCAACAGTTATCCCACTTATTCCCATATTTTTAAAAACCAAATCAAAATTTTAAAACTAAAAAAAAAAAAATTAGTTGTCAAAAACTTGCTTTTGTTTTTAGAATTTAGCTAAGAATAGTTCAAATCTTTCCTTAATTAGTAGGAAAAACATGGTAAGGAAATCGAGAAATTACAAGCATAATTTTTTTTAAGAAAAAAACAAACAAAAATCAAATAGTTAGGGTGTGTTTGGTTTAACTTTTAAAGTGTTTAATTTTGAAAATAAATCATTTTGAAAAAAAAATATAGTGTTTGACAACCACTAAAAATGACTTATTAGAAAATGTGATTGATAAATAAACTATTTTGAGAGAAACACTTGAAACCAACTTTTTAAAAAAGACTTCTTTAAGTAAACAATAACTTATGCATAAAACATTTGTGAGGAAATGCAACCAAACATGTGAGTGTTTAAATTCTAAACAATTTTTATACAAAATGTTTTTTAAAAAATGAATTCTTGAAAAATATTTAAATTAAAATGTATTCCAAACGGATCCTTATCGAAGAAAGGTAAACTTTTGGATTCATTGATGACTAAATGAAGACAAGTGTCCAAGATTTTGTCAGCACATTATTTTCACTCATTGGTTTTTTTTTTTTTTTTTTTGATTTCCACTCATTGGTGTTTTACACCTATATCTTTCTAACTTTTTCTCTATATTTTTTTCTGATTGGTATAATTTTCTATCACTCTCTTAACGTTTTTTTCCCTTCTGGAATATATGTAGGCCCTTTTAAGTAATGTTATGATTTCTTTTGAAAACAAACATATTATTAGCATTCAAAAACACTTTTAATTGATCTAAAATATTAAAAGGATTTATAGTTAAACACTTTTCCCAAAGCAATTAACTAATCACAAACGTGCCTAATAACCACATACCACTAATTTTCCTTTTTTTTAATTTCACAAACGTGCCTAATCCCATCAATGATAGAGTCTTAATGAAACTATTGGATCCACATCTCTTATATTTGCACCCTTTCATAGAGTACAGATTTCATAAGCTTCTCGAGAGTTGGAAGGTTTTGATTTTCATCATAACCATATAAAAGAGGAACAAATCTAGCAATATTTTGAGAAGCTTGAATAAACGTCGCTGGAAATGGATTTGGAGAGAGGCTTTCTTGGTTCAGTCTCTTCCATGCATCTGAGATCATGTTGTTAACCCGCTGCCGTGTGCTATCAAGAGAAATCTCTGGATTTTCCTTCATGTAATATTCTACGTACGACCCATCATATCCTTCTTGGCTCTCATCCTATATAATCAAATACTATTTAGGGTCTGTTTGGAATCACTTTCTAATCAGGTACTTACCATTTATGAGAACGAGAATTTTAGATGAATTGGTATTAATGGTGAAGTTAATAATGTTTTTGGATTACCTTTGCACTTCCCAAATCGTCGCTAAGTCTTAGAATCGATGCAGTGGAAGATACAATCCCTGGGTTGCTATTCAAAAGTTGAACAGTTTCTTTGTTTATTCCTTGGCCTAAGAGAAAGAAGATGTGAGCTAAAACTACATGTACTCCAGAACTAACTGCTCCATTCTCTAAATATTCTTTGGCACTTGGCAAATGGCTACAAGCAAACCATTCTGCTTCCACTAGAAATGCGTCACAAAGGGTAGCCCACTGAGAAAAAAAAATTATCAACACATTAATATATGGTTTAAAATATAGCATTTTTACTTTCACTTTAATATGAAAATTTACCGATTTCCGTAGGGAAGTAATTGGGTTCCAGCCATGCTTTCGATAAACCTTGTCGCTTATTTCATTTGTCGTTTCATAAAGTTTGATGTAACAAGTTTTCATTGGGTGTGGTAAGTTGTCAATTGCTGCCAGGTCCCATCTGCACTAAGTTATGAGTTCATTAGGAAACATGTGCCTAAGAGATCAAAATATCGCTTTCGTCCTCTATTTTGGATCTCATTCTATTTTAGTCCCTATAATTTTAAAGGTTACAATTTAGACTCTGTATTTTAAATAGATCTTAAAATTAATCTTTAGTATTAGTTCGAAATCAATTTTTATTGAAATGGTAAAATAATAATAATAATAATTTTTATATGTTTCCAAAACCTTTAGAGAAAAGACTAATTAATAAAGGTTTAGTTACATTTATGGAGATCAAGTTTGAACATTTAAAGTATAGGGACTAAAATAGAATGAATCAGACAGTACTTTAACCAAAATACTTTGGCTTTATGAGTTTCATACCTTTGGATTGCTTTTGTGAATAGCCGAAGTTCTTGAAGTGAACCATATAAATCGTAGATGTCATCAATAAGGTATATAAAAGAGATAGATTTTGTAAGATCGACTCTTTCTTCGGAAAAATCTGGATCTGTTAAGAAGGCTAGAGAACAAATGTACCATTTAAGTGGTTGATCTCTAGCAAACATTAATTCTTCAGATAATCCTGTCTTACTCCACCACCTACATGCCAATTGCCAAAAAAGATTTTGTTTTAAAAAAAAAAAAATCTACGTTATTGCTATAATGAATCAACCCTTGTATAAAACTTACCCAAAAAATTGAGATATTTCTCGTTGGTATAAGTTTTGAACTCTGTTGAAATCCAACTTTGCCAATTGTTGGAAAACATGAATCCATTTATTTGGGGATTGGAAGCCGAAGTATCTTTGAACCAACAATTTCGCCAAGCTTTTATGAAAGGGATTGGTCAAAATATTACCCACATAGCTGGCTAAATGTTTATCAAGATTCCCAATAATACGTATATTATTCAACGTATGGCGACAGAAATTTCCAATTTTTTCTAGTTTGTCTTCTTCAGGCAGACATAATTGCGAAGCTTCATATAGACTCGTGAGGCCTTCAATATTTTCGTTAAATTCTTTGTCAAATTTTCCCTCTTTATCCATGAAACTTTCGAACACATCTACACAAAGACAAATTTTGATTAATTTTCTCATCCTTTTTTTGGCATAATTTTGAAAAAAAAATAATAATTTGAAATCACCTGCCGGTACGAAATAACCGTGTTGTCTTAGAAGTCGAAAGCGAAGAGCGATCTCATGAAGGCGTGTTTTAGTATGGAAATAGTAAGTTGGCATTGTGTATTGCCTTTGTAGAATTGCTTCAATCTCCTCTCGGAAGCAGTGGTCGATTCCTAGGCGTTGTATTGCATCGATCATGTTTAAGCCCTCCAAAGGGTCTACTTCTGCTGTTCTACTTAGCAAACGCTTCAGAGTCTTCATTTCACATTCATATTTAAAACCCATTTTGTCCTACATAAATTAAACCAAAAAAAACAAAATTCAAATCATCTGATTGAATTCTCCAATTGAAATGAAATATTACTACAAATGAGAAAATGAAATAGACAAAAGAAAACAGATGATAGAGAGGCATACAAATTCAGAATGTGATGGAAGGGAAGTTGGAAGGGAGGAGTGATTTAGAGGAATGGTCCATTTGTGATGATGTGGGTTTAAGACTTTAGCCCCATTAGGGCTGATTGGTGGAGTGTTGTTCATGGAAGCTGTTGGATTTGGTGGGAAAGAAGAAGAAAGACGAGCTGGAACTCCAACAATCAGCAGTGCTGCTGCTGCTGCCATGGTAGATGAACAAATTCTTTTTAGTGGCTGAGAAGTTTTTATGAAGCAACAGAGGAAAATGCTGGATATTTTTGGTGACAGGCTCCCAATAAACCTCTCCAATTTATAATGATAGGGTTTATGTGACAAAAAAAAAAAAAAACATGCTTTTTTTCTTTTTTTTTAGAGAGATACTATTTCACCGATCGAATCACAAATATCTAACATATTCATACCTAACGATTTTTCACAGAGTGGTGACAAAAGGTATAACTTGTACAAATCGCTTTCCATTTTCCAATTTGATCTGATCCATTCGTTCGTTGAGCTATTTATTCAATTGCATACATTTTTGGGGACATGTTCATTTAAAGCTAATTAATCTAGTTTAAAAAAAAAAAGCTAATTAATCTATCCAATTGATAGAAATAAATTTTGTTGGTGGACGTGTCAAATTTTTCTAATGGATGGTGAGTTAAGTTTTGTATCAAATGGTATTTGGGTACGTGGTATGCTCATGTTTCTAAATATATTAGTAAAATAATAATTTAATATATTTTTTAAAGAAAATAATTTAATGATAGATTAATTTTTTATTAGCAAACAATCTTTCATAGGGAAAGACTTGATTAAAAATTTTAAAAGATTGAATACTATCAAAATTACCTAAAAGAAAATTCGGGAACATCACTATCTATATATTGAGTCCACCACATGGTTCTGTCTGTTGAAGCCTAATTTTATTTATTTATTTAAAAAAAAAATAAAGTCTAAAGTATTTTCTATCCTTTTCCAGTTCGTCAACAACCGTTAGCGGGAAAACAACTTGAGAAAATTTGAAAGAAGAAGAAGGAGGAAGATGAAGAAGATGGAGAAAAAGAAGAAGAAGAAAGAGAAAGGGAGAAAGAATAAAAAAAATAATAAAATATTAATATTTTATTATTTTAATATTTTTATTTAAAAAATAAAAAAAAATTATTAAAATAATAGTGCCACGTCAGCAACGAGTAAACAGAAAAATTGACGGCAGGCACCAAAGCGCTCCTTATCTCAAACCAGTGGCGGATCGACCGAACGTCATGTCGGGGGGGCTATATAGAAAAAAAGAAAAATATCAATTTTAACCATAAAATTGATAAAATGTTTCGGTTTTTATCTTAAATTTTCAATGTTATCCAATTGCATATTGAACTTGGTTTAATGTTGCAATTTACACCTTCACTTTAAAAAGTATTGTAGTTTTACCTTAGATTGAATTTTCGTTCAAAGAATTTTAAATATAAGTATAAAAGAAAAAGAACGATATTGAAATAACAAGTTAGATTTTTTTTTTCTCTTTTACAAGAATTATGCATTCGTTTCATATTATTCATTTTTTTAAAAAATAATTTACTGAAATTTGAAAATAATTTTATTTATTTTCATGTATATTGGATCCAAAAAAATAATTTTTAAATTTAAAGTTGAAATTGAAACAAATTTTAATAATTGTTTCACTCTCTTATAAAGTAACTAAAAGACTCTTTAAAAAAAAAAAGAAATAAAGTAACTAAAAGACAAAAAAAAAAAAAAAAATCAAAAGAAAGAAAAGCAGGTTAAAAAAACTGAAAAGAAAAAACGAAAAAAAAGGTCAAAATGCTCGTCAAAAAAATCTGAAAAGGAAAAAGAAACAAACAAACGAAAAAAGAAATAAAAAGAAACATGAAAATGCGCGTCAAAAAAACTGAAAAGGGAAAAACAGAAAAATATGCGTACAAAAGGAAAAAACGAAAAAAAAAAAAAAATTGAAAAAATCGTTCAAAAGGCGCGCCAGGAGTTTCGAACAAGGGTGGGAAGCAAATGTAGGGGGGGCTAATGCCAGCGTGCTGAAAGATCGGATTGAATTCTTACTGCCGCATTTAATATAATTAGCATATTGCTTCTAAGTTAGGGGGGGGGGGGGGGCTCGAGCCCCCGGACCCTACATAGATCCGTCACTGTCTCAAACCTCAGGCGTATTTTTGTTGAGTTTGAAAACTAAGGGACCAAAGTGTCACTTAACCCAAACCTCAGGGACCAAAGTGTCACTTAACCCAAACCTTAGGGACCAAAAGTGTATTTTTCCCCAAAAATAACATAATATTTCAATAATGCAAGATGTTATGTCGATATTTAATTTCAAAGTTTTTATGATATAATTAATTTAAATTTCATATGATTTAAATTACAATAATGTGTTTAGTCTAGATATTTTTATATTTTGATTGGAAAAAAATTACTATAAAAAATCATAATAAAGAATATTATTTCAATTAATAAAAAGTAAGAAAAAGTAAATGAATTTATAAGGCAATATAAGCTATAAATTAGATTTAAATAAAATCTTATAACTGATGGTGAATCACATCTCAACAACCTGAAGTAATAGGAGAATAAATACTTGGTTAGCTTATTTTAAAAAAAAATACTTGGTTAGCAAATCCACCAAGTTTTTAGAAAATGTAATTTGAAAAGCTGCAAATTTTTAATTTTGCAAAATAAGAAAAGTGCTTTCATTAAAATTAGGGGCAACAAGAAATATGGCTAAAAATAAATAGGTGGCTTGAAATATAGCTACAAACGTTTATAAATTAAATAGATGGTTAAACGATTTAATGATTAATAAATACCTATTTGTAAAAGACAAATATGCCCCCCAACAAACTGTCTAACGTATTCTTAACGTTTAAAACCAAAATCAGAGTTTTTCAAAAAAAAAAAAAAAAAAAACCAAAATCAGAGTTTAAGAGAGATAAAATATACCCCTAAAAATAAGTTGGAGACATTTTAGGAAGTTTGAAATTCAAAAATCCAAGAAACAAAACTAGTTTGAAAATCTAGGTGTATCATATTGTTACTACTGGAAAAATTTGCTTCCCGGAAAAAGTTGCTTCCCGGAAAAATGAGTCAATACCTTTATTGGGGAAGGAGTACAAAGTTCAACCTCCCTCAGTAGAGAGAAACACCTTCGGAATGCATTAATTGGAAAAAAAAAGTCCTCTCAATCTGAAGACATACTACCTGCAACTAAGAAGATCATAAATTAAAAAACAAAAAATAAGAACAAGTTGCTAATTTCCCCAGAAAATTGAATAACCTAAAAAGACTATACCTTTAAATGCTGCAATTATGGAATGTCATGTCACCGCCCAACCTCCCACCAGAATAGCCTTCATGCAGCAGCCGTCTGTCCATCTTCTTCTTCCAAAACTCGAAACCTTTGAGAGCATTCCACACCCTCGAAACCCCCATTCCACACCATTCCCCACCGCCACCACAGAGTGTATATCGCTACCTACCTCTCATATCACGCTGATGAACCACCTCCGTCGTGCCAACAACCTTCATCCGTCGCGTCAACGACCATCTCTTGCATGCTCAATCGATTCTCCCCCTACGCGACGACTGTACCAAAAAATTTGAACTAGGTAACGGTTTCATTTCCCTTCCCTTATATTTGCAACAAACATATACATTATCACGAGATTTTAGGGATTTAGTTTATTCCCTTTGAAACCGTATATTTTCGAGATTCATTTTTTCCTTCCAATCCGCGATTATACCGCTCTATTGTAAGACGAAAAGCACGGGCGTGGGGAGGAAATGCATGGAGGCGGTTTTGGTGGAGGGTTTGTGTTGATTTGACTTAAATGTTGAACCCGCCAGAGTGGTATGTACTGATAAATACCATTTCATCGTTATTGCAACTTCTCTGGAAAAAGTGTGCTTGTGGTATACTCATATGTATGTGTGCATACACATTGGCATGTCTAATAGAAAAAATGTTTTGATTTGTCTGTACTATTATATACATCCATGGAATGGTCTGATGTGTCTACTTGTGTGTGTATACACTTAACCCCCCCTGTATTTGAGTTAATCACCCCCTGTATCGTGTATGTTTGGAATGCCCAATAAAAATACACTCTGTCTTTGTCTGTGTTGCTATATGCAACCATAATAACCCCCCGTACCATGTTCACCTGAATGCAAATACCTGATGAATGCCATAACTGATATCTGTCTATAGTATTACATACATACGTGTTCCGCATGCATTCTGTGTGTATGCATACTTACCCCAGTCCCACCCCCAATATGAGTTATATATACGTTGTAGTTTATATGCACTGTCATCTGTCTGTGTGTACTGCTACTTACGACTTTTATTGTTGTCCTTTTGTAACATGGATAATGAGGGGCAAAATATGAGGGATAAAATCTTTTTTTACCTTTGGAAACGCTGAAACCTAAGCCTAAAAAATAGGTAGATCTTTTTATACACTTGAACACAAACCGCCAACTGAACTCCCTATAAATCGGGATTCATCCATCCCGAAAAAAAGGGGGGAGAAACTGAATGAAAACAAAAAAAAAAAAAATCTGTTAACGGCGTTTGTCTATAGTCGTATATACTAGGGGTAAAAATGTCAAAAAAAATCTAGAAAACAGTTCCTGAAAATGCGGTAGCCACCCCTACGAATTCTGAACATCTGTAGCCAAAAAACAAGAAGGCTTTTTTTTTTCTAGATGTTTAGCACAATTCCCCTTAAAATTATTTTATAATTAGTTCTACCAAACACTGAAAAGAGTTCAAATTCTTCTATAATTGGTTTTTTGGTCTCCAAAATCATTGTCAAACTCACCCTAAGTGTTTAATGGCAGTGGTATCATCCTAATGAAAAATTAATAGAAAAATAATAATGAAAATGAAATCTATAAAAACCGACCCTACAATAAAAAACATGAAAAAAACAAGGCTAAAAACAACCAAAAAGGTTGGAGAAATTCTTACCGTCACCATTTATGGATCAATATACTTGGGTGTGTTTGGTTGGTGATTTGAAAACAAAAATTTGAAAATAAAGGATTCAATGAAAACAGAGTTTTATTTTATGTTTTCAAATATGTGTTTTATAGCAGATTTAAAAATTAAATCGCAATTTAAACAATTGTTCAAAATGTGTTTAATAATATATTTATAAATAATATACTAGTTGTAGGTTGAATATAAACTATTATTAACTAATTTATAAACATGTTATATATCATAAATTTTTTATATTTATTATTTTACAATATCATATAATTTATAATACGTTATATTATACATATTTTAATTTAACAAAAATGAAATATTGTATTTATTAAAGTTTTTATCTTTTTTAATTTAATTCTACATTTTAAAATTTTAAATTCAAAATCTGAATACTAAAAACATAAAAAAGTTATTTTCAAAATTTTCACTATTTGAATGATAGAATCTAAAAACACTTTAAAAAAACGCATCTATCAAACACTCCAAAAACATAAAATAAAATTCGAATGGCCTGTAAAAAAAGGCTCTAATCTTTTAATCAAATCTCAATTTAATTCTCAATTTTCTCTTTAATATATTAAAAATGCTCAATCTTAGCATTACATAAAAATAATCGGTTATAGTTTGTTCTGTCGTTTAAAAAAAACGTAACAAAAAATCTTTTTTTTTTTTTTGAAAATTCTTGTATATCATATCAACAGTTAATTTCTTAATAAAGCGAAAAACAAAGTTGTGGATAACATGATAACGTACGGGCCGTTTGGCCCACGGTATTGGTTATAATAGTGGGTGCTATTATAACCAAACCCAGTGTTTGAGGCATCAACAAAAATAAGTTGGTTATGGCTATTATAACCAACCCGGCATCAACAAAAATAAGTTGGTTATTCTATCCATTCTCTACAGTAACTCTTTTCTCTCTTCTTCCATGTGACTCATTGACTTTTCTACCGACGACCGGCCGACAACTTTTCCGGCGACCACCGACAACTTTTCCGGTGACCGCCGCCGACTTTCCGACCACTTTTCTGGCGATCACCAACGACTTTTTCCAGTGACTTTTTTTTTTTTTAAATCTTTCTTCTCATTTTCATTTCAAAAAATATAAAAAACGAAAGTAAAGAAAAAAAAAAAAAAGAAAGGAAAAGAGGTAGAAGAAATGAAAGGAAAAAAGAGGGAAAAAATTTTTGTCACCGAAAAATTTGTTGGTGGTCATCGGAAAAATCGGAAAATTTCTAGGGAGTTAGATACTAGGTTGTCTTTTTACATATATAAATATGGAGTTTTATTACATAATTACTTTTGATAATGAAGTATATGAATGTTTACCTTCATCGTATCATATTTTTCGTTCCAAATTATACTTATCGTATTTAAGTTTACTGTGATAATAATAATTTTTAAAAAAATACTCCTCAAGTTTTTATTTTATGTGATTTCTATTTTATTTGATTCTTTTGATAATGAAGGTAAAATGAGTTTTGAATAAGCATTTATCATTTTTATGTTGGAAATACATAAATGAAACAAATATGGTTTTTCTATATGAAATCATAAAATGACTTATTTTGTGACAAAACCATGACTCTAAAACAAAGAAAATCAACCCTTACTTCAGGTTATTTTTGTTTCCTTTTAAGTTAAAGACATAATTTAACCCCTATACCAAAAACTTTATTTTTTTTACAACTAAACCCAATTTTTTTTATTAATATTTGAAGTACAAAGTTGTATGAGGAAAATAAACAAAAAAAAAGTCAGAAAAAAAAAAACAGTCAGCTTGAACACATAGACTACTTGAACACAGACTAAAATAATCTGCATCTCAAACACTACACCCAAACACAGACTATTTTATCTCAGACTATAATAATCTGCACCCCAAACACAGACTATTATAACACTCAGACTATTATAATCCCCAGACTATTATAGCCCCCAGCTATTATAACCAACTCAGTGCCCCAAACAGCCCCTTAGTGTTGATAAACGTCGGAGAGAAAACGATAAACAAAATGTGTACTAGAGGTGTGGCCAAAAGTTGTGAACTCTATGAGTTTTTAAAGTTGACCCATTATATTGTGAGGTAGAAAACCCTTATCATAGAAAGATTGGCTAAATACAAGAAAAATATCAACAAAATTTCACTAATGTGATTTAAATATTAATAACAAGAAATTTAAACATATTCGAAAAGAGTGAAATGCTTATTTTTCAATTAAATTTTTTTTTTCTGAATCTTTTATATTTATAAATTCTTCAGAAATATTCATTGACATTGACACATTTCCATAAAATTAAGACTTGACATTTTCGTCATACCAGTATCCATAAACCTCTGATACCATGTTAAATCACAATTGAAACCAAAATCTTATAAGTTCATGAGTTATGATAACTTTAAGGGGTATAGCAAATAGGTTAAAATAATTGCAAATATAGCAAAATCTAAAACTATTTGCAAATATAGAAAAACCTAATAACCAGCCTGTGTAAATGACTAAAAAACCCATAAAACATGCTACACCGATAGAAGCCTATCAGCGACTATCAATGATAGTTATTGATAGAAGTCTATCAATGACTATCAGTGATAG
Source organism: Luffa aegyptiaca (assembly GCA_017139565.1). Lineage (NCBI taxonomy): Eukaryota > Viridiplantae > Streptophyta > Magnoliopsida > Cucurbitales > Cucurbitaceae > Luffa > Luffa aegyptiaca. The sequence goes on from CM029400.1 coordinate 6,213,086, forward strand.
AATTCTATCAATGATATCATCGATTATCACCGATAGAATTCTATCTGTGTTGAAGTCTATCAATGACTATCACGTAAAATTTAGTTCAATTTGAGTATCTTAATTACATATTAACGTTTTCATTTTATATCTTGATCTTTTCCTAGAATTTGCACGAGCTCACTTCTCAAAACCAACATTACTAATATATTCTCGTATAGTAGCATGTGTCAACTTTATCCATATCATATTATATTCAAATTCATCCATTATACATGGGAGAAAGGGAGGGAAAGAAATCGCGAGAATGGGGAGGATTTGGGCGAAAATGGAGAATGGAGCGAAAATGGGAGAAAGGGAGGGAAAGAAATCGCGAAAATGGGAGAGAGGGAGGGAGGGAAATCGCGAAAAGGGGAATTTTAATGAAATCTACCCACGGTTTAACTCAACCGTTGGGTTATAAGATATTTTCACAGACGGTTCGACCAAGCCGTTGCCCACGGTTTAACTCCCGACGGCTTAACTGAACTGTCGACAAATATAGGAACCGCTGACGGTCGTACCAAACCATTGCCATAGAGTAACGAAACTCCGACGGTTTAATAAAACCGTTGGCCATACAAACGAACCAAATAAATCAACCATTTGGGATGTCCTAAATATATTCCTACGGTTTCATTGAACCGTTGGGATTTCTACTATATATTCCAACAGATTAAAAAACTGTTGGGCTTTCCTATACATATGTCGACGATTTAAATAAACCGTTGGCCATACAAGCGAACCAAATAAATCAACCATTTGGGATATCCTAAATATATTCCTACGGTTTTTAAATCATTGGGATTTCTTCCATATATCCCAACGGATTAAAAAACCGTTCGGCTTTCCTAAACATATGCCAACGATAATTGTATCCGTTGGCATTTCCTATACACATGCCAACGATTTTATTAGACCGTTGGCATTACCTATATATACGCCAACGGTTTTATTACAGCGTTGGCATTACCTATATATATCCCAACGGTTTAAAAATCGTTGGCATTACCTACATCTGCCCACGATTATCTTCGCGTCAGGAGAAAAACAGTCAGGAAATCTTTTAATTCTTGTAGTGTAAAAACTTTTATGCAACTAATAGAAATATTTATGCTGCTTATACAAATAGCAAAATAGACTCTTTCCATCATTGATAGTCACTTATAAATCAGTGATATCAATAACTATCATAAATAAGTCTATAGTCACTAATAGACTCATTCTATTATTTGATAGAATCATATCTATATTGAGGTATTGAAATTTATTAGTGACTATCAAATTAATTGATCTATTAAATAATAGAAGTCTACCAGCGACTGCCATTGATAGACTTCTATCGTTGTTAGAATTCTATATGTATTGAAGTCCATCAATGTTAATCACTTATATAATTATATTTGTATTGAAGTTTTTTTTAGTGACTATCAATGATAGACTCAATACAAATAGAATTCTATTTGTGTTAGTCATTTGATAAACTTCAATAAATAAGATTTAGTTCTGTTTGAGCATTACTAATGTTTAGTTGATAAACTATCATTGTGAGTGAAATCTATGAGTGATAGAAATCTATCGTCGATAGGCTTTAATCACAATTGCAATTATAACTGATAGACTTTCAATACTATCAGTGATAGTCATCGATAGACTTCAATATAAGTAGAATTCTATATGTGATAGTCATTGATAGATTTTAATACAAAAAAATTAGTTCAATTTGAACATTTCATTTTCTTTTCATTTGGATTCCTCCATTTGCGTTTTCACCGATGACCATGATAAAAAATAGATAAAATTCTAATAAATAATATTAGTCTATCAATGACTATCACAGATAGAATTCTATCACCGATAGTCATAGATAGACTTCTATTAGCGACTATCAGGTATTTGGAATACCTTTTAATTTAAATGTTTTTAAAAAATGCATTTTATTTTAAACATTTTGTATAAAAATTGTTTAGAATTTAAAGACTCATATATTTGGTTACATCTCCTCTGGAGTGTTTTTATACACAAGTTATTATATACTTCAAAACTCTTTTTAAAAAATTTGCTTTCTTCTCTCAAAATGGTTTATTTCTCAATCTCCTTTTTTAATAAGTCATTTTTAGTGGTTGTCAAACACTATAATTTTTTTCAAAATGATTTTTTTTTCAAAATTAAACATAAACCAAACACACCCTAAACCAACTTTTAAAATTAAATTGTGTAAATTTTAAATTAAAACCAAATTTCTTAATTTCTCAAAATTACACAATCAAATGATTCTAGATTTTTGGTTAAAACTTATTTTATTTTATAATTAATTTTTACAAAATTTAAATTCAAATCAATCTCCTAAATTTTTGGGTTAACGACAAGAATGGCCGAAAAAAAACCCGGTTTTGAAAAATAGCAACTCTTTATTCTTTAGATAAATGACCAAATCAATTTTTTGAATTTTAAAATGTGAATTAACAACTTACGAAAATACCTTTGATGCAAAAATATATCCGATTTTTTTGGATTATAGGGTAGTTAGATAAAATCTGAGATTCAAATCAAATAAACTAAATTCTAAAATTCAAATCAAATCCCTTAAATCAAGTATACATTAAGCAACCAAAAAATTGAAAATACAGCATAATTAAAAATTTATATCTAATGAATTAATAATTTAATATCGATACATAATAATAAATAAAAAATCAAGAGAATTGAATCACCAAGAACATGTAAAATATGTAAAAAAAACTTATGACATGCATTCAGGACACAAAAAAAATATATAATGTATTTAAATTTAAAGAATAAAATATAATTTAAATTTTAGGCATTAAGATATGCAAATACCTTGTATTAAAAAACTATGAAAAGAAATTATGTTGCTACCCCTATGGAATATCTTTGTACCTTCTCAAAAAAAAAAAAAAAATTGAATATCTCTATAACATTGGGTAAGCCATTGAAATACATTGTATTTAATTGATAAAGAGTAAGACAATGAGAGTGTCTATATCTTTGTAAATAAAAAATCATCAATCCATACTAATACCTTGTAATTTCTATTTCTCTTTTGCATTCTATAACCCTACTAAGAATATATATCTACTAACTTTAAAAATATTTTGGTAATGGTCGCCAAATAAATTCGCCACCATTTGCACAGAGAATGAACAAAATCACATACCCACCCAAGAACAAAAACATCTCACCGCTAGTTGTTAAACCAGATTGCAAGCAAGAAAGTCGTTCATTGTCAACGTTTTGGAAACCAAATGCGAAATCAATATATATATATAGGAACCAAGATTTTGTGCTAACTTCAGTTTTGAAAAAGCAAACAAAGATGGAAGATTTTGGGTTTTCAAAAGCAAACGAAGATTGAAAGAAAAAGATTTGGAGAGAGAGACTTGTTTAGATACATCATATGTGATTTTGGTAAAAAAAGGTAAAATTGGAAAACTAGGGAGAAACTTGGAGCATGTGAACATCACGTGGGGCTATTTTTATTTTTATTTTTTTTTATTTTTTTTTTATTTTTTATTTTTTTTTTTTTTTTGCCTATCTTTCTAAATCAGCCTTTTCTTTTGGTTATTTACAAGGATTACCCTAAATTTTCCAAAAAGCTAAAATGAAAGATTTACCAAATCCCAACAAGATTCCTATAAATAGTGGCCTATAAGAAATTATTTTCTCTTTTAAAAACGAATATCTGAAAATAAGAAATAAATTGTCTTTTAAGATAAATTTATGAAATAAGACATCTTGTTTAAAATGTTTCTCTTTTGACAATAGATTCCTTAATTTTTCTTTTAAAAACAATTTCTGAAATTTAAAAAAAAAAAAAACATTGTTTTAAATGGTTATCCTTTGCCAATGAATTTTTGAAATAAACAATAAATTGTCTTTTAAAATCAATTTCTAAAATAAGAAATCTCGATTTTAAATGTTTATCCTTCGACAATGAATATCTTACATAAGAAATATATAAGTTGTCTTTTCAAATCAATTTTTGAAATAAAAAATCTCCGTTTTAAGTGTTTCTCTTCTGACGACGAATTTTTTAAATAAGAAATCTCATTTTTAAATTTAGTTTTTGACAATGAAATTTTGAAATAAAAATTGAATTTCTCTTCAAATTAATTTCTAAAATAAGAAATTTCTTTTTGTAAAGTATTTGACTTTTGACCATGAATTTCTGAAACAAAAAATAAAATTTATCCCTTTAAATAAATTTATGAAATAAGAAATTTGTTCTTTTAAATAATATTTATTCTTTCCAGAAAGAATTTTTTAAATTCGAAAATAAGTAGGATTTGTTTGAATGACTTCATGACTTCGAATGTGGTGAAAAAAAAAATTAACACTTAAAAACTCTTTCTTGAACAGTTTTAGAAAATCATTCCAAACATTGTCAATATTGTATGACTAAAATTAATTAATTAATTAATTCAAATTTTTAAAAAATGTCAAAGGTTGCAGAAATCTACTCACACTATTTTTTTTTTTTTTTTTTGAAACTCACACTATTTTTTTTTTTTCTCTTTTCATTTTTAGGGATCAATATATGGTTTAAACTCAAAATAATGTAAGGTCTACAAGATATCAGAAACAGTGTTTCGGATTGTAACATGACTGACAAGTGACACGCCACAACTTTTTTTTTTTTTTTTTAAATGAGACTGTTTTCTTATTTTGTTTTCCCATTGTCTAAACATGTGCAACATCTTGTAGTGGTAGTTGTTAAAAAAAAAAAAAAAAATATCTTGTAGTGGTAGACAATTATTGTTGATAATTTCAAAAATATGTCGTGGATGATACAACAACGTAGTACATGTGGATGTGGATGAGAGTTGTGGGAATGTGAAATACATGATAATAACTTTCCAAAAAAAAAATAAAATAAAAAACATGATAATATATATACTGACAAACTAACTAGGCTCCACTAAAAGAAGAGTTGTGGACGGCGTTAAATGTGGGACTGTCATGTCAGGTCGCAACTCAGCATATTTTGTCAATCATGTTTTGATGGTTAATTTTATGTCTTTCAATCAAAAGAGCCTTTTCTAGAATATTTCATGTACCAAAGTTTGTTGATAACAATTTGATTTTTATATAGTTTTTAATTTTTGAAAATTAAGTTTATAAACACTACTTTAATTCACCTTTTATAAGTTTTCTTTCTTTTGTTGATACCTTCTCTCAAACTAAGTTAAAGTTTTGGAAACTAAAAAAAAGTAATTTTCAAAAACTTGTTTTTGTTTTTGAAATTTGGCTAGGAATTCAAATGTCTTCTTAACAAAAATGAAGACCATTGTAAAAAAAGTGGAAGATGTTTTTGTTTTAAAATTTGGTCAGGAATTCAAATGCCTTCTTAACAAAGATGAAAACTATTGTAAAAAAATGGAAGAAAACCAGCTTAATCTTCAAAAACCTAAAATCAAATGGTTATTAAACAAGATCTTAATTAACTCTCAAGTTTTCTTCTAATAGTAACTACATAAATAATATATATATTTTTTATTATTATTGACAAACATGGTCAAAGACTAATTATTAGTTAGGATTGAATTTCATTGTGGTGGCTCAGTTTTAAATTTTATTTTATTTTGTTTCTTAAATTTTAAAATATCTATTTTAGTTGTTCAACTCTTAAAAAAAAATTATTAATTTACAAATTGGTATTCTATTTTCGACTATTTAATAAACAGGCGATGTTAGGGGTGTACAAAAAATCCAACAACCCGAACAACTCGGACTACCCAACCCAAACCGTAAGGGTTGGGTTGGGTTGGGATTTTTTTCGGTTTGGGTTGGGTTGAAATTTTATAAAACCGAAAATTCGGTTCGGTTCACGGGTAATTAGAACGCTTTGGCTCGGTTCAACCCGAACTGAACCAAACAATATATATAATATTTTCTGCTTTTTTTGAATAATACGTGTATGGCTTATTGGTCGTAGCTCTCTCTAGTATTTCAGATGTCTTGTGCTCGAGCCTTATGAAATACAAACATATGTTTATTTTTTTTATATTACTTATTGATGTTTTTTTTAATATTATTTCTTTTTATGTTTTTTTCTTTTCCCTTTTTTCAATGATGACTTGTTCTAATAAAAGAATTTTTAAGTATGTAAAAAAAAAAAAAAAAAGAACCCGGCAACCCAACCCGAAAAATTTGGGTTGGGTTGGGTTGCCATATACATTCGGTTTATTCGGGTCGACAATCCGACCAACCCGAATTTCGGGTTGGTCCAAAAAATCCCTCCAACCCAACCCAACCCGTGTACACCCCTAGGCGATGTGGCTTGGATACTTTTTTGTTTTAGAAGCTTTGTTAATGTTTGTTAATGGGGACATGTTGAAGGCACTATAGCTATTAAATATACTAAAGAAAAAGAAAAAGAAAATCAAATGATTATTTTCATCATATTACGTACTCTTGACATAATATCACATCTGCACTAATACTACATGTAACATGCACTAATATTGAACTAAAAAAAACATGCACTATATATTATTACATCTGCACTCTTTCATATAACATTGATTTCACAAGCTTCTGAAGCGTTGGAAGGTTTTGATTTTCATCATAACCATATAAAATGGGCACAAATCTGGCAATGTTCAGAGAAGCCTCAATGAATGCATGAGGAAATGGATTGGACGAGAAACAACATTCTCTGTTGAGTTTCTTCCATTCATATGAAATCAAGTTGGCTACGTGCTTTCGTTTGTTGTCAATAGAAACATCTTGATTGTCTTTCATGTAATAATTCACATAAGAACCATCATATCCATCTTGATTCTCATCCTAAATTAAACAGAAAACATCGTATTAATCATTAATTAATTAAGGAAGAATGTAGATTCATCAAAAGCTTTGTACAAACCTTGGCACTTCCCAAGTCATCTTGAAGGCGCAAAATTGTTGCAGTAGAAGAAATAATTTCAGGGTCGTTGTCTAAAAGCTGAACAGTTTCATTGCTTATTCCTTGTCCTAACAAGAAGAACACATGCACCAACACCACATCCACCCCACTGCTCACAGCTCCATTCCTTAAATACTCTTCTGCACTCGGGGAATAACCAGAAACAAACCATCCAGCTTCCACTAGGAATGCGTCGCAAAGTTTTGCCCACTGCAAAAAAAATAACCATTAAATTTAACATCATCGACTTAAACTTTTAGGATTTAATATGGTATGAAAATAAAAGATCTTGAGCAAATTATTCGATGTGGCTGTCATCCTCTAAACCTATTAGATATGTGATGAAATTATAATTTTTAATTTATGTTTCTATATCCAATGGTATAAAATCGTCAGTCACATTGTACCAGTCTTCTTGAATAATTTCTCAAAGCCTTGGGATCGAATTCTTGCAACCTTATTTCAAAACTGGTTACGTGGTATGATAATTTTCAAGTCATAGAATATGATTGATATATGTAGATTTATTGCAACTAATAAATATAAATAAAATTACCGATTTTTGTAAGGAGTTGGTTGGATTCCAACCGTGCTTTTGATGGATTTTCCTACTAATTTCATTTGTCACTTCGTAAAGTGATTTGAAGCAGATCAACATACAGTCTGGTAGTGCTTCAGCCACGGTAAGATCCCATCTGCATTAAGAAAGCTCATCAATAAGTTTTCAATTATGCTGCAATTAACATAAATTACGTTACCGTCCATTTGGAATGACTTTTAAATTTTTAAAAAAGTGCTTTTAAGTGAAAAAAAATGTTTTTAAACACTTAAAAAGCTATTCCAAACAGGTACTACATTTTTCGTATATGAATTTGAGCTTTAGTTCATGCCTTCTAACTGCTTCTGTGAACAACGTAAGTTGGTCGAGAGAGCCGTATACATCAAACATGTCATCAATAAGATAGATAAAAGAGATGGGCTTTGAAAGATCAACTCTTTCCTCTGAAAAACGTGGGTCAATGAGGCAAACCAATGAACAAATGTACCATTTAAGTGGTTGGTTCCTAGCAAACCCCAATGTTTTGGCCAAACCTGTCTCTGTCCACCATCTTAATATGAACATGAAAAAAAATTAACGTTAGTGTTGGGAACATTTAACGATTTCTACATATATTTCGTCGGTTGATTTCGTCAAAACTTACTGTGTGAATTGAAAAAGTTCTTGATGGTGCATGTCTTGGGCCATGTTGAAATCCATTTTGGCCACTTGTTGAAAAGCATGGGTCCATCTGTTTGTGGCCGCTGAATCTCCCGTTCCAAAATAATCTTTTACCATGAACTTTGAGAAGCTTGTATGATATGGATTTGCCAAAGTTTTGGCAACATGAATGACTTCTTTACTATCAGTATTGTCTGCGATGTATTGTCTTAAGATTTGGGAGCTAAAGTTTGCAGCTTGTTCGAGTGTAACTTCTCCAGGTAAGCAGAATTGTGAAGCTTCATACAAACTCATCAGTCCATTGATATCTTGCTCCAGCCCCTGCTTGAAATGTCCCTCCTCGTCCATGAAAACATTGAACACATCTGCTCCACACAACAAAATTAGGTATCAGGTATGGATAAATTCATCTTAAAGACGATAAATACAAGTTTAAATTATATAGCCTATACTTTTTTAACTGATGGTGATTTCACATGATATTAGAACGAGTTTTGTGTTTGAATTCTTGTAACATAGTTTCCTCTTTCTATAAATAAATAAAAGGTTAAAATTATATACCTATCCTTTTAAATCCTTCTCGTTCCAAACAAAAAAATTAAAATCATTTCTTGAACTTTCTTGATTCGAGTTGGTTATGTGTTTATGTCATGTAAGTTTAATTATATAACTCATTTCAATATTCATAGATGAGTGACCAACTTGAAAAATGTCAATATATAAAAAATTAAATTAAAACTTTTAAAATAAAGAAACCTTGAAAAGAATATCCAAATATTGGAGACTAAAACATATATTTTAGCCTTAAGAATATAAATAAACAATTCATAGTATTGAAATTCATTTGTTTAAGTTGATAGGTTAGAGTGTCACTCAATATTATATTTATTTTCTAAAGATGTTAAAAGATAACTAATTTAGTGTACCTGAAGGCACAAAATAACCTCGTTGTCTAAGAAGCCGAAAGCGAAGAGCAATCTCATGAAGGTCGTCATTCGTATGATCACCGTTGAGATTGACTGAGATTGCATAATGGCGTTCTAAGAAGACATCGATCTCGGTTTGGAAACGGTAGTCGACGCCTAGACGCTGCGCAGCATCGATCAAGTTGAAAGTTTCCAAGGGATGTCCTCCAATTCCACTCAGTACATGCTCGAGAGCCTTGGCGTCACAAGCATTGATATTATTCAGAGTGCTGATTAAATCATCCTGCAAAAACCCAAGCCATATTTGATGACTTTAATAGGAAGCTCAACGAAAAGAGAAAGAGAGAAAAAAAAAAAAAAGAATGAAGAAGAATTGAAGAAAGCATATTTAATTTAATTATAAGTACTAACAGTGCTCCATTTTTGAGGATTGACAAGGCATTCATTATTGCAGCTGTGGAGTTTTGAGAACTTTGTTTCCGCCATTAATATAGAACAGAGAAGAATTGAAGCAAAGAATTTGGTGATATATGGAGAAAAAAGCTAAGTTAAATTTGCTTTGCTTCGTTATGAGATGGATAGTCCAGCCTTTCCCCTTTATATAGTGAAAGCAAGAGTGTAGAAATTCATTTATTAATCGTTGCTGTCAGTTTATTCAGAATAAAATATATGGTGGCGAGTAGCTTCTCCTTCTCTCTCTCCTTCGTTTGGATAAACAGCAAAATAATGATTTAGGAAGCATTTTTTTTTCCCTTTTTTTTTCCTTTTCCTAATAAAGAATGATTTAATTTATGATATTTGATTTTTTGGGGGGTTAAAATACTCCTTTAATACATGTATTTACTTGTTCTATTTGACTTCTGTATTTTTTTTTGTGTGTAGTTTTTGTATTTTCAATAATTCTTAAAAATAATCATTGTCAAACAAAAAAAAAAAATTAAGTAGTCTGAAGTTAATTTTCATTTCAAAATTAAAGATAATTTTCATTAAAGAAAAGACACCATGTATACTTGTTTTCCCAATTTAAACAACTATCAACCAATTATATAGAATCTAATTATTTTTGTTTTTTTTCACAATATGTGGAAGTGGGAGGATTCAAACTACAGATTCTTTTATCATTAATATACTAATTAAAGTATGCTCACGTTGACAATTACTTTTATTTTAAATAAGTAAAAGTAAATGGGCGGATATTTTTTTTTTAGTGTTTAATGTGGTACCATTTATTAAAATTTATAAATACGAGCAATTGTATAAAAGACGGCAACTTTAATAATGGGGATTTAGACTTGCAGAAGTATAAAAACATCGTGTTACACATTGTTTAAATTACTTCATATGGGCCAAAGTGAGCTTAGCTCAGCGGTAATTGGCATATACCCTCGACCAAGAGGTCAGAGGTTCAAATCCCCCCACCCCCAAATGTTGATGTACTCAAAAAAAAAAAAAAAAAAAAAAAAAAAAAAAAAAAAAAAATTACTTCATATGGCAGAGAAAAATATCTCTTTTTTCATTTCAAAAAAAAAAGAAAGAAAGAAAAATATCTCTTTCTGGAAAAATTATATAGGATGCTTTCTCTCTCACTTTAACACAACAAGATACTCTCTCCCTAATAAAGCTTCTCTCTAAAATGTTTTTATCTTTTTCTCTCACATAAACCAATGAATTTAACTCCAACAACATCCTATTTCAAGTAACAACATCCTATTTTTTATTTTTTATTTGTTTGAATGGAGAAATATCACTTATTAGAGATAGGGAAAAAAGACTTTTTTTCAACAAAAAAGAAAAAAAAAGAAAAAAGAAAAATATAGAGATGGAAAAGAAGACTTTTTTTTTTTAAAAAAGATCCGTGTTTTACACGGAAAGATATCTTTTTTTTTTATTTTTTTGTAAAGAAAAAAGAGGTGGTGAGAGAAAGAGATGTTTTTAGAGAGAGAAATTTTTACCTCCCATCTAGCAGAAAAATCTAAGGGCCCGTTTGGTAACGTTCTCCTTTCTTGTTTCCGTTTCTTCATTTTTAATAAAGAAAAATAGAATTTTATGACCCTAACACCTATACATTCAATAATAATAAACCTATATTCTTATTTATGTTTGGAAAAAAAATGGAAACAAAAACAAAAAAGGAGAAACTAGTTTTAGTTGTTCCCAAAAGTTTATACAAATTTTGAGAGTGTTTCTAAAAAATGAGAAACAAGAAACATACATAGTTATTAAATGCTTAGACTTCTTAATAAAATTGAAAACAAGAAACGAGAGCGTTACCAAACAGGCCCTAAGGGGTCGTTTGTTTCGCAAGATTCCCATGAGTCGGGCATCTGGATTAATGTAAGATACCCGGGTATCTCGAGATGCCCGGGTATCCTAGGATGCCCATACAGGAGGTAATCTAAGTACTTTTGGATGCCCTTTTGAAACATGGGTTTCGAAGATTTCCATGTTGCGGGCATCCCCTCTTTACTTTTTTGCCCTTCGTTCATTTTTTTATATATTTTCTTTCATCAATTTTCTTTATCTTTATTTTAAGTTTTATGATTTAAATAGGTTAATGTCCGATAAACAACTTTATATAATTAAGTATATTTATATATTACATTTACATATAAAATAGACTTCAATTAAATTATATAATATATCCATTTATTTTTAATATTTGGAACGAATTATTATCAATAATATTTATTATCTTATATAAATAATGTTAAAGCAACGTTTTTTAACAACCAACATACATTTGTTATTTTTCTTCTTAAAAGTATATATCATTTATAATGTAATAAATAAATTTCATCTCATATAACATTAATTATATAATTGTCTTTGAGAAAAATATTAAAATTAAAAATAAACTTTATATTTAATATATTTTTTTATTAAAAAAAATCATATATTAATATGAATTCTACGAAATAACATACAAAAATTAATGTACACGAAATTAATATAAAAAAAATTAAATTAATAAAAACAAATATATTATATAAATTATATTAAATCAATATATAAATTATATTAATATATTAATAAGGGCATTTTTGGAACATTGCATAAATTTACAACATTTCCAAGAATAAATCCTTCAAAACTATCGAAATATTCCGGGATACCCTTATAAATTTTCCTACAAAACAAACGTGGCTATCTGAAGATGCCGGATATCTAAAATTTCGATCATCTGAAGATGTCGGGCATCTACATTCCCAAAAAACAAACGGCCCCTAAAAGAAAGATAATGAAATGGTATAACAAATGATCTCAAGGTCCGAATTTTAGCCTCTAATCTTACCTTCGATTTTGGAATTAAGAAAGTTAGAAATTTCAAGAACAGTATTTAATATTTGAAATTTGAAAAATGATTTAAAATTTGTATCGAGAAAGATTTAATTTTTTTTCTAAAAATATGTGGAGAGGGGGATTTGAACTATAGACCTTGTGGTTAATAGTACAACTTTATGCCAGTTGAGCTAAGTTCTTGTTGGCAAGAAAGATTTAAATTGAATATACTTAAAACTCAGGTTTTAATGGTAGTTGGAATAAAAAAAGGAAAAAAATCAATATTTCAAGAAATGTTTCTAAGAAGGGGCACAATTTAAGAAGAAGAAGAAAATTTTGTCAACCTTTTCTCTCTTATTCCTTTCCACACTCATCTCTCCACTTTCTCTGTGACGCCCGAGGTTAAGAGGGGTACATGAATGAACCGAGATCACATCCGAATGAGAGGGATCCTGAGGATATGAAAGCATGGTCAAGATAAGCTTAAAAGAATTGATAGATACTACCTATACCAACAAGGTGCACCTTCCTTTTCGGTGGCTGAATCATAGGAACTTTGAAGTTAAGCGTATTTGGCTTGGAAAAGTTCTATGTTGGGTGACCTTCTGGGAATTTTCCTAGTAAGCATGTGAGTGAGGACAAAGCATCCTAAAAGGACCCCGTGTTGGTTTGTGGGGACAATCTTCATTCTTAGAAGCAGTTTAAGACGAGTATGGTAACGTGGCCAGGTCACAGAGGAATGCTGGGGCCGTGAGCCTGGGGTGTTACATTCTCTCTCTTCTTTCTCTCTTTTTTAAACTTTCCTTTTTAATACTTCCTCATCTTTTTCTTTTTCGTCTTTTCTTTTTCCATGTTGTTCTTTTTCCTTCTCATTTCCTTTTCTTCTTTTTTCCTTTTTCCTTCTATCATTAAAGAAGCTTTAGTTATTAATTTCTATTAAAATCTCTATTATTTTCCCTCAATTTTGGTAGTGCTTACCATATTAGTTTTCAAAGAAATGGTATTTCATGTTTACCATAAACAAATTAACAAGTTATTTCATGTTTACCATATTAGCTTTTTTTAAAAAATCTTTATTTCTTCGTTCTCTTTTTAAGATTTTATTTGTGTATGATTAACTAAGTAGGAATGTGCATTTTAAAAGAAAAATAAAAATAAAGTTTTATAATTGAATTAAAGAAATTAGGTGTATGCTCAATTATCTAACTTTAAATAAATGTCTTATTACTAAATTGACACGAATTTATATCGATAGCATGTTGTGCAATAAATTAATGATCGTTGAAAATTTACAAATTTGTCAGACAATTTATAAATTAATATAATTCAACTAATTCATGTAAGTCGACATCATTTAAGGTAAATTGGCTCAAGTGAAAGATCACATTGTAAATCAAATTTACTCCTCCTCCTACTCCAAGTAGTTACTACTAGTGGTAGTACTTCTACTATACTACCGATACTACTACTATCTGTTATAGGAAATTTTGGACCAGTCTGATGCACAAGGAGCTGACGAGAACAACCAGACAGAGGTAGGACTAGAAAACCGACCCAGAGGAAGACCAGACCAAAGGGTCGGCCCAAGTGGTCGGCCCCGAGCTCGGTCGCCTCCGTTTGGTCCCTGCTACCTCTGGCCACCCCGATTCCGCCTGGATTGTCCCGAAACGTCTCCAAATTCCTAAAAACCCTAGGAGCATGAGCAGGTATTTATATCCCTCTCCGCCACTGAAGAAGGGAACCCGAACTCTATTCTCTGACCCTCTTCTTACTCTTACTTTCCTACTTCCCATCGTTCTACTTGTTGACTTAAGCATCGGAGGTGGTGTGGCTAGCACCACACCGGTGTGCAGTTTTCTGTCTTGCAGGCCACGTCTTCCCCCCTTTTAAACAAATTTACCGTTCGTGGCAAGTGAAGGTCAGGTGAGTTCCTCCCAACCAAATTTGACCATCAACACTATCGATACTAGTAGTTACTACTACTACCATCACCATTACTACTATCATTACTACCACTAGTAGTTACCACTACTATCATTATTGTTGCTGCTCCTACTACTATGTATTATATAATATAATATATTATATTGCATATATTAAATACCATAAACATATTCTTGTCAAAAAAAAAAAAAAATACCATAAACAAAAATAGAAATATTTATCAGACATGTTTTTGTTCTTAGTTCTTAACAAACAAGATGCAAGAACCAAAAATAGAAAACGAAAAAGTTATCAAACCAACCCTTGACCTTAACTAATTATTAACAGAAAGTTGGAATATGACAAGGTTAAATAAACAATTTACTTCCAAATTTTACGAAATCATGCAAAATACAACGTTTTAGTTAATTTTTTTTAACATTAAAACATGATTTGAAATTACTTTAAAATTCATATTATTCTCTCTTGTGATAACAAACTAAGAAAATTTATTTTGAAATCGTTCAAAATCATGACTAATCAAATAAACCATGATAGAAAGAGTATATGTCTTGGGAGTTGGGGTAAATAAATTTTTACTGTTATAAACATAGAAATGTGATGGTTGAATTTCTTTCCATTAAAAATTCTTTTTTTTTTCAATCAAAAAAAATTGAGGGTTAATCACTACTATAGATAAATTTTAAGGGATCAACTATATAAAAGTTGATTCGTGCAATTAAGTCATAAGGAAACGTGTTTGGATGTCTACCATGTGCCCTAACACAAACACATTGAACTTATCTGATGCAAAAGAAGAAAAATGTTTTAAAGCCACTGTTGAGGCTGCTGCCACGTGGAGAAAAAATTTGAGTGGCTGAAATTATTTGATGCACAAAAGGTGTTCTTGCATATGATATTATATTTTAATGGTACCTTTCTTTTATTGACCACAAACAAAACATGTAAATTCCTCATAAATTTAAATCATTATATGATAAAAAAATAGGTTTTATTACAAGTTTAGTCCTTGAACTTTCAATTTTGTGTCTAATAGGTCCCTGATATATTTGATATTCTTAAAGTTAACCAAGCTACTATGGATAAAATTGAATTTTATGCCTATTGAGATTCTAAACTTTCAATTTTGTATATAGTAGGCTTGTGAATTTTAAAAAATGTTAAATAGGTCAATAACTTATTAGGACACAAAATTAAGAGTTAAGGGATCTATTCGACACAAAAGTGAAAGTTTAATGATCTATTGGATACGTTGTAAAGTTTTTTTTTTTTTTTTTTTTTTTTTTAGAAAAAAGGATACTTTATTGAGGAGCGTATGTGAGTAACATACAAGATACTTTGTAAAGTTAGAGACCTAGCTATTTGAAACAAAATCGAAATTTTAAGGACATATTTGAAACTTTTTAAAGTTTGGGGACTAAGTTGACACAACCATAAAAGTTCAGGGACTAAACATGCAATTTAACCAAAAGAATATCAATTGGATTATATTATATCAAAAGTTACAACAAAAGTGAAACACATTGAATTGGGGAAGTATGAATAGTACTTCCATCCAATTCGTTTGGGCCAAGAAAAAAATATTTAAATTTTAGAAAAAAATTCGATTTATACTCTAAAAATTTGACACTTCAAACTAATAATTGTATCAACTTAAATCTAAACTTTCACAAGTAAACCCATTTACATTTTTGGTTAGTGATTTATAACTATTTTCACTTATTCTATTTAAAATAAACTCAAATTCACCTAAATAAAACTATAAGAGTAAATAATCTTGCATACTTGCTTTATTGATGCAAAGCTATATAAATAGCTAAAAGCAAAACAGATACAACGAGAAAGCATAACTGCCAATAACAGTATAACAGTAGGGGGCATAACTAAGTAACTAACATATGAGTTTAATACTCCCCCTCAAGATGGACGTACAAGACTTAGAATGCCCATCTTGGACAGCAGAGATATAAAAACGGAACGAGGCAATGCCTTGGTAAAGATGTCGGCTAACTGCAGATGTGTGCGAATGGGGAGCAACTTACATGACCCTGATTGATATGATCTCGAACAAAGTGGCAATCGAGTTCGATGTGCTTCGTCCACTCATGGAAAATGGGATTGGAGGCAATGTGTTTAGTAGCGGTGTTATCACAAAATATCAGGGCAGGGGGTGTTAAGGAAGTCTGTAGGTCTCGGAGGAGCTGCTGAAGCCAAATTAACTCACTGGTTACAGTGGCAAGAGCCCTGTATTCGGCCTCGACTGAGGATCTAGATACAGTGGTTTGCTTCTTCGACTTCCAAGAGACAAGTGCTTCGCCTAAAAACACACAAAAACCCGAAGTCGACTTTCTGGAATAAGGACACGATGCCCAGCCAGCATCAACAAAGACACGCAGCTCTAAAGTATCAGAAGCCTTGAGAAAAACTCCTTGACCAGGTGATCCCTTCAAATAACGAAGGAGAGTGTAAGCTGCAGCAAGGTGTGGCTGTCGTGGATTAGCAACAAACTAACTTAGTTTGTGGACAGCAAATGTGATATCCGGTCTGGAAACGGTGAGATAGAGCAGTCGGCCAATGAGTCTACGATAGACAGTGGCATCAGTAAGTAAAACTCCTTCAGTGGCACTGGGTTTCGTGTGTGGATCCATGGGAACAGGGGATGGCTTGGAAGCTAACAAACCCGTGTCTTCAAGTAGTTGGAGAATATAGTGGCGTTGTGACAGCAAGATACCTTTTGAGGAACGAGCCAATTCAAGACCCAAAAAGTACCGTAAGGGGCCCAAGTCATTTAGTTTGAAGACAGTGTTCAAATGGTCCTTTAGCTCGTGTAAGGCAGTTGATGAAGCACTAGTTAGGATGATATCATCAACGTAAACCAAGAGAGCTATAAACGAGGAGCCAGTGCCTTTTACAAATAAGGAGTAATCCGATTTTGACTGCTTGAAGCCAAGAACTAACAAGGCTTGAGAGAACTTATCGAACCATTGACGAGACGTTTGTTTTAAGCCGTAGATAGACTTGTTCAACTTGCAAACTAAACGCTCCCCCTTAGGTGTGGCAACATTATGTTTGTATCCTAAAGAGAGGTCCATATATACTTCTTCAACTAAATCACCGTGCAAGAAGGCATTATTTACATCTAGCTGCAACAATGGCCAGTGGAGAGAGACAGCAAGGGTTAATAGTACCTTGACAGTGACCACTTTGGCAACAGGCGAAAACGTCTCAATGTAGTCAACACCTTCCTGTTGTTTGTACCCTTTTGCAACAAGGCGTGCCTTGTAACGCTCTATGGTTCCATCAGCTTTATACTTGACTTTATATATCCATTTGCAGCCGACTGAGTGGTGACCAATGGGAAGTGACACAACGGACCAAGTATTATTTGCTTCCATGGCTTGTAATTCAGCATTCATAGCCTCACGCCAATGGAGAAACGGGACAGCCTGATGGTAAAACTGAGGCTCATATACAGAGGAGACAGTAAGAGCAAACTTTCGAAATTCCGTAGACAGTTTATCGTAGGACAAAACCTTGTGTAAAGGGAATTTGGAATTGGTTTCAGGTAAAGGAGTAGCTTGTAACAAAGCACAGTGATAATCCTGAAGGTAAGACGACTGTTTGACAGTATGGGAGGACCTTCGTGGAGCAATAACTGTTGGTGGCTGAACAAGCGGATCAATGGCAACAGCACCTGAAGGCTGGGCAACAGGGGTGCTCATCGAGGAATGGACAGCAACATCATCTCCATGAGCGCTGGAATCAGTATTAGTGGTAGTATTAATATCAGTACCACTAATATTGTTCGGTAATGAAGGCAAGACTTCATTGAACTCTTGTGTCTGTGGAGCAAGAAGATCATCAGAAAAACCAGAGAGATTGGGGGAAATAGGCAGCACTATGTCAGGGAACTGATCAGCAACATCCCCTTGTAAGGTGATAGTGTGGAAAGGGAAGATGTTCTCATGAAAGACAACATCCCTTGACACAAAGAATCTCTTGTTTTCAATGTCGTACAACTTGTATCCTTTCATGTTTGGCGGGTAACCAACAAAGACAGAGGGTAGAGCCCTGGGATGGAACTTTGAACGGTGACTAGTCAAAGTGGAGGCAAAAGTAAGACATCCGAAAGTCTGTAAGATCTGGTAGTTGGCATTTTCTTTGTAGAGCCTGAAAAAGGGAGTTTGCCAATTGAGAATGCGAGCAGGAGTTCTATTGGCAATGTAAGCTGCAGTTAATATGCAGTCTCCCCAAAATTGGATAGGCACTCGAGATTTGAAAAATAAAGCACGGGCTATGTTGAGTAGATGTTGGTGCTTTCTCTCCACCACCGAGTTTTGCTGAGGACGCTCTACACAAGAAAACTGATGAGTAACACCTTGGGAGAGGAAAAAATCAGTGAACCTCAACTCTGGGGCGTTGTCGGACCGAAAGTTCTTGATGGAGGCTCCAAATTGTGTCTTAACATACTTGAAAAAATTTGGGACTATGGTTAAGGCATCAGATTTATTTCTCATTAGAAATACCCAGGTATACCTTGAGTGATCATCAATAATTGTTAAGAAGAATCTATAACCAGTGTGTGTAGGCATATGGTATGGACCCCAAGTGTCACAATGTACCAGATTAAAAGCATGATCAGAAACACGGTTATTTGATTCAAATGAAAGGCGGCGTTGTTTAGCCAATGGACATATCAAACAAGGGGAATGAGCCTTGTGAAGGGGCTGTACAGACAAGAAATTTTTCAAGACATCTAGATGTTTATCAAAAAGATGCCCTAGCCTATCATGCCAAGTAGTAGAGTCTTTACAAGTGTGGTGTTGCTTAATGACAGGAACAGAATTACAATGATTTTGTGAATGGGGCACACCATCAGTTTGAAGGAGATATAATCCCTGCCATATGTTAGCCCTGCCAATCATCTTCAAAGAGCACTTGGCCTGAAGTATACAAGAATCAGCAACGAACTTGACAATAACAAGTAGCTTAGCAGTTAACACACTGATGGAAATTAAGTTGAATCTGAATGATGGTATGAATAAGACATCGTGGAGGGTGATATCAAGTTAATGCAAATGTCACCAACTTGACTCACAATAATGCGATCATGATTTGGGAGGGACACAGACATACCCGAGACATCTTTGAGGGAAACAAAAAAATCTCTTGAACAACAAATGTGAGTAGAAGCTCCTGAGTCTAAGATCCAAACACTACAAAAGAATTCAATAGGTAGATCAGGTGAAATGGACGTACCTGCTACATGAGTAGTGTTGGAAGAATCCGTGGGATCAGGTCCAAACTTTGCCTTGTTGAGATGAGATTGAAGAAGATTGAGGAGGCCTTGACACTGTTCCACATTAAGAGTAGCCAATGGATAACTGAGTGTAGCATTGACATAAGGTGTGGAAGGCTCAATCTTGGTTGAATTAGTCTTCTGATTTCGATACCTAGGGGGATATCCGTGAATTTTGTAGCAGCGATCAACCGTGTGGCCTTGAATCTTGCAATGGGTGCAAAATGGGCGCTCATTTTTCTTGGTAGAGTTCGAAGAACCAGACGAACTCAAAGAACCAGATGAGGTCTTTACAAGAAGAGCAGTAGCGGAGGGAAGGTTTGTAGGAGAAAGGGGGGTCGTGGAGGCGCGTTGCTCCACTTCTTGCGCTACCAGAGAGAAAACGCGTTGGATGGTAGGTTCCGGTTCCATGAGTAATAATTGAGTCCAAATTTGGGAAAAAAACTCATTCAGGCCCATGAGGAACGCCATGACGTGCTCAGTCGGGAAGTAGGTTGTCAACTCTTTTACTCCGCCACAGGTACACTGTCCACAAGAACAGGAGGGTCGATACGCGGTCAATTCGTTCCACAACGTTTTCAACTTGGCGAAATAAGTGGTTACGAACTGCTGATCCTGAGCAAGGTTTGAAATCTCGCGCTTTAGCTGAAAAATGTGTGGACGATTCTTTCTCTGGTAACGTTGCTGAAGGTCGAGCCAGATTTCTCGAGCAGATTCTGAGAAGTTGACGCTGGCAAAGACCTCGTTGGAGAGGGAATTGAGGATCCAAGCGGTTATCACGCTGTTACAGATGATCCAAGATCTTCTCAATGTACCGGTTGGTTGTAGTAATGTGCCATCAACAAAGCCCATCTTGTTCTTCACTGTGAGTCCGATGATCATTGCTTGACTCCAAGAAGCATAATTTATGTCAGTGAGTGGCTTTGAAACTAGAACCAAATTCGTACCATCGGAGTGATGAAGATAGTAGGGGTTGATGTACAGATCCACAACTGAAGAACTAGAAGAGTGCACCGTGGAGGAAGACGAGACTGGAACGGGATTGGTTTCAGTCTCTCTCTCTGTTTCATCGGCCATGATTTAGGGCTAGAAGATGAGTTGCAGAGGAAATCCACGATCTCGAAGATGCAAGAAACTCTCAAGAAGACAGAAAGAAATTAACATCTGATACCATATTGCACCATAAGAGTAAATAATCTTGCATACTTGCTTTATTGATGCAAAGCTATATAAATAGCTAAAAGCAAAACAGATACAACGAGAAAGCATAACTGCTAATAACAGTATAACAGTAGGGGGCATAACTAAGTAACTAACATATGAGTTTAATAACTATTCTTATCCAAAAATCCTACCAAAGTAGCAATAAAAAAATTTCACGTAATTATTCCTAAATAAGTAGAGAAAAATAGAGAAATAAAAAAAAACACGTGAAAAACCACTCATATTAATGAAAGTCGTTACTATCGATTTGATTATAGCAGTTCTCTCTAGTATTTTGTTAATCCATGTATTTATAGAAGTCTTATACACGTGAAAATTATGTATTTGATGGTTTTTGAAACAAAATTTTAAAGAAAGATCTAAATTGATTCACTTAAAGTTTTGAGTCCTGAGGCTTAACATCTCTGTTGCTTCTTTGTGGATTCTCTGGAAAGAGAGAAATGCTAGCATATTTCAGGAGAAATCTCGGTCCCTCACCCAAATATGGGAGGATATTCTATCCATTGCTGCTTTTTGGTCTACTAACTCTTCTTATTTTTCCAACGTAACTATGACGCTGCCTCCATTTGCTCTAAACTGGATGACTTTTATGTAACTCTCTTGTATGTTGCTCACATACGTCGTTAATGAAGTATTCTTTTTTCTAAAAAAAATTGATTCACTTAAAGTTCAAAGTTTAAAGTCTAAGTTCTAAGGCTTTTCTCTAGTTACAATGATGCTACTATCGCTCTAAATTGGGAGTCCTTTGTAACTTTGTGCTTCTCGCATGTATGTATCTTACCTACGTTCTTAATAAAGTATCCCTTTTCTAAAAAAAGTTTTAATTGACACAATATTAATTCGAGGTTTTAATTGATACAACCTTCAAAATTTAGGAGTATAAATTGATGTTTTTTTCCTAAATTATTAGTCATTTGATTCTTACACTTATTTTTTTTTAGTCTCTTAAAGTTTCAAAAATATTTATTTATTATTATTATTTTTTTATAACATTGTAGGGGTGGAGGATTGAACCTTTGACCCCTTAGTCGGGTTACAAGTTGTACGTCAGAGATTTTAATTAACATTTTGACTTTTTCCCTAAATGTTATTTTAGTACTGGGAGTTTTTAGATTTTTTTTTTAGATATCACTACTATAATTAAGGCTTTTGAAAGCTCGTTATTGAAGAAAAGGTATCTTTTTGGCAAATTTTGTTTAAAACAAATCTCATACCTTTGTTTGTCGTATATTTCAAAGTTACCAATTAATTCAAAATATTTAAAACTACTCATCTAAGCATAACTTAATTCGTAATGGTATTTTTTTTTCGACAACATGTGGGGGTGGGGGATTCGAACCACATGCTTCTGGATCACTAGTACACACTTGATGCCAATTGAGCTATGCTCATATTGGCGTTGTAATGATATTATATCATTGACTAAAATTAAAGGTCAAAGGTTCAAACCCCCAGCCCACCCTCATATACCGTTGAAGTAAAATAATAATAATAATAATAATATTTTAGATATACATCATTAATTAATATATTATTGTATTCTAAAGGCCCCATGTCATTCTTAAATATGAACATAAATTTTCACTATACAGAACAAGTAGATAATTTTGTCAATCTGATCCTAGCTTTTATTTTTCTGTTGCAACATATCATTCAACGACTTGATTAATTTGTATCTACATCTCCATCCCATGAAAGAGAAATTTTTTCATAAGGTTTTCGAGGCTCATAATGGATTGATTTCTTCCATAGTCATATGCCATAGGAACCGCTCTTGCAACATTTAGACAAGATTGAGTGAACTTGGCAGGAAATAGGTTCGATAATAGGCTTTCTCTATTGAGAGTCTTCCATGCATTAGAAATCTTCTTCATCGTATGTTGTTGTGTTTCTTCATAAGAAATACTCGGGTGCTCCTTCATGTAATATTCTAAATATGACCCATCACGCCCCTCTTGCTTCTCGTCCTGTATAACATGTAAATACGCATTTTAGTTCATTTATAATTTACATCCTACACTCAATTCGAGTATAGCTTAGTGAATAAGATATGAATTACCATTTTACAGGTCGATGGTTCAATCCTATATAATTAAATAAGAAAATAACTCTCCCATACATATTAGCATTTTATAAGCAGCAAAGACAGGCAATTAAGACTAACCTTGGCACTTCCCATGTCATCCCAAAGTCGCAAAACTGTAGCACTAGAAGAAACAATATCTGAATCATCATCAAAAAGTTGCACAGTTTCCTTGTTTATTTGTTGGCCTAACAAAAAGAAAGCATGTATTAAAGTAACATGGACGCCGGTGCTAACAACTCCATTTTTCAGATATTCTTCTGCACTTGGTGAATGCCCAGAATTCAACCATTCAGCTTCAACCAAAAATGCCTTACATAATTTAGCCCACTGCAAAAGTTATTGAACTCTTTAGATTTGGTTGGTATCTAAAATGAAAGTGAATATGCATTGATTGAAAAAGATTTTTTAATTTCTTTAATTGGTTGGTATTTTTTATTAAAAAAGATTTTTTAATTTCTTTTCTTTTTTTTCCTCTCTCCCTTCTCCCTTCTCCCTCCCTCCTCTTCCCACCGTTGTTCATTGCCACCCCGCCACCACCGCCGTCTCTGCCTCTACTACCGTCGACCTCCGTCATTTCCACCGTCGCACCGTCTCCTTTTTTTTCTTCTTCTCTTATTCTTTCCTTCTTCTTTTCTTTTCTCCTTCTTTCTCCCTTTCTTTCTCATGTTTTAAAAGAAAAGAAAAGAACGAAAGGGAAAGATTCGAAATGAACCCAGATCTGGGTTAATTCTAGATTAAAAAAACGGGTTTTCCCTTTGTTTCAGAACTAAAACGAAGAGAAAACACTCATTCATTTCAGATCTGGAATGAACTCAGATCTTTGTGTTTTCAGATCTGAAACGCCCCCCTTCGTTTGGGGCGGAAGAAGGGGAAACCCCTCTCTCTCTCTTTAAATAATATGAGGTTTAGAAGAAGATGAGGAAAGAAGAGAGGGAAAAGAAAGGATAAGAAGAGGAAAGAAAAAAGGGAAATGGAAGGAGAAGAAGAGGGTAGAAAACAAAAAAAGGAAAAAAAAATAAAATAGGCGGTGGCGATTGGCAGCGGTAGTTGACGGCAACAGTCGGAGGTGAGTGGTTGTTGGCGTGGGCAATGGTGGAGGAAGGGTTTTTTAGGAAAGAAGAAGAAGATGAATATGAAAGAAGAAAGATAAAGAATTTAAAATAAAAAAAAATAAAAAAAAGAAAATAAAAACAAAATAATAAAAAATTATTTAAAATAATTTTTATTTTAAAAAATTAAAAAGATATATTTTTTTAATTAGAAAAATTCCACGTTAGCTTTTGTTTGCTACAGTAATGGAGGAATGGTCAGAGGAATAAAATGAAACCAAATCCAAATCTCAGGAGTTAAATGTTGAATTTAAAAATTTAGGGACTAAAATGCAACCTAATCCAAACCTCATAGACCAAAAGTATATTTTTTCCTTTTAAAAATTAGTGGATACAAAATTGATTTTTTTGTGTCTAATAATACCACAAAACTTTCAATTGTATGTTTAATAAGTTTATGAATTATAAAACAATGTCAAATAGGCAAAAGATTTTTAGATACAAAATTGAAAGTACAGGAACTTATGAGATTCAAAGTTGAAAGTTTAGACCCCGTTTGATAACCATTTTATTCTTAGTTTTCTTTTTTTGAAACTTTAGCTCATAAATGCTACTTCCAAGTATGTGTTTTCCCTTTTTTTTCCTAATGTTTTCAAAATGCCTTCAAAAAATGTTTTCAAAATCTAAGTCCAAAAAAAAAAAAAAGACGTTTTTAAGAATTTGATTTGTTTTTGGAATTTGGTTAAGAATTTAGATGTGTTTGCAAAAATAGGGAAAACAGAAATTGAGGGGAAAAGTAGGCATAATTTTTAAAATTAAAATGGTCATCAAATAAGGCTTTAAGTATTCTAAAAAAAAACTTAAGAAATTTATTAGTGTAACGCCCCAGGCCCAGGATTCGGAATCCGGATTTGGCACCTGACGGCCCCGGCATTCCCCTGCAACCTGGCCACGTCACCATCCTCGTCTGAAACCGCTTCAAAATTTCCAGGAGGTCACCCAACATAGAACTTCTCCAAGCCAAGCACGCTTAACTTCAAAGTTCCTATGATTGAGCCACCGAAAAGGAATGTGCACTTTGTTGGTATAGGTAGTATCTATCAATTCTTTTAAGCTTTTCTTGAACATACTTTCATGTCCTCAGGATCCCTCTCATTCGGATGTGATCTCGGTTCATTCATGTACCCCTCCTAACTCGGGTGTCACAATTAGACACTTTTTAAAGTACAAAATATTAGACACGAAATTGAAGGGCTAAAAATCTATTAAACACGGTTAAAGTTCATAGACTAAGTCGACACAAGTTCAAGGAGTAAACTTGTAATTTAACTAAGGCCCCGTTTGATAACCATTTGGTTTTTTGTTTTTGGTTTTTTAAAATTATACTTGTTTTCTACCAATTTCCCTACCATGGTTTTCATATTTGTCACACATTTGAATTCCTAGCCAAATTCTAAAAACAAAAACAAAATTTTTGAAAACTACTTTTTTTAGTTTTCAAAATTTCCTTGGTTTTTAAAAACAAGGAAAGAAATGTATTAGAAAAACAAAGAAACTTGTAGGTGGAAGTAGGAATTATAAGCTTAATTTTCAAAAACCAAAAACCAAAAACCAAATGGTTATCAAACGGGACTTAAATAAAATCATCCATTTATTTAAAATATACCGCTTTATGTAGCGAGTCAATAGGATTCCAACCATGCTTTTGATAGATCTCATAGCTTATTTCATTTGTAACTTCAAATAGAGATCTTAAACAAGTTCTCATGCAGTCTGGTAATCCTTCAGCAGCAGCCAAGTCCCATCTACAACATTGATTCCATTAACATATCAATATAATATGTGTAACGATTGGAATTAATTTCATAACATAATATAAAACTGATCGGCGATGCAGCTTTCTAACCTTCGGACGGCTTCTGTGAATAATTTGAGTTCGTCGAGAGTTCCAAATACATCATAAAGGTCATCAATGAGATATATGAAAGTGATGGATTTTGCAAGTTGGATTCTTTGTTCGGAGTAGAACGAATCTGTGAGACAAACCATTGAAGCAACGTACCATTTAATGGGTTGATCTCTAGCAAAATTCATCTCTTTGGCCAAATCTATTTCTTTCCACCATCTAATTATAAGCACCAACATAAACAAAATGTATGCATTAGTAAAGATCACGGCCTTCTAGCATATAGT
Source organism: Luffa aegyptiaca (assembly GCA_017139565.1). Lineage (NCBI taxonomy): Eukaryota > Viridiplantae > Streptophyta > Magnoliopsida > Cucurbitales > Cucurbitaceae > Luffa > Luffa aegyptiaca. The sequence continues at coordinate 6,239,251 of CM029400.1, forward strand.
GTGTTTGGATCGAATAGCTTGTGAAAAAAGTGTTTTCAAGTATTTTTTTTTTTTTTTTTTTTTTCTGTTTGCACTTTTATGGAACAAATCTTGATTTAAAGTGTGTTTTAGGGCTCGTTTGGAATACCTTCTAGTTTAAATATTTTTCAAGAATGCATTTTTGTAAAAACATTTTGTATAAAAATTGTTTAGAATCTAAACACTCATATGTTTGATTACATTTCCTCATAAGTGTTTTATACACAAGTTATTATATACTTAAAAAAAAATTGCTTTCAAGTATTTCTTTCAAAATGATTTATTTTTCAATCTCATTTTTTAATAAGTCAATTTTAGTGGTTGCCAAACACTTGAAAAGTTATACCCAACCATACTCTTAGTATATTTCAAAAAAAAAAAAAAAATACTCTTAGTATAACTTCTTAAGTAATTTTAGGGGATCAAAATATTTTTTTTAATTAATAAACAAAAATTAATTTTAAAAAAATTGATTGATTTAAAAACACTTTTTGAAGAAACACTTGAGAGATAATGAATATCCAAAAAGTAACTTTAAAGTGATTGACAAAAAAAAAAATCTTCAAACTATGTAGTAAGAAAATAGAACATATATGTAACTAGCAAAATCACTTTTAAATGTGTGGTGCAACCAGACAAATTTGTTATTTACAATACTTAAAAAATGTGAGATATAAAAACAATTTTGTTAAGATTTTTTTTTTTTAAAAAAAGTGTACCTGTCTAAACAAGAGGAAAAAACTGTAAAAATGGAGAAATTATTAGGCGCTCTCGGTGCAATGCTCCGAATAGTTTTATACTGTTGGATGTAAGATAGAAAAATTGTAAAAATACCTCAATTTTGTATCAAACAATTACTAAGGAGCAGACAAATTTGAAGATATACATCTAACAGTGTAAAACTACCTGGAGCATTGCACCGGGAGCACCTAATAATTTTTCGTAAGAATGTCATAAAACAAACCCTTAAATACTTACTTCAAAAACTGAGCGATTTCGTTTTGGCGTAAGCGTTGAGTTGTACAAAGCTCCATTTTTGCAGCATCTTTAAAAATGGTAATCCATTTGTTTGCCCATTTCATATCTTCAAAATAGTTAGGCACCATGAATTGCGCCACACTTTTATGATGGGGATGAGCTAAAGTATTATGCACAAAACTGGCCAAATGATGATCAACTTGTTCAGCCTTAGCGTTTAGCCAATGACTGCTGAATTTTTCAGCTTCTTCAAGAATGTCATCTCCATTCATGCATAGCTGTGAAGCTTCATATAAACTTGTCAGCCCATTGATGTCTTGTCTTAGCTCTTCCTTGAACTTCCCCTTGTTGTCCAAGAAACTTTTAAATACATCTGCTAATTTTTTTTTAAAAAAAGATGTCAATATATATGAATGAACGAAGTTTGAAATGAGTAGAGAAGAAAGTTTATTATGACTTTTGAAAATGTGTTTTCAAGTAAAACATTTTCTTTGTCGGTGCTTTTAGAAGAAAATTACTTAAAGTATTTCACCTACTAATACTTTTAGTGCATGTTCTCTACTTTTTAAATTTTTAAAATTTTAAAAAGTAACTTTTATTAATAAAACATTTTGTACCCCTAGTTAGATTCTGGTTAAAAAACATTTTTAGTTTCTAAGCTTTCATGAAAGAAACAATTTAGTATTTGGAACTTCATGTTGTAACAATTTAGTCCCTACACTTTAGCATTTAATAATTTTGTCCCTGTACTTTTATATTTGTAATAATTTAATTAATCCCTACCATTGGAAATTCGATCGAACTTAAGTGTCAATTTTTATCACGCAATGACTTAGTTTTTGTAGTTTATAAACATATTTGATTCCTTATCTGCTTATTGATCTACATATGTAAGAAATTCCATCAAGTCTTAGTAATATATTTTTTTTATAATAGTAACAAAATCGTTGCAAATTTAAAAATCAAGGGACTAAATTTTTAAACATTAAAGTTCAAGAACTAAATTGTTACATAGTTGAAAGTATATAGACTAAATGAAGATAAATTATTACTTCCAAGAAAGTTTAGAGACCAAAAGTATTTTTTTAACTTTAAAATTTTGACGAAACAACACTAAATCTTTCGAAAGTATGGTTAGTCATCCATAACAACACTATATTCTAAGGGTATGTTAGTTTGGTTTAACTTTTCAAGTGTTTAATTTTTTTTAAAAAAAATCATTTTGAAAAAACTCCAGTGTTTTACAACAACTAAAAATGATTGAGAAATAAACCATTTTGAAAGAAACACTTGAAAGTAAATTTTTAAAAAATAGTTTTTAAGTACATGATAACTTGTGTATAAAAACACTTATGAGGAAATGTAACCAAACGTATATGAGTGTTTAAATTCTAAACAACTTTTTTACAAAATGTTTTTAAGAAAATGCATTCTTGAAAAACACTTAAACTAGAAGGTATTCCAAACGGGCTCTAAAACAGTTGATTTTTACTGAAGAATGGAATATCAACCTGTAGACACGAGGTAACCTTGTTGTCTAAAAAGTCGAAAAAGGAGGGCAGCCCTGTGAAGATCAGTCTCTGGATTAGATCGAACAGCATGAAATAAGACGTATTGTCTCTGCAGAACGGCTTCAATCTCCTCTTGAAAATGGTAGTCAATGCCAAGGCGTTGGGTTGCATCAATCAGGTTCACACACTCCCAAGGATCTTCTATTTCTCTCAAAACATTCTTCAAAATCCTCACTTTAACTGGAGCTTCATACCCAATATCATCCTGCATGCAATCACCACATAATTTACACCCAAAAAGAAACTAAAAAATCAGCTAAGTGTGAGAGAATTTGAGAAAGAGAGATCAGTAAATTAAAACATACTGTTGAAATAGAAGATTGTTTTATATAATGGTAAGGTTGTAAGGGAGTGGAAAGCAATGCATGGTCACTAAGAATAACGCTTTGTTTATTAAGTAAGGACTTGTTTATAGGATTCTTCATGGGGTTGGAAGAATCATTACGTTGTGGAATATTTAGTGTCGCAACAAAAGGACTAAAGGAAGCAAATGGAGAAAAAGCCATCGTTTGTATTTTTGTATCAAAGAAGAAAAACCAACGAAGAAATTTTTTAGTGTGTCAAATTGTGAGTGGTGAAGTGCTTGATGATGATTATATTATATAGAATCTGATCTATTTGTCAACTCTGAATTTCAATTCAACACGCCATTTGTTAATTGCATGCCCCCACATGAAGCTGACAGGAATTATATCAAAGGAAGCAAAGTTTGATTTTGTAGACGACATATTTATGGACTTTTAATCTAAAAACAAAATCGTTTTCCTTGAAAATTTTCCATTTTTCTGAAAAATGTTCATTTTAATGTGTACGATACTTCTAAAATAAATTCTGATTTGCTTGATATAACCAGGCAGCTGCCCTAATTTTTTGCGTTCGAGGAATGTCGATGTCTGGTAATAACTGCGGCGGGGACCTTTGGCATTTGCCTTCCCTAATTCACGTCAACCTATTCTCATTTCGATTTTAATTTTTTAATGGATCGTTATTTTGATCATTCAAGAGACAAGATTTGAAAGAAAATTCATTGGTATGTTGTTCCGTCCGAAAGAAATTATTAAATGTTTCCAGTTGTAATGAGACGAGTAGTTTTACACGGTTGGATGTAAGAGAGAGAAATTGTAAAAGTATCTTAATTTTGTATGCAACGGTTATTAGGACAGACAAATTTGAAGATGCGACGGTTTTAAGGAGGGATGAACATGGAAGTATGTAATAATTTGTCCAAAACACACAAGAAAACAAAATGTACTCCTTTTATTGGGATATAATGAAGTTTGTCTCAAGTAATTAAAAGACTAACACTTAATTTGGGGTTGCTGTAGCTTCTAAAATAATTGTTGTTAACTGTGTTTTTAAGAAAATCAGTTGTATTACGAAGTAAATTAGTGTTTGGTAAATTTTAGCTTTATAGACGAAAAAGCAAGTTGAGGTGTTTGGTAAATTAATATTATTATTGCAGCTTAACTATATTTTTTTTAAATTTAATATTGATATTTAATTCCAAAATTTTAAAAGATAATTTCAAAATTATTTTAAGATAATTATTTTTTTGAAACATATATAAGATAATTGTTTTAAATTTCATATGATTTAAAATATAATCTTATGTTTGACTTATGATGTTTTTATATTTTGCTAAGAAATATAATTTGCTACTTGTATTGGAAAAAAAATATTATTTCAATTTACATAAAAATAAAAACAAATAATTTCAAATGAGTATAAAATAATAGAATAAAAATATGTTAAATTAAAAAAAATGATTCACATGAATCAAGAAAATAAATAGTTAGTTACAGATTAGATGTTTAGGGAAGCTAAACGAAAAGCTACAATTATTGGATTTTGCAAATGAACGTGGTTGAAAAAGTACTTTTATAAAATTTAATTTATAATCTGTTTTACCAAACGCTAAAAACAGTTAAGATTCTTTTTTAAATACTTCAACCGCCTCGAAAATCCACTCCAAACGCACCCTAAATGTATTTTGAAATTGCATATACTAAATCATTACGTTTGTCTCAAGTTTGATGCTTGACAATGATCAAAATTTTAATGGTAAGGATTAATTTGTTACAAATTTTATATTACAATGATAGAATTTGTCGTTCAAAAACTAAATTGTTATAAATTTTAAATGGTAGATTTTGTCCACTTTAATAAGTCGTTTGATAACCATTTCGTTTCCTGTTTTCTGTATTTGCTTTTGATTTTTAAAAAATAAGGTTGTTTTGATAACCATTTCTGTTTGTTAGAAACGTTTTTTAAATTATAAGCAATTTTTTTTTTAAAAAAAAAGTAGTTTTTAAAAACAGATTTCTATTTTTCAAAAACTCATTTTTCTTCTAATGCTTTTTTTTTTTTCTCTTTTACCTATCTCTCTCCAACAAATTCATTTTTCTATTTTTTTCTCTTTACAAAATTTCTTTTTCCCTCTCTAAAATTCTCTCTCAAAACTTTTTTTTCTCTGTAACTTATCTATTTCTCAAAATTGATCTATAACTTTTCTCTCTCTAATAAACATATTCTAACTTCTCTTTAAAAAAAAAAATCTCCCAGAATTTTCTCTAGCTACAACTTTTCTTTATTTTTCTAATTTATTATTATTTCTTCGGCATATCTTTTACTCTTAGTCTTACTATCTCGCTAAAATTTTTCTTTTTATTTAATTTTTCTATCTAAAATTTATCTCTCCTACTCTAACCTTTTTACTTTTTTTTCTCTAACTAAAATATTTTATGGGGTCTATCTAATATTCTCTCTAAACATTTTCTTTCACGTCTCTAAATTTTCTACATTTAACTTTTCTCTCGAAAACATTTATATTTGTGTATCTAAATTTTTGTTTCAAGCTCTTTTTCAACTATGATGCGCCCTCCATTGCTCTGAATTGGACGGCTTTTATGTAATTCTCCTCTTGTATGTTGCTCACATACGCCCTAATAGAAATATCCTTTTTCAAAAAAAAAATTTGTTTCAATGTCTCTACACATTTGTCTTACTCTAAAACATCTTTTCATCTCCCTAATTTTTTTTAAAATTGAAAACCAAAAATAGTTATAAAATAAGTTTGGTTTTCTGTTTTTTAAAAACAGAAAACTAAAAACAGTTTTCAAACATTATCAAACAGGACCTTACTTCTTAAGCTTAATAACAAAAAAAATCAATTATATTCTTGAATTTCAATTCTGATTTTCATAAGTTCCTGCTGCTAAATATTATTACCTTTAATATTGAAATGAAAAGTTAATTGACTAATAAATAAAGGAAGTATATGCCAACCACATAAAATTGAAGGCATGTGTGGTGGGACAAAAGAATTGACAATATGGCATAGAAATCAGCTACTCTCACAATTTTTTTTATCCTATATATGAAAATCCTTAATTTAATTTAGCTAGGCTACCTCTTATATCATATTGTGTAAAATTATTATTTTGTTAGTTTAATCAACATGTCATGTGGTAGCATTTTAGTGTTGTAAATCAAAATTGTATATTGTTTAAAAATATAAGGCTTAAATATTATTTTGGTTCATGTACTTTTGGTTTTGGTTCATTTGGACACATGTACGTTTAAAATGTTCATTTTGGTTCCTATACTTTTAAAAAGTAATCAATTTAGTCCATATTTGTAAAATTTATGTCTAAATTTTATACATAATGGTAACCCTTTGATACAAATTTATAACTCCATTTGAATTAAGAAAGTTAGCTAACTGAAATGTCATGCTAAAATTATGATGAAAAATGAGAAAAAAAAATGAAAATGAATGGACACAAATTGGTCATTTTTAAAACTACTGAATCCAAAATGAACATTTTGAAAGTACCAAAGACTAAAATGTATCAAATCCAAAAGTACAAAGACCAAAGTGAACGTTTTGAAAGTATATAGACTAAAATAAATCAAAGTCAAAAGTACAAAATCAAAACAATATTTAAACAATATAACTAAAATATGCACAACCACTAGCGTTTAGAGGATAACTAATTGGTTTTATGTTTTCTATTTTTGTTTTTTGTATTTAAAAAAATGTTTGTTTGGTAGCCCATTTCAGTATTTCTTCTTCTTCTTTGTTTTTTTTTTTTTGGTTGGTATTTTGATATCTTATGTCATATTTTATAAAAACATAAATATGTATATAGGTAGGTTAAATACTCAAAATATTTCAACTATACATAATATTCCAACATTCTAGTAAAACAACCTTGTGGTGTTATAATAATGTTCTAAAAAATGTTTTCTAGCTTGAAACCAAAATTACACTATCTAAAAAATCTCTCTCTCTCTAACATATTCATTTCTATTAAAAAAAAAAAAATTATCTTTTATTTTTATTTGCTTTCTAAACTAAAAAACAAATTATTTTTTTCTCTTCTAACATATCTCTCTTTAAAAAAAAAACAAAACTTAGAGAGAAAAATTTTAGAGATAAAAAAGAAATTAACAGAAAAAGCAAGAGAGATACGTTGACCAGAAGGGAAAAAAAATTTGAGTGTTAGAAGAAAAATATTTTTTTTTCTATGATTTTTTTAAATTTCTCTAAACAATTTCTTTCTAACTTTTTACTCTAGAAGTTTTCTCTCGTCCTTGTCCAAACTTTTAGGGCCCGTAACGTTCTCGTTTCTTGTTTCCGTTTCTTCATTTTTAATAAAGAAAAATAGAATTTCATAACCCTAACACCTATACATTCAATAATAATAAACCTATATTCTTATTTATGTTTGAAAAAAATTGGAAACAAGAACAAAAAAGGAGAAACTAATTTTAGTTGTTCCCAAAAATTTGGGTAAATGAGATAATAATTGTAATTTTAAAAAAAAAATTGGGTAAACAGGTTCTTTTGAAAAAAATTAGGAAAAACATGCTAATTTTTTGTTTTTATTGGAATCCGTGGCTGTACCCACGGATTCCATTTCAAATTACACTTCCCAAGACACATCATGGTTGACTTGTCAGCCACTCTCCAAATTCAGTTTTTTTTTTCAATTAATGATTGTAAAATTTTTTTTTCTTTTGTATTTTCTGATTTTTGTTTTTTTATTTTCAAATTTTTATTTATTTATTCTTTCCTAATGACTAAAATGATGATAAGTTTTTATTTCTTTTTTATTTTTTCAACTTAGTGGAAAATTGATTGGAATCGTTTTATTGATTTTTTATTTTAAAATTTGGTTTTAATTTATAATTTTGTATTTTTTTATCAAATCATGATAATTGAAAAATGATTACCATACTATTAAAAGTTATTATCATTTTATTCTAACTAGTTTGAAACCTACGTGCGTTGCACGTGTTATAATACCAGTATAAAGTAGTTAATTAGAAAATTTGAAATATGACTTGATAATGTACCAAAAAAATATAAAAATGAAAAATACACATGTATTTATAATTATTGCAAAAATTGATATGTATGTGACCAAATTGAACCATTCTAATAAAAATGGTTTATAACCAATATCATGGATATAAATCAAATATAAAAAAACTCACTTAAACATTTTTTTAAGATGGAAGATAACGAAAAGTCTTTTAAATTACCTAGGTAAGCATTTATATTTTCCAAAATCTTAATTTTGTAATCAATTAATAATTAATAATTCAATTAAAGTTATGTTTAATCCAACGGTTAAATAAGCACTTATTAAATAAAAATATCATTTTCTTTCTATCATCTTGTCTAAAAAAATCTAAAAAATATATGAAAATTTTTGAAGGTCGGAGAAAAGCAATAATGGAGAGAGATCGATTTAAAAAAAAAAAAAGATAATAGTGATCGATCTTGTTTCCCATTTCAGAAAGAATAAGAAAGACAATACTAATGAACTCACACAAAGGTGAAATATTTCTTACTCATATAAAACTCTTAGGGGTGACGAAAATATAATATAAACTAATAAAATCTCATAAAACTAACAAAATCTACTAAGAATACATTAGTCTACTTGAAAAAGAAATAAGAAAAAATTATATATATTTACACTAAATGAAAAGGCTATACTGCACCACAAAAGCTCCCCCCATTTCTTGGTTTATACCACTATTTATAGGGTTCAAGTGAATCACGTGGTTATGATAAATCTTTTCAAATGAGAAATTTTGAAAATTAAAAATAATTAATTTGAATTTTAGTTTTTTCAAATTTAATTTTAAAAATTGATTTGATTTAATCGAAAATTAAACTCTTTTTATTTTTGAAAAATCAAAACAATTGATCTAAATTTAGATTTCCACAAAATTTAATTTTAAAAATTTTATTTATTATAACCACCGAAAACCAAAAAGAGTTAATAATTAAATAAAAAATTCTTCTAATTTTCACAATCGAAAATCATTTCGAATTAATAATTAAATAAAAAATTCCTCTAATTTTCACAACTGAAAATCAATTAGAATTAATAATTCTAAAATCAGTTATCTAGTTATTTATCATAACCACCGAAACCAATTAGAGTTAATAATTAAATTAAAAAAATCTTGATTTTTTTAAACCAATTCTCTTGTTAAAGATAAGATTTTTAATTCTCTTATTAAAGATAAGATTTTTTTTTTTAAAAAAAAAAACAATACACGTGGGAATGATGTGTGAACCTAAAGGTGGGAATCAAGATTTTGTTTTAAACCAATTCTTAATCTTATCAAATATGATATTTATTTAAAAAAAAAAACAACACAAATGTGGGAATGGAGATGTTTTTTTAAACCAATTCTTAATCTCATCAAATATGAGATTTTTTTTTTTTTAAAACCAATTCTTAATTTTATCAAAGATGAGATTTTTTTAAAAAAATAACAACCTAAACTTGAGAATGATTTTTTTTTAAACGTGGGAATGATTTTTTTTAAACTAATTCTTAATCTTATCAAATATGAGATTTTTTTTTTTTAAAAAAAAAACAAAACCTAAACGTGAGAATGTGATTTTTTTAACTAATTCTTAATCTTATGAAAAATGAGATTTTTTTTTTTTTTTTTAAAAAAAACAAAACCTAAACGTGAGAATTATTTTTTTAAACCAATTTTTATTTTTTTTTTAAAAGAAAACGTAAAAGTGGGAATGAATATGATATTATTATTTTTTAACTAATTCTTAATATTATCAAAGATGAGATTTTTTTTTTTTAAACCAATTTTTAATCTTATGAAAGATGAGATTTGTTTTAAAAAAAAAAAATGATTTTTTTTAACCAATTCTTTTTAAAAAAAAGAAAACGTAAAAGTGGGAATGAATGTGATATTATTTTTTAACTAATTCTAATCTTATGAAATATGAGATTTTTTTTTTTTTTAAAAAAAACAAAACCTAAACGTGAGAATGATTCTTTTTAACCAATTTTTATTATTTTTTTAAAGAAAACGTAAAAGTGGGAATGAATATGATATTATTTTTTTTTAACTAATTCTTAATCTTATCAAATATGAGATTTTTTTTTAAACCAATTCTTAAACGTGAGAATGATCTACGCGTGGGAATTTGAATAATTAAATATTAAATAATTAAATATGAAGGACAAATGAGGAATTTGAATATTAAAAAGGGGCAAAAAAGGAAATCAAAAGGTTTTTTTTAAAGAAAACGTAAAAGTGGGAATGAATATGATATTATTTTTTTTTTTAACTAATTCTTAATCTTATCAAAGATGAGATTTTTTTTTAAACCAATTCTTAAACGTGAGAATGATCTACGCGTGAGAATTTGAATAATTAAATATTAAATAATTAAATATGAAGGACAAATGAGGAATTTGAATATTAAAAAGGGGCAAAAAAGGAAATCAAAAGTTTCTCCCCTTAAACGCCTTTCAATTTCTCCCCTTAAACGCCTTTTAATATAGTATAGATGTAATGAATTTTATTTTTTCATTTTAGTGTACAACTTTTTTATTCAAAAGTTGATTATCCTAAATTATAAAGTGAAAATATTTAGTGTGGTTTTTAAAAGTTTAAAATTAAAAAAATTATATATTTATGGCCACAAATTGTGAGATTATTAATTTTTTATTTCAAAAGTTAATTTAAAACTAGTAAAATTATGAAATTACATCTTTATTACGAATTTTAAAATTTTATATTTGTTAGAACTAAAATTTTCATTTTAATATTTTGTTTTAAATTTGGATTTTGTTTTTCTTGTATAATTTACAACAAAATCAAAATGATAATAATATTCCAAT